>CAWUFW010000049.1:6000000-6600000 GCA_963921515.1 Calotriton arnoldi | reverse complement strand
GGCCACTATGTTTCAGACAGCCTCTCATGAAAAAATGAATGAAGTTGGCACCCAGGGAGTTTTCTTCTAGGGTGTGGCAGTCATTTGTCTACTTTTTCTGCTTGGGACCGCCAGGTTTTCCCATGTTGTCCTGATTAGAAAACAAATACATTAAACTCTCCACGCAAAATAAGGCAGCCAGTCTGATACACCTAAACCAATGCCCCCAACTTTGTCAGGCTGTTGGTGTACAGCTTCCAGCGGGGCACCGATGCCAGAAACATGACAGCCGGCCCATCTCTAAATTGGGTGGATGGACCGTCTCTTTGGCAGACTGGGTACGGCCACGTTTATGATGGAGTCTCCTCTCTGCCAAACTCTAAATCACACCATGTTTGTCAATTGCTATTGTGATTAGGAGCTAAATTAAATGATTTATCTTGCACAGAAGAGTGATACAGCCCAGCTTTCCTCTAATTGTTCTTTATTACAGGACTGAACTTCAGAAATACATGTTCCTATTGTATGTGATTGCATAGAAAAACGTTTTCATGGAATACCAAACCGAGAGACCATTTCATATAAACTGTTTAATGGAAATTTTCAGAATGAATGACATTTACCTTTTCATAGAAAGCAATTCATAGAATGTCTTTTTGGCCAAAACTGGCTTTTGAATGCTTATTTGTAAAGTGTCAATGTAATGGTTGCAGGTCTTACTTTCAGAAACAGTTTTGTTGGAGATATTTATTTCAGTGCTTTACTTCAGGGGACATTACTTCATATTTATATATTTTACATTGTCAAACAATTACTTTGGATGCTTTTAATTCGCTGTGCACTCACCACCTGTAAATACCATCCATCGCTGACCTCTCACAATTTCTAAACACCATTAGTCCCTGCCCCCTAAATCTCACCAGACCTAAACTACAATCATCCCTGAAGCCTAAAATCCCTTTCTACCCCAAATATACACCATCCCTGAACCATAAAATCACTCACTATCCTTAACTTCACCAATTCCTGAACTCTAAAAACTCCTTTCTATGCCTAAACCCCACCTATCCCATACCCTTTAAAACATCTCAGAACACCCACACTCCACCCATCCCTGCACCCTAAAAAAAACCCTCACCACCCTTAAACACCAGCCATCCATCCATGACCCTAAACTACCCATCTCTGAATCCTTGAAACCTCTCACCACCCTAAACTCCACCCCATCTTGAACCCTAAAAACTCTTCACCACCTCAGCGGCTAACCATAATTAAACCTCAAAAACCCTCACGTCAAACTCCGCCCACCCATGAACTTTAAAACCCCTCAACACCCTTACACTACACCCATCCCTGAAATCTAAAAACACCTCACACACCTAAACACCACTCATCCATGAACCCTAAAAAACCCTCATCACCCCTACATTACACCCATCTCTGAACCCTAAAAACCCCTTTCTATGCCTGAACTCCAGTTATTCATGACCCCTAAAAACCTCTCGTCACCCTAAACAGTACCCATCCCTGAACCCAAAAACCCTTACCGTAGTCCTAAACCCCACACAGGTTTAATGTAATTTTGAATTTTTCCTTAAAATTATTTTTCTTTTCAAATGTTTCCTTTGATTTCTGAAATTTTTGTATTTCCTTAAAATTGTCTTTCATTAAAACTGGCTTTCTATGATTTGGTTTCCTCCAATGTGATTTCTCAGTTTTCGTTTTCCATTAATTCACACACATCAACCTATTGCTATCATAATTATTTTCACACTGTTCAATGAAAAGTGGAAGTGGTAGAAACTGGTGGATACTCCCAATATTTGGTGCTGTCTTCCCTACCATGCCTTATCACAAGTCATGAACATCAAACAGTAGGGATTAACTGCAAATGTATTCTGCCTGAAATTAATATTCTGCATGGAAGAAATATGCAGAGGTACGCCTGACTTGCAAAGTCACAAACCTTCGAGACTTCATTCCAGAATTTACACTCTATGTTGGATGTCACATTTTCTTAATCACGTGGCCAAGAGCAGCTCTTTTGGATACCAGTGGTATTTGCTCATTTCAACATACGAATTCTAGTCATCCAATCAAAATGTTGCAGCTCTTTGATGAACTGTCAAACTTTTCTTTTATTGACTAACTTTCATAATCAAAGCCTTCATTTGGACTATGTATAAATGTGATTTACATACCGCAAGCAAGCAAAAAAACGCTGTACATGATGAAGAGTTTTACTGAGAGTGCTGCAGAAGCAGGATGGAGGGTATGGTTGTGCAGGTTTACCTCATGGTAGCCAATGAGTTACTTTAGAGAGAAAAAGAGGCTGTGGTGATGCTTACAGGGAGGCTCAAACAATGAGCTGAGTGGCAGAGGTGTGGGTTTGGGAGTGAGGTAGGAACGGGTGGGAGTGAGTTGTAGTGGGCTAGCATGGTGGTTAGCCTGTGAAAAAGGGTTGCCTGAGAAGGCATGCTGTTCAGCTACTTGCTGAGGTGGAGAAGGTACAGATCCGGGTAGATCTGCACTTAGTTGCATTGCAGATCTTAGAAGCTTTAGAAGTTGAGAAGAGAGCCAGCTTTCGCATTGCATGATTGCCTCTCGATGTCGGAACAATAATATGAAGTGATGTATTCCTTTATGGAATTGCTTTAGATAACTCCAGGCTCTTTGCATCTCAGTGTGAGGTAATATGAAACAATACTGTGATTGTAAGGCTGCATGCAGAGGTTTAGCAAACACATTCCTATGAAAGCATCATTTTTTAAAACCTTTATTTGTAATTTTGCATGGATATCAACAAACCGAATGCCACCAGGACAAGTACAAAAAGAACAGTTGATGGACGAAATGATGAACAATGTCAAACTTGCACCCCCAGTCAGACATCTGGGCCAAAATCCATCATTTGTTTGATCACCATGATACTCCAGTTTAGACCCAGCCATATGCAAATCAATCTTGATCCTGCTACACGCGGGAACAGTCCAGCCCGATCTGCCAGGCAAGGTCCTCCCCGGACCAGAAACAAGCATCTTGGGACCGGTTTCGAGGTATCACCTCTCATCAGCCACGCTAGCTTGACTCCGGTTGCATGGCGTGCACAGGACCTATGACTGGGCATACCCGTCCCATTTAGGGTGACAAATGCAAAAAGAACAGTTGATGGGCAGAATGCTGAACAATGTCAAACATTCATCCACAGTCAGAGATCTCGGCCTAAATCCATCGTTTTTTTGCTCACCACATCACTCCAGGACAAGTACATCAGCCCATCATTCATGGAAGCATTATTTTTAACAAGCACTTCACAGTAGGATTCTGTGGAAGACCAGTACTGCTTTCATCTAAAACTGTACTCTCTTTTGAAAACTTGCCCTCACTTGAAATAGATTGATTCATAAGAACTATGAAGCTGAGCAGGGAATGACTCCCCCAGGCAGAGCTTTAGAAGTGTTGTTGATATGGCAGCAAGAAGCCAGTGTGTTATGAATGAACTTTTTGCTAAGGTATGTAAAAGGAAATAGGGGGAGTGGTCACGTGAAATCTCTATCTGAATGTCAGCACACAGAATTGAGATGAAAAATACTTCGAGATTGGGGAATCAATTGACTTTGTCACTCCACAGACTTACTGGGAACAACCATTCAGTGAGCTTCGGCACTCTGTGGGAGAAGGATGTATGTGCTCAGTTCCAAGTCACAAAAGCATACCAAAGTAACTGCATAGCTTCCCTTTAAGCTACACGCGCAAGGTGGGGTTGGTGAAGGTTTACTTCCACCAGTAGGAACCATGGCCTTCACAACCACCCAGTCTCTGGTGTCTGTAAGTGCAGGATTACAACTCGCAGACTACCATTTACATGGCACTGTGAGAAACGTGCCTGTGCAAATTTCATAGACAACTGTGCAAAGCAGAAAATATGTTGGTGTTTTGCGTGATCACTTCCAAGTTAAAATGAATAGTTCAGTCAGTAGAAGTTGACCTACACCCATATTGGACAGACAACATAGGTCCAGACACCAGAGCTACCGCTCAGGTTATGGGCACCGTACAGGTTCAGACACCGGATATATCTAAAGATTACAACGTACAGACTCCGATCTCAGAAGGCAATTTTGATGACAATGTCATAGAAAGTGGCATCAATATAGAGGTGAAAGGCTATCATGATTTGATTCTTGACCTAGAAATCATAGCTGCATAGCTGTAATTAACCTAGACCGAGTCAATAGCATTCCCTGGCTAGCATATGTCAGGAGGTCCCTCACAGATTTGGGCTTAGCTTGTCTGTATACTACACCCCATAAATGCTTGGCGTTTTCCACGACTAAGCTGAGAGAGGCCTTCCTTAATAAATGTGAGTTAGAAAGATGGCAACGCAACTAAACCAAAGTTACTGTTATTCATTACCATACTCTGCCTAGAGTGCCTATGGGCCATGATTCTTATCTTGCCTTTGTTACTCATAATATGCATCTATATCTTTTAACAAGAATGAGGTTACATTTTTTTCCCTTGATGGTAGGATACCCAGCAGACGAACATTCACTAAATAATTTAACGTCATGCCCTTGTGATGGATTGTCTATTCAAACAATGTCCCATATTTTATTCTTTTGTCATTTTTATAAAATGGAAAGGAAAAAGTGTATTGTGTCCATGATAACAAAACTGAGCCTATATTCTCACTCTTCAGCGTTTGCAGTTATCAATTCTCTGGAAACTCCATATATCTGTTTTACGGTTCCAAAATATTTATATTCAGTCCTTCGGACTAGGAGAAGCTCCACAGATAGGGGTGCTGTTTTATTTGATCACTTTTATTAACTGCTGTCATCCCCCAAATTCTGGAAAATGAATTGCTGTAAGGTTAAAAATATGATAATTGGAATTTTTATGGGGGTGATATCATTTTAACTGCCTCTTGTAGTAATCTTTTTTTATTTTTTTTATATGTAATGATTAATTGTTAATTTTAACAACGAGGTTACCTGCAAATAGCGCTATTTTAAAAGGCTAAAACATAAACTATTTATTAATTGATTTTAATTTCTTTTTTGATCAATTTGTATTATGAAGAATAGTGTTTCTTGTTTTTGTACTTTTATGCATATACCAAATGCGAATAAAGTCATTTGATTGATTGATTGATAGCTGCATGTGGCCTCTGGTTATTAATAAAATATAAATGTCCTCACGCAGGATAAATACTGTGTACGGAGGTAGTTGAGTTATAGTAATTTTAGGACGGAGCGTAAATTATGACTAAGTTATAACTACACCTTTAGAATTTCTAACGTTTGTTTAGTTTAAGTTGGCTGCATATAGAAATAATTAATTAAGATTTCTTAACTATAACTAAGCTTTAACCTTTGTTTTTCAGTGAATGTCTGCTTTTTTTTTTATAAAAATTTGTTTCAAATCATATAATGCTGTTTAATATAGTATTCATTATTTAAGTTTATTTTTGCTACCTCAGTACTTGTGCAAAACCTCAAAGTTCATTATGAAGAGTGCTGTGGCGTAGAGTGGAGTAGAGTGTTTTTATTTATTTATTTGAAGAGTTTTATAAAGCGCGAACATGAGCCAGAAAAGGGTATCAGGGCGCTGTACAAAGGAGGGTACAAGGCAAGAGTTTTAAAACAAGGGTGCGGTACAAAATAGAACACAAGAAGTCACTAAAAAGTTACAGCAGGTAATACATCAAAAAGGACCTGTGAAGAGAAATCATAACAAATTTAGAGCGATCGGTAAAAAGATTTATGTCGTCAGGAGAGGAGATCTTCAGATAAAGTTGGGAATCATCAGCATACATATGGTATTGAATGATGGAATCGTTCAGAATATTGGAAAGAGGTTCCATGAAAAGGTTGAAGAGTGTGGGAGAGAGTGCAGAGCCTTGAGGTACTCCAATCGTGACCAGGGTACTGGCAGCAAGTGATTGGTTAACTTTGATTCTTTGTTGTAGTGTGGAGTGGAGTAGTGTAGAGTGTTGTAGAGTAGAGTGGAATAGAGTGTTGCAGAGTGTGGTAGAGTGGAGTGGAGTAGTGTAGAGTGTTGTAGAGTAGAGTGGAATAGAGTGTTGCAGAGTGTGGTAGAGTGGAGTGGCATAGAGTGTCAGAGTGTCATAGAATGGAGTGGGATAGAGTGAAGTGGAGTTGTGTAGTGTGTCATATAGCAGAGTTGAGTAAAGTGGCACGGAGTGGTGTAGAGGGAGTTGCATAGACTGTGATACTGTGGAATGGATTGTCATAGAATTGCATTGAGTGAAATAGAGCGGCGTAGTGTGGCATAGAGTAGAGTGTTACAGAGTGGAGCAGCATACAGTGGAGTAGAGGGGCGTAGAGTAGAGGGGCATAGAGTGCCATAGAGTGGAGTACCATGTTGTAGAGTGAAGTAGAGTGGAGTAGAGTGGAATAGGGTGGAGTGTCGTAAAGTGTTGCGTCATAGAGTGTCATGGCGTAGAGTGCCATAGCGTATCATAGAGTAGAGTGGCATGAAGTGAAGTGGCATGTTAGAGAGTAGAGCGGAGTGGCATGTCATAGAGTGGCATGGTGCAGAGTGTCCTAGAGAGAAGGGGTGCACAGTAGAGTGGCAATTTCTATCCTCAGATACATAATACCAACACTAAGGACACACCAACTGCAAGCCCACAAAATACTGCTCACTCCTCTACAAAACAAAGTCACACTATCTCCAAAGCACATTCTCTAAACAATCTACTAATAAATGCTCGATGAAATGAAATGAAATTCGTACTTGTAAAGCGCACTTATACCCCCAAAGAGGTGTCCTGGCGCTGTACGCATACCGCTGTGGAACCCTTCCTGGCTTTTCCCTGTGAAATGTCCACTCCTGGGCACCCCCAGGGTGAAGCCAGGCATCCCAGCGCTGTTGGGGCCGTTGTGGAGATTAAGCAAGCTATTGCCCAGAGTTGCAGAGTGGGACCCATGATTAGAATAGGCACCGAGGCGAGAATTATCAGGTCCGAGGAAATTGAGCCCAAGACCCGCCGAGGTGGGAATTGAACCCTGGTCCCGGGCCAGATCTCTGCATCAGGGTCTGCCGCTCTAACCATTGAGCCACACTTCTGATCACTCTCTAAAAACAAACATCACATCCACGACCTTCTCACTGACGCAAAACCAGACATACTATTCATAACTGAATCATGGTTGGGAGATGATATGGCTCCAGTCCTGCATGAAGCCATTCCTCAGGGCTCTCAAAGGATCACCCAAAATCGGATAGGCAAAAAAGGAGGAGGCCTAGCTGTTGTGTTCAGGCAAACATTACATATCACTAAAGTGGATGACATCTTGTGTGGGAGAGTAGGATCTGCTTCTTATGGTTACCCCCACTTTTTGCTGATGTATCACTGTTTTCGACTTAGTCTGACTGGGATCCTGCTATTCAGGACCCCAGTCTAACTGCTTTCTCCTCTAAATTGATTGCATGTACAGTAGGTACACTCCAGATTGGGTTCTGGGGTACCCTTATAAGTCCCTAGTATATGGTACACTATGTACCAAGGGCATAGAGTACCCCAGAGGCCTCCCAGGGCTGCAGCATGTATTCTGCTATCCCTGAGAGACCATTCAAAATGGCACCACAGGTCTGCTACTGCAGCCTGTGTAAGGTGGTGCATGCACCCTTACTTAGATATAGGTTCACTATATCTATTCTAAATCACTGCACATATAAACCTATCAGTCACCCCTATGGCAGGCCTTATCAATCCTGAAGGCAGGGTGCTGGGTTTTATGTGAGAGGGTGCCCCTGCATGAGCAGAGCCCCTCTGCAGCCTTCGGAATCCATTCTCCGGGGTTGTCTGTGATGCAGCCAACCATATATATTTAAGTGCATTATAACCTCGCGGTAAATGCTAACATTAAAACGGCTGCTTAGAAATATGTTGTGTTTGGTGTCAAACACCTTGGAATCATACCTCCACGCCAGTAACTGGTGTGGGAGGTATGATTCCTCCCTTGTGGAACCACTACTGTGGGTCACCGGTCTACCCGGTACCAGCTTTCTCGACCTGGGCATCACAAAATGGATGCTGCCAGCCACAGACACGAGTCTGCCCTCCTGCTGCTGAGCCGAGCTCGAGCAGGGGAAGGCCTGAGAATAGGTTTCCTGTCACAGGGAGGTGTGACCACCTCCCAGACAGGCTTTAGTGTATTGGGGCTGGGTGGGTGCACTCAGAGTGCCATAAAGCCTGCACTGGGGGCACATTTGGTGTCCCTGTGCATAGTCCAGCTCAAACCGGTTGCAGGAGCCATTGGCTCCTGCTCTGGCACGAAACTGGACAAAGGACATGGGTGTAACCACCCCTCTGTCCTGTCCCTCCCCAAGGAGGGTCCCCAGAGTTTGTCCCACCCCTTCCTTGGGTATAAAGTAGGAACCCTGACTACAGGACTTTAGATTTTACCTGGACTAAACTCTGCTACAGAAACCAAGTACTTCGACGGTCTACACTTCGCTGGATGACAGAAGAATCTCCCTTGGAGTAAAGGAGTTACTCCCCTGCAGCAGCAGGCACCGAAACGCAACTGACCGGTTGCATCTCCAGAGCTCCTGCGGACTCCGAAGATTTCTGCAACACAGGAGTTGGGTTCCCTAAGGTCCCCGAGGTCGATCTACCCTCTCAGCGATTCTGGAACTAGTATCCCTCGTGGGGCCGTGCAACCCGTACCCCTGTGCACCGCATCATTTTGCAAGTGCACCCACTTCACGACGATTCCTGAAGCTGTGCATTGGACCACGTGTGGTCCCCACTCCGAGTAGTATTTGCACCGAAGATTGCTGGCCTCCACTCCATGAGTGCTCTGTGGGCCTGTACTTCGTGTTTTCGCTTGACGTCCCTTTGAGATCCCTGGTCCGTTGACCTGTGGCTCCTAACAAGGGTCACTCTTCTAACTGTTGGGCTTCCCTGGTTGCTCCAGATGTGCCCTGACTCTCCATTGCTTGGAGAGTCCCCAGTACCTTGCTGGTCCTCACCATAGCTGTTTCCTCTGCCTGCGTAGGTTGCCGTTGCCAATGCTTGTTGGTGCTCCAGCCGGACACTGACCCCTCAGTCACTGACATCCTTCATGGGACAGCTCACCTCCGGACTTTGGTCATCGTCGACATCTCCTGGTCCCCGTGGCTGCAGAGTCAAGCATCCTATCTTGCACCTGAAGCACCCAACATCGGTGGGCATTCGATTGCTCTGCTCCTGGTCACGTGAAGTGACCCAGACTTTGTCCCCTCTGCTTTCAGGTTCTTCTCACCTCGGATCCAGGCTTGGATTCCACCGGACACTTTTCTTCTCTACGGCAGCAGTACTTTTTCGCGTCACGCCATTGAAAACGACGAGGGTTTCCGACACCACTTGACCCCTATGCACCCTGCTCCTCTGGGATAGGTAACACGGGTACCTCGGTACTCACAAGGGTGCTGGCCTTAGAACCTTCTATGTTCCAAAGAGTTTGCTTTAAGCCCTCTCCGAAGTGTCCTTAAACTATAATTTTCCAACCGCGACTTTCCAATAGAATTGTACGGAGCTCATGTCTGTGTTCCCACACTGCACCCGTCCTCCGTGGGTCCCCTGTGTCACTCCTTTCGGTGGTTCCTTGGGGTCCCAGCGATTCTACGTGCTCAAGGCCCTGTGTCTATTGAAGTCGTGGTTCTTATACCACTTTCTTAGTATATGGTTCGGTCTCCCCCTGGAGCCCGCTGTGTATTGTGCTATTTACTGTCGTTCTATTGATTAAGTATTGTGTATCTTGTGCTCTAATCTCAAAGCGGTTAGTAGAGAGTGTTTAGTCAGAAATACATATATTTTATATATCTCTTGTGTGGTTCTCCTTTCATTTGGTCATTCAGGAGGTTCTGTTCTGGTAAAACAAGCTGCTTTACATTCTTTCGAGACTTAGCCTGAAGGCTGCTCTCCACAGCTACCACTAGGATAGCTTTCTATAAAGGTTGTCTTTGACCTAATCATCAATAAGGGTCGTTTGGACTGGTGCAAGGTGCCCACTTTAACTAGTGGACAGCATATACCAGGCCAACTTCTCACAATCTCCATAAAAAATTGTGAGGCCCTTTTCACCAGATGCAATCCCACACCGTCTTCCTCCTGTAACTTCCTGCTCCTTTACAGACCTCCACCTAGCAAGGCAACATTCCCAGATGCACTTCTAGACACAGTTTCAAACCTGATAACACTACAATCCAACCTTTGCATTCTGGGTGACCTCAATATTTGGTTTGACAAACCAAATATGCCCCATCCGAAAACAATCATCGCAGGCCTAGAAGCACTGAACCTGCATCAGATTGTCCACGAACCTGCAAACATCGCTGGACACATCCTAGATGTCATTTTTGCTAATACAAAACTAGTTACCTTTCAAACGATTACTCCAGTCACATGGTCAGACCACCATTTGCTTGCCTTCTAACATAAAACAACATTAAGAGACACACCTAAAACCACCTTACGTGCATCCACCTATCGGCCGTGGAACAAACTCAATTTAGAACACTTAGAAATACAACTAACATCCAGTACAGATTTAGAAACAATAAATTCAGTTAAAAAACTATGTGAGTGGCTACAGGAAGCTTTTGATATCCTGATACCACTAAAAGCCACACAACAGAACAAAAGAAAACAAGCACCTTGGAGAAATACAGAGATAAAAAAATAAAACAACAAATTAGAAAGCTGTAACATGCCTGGCTCAAAACAAACACCAACCAAGACAAACTTCACCCACATAAAATTAACAGATTGTACAAGTCAGCTATCAAAAAAGCAGAGAAAAAATACTATTCAGACAGAATTCAAAATGCTAAATGTGCAAATAAAGAATTCTATAAAATTATCAATGAATTTCACAAACCAAATTGCCTAAAAGCTGCTCATCATGTTACTCAAGAGTTCACGGACAAACTGGCAAATCATTACACGGACAAAGCAGACACACTAGACTCATACCTAAAACAGAGACAATGCAACAGCACTAAGCCTTTTACAAAGCTACAATCCAAGAATACTCTAACCCAGCCTCTCCGTTCCTTACAACTTATTTCACACGTTGAATTTATGGACCTGGTCAAAGCAGGCAGGCCTGCCGGCAGCCCCTCTGACACGTGTCGACCGCAAACCTTCAAGACAATTCTTCTAACAACCTCTGCTGCCACTCCAGTAAGGAGAATCATCAACAACTCCTTAAGTACAGGACTATTTCCAGAAGAATTCAAAAAGTAATTCATACGTCCATTACTGAGGAAAACAAACTTGGACCCGCTGAACCTTGACAACTACAGACCGATTTCAAATGGACCTTACCTGGGAAAACTGATAGAAAGAGCAGCTTTCGCCCAGATGTCACAATTCATTGAAGAGAATGCCATACTTTCAGACTTCCAAATGGGATTCCGTCCGGGAAGAGGCACAGAATCTCCCCTCCTTGCCATCTGGGATGACCTGAAGAACACAGTTGACTGCAACAGGGTTGCTCCGCTACTTCTCTTGGATCTCTCGGCTGCCTTTGACACGGTTGACCATGACACTCTGCTACAAAGACGAAGCCGGCATAGAGGGGACTGCTCTAGACTGGATAGCGTCCTACCTCCGCAACATAACTAATGTCATCCATACCCCACCTTTCTCATCCAAACCGTACTTCACAAAAGATGGGGTCCTCAAAAGCTCTATTATCTCACCCATGTTTTTCAACATCTACATGAAGTCATTACCGGCACTGATCAATCAATTTCACCTCACGTGCTATAACTGTGCAGATGACACGCAAATACTCCTTCAACTGCAATGCCCCAAAGACATTGGAAACTCACTAATTTTCAGTTGCCTCAGAGCTGTGGATCAATGGATGACGTGGAGCCATCTCAAATTGAATGCTTCCAAAACGGAAATACTCACGTGTGGCGATTGGAAACATTATGACCTGCTAGCTGCGTGGCCGGATGATCTGGCAACACCGCCTAAAATATCAAAGGAAGTAAGAAACCTCGGAATGACCATGGACTCCAAGCTATCTATGAATGCCCAACAAACTAGCAAACTAAGCTATCTATGAATGCCCAACAAACTAGCAAAATCAAGCTTTGTTACTGTAAAAACTCAGACGAATTTTCCGCCATTTGGAATTTCCACACAAGGTCCAGGCTACTATCTCCCTTGTTTTGTCCAAACTCGATTACGCCAATAGCCTCTACCATGGATCATCTTTAACGACCATGAAAAGACTACAACGGATTCAGAACTCGGCTGCCAGACTGCTCTTACATATAAAACCGCAAGACCATATCTCCCCTGCATTGGTTACCGGTTGCCAGAAGATCCATGTTCAAGCTGCTTTGTATCACACACAAAGCGATACATGGAACGGGACCGCTCTTCATCAGGAATAAAATCACCAAACACATTCAACAAAGGAACCTCCGATCTAGAGTGGCACTTCGCCGCAAAATCATAAGATAAAAGAAAAAAAGACAATGGGTGGCACATCATTCTCTTTTCAAGCAGCCAAACTATGGAACTCTTTACCTCCCCACATAAGATCCACGGATAGCCACCTTATCTTTAGAAAACTACTCAAGAATTGGCTCTTCCCCACATAACCACCATACAAAAACATATAGAAAAATACAGCATATCTCTCTGTTTATAAGCATTTATTTCTACTATAGATATGTACCTCTATATGTGTATTGCTTTGTATAAACGTGTAGAATACTTATGTTTAAAAACTTATTATACATAGATATTCATTAGTTCTGCTTAACAAATGTACATATTACTGATAGTTAAATTATTCTGTTTTTAATATGTATAAGTGACTGCATAAATAAGTAAATCTTTTTATGATAACTATTTATCTACAATTACTTCACTATTGATCTACAAATATATATATATATATATTCACTGAAAAAACCATAGGTTTTAGGGACAGTTATAGTTAGTTGGACATTTCACTCGTACAAAACCATAGAAATTCCCCCGTTATAGTTAGTTCAGCTAACTATAACTCGCGCCCCGCAATGCACTGCTGATGACGTCACATATTACATCACTCATGACATGGTCAGTGACATCACTGATGACATCACTGATGACATCTCAAATGACATCACTGATGACATCACTGATGACATCATCCAGTGACTGTGTGTTTCTGTAAAGTTTAAATATGTTTAAAATATATACGGAAAGGCGTATTGAAGAATGAGTGGGTGTATAAGTGTCTGAATGGATGATTTAGTACGTGAGTGACTGACTCTACAAGTGAGTGATTAAATGTATCTTACTGAATGCATGGGTTAGTGACTAAACTGTGTGAATGTCTGTATCCATCTGTCTGTTGGTTTGTAAGCGGCTGCATGGCTTTCTGAATAGCTACATGAGTGTCTACATGGGTTATTGATTGATTGTCTGAGTATCTGTATGGGTGCCTGAGTGTTTGTGTGGGTGGGGTGTGTGTGACTCTGTGCATAGATGTGTGAGTTGGTGATTCACTGGGTGCATGGTTTCAAGAGTGCATCTGTGATGGACTGTATGGGTGGGTGAGTGTGTGTATGGGTGTGTTAGTGATTGAATGTATATCTCAGTGGTACATGTGTGAGTAACTACATATGTGAAAGGCAGTATATATGTGTGTTGGAGTATATAAATGGCTATAAGTGAGAGTGTGATTCTGAAAGTGGCTGTATGGATGAGTGTGTACTTGTATCAGTGATTGTATAAGAGCGTAAGAATGTGCTAGTATTTGTATGAGTAAGTGAGCTGGTGTGTGTATAACTGTATAGGTGAGTAAATGGGTGTGTGATTAAGTGTTTTGCATGACTGACTAGGTGTGTGAGTACCTCTATGGATGAGTGGCGGTGTGTGAGTGTTTATATAGGTGTATGAGTGCATATGATAGTCCTGTACTGAGTGACTAAGTATGAGTGACTGTACGGGTGAGTGAGTGGATGTGTGTGTAGACCTAAGAATCAGTGAGTGGGTATGTAGTTTTTGGTTTTGGAGTGTCTATGGTTTTGAGAATGGCAGTCTGTAATTTAGAGTGGGTGTATCAAAAGTTATATTAGGGTGTGAGAAGATGCATGAAATTATCACATGGATGATGTCATCAGTGATGTCATTTGAGATGTCATCAGTGATGTCATCAGTGATGTCACTGACCATGTCATGAGTGATGTAATATGTGACGTCATCAGCAGTGCATTGCGGGGCGCGAGTTATAGTTAGCTGAACTAACTATAACGGGGGAATTTCTATGGTTTTGTACGAGTGAAATGTCCAACTAACTATAACTGTCCCTAAAACCTATGGTTTTTCAGTGAATTTCAAAGGTTTTTTAAATGCTAATTTCTAACTATAACGTGTCTGAAACCTATGGTTTTTTCAGTGAATTTCAAAGGTTTTTAAATGCTAATTTCTAACTATAACGTGCCTGAAACCTATGATTTTTAAGTGAATTTCAAAGGTTTTTTTAAATGCTAGTTTCTAACTATGCCTACAGAGGTAGGACATGTGAAGAAAGAAGAAAAAACGCACAGAAAGAAGCAAAAGATGTGCAGAAAGAACCAACAGAGGAGCAGAAAGAGGCCTTGTTGCAAAATCATCCTGTGCCCACAACTTTTTCAGACGGGTACTGGTGGTAACTGACTGACTAACCAGAGCCAGTGCTATGCTAAAAGACACTTAGAATACAGTGAAAACACCTACATACACTAGGGAACACTATGCGTTGGGGTACCCCTGTGATTAGCATGACCTCCTCTGCAAGTCCCTAGTACATAATAGGGCAGGGGGATTAAAACTACCTCTTAAAACGCGCTACAGGGCGTGTTTGCACAGTGGTGAAGGGAGGGGGGCCTGAGGTGACATGTGTGCAAACGCACCCCGTGGCGCGTTTTAAGTTGTGGGATTAAGTCCCCTTGAATTCTGAGGGTCCTTGGGGCCCAACTAGCCCCCCAGGTACCTGATTTAGGGTAGTGCAGTGGTGTTTGGGTAGTGTAGGGGGTACTGCTGGGGGGAGTGTTTTAGGGTTTAGGTTAGTGCAGTGGTGTTTGGGTAGTGTAGGGGTACTGCTGGGGGTAGTGTTTTAGGGTTTAGGGTAGTGCAGTGGTGTTTGTGTAGTGTAGGGGGTAGTGTTTTAGGGTTTAGGGTAGTGCAGTGGTGTTTGTGTAGTGTAGGAGGTCGTGTTTTAGGGTTTAGGGTAGTGCAGTGGTCTTTGGGTAGTGTAGGGAGTTGTGCGGGGGTGGAGTTTTAGGGTTTAGTGCAGTGGTGTTTGGGTAGTGTAGGGGGTCGTGCTGGGGGGAGTGTTTTAGGGTTTAGGACAGTGCAGTGGTGTTCGGGTAGTGTAGGGGGTCGTGCTGGGGGAGTGTTTTAGGGTTTAGGGCAGTGCAGTGGTGTTTGGGTAGTGTAGGGGGTCGTGCTGGGGGAGTGTTTGAGGGTTTAGGGCAGTGCAGTCGTGTTCGGGTAGTGTAGGGGGTTGTGCTGGGGGTAGTATTTTAGGGTTTAGGGTAGTGCAGTGGTGTTCGGGTAGTGTAGGGGTCGTGCTGGGGGTAGTGTTCTAGGGTTTAGGGCAGTGCAGTGGTGTTTGGGCAGTGTAGGGGGTAATGCTGGGGGTGGTGTTTTAGGGTTTAGGGCAGTGCAGTGGTGTTCGGGCAGTGTAGGGGGTCATGCTGGGGGTGGTGTTTCAGGGTTTAGGGCAGTGCAGTGGTGTTCGGGCAGTGTAGGGGGTGGTGTTTCAGGGTTTAGGGCAGTGCAGTGGTGTTCGGGCAGTGTAGGGGGTCGTGCAGGGGTGGTGTTTCAGGGTTTAGGGCAGTGGTGTTCGGGCAGTGTAGGGGGTTGTGCTGGGGGTGGTGTTTCAGGGTTTGGGGCAGTGCAGTGGTGTTCAAGCAGTAAAGGGGGTCGTGCTGGGGATGGTGTTTCAGGGTTTAGGGCAGTGCAGTGGTGTTCGGGCAGTGTAGGGGCGGTGCAGGGGTGGTGTTTCAGGGTTTAGGGCAGTGCAGTGGTGTTCGGGCAGTGTAGGGGGTGCTGCAGGGGGTGGTGTTTCAGGGTTTAGGGCAGTGCAGTGGTGTTCGGGCAGTGTAGGGGGTCATGCAGGGGGTGGTGTTTCAGGGTTTAGGGCAGTGCAGTGGTGTTCGGGCAGTGTAGGGGTCGTGCTGGGGCTGGTGTTTCAGGGTTTAGGGCAGTGCAGTGGTGTTCGGGCAGTGTAGGGGTCGTGCTGGGGCTGGTGTTTCAGGGTTTAGGGCAGTGCAGTGGTGTTCGGGCAGTGTAGGGGGTTGTGCTGGGGCTGGTGTTTCAGGGTTTAGGGCAGTGCAGTGGTGTTCGGGCAGTGTAGGGGGTCATGCTGGGGCTGGTGTTTCAGGGTTTAGGGCAGTGCAGTGGTGTTCGGGCAGTGTAGGGGTCTTGCTGGGGCTGGTGTTTCAGAGTCTAGGGCAGTGCAGTGGTGTTCGGGCAGTGTAGGGGGTCTTGCTGGGGCTGGTGTTTCAGGGTTTAGGGCAGTGCAGTGGTGTTCGGGCAGTGTAGGGGGTCGTGCTGGGGGTGGTGTTTCAGGGTTTAGGGCAGTGCAGTGGTGTTTGGGCAGTGTAGGGGGTCATGCTGGGGCTAGTGTTTCAGGATTTAGGGCAGAGCAATGGTGTTCAGGCAGTGTAGGGGGTTTTGCTGGAGGTGGTGTTTCAGGGTTTAGGGCAGTGCAGTGGTGTTCGTGCAGTGTAGGGGTGGTGTTTCAGGGTTTAGGGCAGTGGTGTTCAGGCAGTGTAGGGGGTCTTGCTGGGGTTGATGTTTCAGGGTTTAGGGCAGTGCAGTGGTGTTCGGGCAGTGTAGGGGGTCGTGCTGGGGGTGGTGTTTCAGGGTTTAGGGCAGTGCAGTGGTGTTCCGGCAGTGTAGGAGGTCGTGCAGGGGTGGTGTTTCAGGGTTTAGGGCAGTGCAGTGGTGTTCGGGCAGTGTAGGGGGTCGTGCTGGGGGTGGTGTTTCAAGGTTTAGGGCAGTGCAGTGGTGTTCGGGCAGTGTAGGGTGTCGTGCTGAGGGGTGGTGTTTCAGGGTTTAGGGCAGTGCAGTGGTGTTTGGGCAGTGTAGGGGGTCGTGCAGGGGGTGGTGTTTCAGGGTTTAGGGCAGTGCAGTGGTGTTCGGCCAGTGTAGGTGGTCTTGCTGGGGGTGGTGTTTCAGGCTTTAGTGCAGTGGTGTTCGGGCAGTGTAGGGGGTCTTGCTGGGGGTGGTGTTTCAGGGTTTAGGGCAGTGCAGTGGTGTTCGGGCAGCGTAGGGGTCTTGCTGGGGCTGGTGTTTCAGGGTTTAGGGCAGTGCAGTGGTGTTCGGGCAGTGTAGGGGTCGTGCTGGGGCTGGTGTTTGAGGGTTTAGGGTAGTGCAGTGGTGTTCGGGCAGTGTAGGGGGTCGTGCTGGGGCTGGTGTTTCAGGGTTTAGGGCAGTGCAGTGGTTTTCGGGCAGTGTAGGCGGTCGTGCTGGGGCTGGTGTTTCAGGGTTTAGGGCAGTGCAGTGGTGTTCGGGCAGTGTACGGGGTTGTGCTGGGGCTGGTGTTTCAGGGTTTAGGGCAGTGCAGTGGTGTTCGGGCAGTGTAGGGGGTCGTGCTGGGGGTGGTATTTCAGGGTTTAGGGCAGTGCAGTGGTGTTCGGGCAGTGTAGGGGGTCGTGCTGGGGCTGGTGTTTCATGGTTTAGGGCAGTGCAGTGGTGTTCGGGGGGTAGGGGGTCGTGCTGGGGCTGGTGTTTCAGGGTTTAGGGCAGTGCAGTGGTGTTCGGGCAGTGTAGGGGGTCGTGCTGGGGGTGGTGTTTCAGGGTTTAGGGCAGTGCAGTGGTGTTCGGGCAGTGTAGGGGGTCATGCTGGGGGTGGTGTTTCAGGGTTTAGGGCAGTGGTGTTCGGGCAGTGTAAGGGGTCTTGCTGGGGTTAGTGTTTCAGGGTTTAGGGCAGTGCAGTGGTGTTTGTGCAGTGTAGGGGGTCGTGCTGGGGGTGGTGTTTCAGGGTTTAGGGCAGTGCAGTAGTGTTCGGGCAGTGTAGGGGATCGTGCAGGGGGTGGTGTTTCAGGGTTTAGGGCAGTGCAGTGGTGTTCGGGCAGTGTAGGGGGTCGTGCTGGGGGTGGTGTTTCAGGGTTTAGGGCAGTGCAGTGGTGTTCGGGCAGTGTAGGGGGTCGTGCAGGGGTGGTGTTTCGGGGTTTAGGGCAGTGCAGTGGTGTTCGGGCATTGTAGGGGTCGTGCTGGGGCTGGTGTTTCAGGGTTTAGGGCAGTGCAGTGGTGTTCGGGCAGTGTAGGGGGTCTTGCTGGGGGTGGTGTTTCAGGGTTTAGGGCATTGGTGTTCGGGCAGTGTAGGGGGTCTTGCTGGGGGTGGTGTTTCAGGGTTTAGGGCAGTGCAGTGGTGTTCGGGCAGTGTAGGGGGTCTTGCTGGGGGTAGTGTTTCAGGGTTTAGGGCAGTGCAGTGGTGTTCGGGCAGTGTAGGGGGTCGTGCAGGGGGTGCTGTTTCAGGGTTTAGGGCAGTGCAGTGGTGTTCGGGCAGTGTAGGGTGTCGTGCAGGGGGTGGTGTTTCAGGGTTTAGGGCAATGCAGTGGTGTTCGGGCAGTGTAGGGGGTCGTGCTGGGGCTGGTGTTTCAGGGTTTAGGGCAGTGCAGTGGTGTTCGGGCAGTGTAGGGGGTCGTGCTGGGGCTGGTGTTTCAGGGTTTAGGGCAGTGCAGTGGTTTTCGGGCAGTGTAGGCGGTCGTGCTGGGGCTGGTGTTTCAGGGTTTAGGGCAGTGCAGTGGTATTCGGGCAGTGTACGGGGTTGTGCTGGGGCTGGTGTTTCAGGGTTTAGGGCAGTGCAGTGGTGTTCGGGCAGTGTAAGGGGTCGTGCTGGGGCTGGTGTTTCAGGGTTTAGGGCAGTGCAGTGGTGTTTGGGCAGTGTAGGGCGTCGTGCTGGGGCTGGTGTTTCAGGGTTTAGGGCAGTGCAGTGGTGTTCGGGCAGTGTAGGGGGTCGTGCTGGGGCTGGTGTTTCAGGGTTTTGGGCAGAGCAGTGGTGTTCGGGCAGTGTAGGGGGTCTTGCTGGGGGTGGTGTTTCAGGGTTTAGGGCAGTGCAGTGGTGTTCGGGCAGTGTAGGGGTCGTGCTGGGGGTGGTGTTTCAGGGTTTAGGGCAGTGCCGTGGTGTTCGGGCAGTGTAGGGGGTCTTGCTGGGGGTGGTGGTGTTCGGGCAGTGTAGGGGGTCTTGCTGGGGGTGATGTTTCAGGGTTTAGGGCAGTGCAGTGGTATTCGGGCAGTGTAGGGGGTCTTGCTGGGGGTAGTGTTTCAGGGTTTAGGGCAGTGCAGTGGTGTTCGTGCAGTGTAGGGGGTCGTGCTGGGGGTGGTGTTTCAGGGTTTAGGGCGGTGCAGTAGTGTTCGGGCAGTGTAGGGGGTCTTGCAGGGGGTGGTGTTTCAGGGTTTAGGGCAGTGCAGTGGTGTTCGGGCAGTGTAGGGGGTCGTGCTGGGGGTGGTGTTTCAGGGTTTAGGGCAGTGCAGTGGTGTTCGGGCAGTGTAGGGAGTCGTGCAGGGGGTGGTGTTTCAGGGTTTAGGGCAGTGCAGTGGTGTTCGGGCAGTGTAGGGGGTCATTGGGGCTGGTGTTTCAGGGTTTAGGGCAGTGCAGTGGTGTTCGGGCAGTGTAGGGGGTCTTGCTGGGGGTGGTGTTTCAGGGTTTAGGGCAGTGGTGTTCGGGCAGTGTAGGGGGTCTTGCTGGGGGTGATGTTTCAGGGTTTAGGGCAGTGCAGTGGTGTTCGGGCAGTGTAGGGGGTCTTGCTGGGGGTAGTGTTTCAGGATTTAGGGCAGTGCAGTGGTGTTCGAGCAGTGTAGGGGGTCGTGCTGGGGCTGGTGTTTCAAGGTTTAGGGCAGTGCAGTGGTGTTCGGGCAGTGTAGGGGGTCGTGCTGGGGCTGGTGTTTCAGGGTTTAGGGCAGTGCAGTGGTGCTCGGGCAGTGTAGGGGGTCGTGCTGGGGGTGGTGTTTCAGGGTTTAGGGTAGTGCAGTGGTGTTCGGGCAGTGTAGGGGGTCGTGCTGGGGCTGGTGTTTCAAGGTTTAGGGCAGTGCAGTGGTGTTCGGGCAGTGTAGGGGGTCGTGCTGGGGCTGGTGTTTCAGGGATTTGGGCAGAGCAGTGGTGTTCGGGCAGTGTAGGGGGTCGTGCTGGGGGTGGTGTTTTAGGGTTTAGGTTAATGCAGTGGTGTTTGGGTAGTGTAGGGGTACTGCTGGGGGTAGTGTTTTAGGGTTTAGGGTAGTGCAGTGGTGTTTGTGTAGTGTAGGGGGTAGTGTTTTAGGGTTTAGGGTAGTGCAGTGGTGTTTGTGTAGTGTAGGAGGTCGTGTTTTAGGGTAGTGCAGTGGTCTTTGGGTAGTGTAGGGAGTTGTGCGGGGGTAGTGTTTTAGGGTTTAGGGTAGTGTAGGGGGTCATGCGGGGGGTAGTGTTTTAGGGATTAGGGTAGTGCATTGGTGTTTGGGTAGTGTAGGGGTCATGCGGGGGTAGTGTTTTAGGGTTTAGTGCAGTGGTGTTTGGGTAGTGTAGGGGGTCGTGCTGGGGGAGTGTTTTAGGGTTTAGGACAGTGCAGTGGTGTTCGGGTAGTGTAGGGGGTCGTGCTGGGGGGAGTGTTTTAGGGTTTAGGGCAGTGCAGTGGTGTTTGGGTAGTGTAGGGGGTCGTGCTGGGGGGAGTGTTTGAGGGTTTAGGGCAGTGCAGTCGTGTTCGGGTAGTATAGGGGGTTGTGCTGGGGGTAGTATTTTAGGGTTTAGGGTAGTGCAGTGGTGTTCGGGTAGTGTAGGGGGTCGTGCTGGGGGTAGTGTTCTAGGGTTTAGGGCAGTGCAGTGGTGTTCGGGCAGTGTAGGGGGTAATGCTGGGGGTGGTGTTTTAGGGTTTAGGGCAGTGCAGTTGTGTTCGGGCAGTGTAGGGGGTCGTGCTGGGGGTGGTGTTTCAGGGTTTAGGGCAGTGCAGTGTAGTTCGGGCAGTGTAGGGGGTGGTGTTTCAGGGTTTAGGGCAGTGCAGTGGTGTTCGGGCAGTGTAGGGGGTCGTGCAGGGGGTGGTGTTTCAGGGTTTAGGGCAGTGGTGTTCAGGCAGTGTAAGGGGTTGTGCTGGGGGTGGTGTTTCAGGGTTTGGGGCAGTGCAGTGGTGTTCGAGCAGTAAAGGGGGTCGTGCTGGGGATGGTGTTTCAGGGTTTAGGGCAGTGCAGTGGTGTTCGGGCAGTGTAGGGGGCGGTGCAGGGGGTGGTGGTTCAGGGTTTAGGGCAGTGCAGTGGTGTTCGGGCAGTGTAGGGGGTCGTGCTGGGGCTGGTGTTTCAGGGTTTAGGGCAGTGCAGTGGTGTTCGGGCAGTGTAGGGGGTCGTGCTGGGGCTGGTGTTTCAGGGTTTAGGGCAGTGCAGTGGTGTTCGGGCAGTGTAGGGGGTCTTGCTGGGGGTGGTGTTTCAGAGTCTAGGGCAGTGCAGTGGTGTTCGGGCAGTGTAGGGGGTCTTGCTGGGGCTGGTGTTTCAGGGTTTAGGGCAGTGCAGTGGTGTTCGGGCAGTGTAGGGGGTCGTGCTGGGGGTGGTGTTTCAGGGTTTAGGGCAGTGCAGTGGTGTTTGGGCAGTGTAGGGGGTCATGCTGGGGCTAGTGTTTCAGGATTTAGGGCAGAGCAATGGTGTTCAGGCAGTGTAGGGGGTTTTGCTGGAGGTGGTGTTTCAGGGTTTAGGGCAGTGCAGTGGTGTTCGTGCAGTGTAGGGGTGGTGTTTCAGGGTTTAGGGCAGTGGTGTTCAGGCAGTGTAGGGGGTCTTGCTGGGGTTGATGTTTCAGGGTTTAGGGCAGTGCAGTGGTGTTCCGGCAGTGTAGGAGGTCGTGCAGGGGGTGGTGTTTCAGGGTTTAGGGCAGTGCAGTGGTGTTCGGGCAGTGTAGGGGGTCGTGCTGGGGGTGGTGTTTCAAGGTTTAGGGCAGTGCAGTGGTGTTCGGGCAGTGTAGGGTGTCGTGCTGAGGGGTGGTGTTTCAGGGTTTAGGGCAGTGCAGTGGTGTTCGGGCAGTGTAGGGGGTCGTGCAGGGGGTGGTGTTTCAGGGTTTAGGGCAGTGCAGTGGTGTTTGGGCAGTGTAGGGGGTCGTGCAGGGGGTGGTGTTTCAGGGTTTAGGGCAGTGCAGTGGTGGTCGGGCAGTGTAGGGGGTCTTGCTGGGGGTGGTGTTTCAGGGTTTAGGGCAGTGCAGTTGTTTTCGGGCAGTGTAGGCGGTCGTGCTGGGGCTGGTGTTTCAGGGTTTAGGGCAGTGCAGTGGTGTTCGGGCAGTGTACGGGGTTGTGCTGGGGCTGGTGTTTCAGGGTTTAGGGCAGTGCAGTGGTGTTCGGGCAGTGTAGGGGGTCGTGCTGGGGGTGGTATTTCAGGGTTTAGGGCAGTGCAGTGGTGTTCGGGCAGTGTAGGGGGTCGTGCTGGGGCTGGTGTTTCATGGTTTAGGGCAGTGCAGTGGTGTTCGGGCAGTGTAGGGGGTCGTGCTGGGGCTGGTGTTTCAGGGTTTAGGGCAGTGCAGTGGTGTTCGGGCAGTGTAGGGGGTTGTGCTGGGGGTGGTGTTTCAGGGTTTAGGGCAGTGCAGTGGTGTTCGGGCAGTGTAGGGGGTCATGCTGGGGGTGGTGTTTCAGGGTTTAGGGCAGTGGTGTTCGGGCAGTGTAAGGGGTCTTGCTGGGGGTAGTGTTTCAGGGTTTAGGGCAGTGCAGTGGTGTTTGTGCAGTGTAGGGGGTCGTGCTGGGGGTGGTGTTTCAGGGTTTAGGGCAGTGCAGTAGTGTTCGGGCAGTGTAGGGGATCGTGCAGGGGGTGGTGTTTCAGGGTTTAGGGCAGTGCAGTGGTGTTCAGGCAGTGTAGGGGGTCGTGCTGGGGGTGGTGTTTCAGGGTTTAGGGCAGTGCAGTGGTGTTCGGGCAGTGTAGGGGGTCGTGCAGGGGTGGTGTTTCGGGGTTTAGGGCAGTGCAGTGGTGTTCGGGCATTGTAGGGGTCGTGCTGGGGCTGGTGTTTCAGGGTTTAGGGCAGTGCAGTGGTGTTCGGGCAGTGTAGGGGGTCTTGCTGGGGGTGGTGTTTCAGGGTTTAGGGCATTGGTGTTCGGGCAGTGTAGGGGGTCTTGCTGGGGGTGGTGTTTCAGGGTTTAGGGCAGTGCAGTGGTGTTCGGGCAGTGTAGGGGTCATGCAGGGGGGTGGTGTTTCAGGGTTTAGGGCAGTGCAGTGGTGTTCGGGCAGTGTAGGGGGTCGTGCTGGGGGTGGTGTTTCAGGGTTTAGGGCAGTGCAGTGGTGTTCGGGCAGTGTAGGGGGTCGTGCTGGGGGTGGTGTTTCAGGGTTTAGGGCAGTGGTGTTCGGGCAGTGTAGGGGGTCTTGCTGGGGGTGATGTTTCAGGGTTTAGGGCAGTGCAGTGGTGTTCGGGCAGTGTAGGAGGTCTTGCTGGGGGTAGTGTTTCAGGGTTTAGGGCAGTGCAGTGGTGTTCGGGCAGTGTAGGGGTCATGCTGGGGGTGGTGTTTCAGGGTTTAGGGCAGTGCAGTGGTGTTCGGGCAGTGTAGGGGGTCGTGAAGGGGGTGGTGTTTCAGGGTTTAGGGCAGTGCAGTGGTGTTCGGGCAGTGTAGGGGGTCGTGCTAGGGTATGTGTTTCAGGGTTTAGGGCAGTGCAGTGGTGTTCGGGCAGTGTAGGGGGTCGTGCAGGGGCTGGTGTTTCAGGGTTTAGGGCAGTGCAGTGGTGTTCGGGCAGTGTAGGGGGTCGTGCTGGAGGTAGTGTTTTAGGGTTTAGGGTAGTGCAGTGGTGCTTGTGTAGTGTAGGGGATCGTGCTGGGGTAGTGTTTTAGGGTTTAGGGTAGTGCAGTGGTGTTTGTGTAGTGTAGGGGGTCATGTTTTAGGGTAGTGCAGTGGTGTTTGGGTAGTGTAGGGGGTCGTGCTGGGGTAGTGTTTTAGGATTTAGGTTAGTGCAGTGGTGTTTGGGTAGTGTAGGGGTCGTGCTGGGGGTAGTGTTTTAGGGTTTAAGGTAGTGCAGTGGTGTTTGTGTAGTGTAGGGGGTCGTGCTGGGGGCAGTGTTTTAGGGTTTAGGGTAGTGCAGTGGTGTTTGTGTAGTGTAGGGGGTCATGTTTTAGGGTAGTGCAGTGGTGTTTGGGTAGTGTAGGGGGTCGTGCTGGGGCTAGTGTTTCAGGGTTTAGGGCAGAGCAATGGTGTTCAGGCAGTGTAGGGGGTTGTGCTGGAGATGGTGTTTCAGGGTTTAGGGCAGTGCAGTGGTGTTCGGGCAATGTAGGGGGTCTTGCTGGGGGTGGTGTTTCAGGGTTTAGGGCAGTGGTGTTCAGGCAGTGTAGGGGGTCTTGCTGGGGGTGATGTTTCAGGGTTTAGGGCAGTGCAGTGGTGTTCGGGCAGTGTAGGGGGTGGTGCAGGGGGTGGTGTTTTAGGGTTTAGGGCAGTGCAGTGTTGTTTGGGCAGTGTAGGGGGTCGTGCTGGGGGTGGTGTTTCAGGGTTTAGGGCAGTGCCGTGGTGTTCGGGCAGTGTAGGGTGTCGTGCTGAGGGGTGGTGTTTCAGGGTTTGGGGCAGTGCAGTGGTGTTCGGGCAGTGTAAGGGGTGGTGTTTCAGTGTTTAGGGCAGTGCAGTGGTGTTTGGGCAGTGTAGGGGGTCGTGCAGGGGGTTGTGTTTCAGGGTTTAGGGCAGTGCAGTGGTGTTCGGCCAGTGTAGGTGGTCTTGCTGGAGGTGGTGTTTCAGGGTTTAGTGCAGTGGTGTTTGGGCAGTGTAGGGGGTCGTGCTGGGGGTAGTGTTTCAGGGTTTAGGGCAGTGCAGTGGTGTTCTGGCAGTGTAGGGTGTCATGCTGAGGGGTGGTGTTTCAGGGTTTAGGGCAGGCAGTGGTGTTCGGGCAGTGTAGGGGGTCGTGCAGGGGTGCTGTTTCAGGGTTTAGGGCAGTGCAGTGGTGTTCGGGCAGTGTAGGGGGTCGTGCAGGGGTGGTGTTTCAGGGTTTAGGGCAGTGCAGTGGTGTTTGGGCAGTGTAGGGGGTCGTGCTGGGGGTGGTGTTTCAGGGTTTAAGGCAGTGCAGTGGTGTTCGGGCAGTGTAGGGTGTCATGCTGAGGGGTGGTGTTTCAGGGTTTAGGGCAGTGCAGTGGTGTTCGGGCAGTGTAGGGGGTCGTGCAGGGGGTGCTGTTTCAGGGTTTAGGGCAGTGCAGTGGTGTTCGGGCAGTGTAGGGGGTCGTGCAGGGGTGATGTTTCAGGGTTTAGGGAAGTGCAGTGGTATTCGGGCAGTGTAGGGGGTCGTGCTGGGGCTGGTGTTTCAGGGTTTAGGGCAGTGCAGTGGTGTTCGGGCAGTGTAGGGGGTCGTGCTGGGGCTGGTGTTTCAGGGTTTAGGGCACTGCAGTGTTTTTCGGGCAGTGTAGGCGGTCGTGCTGGGGCTGGTGTTTCAGGGTTTAGGGCAGTGCAGTGGTATTCGGGCAGTGTACGGGGTGGTGCTGGGGCTGGTGTTTCAGGGTTTAGGGCAGTGCAGTGGTGTTCGGGCAGTGTAAGGGGTCGTGCTGGGGCTGGTGTTTCAGGGTTTAGGGCAGTGCAGTGGTGTTCGGGCAGTGTAGGGGGTCGTGCTGGGGCTGGTGTTTCAGGGTTTAGGGCAGTGCAGTGGTGTTCGGGCAGTGTAGGGGGTCGTGCTGGGGCTGGTGTTTCAGGGTTTTGGGCAGAGCAGTGGTGTTCGGGCAGTGTAGGGGGTCTTGCTGGGGGTGGTGTTTCAGGGTTTAGGGCAGTGCAGTGGTGTTCGGGCAGTGTAGGGGGTCGTGCTGGGGGTGGTGTTTCAGGGTTTAGGGCAGTGCCGTGGTGTTCGGGCAGTGTAGGGGTCTTGCTGGGGGTGGTGTTTCAGGGTTTAGGGCAGTGGTGTTCGGGCAGTGTAGGGGGTCTTGCTGGGGGTGATGTTTCAGGGTTTAGGGCAGTGCAGTGGTATTCGGGCAGTGTAGGGGGTCTTGCTGGGGGTAGTGTTTCAGGGTTTAGTGCAGTGGTGTTCGTGCAGTGTAGGGGGTCGTGCTGGGGGTGGTGTTTCAGGGTTTAGGGCGGTGCAGTAGTGTTCGGGCAGTGTAGGGGGTCTTGCAGGGGTGGTGTTTCAGGGTTTAGGGCAGTGCAGTGGTGTTCGGGCAGTGTAGGGGTCGTGCTGGGGGTGGTGTTTCAGGGTTTAGGGCAGTGCAGTGGTGTTCGGGCAGTGTAGGGAGTCGTGCAGGGGGTGGTGTTTCAGGGTTTAGGGCAGTGCAGTGGTGTTCGGGCAGTGTAGGGGGTCATTGGGGCTGGTGTTTCAGGGTTTAGGGCAGTGCAGTGGTGTTCGGGCAGTGTAGGGGGTCTTGCTGGGGGTGGTGTTTCAGGGTTTAGGGCAGTGGTGTTCGGGCAGTGTAGGGGGTCTTGCTGGGGGTGATGTTTCAGGGTTTAGGGCAGTGCAGTGGTGTTCGGGCAGTGTAGGGGGTCTTGCTGGGGGTAGTGTTTCAGGATTTAGGGCAGTGCAGTGGTGTTCGGGCAGTGTAGGGGGTCGTGCTGGGGCTGGGGCTGGTGTTTCAGGGTTTAAGGCAGTGCAGTGGTGTTCGGGCAGTGTAGGCGGTCGTGCTGGGGGTGGTGTTTCAGGGTTTAAGGCAGTGCAGTGGTGTTCGGGCAGTGTAGGGTGTCATGCTGAGGGGTGGTGTTTCAGGGTTTAGGGCAGTGCAGTGGTGTTCGGGCAGTGTAGGGGGTCGTGCAGGGGGTGGTGTTTCAGGGTTTAGGGCAGTGCAGTGGTGTTCGGGCAGTGTAGGGGGTCGTGCTGGGGCTGGTGTTTCAGGGTTTAGGGCAGTGCAGTGGTGTTCGGGCAGTGTAGGGGGTCGTGCTGGGGCTGGTGTTTCAGGGTTTAGGGCAGTGCAGTGGTTTTCGGGCAGTGTAGGCGGTCGTGCTGGGGCTGGTGTTTCAGGGTTTAGGGCAGTGGTATTCGGGCAGTGTACGGGGTTGTGCTGGGGCTGGTGTTTCAGGGTTTAGGGCAGTGCAGTGGTGTTCGGGCAGTGTAAGGGGTCGTGCTGGGGCTGGTGTTTCAGGGTTTAGGGCAGTGCAGTGGTGTTCGGGCAGTGTAGGGGGTCGTGCTGGGGCTGGTGTTTCAGGGTTTAGGGCAGTGCAGTGGTGTTCGGGCAGTGTAGGGGCTCGTGCTGGGGCTGGTGTTTCAGGGTTTTGGGCAGAGCAGTGGTGTTCGGGCAGTGTAGGGGGTCTTGCTGGATGTGGTGTTTCAGGGTTTAGGGCAGTGCAGTGGTGTTCGGGCAGTGTAGGGGGTCGTGCTGGGGGTGGTGTTTCAGGGTTTAGGGCAGTGCCGTGGTGTTCGGGCAGTGTAGGGGGTCTTGCTGGGGGTGGTGTTTCAGGGTTTAGGGCAGTGGTGTTCGGGCAGTGTAGGGGGTCTTGCTGGGGGTGATGTTTCAGGGTTTAGGGCAGTGCAGTGGTATTCGGGCAGTGTAGGGGGTCTTGCTGGGGGTAGTGTTTCAGGGTTTAGGGCAGTGCAGTGGTGTTCGTGCAGTGTAGGGGGTCGTGCTGGGGGTGGTGTTTCAGGGTTTAGGGCGGTGCAGTAGTGTTCGGGCAGTGTAGGGGGTCTTGCAGGGGTGGTGTTTCAGGGTTTAGGGCAGTGCAGTGGTGTTCGGGCAGTGTAGGGGGTCGTGCTGGGGGTGGTGTTTCAGGGTTTAGGGCAGTGCAGTGGTGTTCGGGCAGTGTAGGGAGTCGTGCAGGGGTGGTGTTTCAGGGTTTAGGGCAGTGCAGTGGTGTTCGGGCAGTGTAGGGGTCATTGGGGCTGGTGTTTCAGGGTTTAGGGCAGTGCAGTGGTGTTCGGGCAGTGTAGGGGGTCTTGCTGGGGGTGGTGTTTCAGGGTTTAGGGCAGTGGTGTTCGGGCAGTGTAGGGGTCTTGCTGGGGGTGATGTTTCAGGGTTTAGGGCAGTGCAGTGGTGTTCGGGCAGTGTAGGGGGTCTTGCTGGGGGTAGTGTTTCAGGATTTAGGGCAGTGCAGTGGTGTTCGGGCAGTGTAGGGGGTCGTGCTGGGGCTGGGGCTGGTGTTTCAGGGTTTAAGGCAGTGCAGTGGTGTTCGGGCAGTGTAGGCGGTCGTGCTGGGGCTGTTGTTTCAGGGTTTAGGGCAGTGCAGTGGTGTTCGGGCAGTGTAGGGGGTCGTGCTGGGGCTGGTGTTTCAGGGTTTAGGGCAGTGCAGTGGTGCTCGGGCAGTGTAGGGGGTCGTGCTGGGGGTGGTGTTTCAGGGTTTAGGGTAGTGCAGTGGTGTTCGGGCAGTGTAGGGGGTCGTGCTGGGGCTGGTGTTTCAAGGTTTAGGGCAGTGCAGTGGTGTTCGGGCAGTGTAGGGGGTCGTGCTGGGGCTGGTGTTTCAGGGATTTGGGCAGAGCAGTGGTGTTCGGGCAGTGTAGGGGTCGTGCTGGGGGTGGTGTTTCAGGGTTTAGGGCAGTGCAGTGGTGTTTGGGCAGTGTAGGGGGTCGTGCTGGGGCTGGTGTTTCAGGGTTTAGGGCAGTGGTGTTCGGGCAGTGTAGGGGGTCTTGCTGGGGGTGATGTTTCAGGGTTTAGTGCAGTGGTGTTCGGGCAGTGTAGGGGGTCTTGCTGGGGGTAGTGTTTCAGGGTTTAGGGCAGTGCAGTGGTGTTCGGGCAGTGTAGGGGGTCGTGCTGGGATTGGTGTTTCAGGGTTTAGTGCAGTGCAGTGGTGTTCGGGCAGTGTAGGTGGTCGTGAAGGGGGTGGTGTTTCAGGGTTTAGGGCAGTGCAGTGGTGTTCGGGCAGTATAGGGGGTCGTGCAGGGGCTGGTGTTTCAGGGTTTAGTGCAGTGGTGTTCGGGCAGTGTAGGGGGTCGTGCTGGGGGTAGTGTTTTAGGGTTTAGGGTAGTGCAGTGGTGCTTGTGTAGTGTAGGGGTCATGCTGGGGGTAGTGTTTTAGGGTTTAGGGTAGTGCAGTGGTGTTTGTGTAGTGTAGGGGTCATGTTTTAGGGTAGTGCAGTGGTGTTTGGGTACTGTAGGGGGTCGTGCTGGGGGTAGTGTTTTAGGGTTTAGGGTAGTGCAGTGGTGTTTGTGTAGTATAGAGGGTCATTCTGGGGGTAGTGTTTTAGGGTTTAGGATAGTGCAGTGGTGCTTGTGTAGTGTAGGGGGTCGTGCTGGGGTAGTGTTTTAGGGTTTAGGGTAGTGCAGTGGTGTTTTTGAAGTGTAGGGGGTCATGTTTTAAGATGCAACGCTCCAATACCTGACCAGTCTGCACTACATAAAACTGCAAAAAAACTAAAAGTAAAAGTGTTTTGCACACTTTTGTCATTGGGCTATATGTGGGCTACATCTGGGTAATATTTGTGCTACATTTGGGCTCTTTTTCACTGGTGGCCATCTTGGAAGACTTCTTTGTTATGAAGTTTCCTAATTTCCCCATTTACTGCAGTCTCCTCAGTAGGAAATGCTTTCAGTTTTTACTTTGATTCCATCAAGAAGGCATTCAGATGTGTCTCACATTTGCCATAAATTCAGAATGTTAGCACTCTAGTTTCCATTAGATCACTGTAGTAAAGCTACTGCTCACCAGGGAGTTAACTGGAAGTCTGCTGCTGGTATTGAAAGTGATTGTTTCAGTCTGCATGTCAGAATTTTCTAATGAAATAGAAGAGGATTTGAGATCTCACTTAAAACATGCCCTAATTTTTCTTTCTGCAGCACTAACCATAATTTCTATTTCAAAAAGAACCTCCTCATTTTGTTCCTTTTTAAATTAAATGTTTTAAGTGTTACCGGTTTATTCCAATCAAGATGGCTTCAGGTGTGCCATACTTTTGTCATAAGTAAGGCTGTTAGCGCTCTAGTTGTTCTTTAGAACACTCTGGGAAGCTGCAGTAGAACACAAAGGCATCAACTGGCAGGCTGCTCCTGTTGAAATATAACAGGAAGATATTTGAGATCACACTTGAAACATGTCCTAATTTTTCTTTCTACAGCACTAACCATCATTTCTATGACAAAATGAACCCCATCATTTTGTTCCTTTTTAAATTAAATGTTTTAAGTGTTACCAGTTTATTCCAATCAAGATGGCTTCAGGTGTGCCATACTTTTGTCATAAGTAAGGCTGTTAGCACTCTAGTTGTTCTTTAGAACACTCTGGGAAGCTGCAGTAGAACACAAAGGAATCAACTGACAGTCTCTGCCCTTGTTGGATGTACATGTTTTACTGAGAATGTCAGACTTCATTCTCACATGACTGAGAAAGATAATGTGAATTTACAGAAAATATGCTCTCATTTTAGCTTCTGGAGCACCTTCCAAAACCTATGGGACAAGCATGTGAAAATAGTTTTCTCTCAAACATGATTCATGATATCCCAGCAGAAGGTTTTTCACAGGGTAAAATCACCTTAGAACACACCACAATTCCTGAAATTAGTATGGTACCATCAACAAATGAATTCTAATGTAACTAAAGTCTGTTATCACCCTTTATAGTTCTCCTTTTGGTAACCCTCAAAATCTTTGATTCACTACAATGCATTTCAATGGGGTACTATCATGTATATTGGTCTCAAGATGGCTGCCAGCAATTCCAGGATGAAGTGCTGACAGCCAATCAGATCTCACAATGACATGTGTGGTTAGGCTCCGCCCAGATATATATGTGATTTTACTTTTGATTTTCTCAGGAACTACTGAACGGATTTACACCATTTAAGCAAAAGGCACGACACTGAACCAAGGGCTACCTCTTTGCCAAATTTGGTGTAATTCCGTTCAGCAGTTCGGGCTGTAACTGCGACTAAAGGTTCCTATGGAAAAATGAATGGGGAAAACACGTTTTGGGACCCCCCTTTTTTCTCTGCCCCCGCTTGACGAATCACCCCGAGACTTTCAGGATAGGAGCGGACCAGAGTGCCCCAACAAGTTGGAAACTTTCGCGAAGATTCGTCAACCGGCGCCAACGTTATTTCAAATAGAATGTTGCGGATTTCCTATGGAAAATAGGTCCTAACTATAACTATCTACTGGCGACCGCCAGTAGAAAATATATATATATATATATATTCACTGAAAAAACCATAGGTTTCAGACACGTTATAGTTACAAATTAGCATTTAAAAACCTTTGAAATTTACTGAAAAAACCATAGGTTTTAGGGACAGTTATAGTTACTTGGACATTGCACTCGTACAAAACCCGTGAAATTCCCCGTTATAGTTAGTTCAGCTAACTATAACTCGCGCCCCACAATGCACTGCTGATGACGTCACATATTACATCACTCATGACATGGTCAGTGACATCACTGATGACATCACTGATGACATCTCAAATGACATCACTGATGACATCATCCAGTGACTGTGTGTTTCTGTAAAGTTTAAATATTTTTAATATATATAGGAAAAGACGTATTGAAGAATGAGTGGGTGTGTAAGTGTCTGTATGGATGATTTAGTAGGTGCGTGACTGACTCTATAAGTGAGTGATTTAACGTATCTTACTGAATGCATGGGTTAGTGACTAAACTGGGTGAATGTCTGTATCCGTCTGTCTGTTGCTGTGTAAGTGGCTGCATGTGTTTGTGAATAGCTAAATGAGTGTCTATATGAGTTATTGAATGCTTGTCTGAGTATCTGTATGGGTGCCTGAGTGTTTGTGTGTGAGGGGTGTGTGCAACTCTGTGCATAGATGTGTGAGTGGGTGATTCACTGGGTGGATGGTTTCAAGAGTGCATCTGTGATAGACTGTATGGGTGGGTAAGTGTGTGTAAGAGTGTGTTAGTGAGTGAATGTATGTCCCAGTGGTACATGTGTGAGTAACTACATATGTGAAAGGCAGTATATATGTGTGTTGGAGTATATAAATAGCTATAAGCAAGAGTGAGTGATTGTGATAGTGGCTGTATGGATGAGTGTGTGCTTGTATCAGTGATTGTATAAGAGCGTAACAATGTGCTACTATTTGTATGAGTAAGTGAGCTGGTGTGTGTATAACTGTATAGGTGAGTAAATGGCAGTGTGTTTAATTATTTTCATGACTGACTAGGTGTCTGAGTATCTCTATGGATGAGTGGCATTGTTTGAGTGTCTATATAGGAGTAAGAGTGCATATGATAGTCCTGTACTGAGTGACCGTAAGTATGAGTGACTGTATGGGTGAGTGAGTGGATGTGTGTGTGTAGACCTAAGAATCAGTGAGTGGGTATGTAGTTATTGGTGTTGGAGTGTCTATGGTTTTGCGAATGGCAGTCTGTAATTTAGAGTGGGTGTATCAAAGATTATATTAGGGTGTGAGGAGGTGCATCAGATTATCACGTGGATGATGTCATCAGTGATGTCATTTGAGATGTCATCAGTGATGTCATCAGTGATGTCACTGACCATGTCATGAGTGATGTAATATGTGACGTCATCAGCAGTGCATTGCGGGGCGCGAGTTATAGTTAGCTGAACTAACTATAACGGGGAATTTCACGGGTTTTGTACGAGTGCAATGTCCAAGTAACTATAACTGTCCCTAAAACCTATGGTTTTTCAGTGAATTTCAAAGGTTTTTAAATGCTAATTTGTAACTATAACGTGTCTGAAACCTATGGTTTTTTCAGTGAATTTCAAAGGTTTTTAAATGCTAATTTGTAACTATAACGTGTCTGAAACCTATGGTTTTTTCAGTGAATTTCAAAGGTTTTTAAATGCTAATTTCCAACTATAACGTGCCTGAAACCTACGGTTTTTTCAGTGAATTTCAAAGGTTTTGTAAATGACAATTTTTAAATGTATTAATTGTTATATTAATTTTTTTCATACTGATTTACTACATTTTTAGAAACAATTTTTTTTACAGATTTTATTTTTAAATTACATTGTAATTACATTATACATTACAAAAAAATACTTTCTCAGAATGAATTACTTTAGTTTAAATACTTTGCACATAGGCAATAGACTTTTAAGTACAGTAGTTACAGTTGTTGCAATGGGCAACACATTTTCAAACACAATGCAACATTCAGCTCAATGTGAATTTCTAGTTAAATGCAATTAGTTACTTTATGGATTACTTTTCTAACCACAGGACTGGATCCTAGATTCAGTCCTGGTACATCTCCTGTAAACAGTTGAGTAAAAGCGTTTTGGTTACAGTCGTGATTTTTAAGGAATATTATTGTATTTTAAAAGTTGACACTTAGAAACTTTTTCTCATAGAATCACCAATGTTATCCTATGGAAGGAAATTCACTTAGCAGGTAAAAACTGTTATCGTTACTTTTTCTTACTCAGTGTTGGATCCTGGATCCAGCACTGGTGCATCTCCTGTAAACAGTTGAAAGAATGCGTTTAAGTCATACAGGTGATTTTTAAGGAATATTTGTAGTTTGTAAAAATCAACACTTTGAAACTTTTTGCTGAAAACCAGACAATGGATTCCTATGGAAGAAAATATAAGTTACTGGTAAGTACGGTTAAAATTACTTTTCAGGATTAGTACTGGGCTGAAAGATGCAGCACTGAGGTCTCTCCTGATAACAGGTGAGTAAATCGGAATTCGTATTTCGGCTGATTTTAGAGGAATATTTTAAAGTTCCAAAACTCCACACTTAGAAGAATTTCCAAGTGAAACCAGTCAATGTTAGCCTATGGAAGGAAATTCAAGTTACTGGTAAGTACGGTTAAAATTACTTTTCAGGACCAGTACTGGGCTGAAAGATACAGCACTGAGGTCTCTCCTTATAACAATTGAGTAAATCGGAATTCGTATTTCGGCTGATTTTAGAGGAATATTTGTATGTTTCAAAAATCAACACTTAGAAACTTTTTCAGCAAAAAGCAGGCAATGATATCCTATGGAAGGAAATTCAAGTTACTGGTAAGTACGGTTAAAATTACTTTTGAGGATCAGTACTGGGCTGAAAGATGCAGCACTGAGGTCTCTCCTGATAACAGGTGAGTAAATCGGAATTCGTATTTCGGCTGATTTTAGAGGAATATTTTAAAGTTCCAAAACTCCACACTTAGAAGAATTTCCAAGTGAAACCAGTCAATGTTAGCCTATGAAGGAAATTCAAGTTACTGGTAAGTACGGTTAAAATTACTTTTCAGGACCAGTACTGGGCTGAAAGATGCAGCACTGAGGTCTCTCCTGATAACAGGTGAGTAAATCGGAATTCGTATTTCGGCTGATTTTAGAGGAATATTTTAAAGTTCCAAAACTCCACACTTAGAAGAATTTCCAAGTGAAACCAGTCAATGTTAGCCTATGGAAGGAAATTCAAGTTACTGGTAAGTACGGTTAAAATTACTTTTCAGGACCAGTACTGGGCTGAAAGATACAGCACTGAGGTCTCTCCTGATAACAGGTGAGTAAATCGGAATTCGTATTTCGGATGATTTTAGAAGAATATTTGCACAATGGTGAAGGGAGGGGCGGGGCCTGAGGTGACATCTGTGCAAACGCGCCCCGTGGCGCGTTTTAAGTTGGGGGATTAAGTCCCCTTGAATCCTGAGGGTCCCTAGGGGCCAACTAGCCCACCAGGAACCTCCAATATGCGCCAGGGGCTGCGTTGCAGAGACGTGTAGAGAGGCCACACCCCTTTTACACCTCTCTGCAACGCAGCTCTGTGCGCTTTCTGGATGTACCTGTTGGGCTAGTTGGCCCCAGGGACCCTCAGGATTGAAGGGGATTTAATTCCCCATCTTAAACGCGCCACGGGGCCTGTCATGTCACCTGAAGCCCCGCCCCTCCCTTCACCACTGTGCAAACGCGCCCCGTGGCGCGTTTTAAGCTGGGGATTAAGTCCCCTTGAATCCTGAGGGTCCCCGGAGTCCAACTAGCCCACCATATACCTCCAAAAGCGCCACAGAGCTGCGTTGCAGAGAGGTGTAAAAGGGGTGTGGCCTCTCTACACGTCTCTGCAACGCAGCCCCTTGCGCATATTGGAGGTTCCTGGTGGGCTAGTTAGCCCCAGGGACCCCCAGTATTCAAGGGGATCGTTCCCCCTCTGCAAACGCGCCAGGGCGCGTTTGCAGAGTGGTGAAGGAAGGGGCGGGGCCTGCGGGCCCGATTGTTTTTTTAATTTTAGTTTTTGTCCCTGAAGGGGGCTGTGTAGCCCCCTTCCTTTTTCCTGTTTTGGGCCCTGGGGACCCCATCCCCCAGGGCCTTACCCCTTTTTTAATTTAATTTAAAATAAAAAAAAACGGGAAGGGGCCGCGTGGCCCCCTTCCCTGGGCCTGTATTGGCCCCAGGGACCCCATCCCCGGGGCATGGCCTTTTTTTATTTTCTTGGGAGGGGGCTGCGTGGCCCCCTCCTCAGGCCACTTAAGGCCCCGGGGACCCCATCCCCGGGGCCGGCCTTTCCATTTTTTTTTTTTTCTTTTTTGGGGAGGGGGCCGCGTGGCCCCATCCTGGGCCACTACTTGCCCGGGGACCCCATCCCCGGGGCTGGCCCTCTCCGTTGGGGACTGTGGGTGGGTCCCCAATCCCCCACAGTCCCGCCGGCTCCCCACGTCCCTTGGGAGCCGGCATTGCTGTTCCACATGGGGAGCAGCTGACATGCTGCTCCCCATGTGGAAAAGCAATGTAGCTTTGGATATTGGAAGAGAGAGCAGGTTTCCCTGCTCTCTCTTCCAATATCCAAAGCAGTTTGCTATGGCAGGACGGGAGCCGCGAGGCTCTCGTCCTGCCATAGCAAGCTACAGTGTCCCGAGGGTAGGCACCCGGGACACTGCAGGAGCCGGCCCTGGGGGTGGCGGTCCCCAGGGCCATCAAGGGCTCCAGGAGGGGGCCGCGCAGCCCCCTCCCTACATCAGCACAGCCCCGGGAGGTGGTGGTCCCCGGGGCTTCGGGGTCCAAACGGACCCCCATTTTAATTTGTTAGTGCCCCGGGAGGTGGCGGTCCCGGGGCGTGTGGGGGCTGGAGCCCCCCACACAGGTTGTTCAATTAATAAAAAAAGCCCGGGGGAGGTGGTGGTCAGAGCCCTCCCGCACCATTTTTAAAAAGCCCAGGGGGTGGCGGTCCCCGGGGCTTAGGGGGCCCTTGAGGCCCCCACACATAAAATTAAACCCCCACCATGCCCCCGGGACTTGGGCCACCCGGGGCAAATACAGTCGAGCGCGGGAGACCGCGCTTCGATTTCCGGCAGGATTCGCGCACCCTGAGCGCATCCTGCCGATTTTTAAAAAAATTATTTTATTTTTTGCCCAGGGGGTCCTTGTGGGACCCCTGAGCAAACCTAGGGGTCAGGGTGTTTCTACCCTGCCCCCTTTGTGCGCTTTGCGCACTTGTTTCTGTCCCTCGGTTCTACCGAGGGACAAAATGGCTGCCAACATTTCCTGAATCAGAATGTTGACAGCCAGCTGACAACCAATTAACATGCAGCTCGTGATCGGGAGGGTACGCGGACCCTACTATGCCATAGATATCACTATCTTTTTACTTTTGATTTTCTCAGCAACTACTGAGCAGATTTACACCATTTAACAAAAGGGTTCTTTCTGAACCAAGAACTACCTCTTTGCCAAATTTGGTGTAATTCCGTTCAGCAGTTCAGGCTGTAGCCGTGTCTAAAGTTTCCTATGGAAAATTGCATGGGGAAAACGCGTTTTGGGACCCCCTTTTTCTCGGCCCCGCTTGACGAATCCCCGAGACTTTCAGGGTAGGAGCGGACCGGAGCGGGCCACAAAGTTTGAAAATTTCGCGAACATACGTCAACCGGCAAGAGAGTTATTTCAAATAGAATGTCGCGGATTTCCTATGGATAATAGGTTGTAACTATAACTATCTACTGGCGACCGCCAGTAGATAATATATATATATATATATATATTCACTGAAAAAACCATAGGTTTCAGGGGCGTTATAGTTAGTTGGACATTTCACTCGTACAAAACTATAGAAATTCCCCCGTTATAGTTAGTTCAGCTAACTATAACTCGCGAGCCCGCAATGCATTGCTGATGACGTCACATATTACATCACTCATGACATGGTCAGTGACATCACTCATGACATCACTGATGACATCTCAAATGACATCACTGATGACATCATCCTTGTGATAGAGTGGCAGACCTCCTCTCACCCTAATATAACCTTTGATACACACACTCAAAAATACAAACTAACATTTTCAAAACAATGGACATACCAACACCAGTTACAACACACCTATTCAGTAATTCCAAGATCTACACACACATCCACTCATTCACCAACAGTCACTATACAGTCACTCATACATGTACTCACTCATCATATGTACTCATACACCTATACATCCTGTTAGACACCGCCACTCATCCATCGAGTTACTCACACACATAGTCACACATGAAAACAAAGTATCAAACATCCATTTACTTGCATATACAGTTATACACACACTACCACACTTACTTCTACAGAAACTTACACATACTTATTCTCTTAAACAATCACTTATAGAAACACCTACTTATTTGTACAGGAACTCTTCCAATCTCTCACTCTCACATATACTCACTTATATACACCAATACTCACATATACTAGTTTAAAACATATGTAGTTACTCATAAAGACACTATTGAGACAGCCATTCACTCACTAACACACCCATACACATACTCATCCACCTATACAGTCCTGCACACATGCTGTCTTCAACACATATAAACAGTGAGTCACTCATTCATGCATCTATGCACTAAGTAATACCCCCACCGAACCATACAGACACTCAGACACTCATACTGATACTCAAAAAACCAACTAATAACCCATATAGACACTCATGTAGCTACTCACCAACCCATGCAGCCACTTATACACAAAGTGAGAGACTGATACAGATATTTTCATATTTAAACATTACTCACTAACCCATGTATTCACTAAGATACACTTAGTCAGTTATACAATCAATTTTACAACAAAAAAATCATCCATTTAGACACTTGTATACCCATTTATTCTTCCATCGACCTTGAGATATACATATATAAAACATATTTAATTTTCAGAAAAACACACATTCACTGGATGATGTCATCAGTGATGTCATCAGTGATGTTATTTGAGATGTCATCAGTGATGTCATGAGTGATGTCACTGACCATGTCATGAGTGATGTAATATGTGACGTCATCAGCACTGCATTGCGGGCGTGCGAGTTATAGTTAGCTGAACTAACTATAACGGGGGAATTTCTATAGTTTTGTACGAGTGAAATGTCCAACTAACTATAACGCCCCTGAAACCTATGGTTTTTTCAGTGAATTTCTAAGGTTTTTAAATGCTAATTTCTAACTATAACGTGCCTGAAACCTATGGTTTTTTCAGTGAATTTCTAAGGTTTTTAAATGCTAATTTCTAACTATAACGTGCCTGAAACCTATGGTTTTTTCAGTGAATATATATATTTATTATACTATGTATACATGTGAAAATGTCTCGGTCCCCTGTTTGCCTCGGTGGCACGGAAAAAATGGGTGGAACTGACATAAGCACGCCGACGAGGTTCTCTTATGGCTCCGATGACGTCATACGGTGTCGCGAGCGGAGCCGTGCTCGTTGACGTGGGAGAGCTAGGAAAGAATTTCCGTGGAATGCTGGTGCAGGGGATATTCACCTAAGTGTTCAGGCTAGTCCTTTGGGAGCAACTGTTTATGTTGCCACTCCAGAAAACGAAACCAGTGATCCGAGGGCAGAGGCCCTGCAGATGGCACACGAGGTGGGGTGCCCAGCCGTGTGCACCGGCGGGGCAGCGAAGTGACAAGCACCACAACCCACAAAAAAGGTAACAAGGGCACTGAATAACACAGGATCTTCTCTTTGTATCTGGCAGGAACAACGAAGTTAAAATGCCCTAGTACCAAAATGTAGAATTAGTGCTACAACGGTCTTCAAGAGGACCTGCGATGCCGCTTCTGCCTCCCGTACCCTGGAGGCGGCACATGGGTCACGCGGTACGGTCATACTGCGGTGGGACGCACACTCGTTGACCTCTCATGGCACTGCTCCACACTTCAGGGAGGACGCTTTCCATTAGCTATGTTTTCTGATGACATGTCGTGCCGGCCCCGTCCAACAACAGAACTCCTTTAGATCCAAACAGACTCTTCCACTCTCTCACCGGAAGTGAAACCAGGCCACGCGGACACTTTCACAATACAACAGCCGGGAATGCACTTTTCGGTAAAAAAACCACATTCCTTCCTCCTAATTAATCAAATAAACGTCTCACTGAAGAACAGGGGCCAGCTTCGATCGGTAAACAGCCGTTACAACGACTTTTTTACTTTGCGATACCATTACAACGCATGCATTACCACGCATGCGTTGTACATCACGAAGTCATTACTACGCATTTTTTAGAACGCATGGTCATTTACCACGCATGCCTTTACAACAAATGTTGTTGTAAAGGTATGTATGGTAAATGACCATGCGTTCTAAAAACATGTAGACGATCCATGTCGTTGTAAGGAAACAGAGGCTGTTCCGTTTCCTCACAACGACGTGCACCGCCCCTCAGAGATGACGTGAAGCAGGAACCATGAGGAGAGAGGAACCATGAAGAGTGAGAGGTAAGGGGATTGGGCATGGGGTGGGGGTTTCTTTTCTAGGGTTTAGGGAAGTGCAGTGGTGTTTGGGCGGTGTAGGGGTCGTGCTGGGGGTAGTGTTTTAGGGTTTAGGGTAGTGCAGTAGTGTAGGGGGTCGTGCTGTGGGTAGTGTTTTAGGGTTTAGGGTAGTGCAGTGGTGTATGGGTAGTGTAGGGGTCGTGCTGGGGTAGTGTTTTAGGGTTTAGGGTAGTGCAGTGGTGTTTGGGTAGTGTAGGGGGTCTTGCTGGGGGTAGGTTTAGGGTAGTGCAGTGGTGTTTGGGTAGTGTAGGGAGTCATGCTGGGGGTAGTGTTTTAGGGTTTAGGGTAGTGCAGTGGTGTTTGTGTAGTGTAGGGGGTTGTGCTGGGGGTAGTGTTTTAGGGTTTAGGGTAGTGCATTTGTGTTTGTGTAGTGTAGGGGGTCGTGTTTTAGGGTATAGGGTAGTGCAGTGGTGTTTGGGTAGTGTAGGGGGTCATGCTGGGGTTAGTGTTTTAGGGTTTAGGGCAGTGCAGTGGTGTTTGGGTAGTGTAGGGGGTAGTGCTGGGGTAGTGTTTTAGGGTTTAGGGTAGTGCAGTGGTGTTTGTGTAGTGTGGGAGGTCATGCTGGGGGTATATTTAGGGTTTAGTGTAGTGCAGTGGTGTTTGGGTAGTGTAGGGAGTCGTGCTGGGGGTAGTGTTTTAGGGTTTAGGGTAGTGCAGTGGTGTTTGGGTAGTGTAGGGAGTCGTGCTGGTGGTAGTGTTTTAGGGTTTAGGGTAGTGCAGTTATGTTTGGGTAGTGTAGGGTGTCGTGCTGGGGGTAGTGTTTTAGGGTTTAGGGTAGTGCAGTGGTGTTTGGGTAGTGGAGGGGTAGTGTCTTAGGGTTTAGGGTAGTGCGCCCAACCAGCCACAATATCCGTGGACAAAGGGGATCCTGACTCTTTGGAATGCTCCGTCAATTGAATAATTTGGGTCAAGGGCCCTACCACGTCCAAGACCTATCAATTCCTTTCTTGGGATCCCTCATATACTTGGAGAAAAAGGTACATAGTTTCTCATCAATTTAAGGCGTGTGTGCCACCTTCCCCTTCAGTGAGGGCCTGGGGCATTCTCCCTCATCCTATTCCTGACCTCCCTTTCAAGGGGTTGATGGATTTTCCCCACCACATACTCTGCCACTTTGGCGTCAGGTGTCCACTCTGCCGACCTAGGATGGTAAATTTGGGTAGGCTCGAACATGTCCGAGTGGACCCCGTCCCCAACCGGGGACTGAGAGGAGTGGGACTCTGGACGCCAGGGACGCCCCGAGTCCTTATCCTCATCGGAGGAGAAATCATTCTCCGATACACCCTCTCCCTCTAAGGGAAACCCGCCGTCGGGGTCTACAATAGTGGTGACAGTGTCGCAATTTTCTCCGGGCCCCTCCTTCCTCCCGGCAGGGTGCATGTTTTAGCGTTCGCACACTCTTGAGGAAGGTCTCCGTAATTTTATCAAATCCTTCCAAGTGCCCCGCGTTATGCTTAACGGCCTTTTTATTCCCCATCTGGGAGCTACTTGGAGCCGCCACCACCAGATCTGGGTCACTGAATACCCCAGGGATGCTTTTCGCCAGCTTATCAACCTGATCCCTAAGAGGAGCCAGCGCCCTAGCAATAGCCAGAGAGAGGGCTTGGTCCACTGCTGGAGGGAGAAGTTGGGGGCCATTCCTCCTCCACTTCCTGGTAGGAGGAGTAAAAATGGTCTTCTGGAGAAGACATGATAGCAGAGGGTGTGAGCACAGAACAAATACCCTTAAAATCCTTAAGACAGCCCCCTCGCCGGTGCTCCAACAGCTGGGCTTTCCCGAAGCTGTTATAAGAATAGACTGAGGCGCAATACCAATTACCACCACCAGGTGGCGCTGGTCACTAACGTGGCCGTGTGGGGAAATCACCGCATAGCGGTGTCAAAATTAGGCGAGGGTTGGTCGGGAATCAAGCGGACACTAAAGAAGTGACCGGATTCCCAAACGCGCGTAAAGACCAGCGGGAGCGCTCGACGGAGCTGCCTCGCTCGGACCAGACGCGCCTGACAGGATCTCACCGCGCGCAGAGCACACAGCGGGAGAAACTGCGAGGGGGAGAAGGTGCTCGGGCAAGAGCCTGCTGCGCAGGGAATATGAAACAATGCCAAGGCAATAATGCTAATAACCTGCACAAGAAACCGCTATACAAACAGCAACAACGTCAGATTAAGCCAAAAATGTAAGGAATGCACTTAACTGACGAGCAGTGAAGAAAGAGGAAGCGGAAGGGACGTCACAATATTATATACGATGGACTGTGATATGATTGGACTATAGTTGCCTTGGAGACTACCCCTAATGGTTCATGGGTTGTGTAGTCTTTTGTTTAATGATTGTTGTGTTACGTTTTCTTTGAACTGCTATGCAAATAAAGTGAGGAAAGATATGCATAATCCTCGCCTCCGTCCTGCCATAGAATTCATTAAACTTTATTTGATCTGATTTAGAAACATAGATCATAAAAGTGTACATAAAAACAGTAAATCCTCTTTCCTAATACAATACAGTGAGAATGAATTAAAACCAGTAGGTAAAAACGGGTGTTACAAAGCCCGGTTCAGAGCAACTTCAGGTTAACAGAATCGTAAAGTTCAATGTTTCGCAAGATCAATCTCATGTACTTCGTGCAAAATACGCAATAAGGGGTCCAAGTAAGATGTAACGCTCCAATACCTGACCAGTTTGCACTATATAAAACTGCAGAAAAACTAAAAATAAAAAGTGTTTTGCACACTTCTGTCATTGGGCTATATGTGGGCTACATCTGGGTGATATTTGTGCTACATTTGGGCTCTTTTTCTCTGGTGGCCATCTTGGGAGACTTATTTGTTATGAAGTTTCCTAATTTCGTCATTTACTGCAGTCTCCTCAGTAGGAAATGCTTTCAGTTTTTACTTTGATTCCATCAAGAAGGCATTCAGATGTGTCACACATTTGCCATAAATTCAGAATGTTAGCACTCTAGTTGTTCATTAGATCACTGTAGTAAAGCTACTGCTCACCAGGGAGTTAACTGGAAGTCTACTGCTGGTATTGAAAGTGATTGTTTCAGTCTGCATGTCAGAATTTTCTAATGAAATAGAAGAGGATTTGAGATCTCACTTAAAACATGCCCTAAATTTTCTTTCTGCAGCACTAACCATAATTTCTATGGCAAAATGAACCCCCTCATTTTGTTCCTTTTTAAATTAAATGTTTTAAGTGTTACCAGTTTATTCCAATCAAGATGGCTTCAGGTGTGCCATACTTTTGTCATAAGTAAGGCTGTTAGCACTCTAGTTGTTCTTTAGAACACTCTGGGAAGCTGCAGTAGAACACAAAGGAATCAACTGACAGTCTCTGCCCTTGTTGGATGTACATGTTTTACTGAGAATGTCAGACTTCATTCTCACATGACTGAGAAAGATAATGTGAATTTACAGAAAATATGCTCTCATTTTAGCTTCTGGAGCACCTTCCAAAACTGTATGGGACAAGCAGGTGAAAATAGTTTTCTCTCAAACATGATTCATGATATCCCAGCAGAAGGTTTTTCACAGGGTAAAATCACCTTAGAACACACCACAATACCTGAAATTAGTATGGTACCATCAACAAATGAATTCTAATGTAACTAAAGTCTGTTATCACCCTTTATAGTTCTCCTTTTGGTAACCCTCAAAATCTTCGATTCACTACAATGCATTTCAATGGGGTACTATCATTTATATTGGTCCCAAGATGGCTGCCAGCAATTCCAGGATGAAGTGTTGACAGCCAATCAGATCTCACGATGACATGTGTGGTTAGGCTCCGCCCAGATATATATGTGTTTTCTTTTTCAAATTTCTCAGGAACTACTGAACGGATTTACACCATTTAACCAAAAGTCATGACTCTGAACCAAGGGCTACCTTTTTGCCAAATTTGGTGTAATTCCGTTCAGCAGTTTGGGCTGTAGCTGCGATGAAAGGTTCCTATGGAAAATTGCATGGGGAAAACACGTTTTGGGACCCCCTTTTTCTCGGCCCCACTTGACGAATCACCCGAGACTTTCAGGATAGGAGCGGACCGGAGCGCCCCACGAGTTTTGAAAATTTCGCGAAGATTCGTCAACCGGCGCCAAAGTTATTTCAAATAGAATGTTGCGGATTTCCTATGGAAAATAGGTCCTAACTATAACTATCTACTGGCGACCGCCAGTAGATATATATATATATATATATATATATATATATATATATATATATATATATATATATATATATATATATATATATATATATATATATATATATATATTGCCACAATGTAGCCCTCTTATTCGACGCCGGCGCTCTTAGATGGGGCGGTGCGTTTCTTCCGGCAGAGCCACGCCGGTATTCTATAAAACCAAGTTTTTGCCTCTCGGCAAAATGATAGAAACGCACTCACTCGTGTGCAGGAATCAAGGCGGTTTTATTTTAGACAGATGCCATGCCCAACGCGTTTCGCCTTAACACAAGGCTTGTTCACGGGATGGTGTAACATGAAAAAAGGGCATCTTTTATTTCTATTTGCACACAGTTACTTCCTGTTTTCTGCTAAGTGCATTGTGGTTAGTGTAGTTTAACATTTATAAAAACTTGTGAAAAGTCAATTTGAAAGTGATGTGAATGTGCTCATTTTACATGTGATATTTGTTTAAAACCAATTCATTTAAGGTCATTTACGGCCAACTTTGCTTAATGTCCATTAATATGCCTTCATTCTCATTTATTGCTCTCCGGTGAGCTTATTTAGAATGGCAACTATTTTAAGCGGGCTTAAAATGAGCACATTCACATCACTTTCAAATTGACTTTTCACAAGTTTTTATAAATGTTAAACTACACTAACCACAATGCACTTAGCAGAAAACAGGAAGTAACTGTGTGCAAATAGAAATAAAAGATGCCCTTTTTTCATGTTACACCATCCCGTGAACAAGCCTTGTGTTAAGGCGAAACGCGTTGGGCATGGCATCTGTCTAAAATAAAACCGCCTTGATTCCTGCACACGAGTGAGTGCGTTTCTATCATTTTGCCGAGAGGCAAAACTTGATTATATATATATATATATATATATATATATATATATATATATATATATATATATATATATATATATATATATATATATATATATATATATATATATATATATATATATACACACAACTAATTTAAAGTACAACACTTGAAAGCCAGAGTTTATTTTATGCATCTTTAATCTATATATACTACCTTCCTTTATGCATCTATATACCTTCCATGTACTTATGGATCTATATCTTTATTACTTTTAGATTTATATATTTATTACTTTTACTTATTTATTACTTTTCTTCTAATTCAGCATATCCAATACACTACCCTATTTTTCACCCTATACCGCTCCAATATATCCTCTAGCTCAACTCTGACACATCTCAAACCTCTTTCTACTACTCTTTCCAATGCACCACCCTATTTATCACCATATACCACTATCAATATATCCATTACCTCCATTCTCTCACACATCCCAAACCCCATACCACTACTATGATCCCCTAAATAACCCTTTCGAGACTCTTCCCTACTCCACCCCTCCTTGCATCATCTCATAACTCTTTTTACTATTCCGATCCCCCAAAACAAGCCTTTCTAAACCCTCCCTCTGACTCTTCCCCCTCCACCTCCCTTTTACTCATCCCTAGCCTCCTCCTACTGCTATAAGCTCCAAAATAAACACAAAAAACTCTAAATCCTTTCCTTCTATCCCTCCACTATCCTTTTCAATCCAAATAACAGACTAACATGTCCACCACTCAAATTAATTTCATATTTCACTATACTATTTCACTATACTAATTCACCACTAATCCTTTATGGGTTCCGGAGTAGCGTGCTACTCGCCAAAAAAGCACTTCAACACCCCTAGCAAGCGCTATATAAATGCAAACCTTTTTACCTCTTCTACCCTTTCGCTATCCTTCTCAATCCAAATAACTGACTAACATATCCACCACTCAAATCACTTTCATACTTTCACTATACTAATTCACCTCTAATCCTTTATGGGTTCCAAAGTAGCGTGCTACTCGCCGAAAAAGCGCTTCAATACCCCATCGGGGTAGCAAGCGCTATATAAATGAAAACCTTTTAACCTCTTCTACCCCTCCGCTAACCTTCTCAATCCAAATAACTGACTAACATATCCACCACTCAAATTACTTTCATTTTTCACTATACTATTTCACCACTAACACTGTGTGGGTTCCAGAGTAGTGTGCTACTCGCCAAAAAAAACACCTCAACAGCCCATCAGGGGTAGCAAGCGCTATATCAATGCAAAATGTGTCCTCATGTAATGCAACTGGTGCTATGTAAAGCGCTCTGATACCCGATACCTTCGGGTCAAGTTCGCGCTACATAAAACTCCGTAAAATAAAAATAAAATTTTTTAAAAAACTTTTTCCCTCTTCCATCCCTCCACTATCCTTCTCAATCCAAATAACTGATAACATATCCACCGCTCAAATTACTTTCATATTTTCACTATACTAATTCACCACTAATCCTTTATGGGTTCCGGAGTAGCGTGCTACTCGCCGAAAAGCACTTGGGCGCCTCGTCAGCGGTAGTAAGCGCTATATAAATGCGATTACAATTACAATAGATGGAGTGACATGTCGAAAAGTGGAGTGGCATGTCAGAGTGCAGTGGAGTGGTGTGGTGTGTCGTGCAGTGGAGTGGAGTGGAGTACAGTGGAGTGGTGTATCGTGAGTGGAGTGGAGTGGTGTGGCGTGTCGTAGAGTGGAGAGGTGTGTTGTGGAGTGTCCTAGCGTGGAGTGTTGTGGCGTAGAATGTCATGGTGTAGAGTGGAGTGGCATACAGTGGAGTAGCGTACAGTACAGTGGAGTAGCGTGTCATACAGTACAGCGGCCTGGAGTGGCGTATCGCAGACTGGAGTGATGTGTCCTAGAGTGAAGTGGCTTGATGTCGAGAGACGTGGCGTGTTGTACAGGGGAGTGGTATGGCATGTCATGGAGTGCCTTTTGCATTTAACATTGACTTTTTATACAGATGTAACTGAGTTCTTGCGTTTGTACATGAGATATACTGTATTACTATGTTTTTAACCTATAGGAAGAAATGTGGCACTTTACCAAAGTGTGAATAGTTAGCGGAGAGTATTTTTATTGTTCTGTAAATTTTTAAAAAGGTAACGGTGGACTGCTGTACCATCTTGGAAGTACCGCTTTACCTCTAGAAATATAAAGAAAAGGATTTATGACAAACAAGAAAACAATAATTGTTTATTGTTGCTGCTTAATTTTCCCATGCCACGATAACCCCTAGTAAGCCCACAATATTATGATGTGCCTGTCCTAATGCAAGGACCACCATAATCCTTAAAGTGAAAACAATATGCAAAAGTGTCACCAGCTACAAAACCAGGGTATGGCAGCAACTAGGTGCTGGTGGTAGCAGGCACAAGATGTCAGGGAATGGTGCGTGCACGCACACACACACACACACACACACACACACACACATACCCGAGTCCGGTCTCAGAGTCCACTTTGATCAGTACTGTCTTCTATTCCTCCTGTCCAACCTCATCAAAAATCTCCTTCCTATGCTAATACATGTCAAGGTGAATGACAGTATAGATGTTTTTAATACATGATCAATATCAATGTGACTTCCAGTAATCCAGAGGTCATGGCTATGTGTTGAAAGTCATGCACTGTCAGTGACGCTGGCATGTGTAGGGAGAGGATGGACATGCTCCCCTCACATTTAATACCTAGTACCTAATGGTAGATGTACCCACTTTGAGATCAAGGCTCAAATCGTGAGTACCAAGCAGGACTCTCCTTTGCAGTGGTGCCCCCATTCCTTCCTGCTTCCCAGGAAGGCAACGCATAGCCATATTTGTAAAGTTGCCAGAATGGAAATTACAAAGTGGCACCTAGAGGATGTGTCTTGGATGGCAGCAGAGTAAGACTCCGGGAGAATGGCCTGCTTTAAATAATTATCCTGAATGTACTCATACACTGCTCCCTCAACGGACAATAGCAGATCGATCCTGGCACAAAGCAGCCTGTTAACAGACCGACTCATGCCATTCCGGGTCAGCCTGAAGGCACACGTCAGAGGCAGGTGGACCCGGCTGGAGGAGAATCAAGATGGCAGAGGGTCCCAGCAATAATACAACATGGCGCAGAACTGAAATCAGGGATAATACAGACTGACTTGACGCCCCATTGCGGGTAGGTACTGCAGTAAGACAAAGAAGGCATTGGTGAAGGTCTGCAGGAATAAGGCAGTGAGTGCTCACTGCGGGCACAAGCACTGACAAACTAGAACAGGGGCAATAGAGGGGCGGGCTTCTCCCACCCCCCCCTCTGTCTAACGCACCCCTGATGGGGAAAGAGGGCACATCAGAGGGATGGCACCGAGGATGTGCTGCAATGGGGGGGCCTGCAACAAGAAGATGGAGAGACGCATTTGGGGGACAGTAGATGAGGTGTGCTCAGTGAGAGAGTGAGAGTGATCCCGGTCTAAGACGAATGCCTGAACTCAGGTGTGTATAAATACTAGCAGTGAACCTGGTGCCGAAGCTGTGACGAAAGCAGTGGCACAGGCAGCTTTCTACAGAGGGGAACCATTGCTGGAGCCAGGCCCTTCCCTACTTCCTCTTGATGGCTAAAGATATCCTGAAAACACAGGATGAGGAAAGGTATGATCACTACACACGAGACCCCTGGGGCAAAGGAGCAACCAAGTGGAATTATTCAAGTGCATGATCCCCAAATCATAAATCGGCGCAGTGGCTTTAGAGGTTGTGTCCTTCAGGAGCACCATAAAAATCTAGCAGGCTGAGTGTCAGAGAACGAATCAATCATGGCAAGTGTCCGGCCTTTTGTAATAGAGCTCCAATGGAAATACTCCAATAAGTCTAAAGACTTATCCATCATTACAGAAAGACTGAATGATGCAGAGGGTAGATCCTTGCAAAATAATGTGTGACTGATTAGACTGCTAGAAAGAGCAGAGGGGCAGAATGTAGAGCTCTTTGTGGAGCAATAGCTATTGCAGACTGTCCTGCAGGGAAACCCTTGAAAAGATTTTTTTCGTCAAATGTGCTCACGGGGATCCTGGGACACCACAGACCCATTGTGGCGCGCCTGATGAACCTTAGGGACAGAGATAATATATTGCAAATCTCCTGCACACATGGCTCCTGGCAAATAGAGGGCAGCAATGTGAATATGTTCCCAGACTATACAAACGTGGATCAGAGACAACGTGGGACATTTATTCCAGTAAAGAGTGCCCTATGCCAACTAGAAGTGAAATATGCATTATTCTACCTGGCAAAACTGTGCACGATCAAAAGTGAAACACATTTCTTCCTAAAGGCTAATAAAGCTTGGGCCTGGCTCATTAAATAGGGTCGTCAGGTGTCCTGAAATCTCAGACCTCTACAGAAAGCAGATTGTCAGGAACAACAGAGCAAACACCGGCCAGTCACCCAGGGAAAAAAGCACAATCTGAGGCAGAATGAGTAAAAATGGTAGAGGCACTCAAGCAAAGGTGTAACCTAGTAGAGGATGACAGACGGGAAATACTAGCATCGGACATTGAAAGAAGTGCTGCAGAGGTCACAGGATCAGAACCTGAAGCAGAAAATTAGGCTGTGCCTATAGTGACCCCAATGTCCACAGATGATATAATCTAATCTGTGATACTGAAGACGTAATGGAGAGATTGGAACCACATACTGTGGATCTGGGATTTTGAATGCTACACCACTGGGGGGATACCAAAATGGAGCCAATGGGGGCCGCCACAAGTGGACACCATGTGATGACACAAAGGGGGGAGATTTTCAGAAAAGTGGCGCAATGCAGCACAGCCCCCCACGAGGCTGTGTCGCATTGCGCGACAGGGAGGGAGCAGGAGAGCGCCATATCTTCAGAGCTATGGCTCTCTCCTCCTCTTTCCGTTGTGCCGGCGCTGATTTCAGCTGCCATGCGCCATGCACACACCTTAGCGCCGCAGCGCTAGAGTGTGTGCATGAGTGTAGCATAGGTTTTGTACAGGAAGGGCACCCTTCCTGTACAAAATACTATGCAAGGCACGATGCAAAGCTTTTCCCACTTTCCATACGTGCTGCACAGTGCAGCATGCATTGGAAGTCGGAAAAGCGCGGAGAAATTAAAGCATTTCTCCTGTTAGCGCCTCCTTTGAAGGGGCGTTAACTTTTGATGCAAAATCATGTTTACAAATATTTGTAAATAGGGTTTTGCGTCAAAAGGCTTGGGTGGTTGCATGGGAACGCCCATGAACCACCCATGTAACGCCCCCTCGGCGCAAAGTAACGCAAAGCAGTGCTTCATGCTGCTTTGCGCTACTTAAAGGGTGCTTTCCAGGGCGCTGGAAAGAAAATAGCCGAAAAAAATTTGCGCTGGTTAGCGTCACTTTTGTGACTCTAAACCAGCGCAAAAGTTTTGAAAATCTCCCCCATAGTTCGCAAGGAGGCAACAGAGCTCGCAAAGTTGTGGTTTTTTTTGTTTGTTTTTTAAAAATTATTTTTGTCTCAGAGTTGCTGATCTTTACTTGCCATAGCCACTGAACAGACTTGGAGAACAGACATGTGGTGGGCAAGAAAGAAGATTAAAGAGTTTATATGTTATTGTTGGGGGAAAGGACATGCCGTGCATTGGGGAGGCTGCCATTTAAAAGACCACAGCATGGTAAGGAAGGGGGAGTTGGGTAAAGGTATTAAGTAAACAAACACAATGTCAAAAACACACTTATGTTGCTGACGTGGAACGTCAATAGACGAGAGAATAAAATTAAGAGAAGCTTGGTGTCCATGGTGCAGATATATTATAAAGCGGACATGGTGTTTCTACAATAGACACACATGAAAGGATCGAGATGCGACTTCTATGGAAGAGGGAAATATAAGGTAGCAAGACACTCCAGATGCATGACAGGTTTTATACGAGTGGTAATTTTGATTTAAAAAGCTTTTCATATGTCACAGATCTGGACAGATAAGCAGGGCCGATACATGGTGGTGCTGGGTGATGGGGAAGGGGAGGCCATATTAATGGTGAATGTATATATTTGCCCATGGTTACAGAATGACATGCATTATTAGAATTATGACATGCATTACATTGTCGGATCTCAAAAAAGGAGTAAGAGAACAAAGGGATCACTGACAAAAATACCGTGAGGACAAAATACCGTGTCAAAAATAATCGAGGACCAAATTATAGAGAAGGTAAGTGCAAATAGGTACTATTCTTAACGCCACATCTAGGAACCCTGAAGATATATATTTTATCAAGGTGCATATATGTGGAGTTATATATAGTAAAATGTTGCTTACCTGGACTATATTTTTGTCCCCAATATTCTTGACACAATATTTTGTCACTCGATATTTTTGCTTCCGATATTCTGTCTAAACGCCAAACAAAGAGGACTCCGCATTGGAGATTCTATTCTATTCTATTCAATTCTGTGAATAGACCGGTAGTCTTCCCAGTACTATAACAGTCACCATTATCGCCAGTTCACGTGCATGAACTAGTTATTGTAGACCCAGGTTTTTATGGCCTTACGTAAAGCGAGCTTGTTGGGCAGCTGGCATTGTTCGACGGGGAGGGTGTTCCAAAGTTTGGGGGCTGATAGGACAACGAGCAGCTACCCCAACGAGATCTGCTGAAAAACGGGACCTGTAGCTAGTGAGCTGAGGAGGATCTACGTGACCTTCCAGGAATAAAAGGGATATCTAATGATCTTAGCAGAGCAGGACCTCTCTTATGGAGATTACTGGATGGGCACATGACAACAAAAGCTATCTCACTAACATATAGTATACTAATGATAAACACGCAGAATAAGATAAATTAAGTGCCCACTGTCAAAGAGACAGGTACAGTAGATGATAATGACTGGCAAGAAGCACTCCGGTTTCCAAAAGCGGTGGCCATAAAGGCACATTTTCGTCTCGTACAGTTAAAAATCCTTTATAAAATATATCGCAGCCGGGTGTTACTGTGCAAAATAGGAAGGGCGGGGGATGACAAGACTTTAGAATTGTGGTTCAGGAAGGAACATTTATACACATACTGAGGGAATGCCTCAAACTTTGAGCTTACTGGGGCGCAGTGGTACAGAGGCTGGAGGGCTCTTGGGATATTCATATTGAAGCAAATGCACCTCTTGTAATGCTGGGAATATCGAAAGATTCAGATACGACAACCTATAAGCAAATATTGATAAATCTTCAATTTCATTAGCAAAGAGAGATAGTGCCCAAAATGTGGGGTAGTAGAGTGGCACCAAGAGTATAAGATTGGGAATGGGGGATGGACACATGGAGAAGTTGAACACTGGAAGGAGAATAGACTGCTTGGCCCTAAGGACACCCGCAAAAGGCTTGGAGGGGTAATGAGGGAATGAGTTGTTAATGTTATTGTATAGATTAAATTAAGAAGTATAGAATGACATGGGTGATGCTCAGTCTGTATAATGGTGTGATGTAACAACCTCTTTACCCTTAGACTTTTTGGATGAAACACACTCGCCCGGAGTTGTTAGGAGAAGACGTATGCACTGATGTGGTTTTTGCACTGACATGTTGTCAAATGGAATCAATAAAATAAATACAATTTTGGTTATAAGTGGCACCTAGCAGGCTTGGACTTCCAGCGGAGGAACATCTTGAGGGGTAACCCCGTCAGTTGAAAGCCATGTTTGGTGAGTGGAGCCCTTTGCATGGGGAGAATGTGGTTGTCTAACACATAATTCCTCTGGTGCTTAGTGAAAGGAATTCTTCCTTGGGGATTATAGCTGTAGCACGAAATCAATCTCAGTTAAAAGAGTGGGTTGACTCTTCCAAACCTACCTAAAAAAATCTTGATCGACTGTCCGATAAGACATGTTTTGTTGAGTAAAAAAGCAAACTCCTTCTAAAACGGAAATCTGCACACATGAAGCCTACAAGAGTTTATACAATTCGGTTGCGGATTATCATTACTTCAATTAATTCTTCATAATAGAACAATGCTATATAAATATCACAGAATCATTTCATGATTTCTATTTTTAAAAAGATCATTGTTCAATCAATACAAAATCCCATCATTTAAAAAATATATTTCCTAAAACATTGATGACATATATGTTAAATTGACATGAGAGTTATCTTCTATTCCATGATACCAATCATGCCAATGTTCTGTTATATAAAAACAACAGCCAACATGTGTTTCGCAGTGCTTATTATAAAGATCGCTTCTTCTGAGCTGTAGATAATATATGTGAGAAAAGAAAATTAAAACCAAACAAAGTATACCATTTTATTTTACTGATCCACATAACCTAAGGTGCAACATCTATATCATATACACTATACAGTAAAATATTGATATTTTATAAAGAATACATATTCAAAATCTAATTCTAAATTTGGAACAAAAATGCAATTCATTTATATAACAGTTAAGATAATTCCTGCATCATCTAAATTATTATCTTTCATAACCCATACAGTAAAACATTTTTCTGTATTTATACATTTCTAAACATAAACGTCAACAGAAAATTTCTGGATAAGATGAGAACTTCCACAAGTAGGGAATCAACCCTCACAAAGCTACATAATGGCCTTTAAAGATAGCAAAATTTTGATGCAACTCATCATAATATGCTCTCTTTGGTAAATGAGGAATCAACCCTAGCCTGGATACACAATCACCATTAATGATGGCAAAGTTCCCATTTAACTCATCACAATATGCATTATTTTGTCATAATCCTTGTCTTTAAGTTTAAGATCTAACAAATTATCCTGAAATTGTCATTAATTACATAAATAACCTACAGCTATTCCAACTAAGAATTCCTTCCCTGGTATCAGCTGATACAACCATATCACAAATAATCTTGAAATCACACATAGTCCTCATATAAAAGTAATGAATATAAACAATATCTTCAACACCTAAACAAAAATAAATACAACCATGTGTGGAGATAAACTTAATGTCTGCACTGACACCATAGTAGGAATAGCAAAAGGGTATTTGTATACCACCACCTTCTCTAAACAGTCGTGTAACTGGAAGAACACATCTAGAAAAAAGTAGACTGTGCCTGACCAATGGAAGAAGATTCAAGGAATGCTCCGGCTGATGCAAAAAGACTCCTGACTCCAACAAGGCCCAGCTGATCACTGTGGCCTGGATGCTGAAGGAGCTCTTGCTGCTGAGAGACTTGGTGCATAGAAGCCTGTCCTGAGAACATAAGCGCTGGATATGTGACTATGAAGAACTTTCCCAGCAGTTGGAGATATGTGCACTTAGTTCCACAACATGCGGAATACCGGAATTAGAAACCTAACCATAGGAAGAACAGGGATTCCACTGAACATGTGTGAAAAACCCTCTTTCCAGAAAGAAAAAATATTTTCTAGAGTGCCCTCACCCACCAGGGTTACTCCTAGGTGGCATGCTTCATCATTGGGGTCCTCTCAATTCGCTGCAGATTAAGGCGTGCTGCGACTTGCGAACTACGTAGGAGTACTTAGTTTTTGGAAAATATGTGTGGTGCAGTGATGTGGAGTGGGAAAAATAGATTAAAAATACCTAGCTAGTGAGCTAATATTTTATTCCTGCTCCTAGTCGGTATGTTTTCAAATCAGGGGTTAATACTAGGGAAAGACCTAACTGTAATGAGTATGGAGTCCCTAGTACTGGGTCGACATGTTTCGAGCTTTCCCCTAAAGCTCTTCTTCAGGACCACACGAGGGCCAGCCCGGTGCACACCACTCCTAAAGAATCCTTTGAGTAGGAAACAATGGGGTGCACACCTAATGTGTGTTCACCTGATACTTAATACATACGGTTGTACTCTGACACGCTGTATCTGTAGAAAATAAAGCAAAAGAAAAATTAAAAAGGCCTGCCTACCAGCCAAGCTGGCAGGCCCTATATATATGCGGCGTCGTATCTTGATCAATGTACTCCTCTATAGTGGGTGTACTTAACAGCTATTTTGTGCGATCATCTGTGGTGGAAGAAATCAATAACACACAATGTCTTTGTGAAGAAAAGTGGTTATGTACAAATTACAGTTTAAAAGCACTCGTGAAAAAAAGACCTCGTGACATACAACATATAACAAAAAAATATAGTATTACATATCAATGACACATACTTTTGTTTAGGCAGAAATATGCCTCATGATCTGCAGGGGTAGAGGGGCTTGTAGTCACACCCTAAAATGGTAACGGGGACATAGAGATGGTCATTAGAGTTTCTTAAAGGTAAATGAGATAGGGACCGGGGAGAAAATTCCCGGTGCCTTAGCTTATCCTGGAAGGAAAATAGAAACCTTATTAAATCTTTGGAAAATTGAGGAATAAGGTCAAAGCGGGTCTGGCTGGACTTACTTCGTCAAAGCACTCCTCTCGGAAAATGACCTGATGGCACCCCTGGAGACCGCATCTTACCGCGTCTGTCTCCCGGTGGCCATTAAATAGACCCAGAACAGCTTAGTCATGCTTACTTCAAAAAACTAGACCGTGTCTCTCACAAAATGGCCGCTGTGACTGGCAATGGAGCGTGGCCATGTTGGGCGAAGGAAATAGACCCGGATCAGCCTAGTCATGCTTAATTCAAACACTAGACCGTGTCTTTCACAAAACGGCCGCTGTGACTGGCAATGGAGCGGGGCCATCTTAGGCGAATGACCAAATTGTCGGGTATTGTGGACAAAAAAGTAATAAAACTAACAAGGGGGATAAATTTATAAAGGGGATAAATTTAGACACTCAAGTACGATGTAAAGTAGTGATTATGTTGCGAGCGTAACGATACATCTTGATTGAAGCGCAAGACCCTTAGACATAACAGTTCATCTGTTTTCAGAATAGCTTGTATGTACATTATGAAATGACTAAACCTCACATCGTGTTAGGGGAAGTCATAAAAAATGCCAGATTCCTGGATGATGAGGTACATCAGACTGATGCGCAACACCCTCAGGCTTAACAGCTCGACTGCGCTCTTCTCAGAATAGCTTGTATGTACATCATGTAATGACTAAGCCTCGTGTCTTGTTAGGTGGAAGTCATAAATAATGCCCGATTACTGGCTAATGTAAGATATCATGTATGGAATAGTACACTCTTAGTTGTCAGTTGGAGACTGAATGCCACCGTTAGGCCGTCTGCTGTTCACAAAAGAGCCGCTGCTAGTGTAATGGTGATGGGGCCTTCCTGGGTAATTGGGCATTCTAGATGAAGTGGTATCCATGTGTTATTAGCGTTATGATTTACGATAGTGTGAGTATCACGTGCAGTATGACCTTTACTTCTGTTACTTTGTGAGTAGAGTGGTATACTCAAACAATCTACTAAATCTGACAGAAGATGTATTCCTGATTCATTTAGCGAACTGCCCCCACGGGATATCATCATTCAATCCTTCAGTGTCCGTGTGCAATTTATACACCCACCGCTGCTCTTTCTCTAGCAATCTTTTTTCTAGATTGTCAATGTGTTTGAGATGTTCTAACACTACCCAGTGTAGATCGTTAGGGGTGTGTTTCACTTCATTGAAATGTGACACCATTTTTGTGGTGACCCGGTGGCACCTGATGTTGTTGCGGTGTTCTCCTATCCTGGTGCTGACATTTCTGGTGGTCATACCCACATAATGTAGGTTACATGTGCATGTGATCAAGTACACAAACCCTGTGGTATTGCAGTTAGTGAATTTGCGTAACTCCCAACTCATCTTGTTGTTAAAAGTTACTTTCTTTGTAGTGGAGGTCAAGTGACACACACTGCAGTTCCCGCAAGGGTGGTGGCCCATCGGTAGGGTACTCAGTACTTGTTGGGTCTTATCATTTCTGGTTTGGGGTGGGTGTGTACCAAGATGTCTCTTAGGTTTTTTCCTTTTCTGTGTGAGAACATGGGTGTGGGGATGTTCAGATTCCCACTGTTAAGGGTGCGCCAGTGTTTTTTTACTATTTTTGTAACAGGGTCGGACGCTATGTTGAAGGTTGTGATGCATATAGGTCTTTTTTCTTTCTCAGTGATTTGTTTTTGATATGTCTCCAGGAGCGCTTCTCTGTTGTTGTTTTCAGCTCTCTTTTGGCTTTGGATATCAGGTTTTTTGGGTATTTCCTTGTGAGAAGTTTCTTAGATAGCCCTTTGGCTTGTGCTTTGAAGTCGTTAGTCTCAGAGCAGTTTCTCCTAAGTCTGAGAAACTGTCCAAAAGGGAGGTTCTCCTTCAGATGTCTCGGATGGAAGCTGTCGTATAGGAGTAGACAGTTATTTGCAGCGCTGGATATGTGACTATGAGGAACCTTCCCAGCAGTTGGAGATATGTGCACTTAGTCACTTCTTTCCCTTGAGAGGACTGAGACTAGGTGCTGAGGCTTCCTGAGGGAGGGTGCAACCTTGGTGGGCAAGAAAAACAGGTTTGTCTTGCTCAAAGCTTTTTGCCACATTGAAAGCTGCTTCTACAGGACTTGTGGTAAAGGGAACCAGCCTTGTGGAGCCCTGCCTGGGTACAGCTTCCAGCCTTGCCCCGCTGGCGGAGCTTGAGAACCAAAAAAGTCGCTAAGACAATGATTAAAAGTTAACAGAGATACTTTGACGGCAGACTACTGTTTCTGCACCTCACGCAAGTTTCAATTATATCAGATGTCCTTGCGCAACAAGCCCTGGCACCAGCCGTCAATTGATGCCTCTGTAAATCAGATCCTAAGCAGTAGATGGGTTGGGCGTGCGCCAAGTGATGAAGTCCAGAAAGTCAATATTTAGTTTTCAAGTAAGTCTTTATTTGCAATCAGTTAGTTCTCTCGAAATTGGAGATTTTACGGTCAGCCAATGCGTTTCGTTCTCAAGATGAGAACTTCATCAGGGCTCAATGGGCGTATGTCCTTCTGGTAAGGTAAACAAGATATATTGGAACTTATTTCCACTCCAAAGGTATAGTGGGTGCAGTTCAGCCTAGCTCCAACTAGACCTCTTGCTTAGAACTCGAATAAGTGATTAGCGGTTCTCCGCTCATTCTGGCAGGAGAACCGCTAATCCAAGAATGACCTCTAAGGCCAACCGAGGCCCTGTGATACCCTTAGTGTTTCCAGAGTTACTGCCTGGAACACCGCCTTGACTGATGGATCACTTATTCGAGTTCTAAGCAAGAGGTCTAGTTGGAGCTAGGCTGAACTGCACCCACTATACCTTTGGAGTGGAAATAATTTCCAATATATCTTGTTTACCTTACCAGAAGGACATACGCCCATTGAGCCCTGACGAAGTTCTCATCTTGAGAACGAAACGCGTTGGCTGACCGAAAAATCTCCAATTTCGAGAGAACTAACTGATTGCAATAAAGACTTACTTGAAAACTAAATATTGACTTTCTGGACTTCATCACTTGGTGCACGCCCAACCCATCTAATGATTAAAAGTTAGGCTGTAAAGTTCCAAAACGTATTGCATCCAATAAATAACAATTACGTGGGTTGAATTACGAGTAAGTATGAATGTCTAAGTAACCATGCAGAATCGCTATATATATCCAAGACAATACATTTCAGAAACAATCATTACTGTACATGTTTATTTGTTATTTATCAGGACCATTAAATTAGAACATTCAATATTTACCACAGTCACAAAATAGTGCATGTGTGTTTTCTTTCGTAATCACCATTTTGAACAAAGATGCGAGTCAGAAGCATTCACTACGAGGAGAAAGGGCTCTAAATTGAAAGATTGTCGCAATATTTGCTATTTTCTACCTCTCCCTGACCAAACAGGAGGAATTCATTTTTTCAGTGAAGCTTTGCACATGCCTGCAGTATCCATTACCATCTTGAAATACAACAACTTCTACAAAGCTCAGTGAGTGGCTAAAAGCTTCATCATGGACCAAAGCAAGATAAGCAAATATGTTTGAGACCCAGAGCTGGAGGTATTGTCTAGTGAGATCATGAGACACCATGAAACACTCATGGGTCATTTGATAATGAAGACGGCACCTAAAATGCACACAATAATTTGGAAAGAAATTAAAGAAAACGTAAATGCCTTTTTTCGTTTCTTCAAGAGGTAAAGGACGTCAAAAATGATATCATGATTTGAAAAAACAAGTATTCCCATACTTGTTTTTTCAAATCATATCATTTTTTTCATGATATTGTATTGAAGAGGAAATTAAATGTCATGGCCACAGGTAGAGATCTACCAACATAGGTGTATATGAATCCCTGGGAAGAGAAATTGCTTTCTCTAATAAATGCTTCTAAAATAGAGGGCATTCCTGGAAGAGTTGAGATTGACGATATTAAACACACAGAAGGTATTTGGTTGTTTTGTACAACAGAAATGTCTGCCTACATGTTAACAGGCTTTTTTGCAGGTTCCCCCCCACTTTTTGGCTCCCATTTGGAATACTAGCTGCTGTTTTTTTGACTCTGAGAATGCACTGAGGCCTGATAACCAGACCTTAGTGCCAGTGTTCTGACCCATTACAAAAGATATGTTTAATTGGATGTCCCCAATTGGCAAGTGCTGACTTACTTATAAGTCCCTAGTATATGGTACCCAGGGTACCAAGGGCATGTAAGACAGAGTGTCCACCGAGGGCTGCAGCACGGTTTCTGCCACCAAGAGTGTCACAAAGGACAAAATGTCTCCCAGCCTGCCCCTTCAGACTGAAAGGGCAGTGTTTACACTGCTATTTCGACTTTGCCATTTAAACTAATGGCAAAGCCACCACTACCTTAATAATATATGTAAGTCTCCCCTAAGGAAGGCCTACAGAGCCCTCTGGCAGGGAGCAGTATATTGTTAAGCAAGACATATAGGTTTATATATGTCTCAGCAGTGAAACCTTTAAAGTTGTCGTCTTGCTGAGGAAAAGTTAGTAGCCTCATGGCTAATACAGGGTTATCGGCTGGCATCCCAGCTTGGCTAACTTCTGAATTGGACTACCTAACTGGGTACTGTAGGGTATCAAATTAACTGCGGCATTAAATCTGACTTGATGCCCAAGTCAAGATTAATGTCACTATTAAAGTTAAGCAGCTTTTAGAAAGTTGCCACTCTATGCCCCAGCTAATCCAATGGCCTCACACAGGCCTCAGCACACAGATAACTTTCTGCTCGCCTAGGGAGACCTGTGAACAACTCCCAGGCTAAGGAACAAAGGCAGTAGCCGCAGAGTGAGGTGTTACCTCCACTCCCAAGGCCACTCTGGGTGTTGGCCCAAAGGCGAGTTTCAAAGGGGAATCCACCTTCAAAGGGCCAGCTGTGACAACACTCCTGAGCATGATGCCTTTTGTTTCTGCAGAAAAGTTGGAAAATATGGTGGCAGCAACAAGGAACCAGAGGTGCAAACAAGTGGTGCCTGTGATCCCAGTTTGCCCAAAGGGATAGTTCCCAAGTGTTTAGAGGGGGATGACATGGATTAGTGGCTCGCATCTTATGCGAGAGCTCTCAGGATGAGAAGGGTGGATACTCAACATTGGAGGGCCCTATTGTGGGAGTTGTTACCAACAGTAGGGAGAGATAGATTACGGACAATGGAGGATGAGGTGGCAGAATCCTACACCCACATGAGAGAGGCACTTCTTGAGCTATTTGGTCTCACCCCAGAGGAATACAGACTTAAGTTAAGGAATACATCCAAGGGGTCAACACAGACATGGGTGGTCTTTGTGCATGCATCTGTGAAAGCCCTGGAAGGCTGGATTAAGGGTAACAGGGTTGATACCTATGAGGAGCTCTAACTTTTAGTGGTTAAAGAACACATCCTTCCAAATTGCACCTCAGAGAAGTTACACCAGCATCTGGTAGATTCAATGCTTTCCAGCCCTAGAGAGTTGGGCAAGAGGGCTGATGAGCAGGTTAGAACAAGAATACTAAAAAAAAAACAGGGGGTTTAGGCCCACAGAAGGGAAAGGAGGGAGGTGGTAAACCCACCAAAGAGGTTCCCTCAAAGACACAGAACCCTAAGAAAAAGGAGATCAAGACCCATACCACCTCTAGCAAGCAAAGTAGTGGGGACCCAGGGTTTAAAACATTCTTAGACAGCAGGCCTTGCTTTGAGTGTCAGCAAACAGGGCACTACAGAAGGAATGCAGCCTGTACCAAGACAAAGGTTACCACTGGTCTAGCCAATGTAGCCTTTGAGGAGGACTCCTCTGATGTGATATCCTAGCAGCTTTTAACTGGGAAAAGGGCCCAGATGGCGAGTGGGTGATTCCTGAGGGTAGTAGTGAACACTTCCACCACCTCAAGGTGAATGGGATGCCAGTCACTGCCCCGAGAGACACATGTGCCAGTCACACCACAGTGGTGGACAGGTTGGTGTCCCTAGATCAGTATTTGCCAGGAGAGGTAGGCAAGTAAGGTCTATCCCAGGGGAGGTTACTAAAAGACCTGTGGCCTTGGTAACCCTAGAGGCAGGGGGGACACTTAGCTGTGATAGGGTGGTAGTCAGTCCTGACCTTCCCCTAGATTGTCTCCAAGACAATGACCTCCCAGACGTTGGTCTGAGCCCAGAAGGGACAGCTGCCCAGGGAACTGCCTCACCCAAGGATCCTGGAGTTCCTGTCCCTATGGTTAGGAGACTTGGGTCCCAGAAGAAAGGCAAAAAGAAGAAAGGTAGGAAAGGAAGGCAACTCTTAGCAACAGACCCAGAGAGCCAAGAGAATTCTAACCTAGCAGGGGAGAACCCCAAAGTTGCCACTAGTAAGGCCGGTCCTGTTTCCCAATAAGTCCTGAAAAGTCAGGCAGCTGCTCAGCAACAGGGTGTCACCCCTGAACTGTCAGAAGGAAGGGTGGAAGAATGGTTTCTACCACATGATGTGGTAGCCCCCCCCCACTCTGAAAAAGTGGAGGGGCTCCAAGAACCCAAAGCATCACCTAAGATAGCACATCCACCTGTCAGTGGAGAGCTAAGGGTGTGGTCTGGGCACTGACAGGTGTTTGCCTTCATGGCAGCACTATCCCTAGCATGGTGGTCAGACCCCATGACAGGAAGCAAAGTAGGCCCCCTGACCTTGTTGGTCATGGTGGGTTGCTCCAATGTTTGATAACCTCTTTGGGTAAGCTAGGTGTTGCTCTAGCTAAGGTTGGATAGCAGAGGAAGGCACCCCCTACCCAAAGTAAAAGGCAAGGATGGCAAAGACAGAAAGTTAGCTAAAGTCCAGTTTAGAATGGGTCCTATCAAAGTAGATGTAGGTCAATTCCCCAGTGAAAATTATCCTGACAGAAGGATGTATGGCAGAGTAGGCCCTGCAATAAGACAGGCAGTTTCCTACATCCTTCCTACCTGAATGGTCAAGGAGACTCACCAAGATTGGGGTTGAGGTCTCACAGACGTATTAGCTGGGGGGTGGTTGTGTAAGGAAGCATGCTTTTTGCAGGTATCCCCCACTTCTTGCCCCCATTTGGACCACTAGCTGCTGGTTTTTCGACTCCGAGAATGCACTGAGGCCTGCTAACCAGACCTCAGTGCCAGCGTTCTGACCCATTACAAAAAGGTATGTCAAATTGGATGTCACCAATTGGCAAGTCCTGACTTACTCATAAGTCCCTAGTATATGGTACCCAGGGTACCAAGGGCATGCCAGTCAGTGTGTCCACCCAGGGCTTCGGCACTGTTTGTGCCACCCTGAATGTAACAAAGGACAAAATGGCGCCCAGCCTGCCCCTGCAGACTTGAAGGGCAGTGTTTGCACTGCTAGTTCGGCTTTGCCATTTAAACTAATGGCAAAGCCACCAAACCCTTAATAATATATGTAAGTCTCCGCAAGGAAGGCCTATAGAGCACTATGGCAGGGAGTTGTATATTGTTAAGCAAGACATATAGGTTTATATATATCTTAGCGGCGAAACCCTTAAAGTTGTTGTTTTGCTGAGGTAAAGTTAATAGCCCTATTGGCTAACACAGGGTTACCAGCTGCCCTCCCAGCCTGGCTAACATCTGAATGGGACTACCTAACTGGGTATTGCAAGGTATCAAATTAATTGTGACATAAACTTCAACTTGATGCCCAAGTTGAGATTAATGTCACTATTAAAGTTAAGCAACTTTTAGAAAGTTGCCACTCTGTGCCTCAGCAAACCCTGTGGCCCCACACATGCCCTAGCACACAGACAACTTTGTGAAGGAATCCCAGGCTAAGGAATAAAGGCAGTCACCGCAGAGTGAGGCGTTATCTTCTCGCCCAGGAAGACCACTCTGTTAGCCAAAAAGGCGAGCTTCAAAAGGGAAGTCGCCTTTGAAGGTCCACCTGTGACAACACTCCTGAGCAGGATGCCTTTTCTTCCTGCAGACAAGAAGGAGACAGGGACAGAGAGGGAAACCCATCCCCAAACTGGTTTTCCCACTACCGTGTAGCCCTCAGGTAGCCACACCTCTAGGTAAGTGCTACCAAGCTCCTGACAACTGAGGAAGAGTCCTGACATTTTGAGAGTGGATAGAATAGTGCACTCTGGGATAGCCAGATGCCACACATTGCAGGAAACACGTCACCAGAAGGGAGGGGACCCAGGAGCCCACTGGCTGGTGGCCATGTAGTACTCTCAGGGCACTTTCCTGGAATATATATGGCACCCCTGGTACCCTACTCATCAGTACATGTTGGATTTGGAGAGAGGGCCAGAGGAGGACAGCCCTGTTGCCTTTAAAGCTGCATGAAGAGAGGCTGCACAATCGGAAGGACTGCACCTGCTGCACTTTGGTCAAGTAAAGTTTGGACTGTGTCTGTAGCTCCTGGCATGGAGAAAAGTTGATTTCCGGCCCCAGATCGAAGCAGTGACTCCAAGGATCAGCTGGCTGATCCCCTAACACCAGCTGTATGGACAAAAGAGCTAAAGAAGCCCAAATCGGCAAGTTGGTAGCCACCAGTGCCTAAAGTGACCAATCCACAGTGGCCAAAAGTTGCACCCGAGTCTGCTGGACCCAGGAGTGCCATCAGAGACCGGATTCATCAAGCAAGAGGGACACTAGCCCCCACCAGGGATTTTTGCTGTGACCACTGTGTTGCGTAATCGGTAGCCTAGCTGCAGCTGGCCTGTTACTGTTGCAAAGAGGATGTTGTGGGACACAGAGTTCCATGGCCAAAGTCACCCCACCTCACCCATGGACCAAGGACTCAACCAAAACTCACCTCCATCAACCGGCACAGCACCAGGAGCGTCTTTAAGCATCTTTTCCGCCTGCATCCCAGCATCAGCACCACTCCATTGTCATCTATAGCGGTCATTTCCTAAAGGCTGGAACTGGACTGGAAGAGGCTCTGGTGGCCAGGTACCTGTCCAAACCTTACTGGCCTCCTACACCTCAGCCCTTTTGGATTTGGTCACCCAACCTGGGCTGGAGTTTCCAAAAAAAGAGTCTTTCAAACTTTTCAAAAGTTTATAAACTTTTTGTTCTCCAATGCTTGCTTTTGATTGAATTCAAAGTTATTTAATGCTTTAAAAATCTTCATCTCTGAAACCCTCCGGTGGATTTTGATGATCCAGGATTCTAAAAATTCATTAAAATATGCTCCATTTTTATAAATTGTTGTTGTATCTCTTTCTTGCTGTGTGACTTTCTTATTTCATTGTTTGGTGCTGTTAAATGCTTTACACTACGGGGCATACTTACAAAGGGATATTGCCACAGGAACGTCACTTATTGCGACGTACCTGTGGCGATAAGCCCTTTGCCTTATTTATAAGGTGGCGTTAAGCCATTTAATGTGGCTTAACACTGCGTTGTAAATAAGGCCCCCTTTCACATTACACTTAGCGTGAAAGGGACGGGCAATGTGTGTTGCAGTGGGCGTTCTGCCGCAACACCCATTGATTTTGATGCTGCCCTCTATTAACAAGGGTGGCGTAAATATGGGGCAGCGCCAAAATTAAGACCAGGGAAAACCTGGTCTTAACATGGCGAAATTAAATGTTTAATTTCTCCTCGTTTTGGCTGTTTCATTGTGTGCTACATTGTGCAGCACACATAGAAACAGCAAATCGCCAAAAATGACGATTTGCAACTTCTATGTGTGCTGCACAATGCAGCACCCATAGGAGTTACAAATCACCATTAGTGATTGTTTATGTGCAGGAAGGAACACCTTCCTGCACATAAACAATCATTCCCTCAACGCCAGGCACCCTTGCACTATGGTGCAAGGGTGCCTGCGTTGGCGCTAGGCAGCTGAGTTTAGCGCCAGTGCTAGGGAAAACATTGGGATGTGCTGTACCGTTGTAAATATGGCGCATCCCTGCATTTTCAGAATGGCGGAGCGTGGCGTGAGCAATTTTTGCTTAGCGCCACGCTTCGCCATTCACTTGTAAATATGCCCCTAAGTTCCTTTCTCAAGCCTTGCTGCTCCAATCCACAGCTACCCAGGGTTAAGCAAAGGATACAAACAATCCTGACTGGACCCCAGACAGTTTTTGAAAGTGTATTCCAAGATTAAGCCCCACAGCCATATCATATAAATCACCCAAATCCTCACACTGCCTTAATATATTGTGTAAATGTGTGACGAAATGTCTGCTTAGTAAGGCCCTGATTAGGAGTTCCCTACAATGTTTGTGTTGAATGTTAGCAATGTAAACAATTCATTATTATTTTAAAACATTTAGACCAACATTAAACCATCTATGAGACCAGAACATATTTATTTTTTGAATGTCCTTATTTAAATTGTGACATATGGGGAATGTTTTATAATGCTATATTGGTTGCTTTGACCTCAGAGTTTTTATGTACAAAAAATAAGAGAACTGTGTTGTAGCATTAAAAATGTTTTCATGTGCGGTATTAAAGTTTATTGATTCAAAAATACTGTATTTAGACAATGAAGTCTGTCAAAGTGCATTAGTGCCAAATAGAATTAAAATGATAAATAGTGTCACAATTTTTCATAAGTGTTGATAATTCAACAGATAACCCATATTCATCCGCAGGTTTCCTCAACGGTTACATTTTTTTAAATACAATTCGATAGATAGACAACTAATAACTTGGTAAAATAGTCTTTGGTCAAAATTTCGCTGTGTCTAACTCGTTAATACTGTTCTGTCTGTGCGATAAAAATCAGTACTTAAAAAACAAAGCAGTACTGTCTGTCTATGTGAAGGTAGTCTTTGAGGCTACTGAGATTCAAGGTTCCTCCCCTTCTTCATGTATTAGAGTTTATGATTTAAAAAATATCTGTGGGTGGTGCATTATGTATCCTTATCACATATAATGCACATATCATAATTGAGCAGGCTACTAGAAATGAAGATTATCTAACAAGCCACAATTTTAATAGGTTGCACTATAATGTTGCAGTCAATAAAAACAAATCTACAACATGCCTTATAATAAGAACCATTATTTTACCATTGACCCTGAGCATTCAAAGATGTTATCCCAACCTAACTTATTTTCCGTGCAGGTCTATCTCATCAGGAGGAGTCTGAAGGCGAAGGACCTTCATGCTCAATGGCCATGCAAAGAAAGTCATCATCAGGTCTCAAACAATTGCATATGAAAAAAGCACTGACCAAGAAAACCACAACTATGCCCTCTAACTTAACCAAGCCAGCGGTAACCAATAGCACCAAGGCATTCAACTGTGGAAGCAACATTATAGGACAACACATTTCGACAACGTTTGTCTGTGCTAGTAATTTCACTATATGTCAACAGCAGCTGTGATGTCACTATCATCAACAAGTGTTAATCATTCATCAAATGTTTATCTTAGGGCACAAACTATGTTTGATGCTGAAACAACCATGACAATCATAGGTTTTACTACAACACCTCCAACAGTCACTTCCATTACAGCCTTGGTAGAGGTTCCTGTAACTTCTATCAAAACAACATGTAGCACAGCTGTTACTGCAATTGTAATCCCTCTTGAAACTACACCTAAAGTTAAGTCACATATCATGCCTTCTGATATCAGACCTATACAGTTTATGAACATGCTGGAAATCGAACACACTGTAAAGGCAATGTTAACATCTGATGATCAAGAAACATTTAGTCCAATACATCAAACAACACAGGAGGAAAGCCATGTGAGCTCACATGATGAGGAAGATCCCCTACCTATACCAACAATACAGCAAGACATCACTCACCATCTTAACAACATGGAAAAAGGCCAAGACACTCTCCCCTCTCCTAATTAACTCCCCCAGCCAATCTCATAGATGGCTCCTCTACCAGGAATTAGATATATTTTCAAAGAAATCATTGAACAGATAGTTAAGACTGACCAAGTAGCTTAGCAACACAGGTAACATCAGAGAACACAAGCATGTGAACATACATGTTCCCTAAACCGATTCTCAGCCTAAGTTTTGTGAATAATGCTATGAATAGCTATGCCACATTTCCGTATAATACACCATTTGATTTAAAATAGATGCAGTTTCTGGTGTTCTACTCAAACTTCTCCTGATCATTACCCCTCCCAATCAGAGTCCCACTCAAAATGATCTTTCCCCTTCTTTCTGTGGAGCATCGACTGAGTAACATCAGTGTAATAGCGGTATACAACATTTTATGAAAGCATGTATTGTGAATGAATCTTCCATCGTGTACCCAAAGTATCATTTTCAGTTACTTCCAATAGAAGAGTTAGTGTAGTCATGCTACTTCTACGAGCCATTGTTTAAGAAATGTTTCATTCGTGCAATACATCTCCGGAGTGCTGGTAATGTGGAAGCTAATGGAAGCCTTCTCTTACTTTAAGAAAAGGGTTAATGCTAATGGTTTTGAGAATTATGTTGTTGTTTCTGATTTGCCAATGCGACTCTAACCATGATCATACCATACTGAATTTACAGAATCTATTTGTGATTTGTCTACACACCCTTTGGGGTTTTGTTTTTCGGGGGCTCTTTTTAAAAAAAATTATTTCATGGCTGATTACCATACTCCTCTTCTGTTTAAATTTGCTATTCGGATGCTGTCAGTGTAACACCCAGAATTTTTGCTTGGATTCTGCCTAACTAGGACATTTTTAAGATTTATGATTTTGCATTTATCTGTACTTCTGTAATTGGATCTTCATGGCCTTTCATGCATTTTTCTCTGTAATGCATTCTGATTATTCTGTAATAAATCTACTTTTTGCTTTATTTTTGATCTAGAACTCGATTTTTTATGTTTCCATTATTTCATTCTGTCTAACCATGCTAACTCGTGTCTTCTTGATGAGGAGTGTAGTCTCTAACTGGAGACATTGGAGCTGAAATATTTTGGTAAAATACTGGGGTGATTACATTTTGGGATTCAGATGATTATTGGGGTACTGCTCCTACAATGTTAAGCATGACACATGCAATTTTTATCTCCTAATCAGAATCATCTGATCGAACAGGAGTTATTTAAAGAAACACGCATTATTGGCTACATCAACTAACTTAGAATCAGGGCCTAAATTGCTAGGTAAAACCTTGAACTGGGGCAAATCTTTCCCAGCAGCAAAGCCACCTGTGAATATACGAACTCCAGCTTTGCTCTGCCCAGAGCTTTGGAGGCCAAACCAAAGGCTTCAGCAGGAGCTCGGTGAGGACTTTGATGGACCGTTGATAGTTTCAGCTTTGGGCTTTGACTCACTGGAGGTCTTTGAACTTCTCACAGTCAGTGCTGAATCTGAGTCACTGGTTGCCAGGGTGGACTGGTGGCATTTTTGGGGACTGGCTCTTATTTTCCTTCATCAGATATTTCCTGAGAGCCAGACAGGGGAAAACACACAAAGTGGAAAAACAAGGACGAGAAAGACGGAAAAACCGTCATGCGGGAGAAAGCATTTAACCTGCAAGAGTGAGATAAAAGGGCAGGGAATGTCTGGTAGTGGATTAAAGAGGCCCGAGGTGGATTCAGGATTACCCAGCCTTGGCATAAGGTGCGCTGGTATTTAATAGCGCCGCTCACAAACTTCTGAGCAGTGCTTTGGGCACCGGCACTCATTATCTTACAGATAAAGCACTGGCCTCGGTAAACTTAGTCCAAGGCAAAAACTAACCAGTGTGACGATCCTTGATTACCTGACCTCAGTTTCATTCGGATCAGCCTGGATTCATACCTAGTTTCCAGTCAACCACCAACTGGCACAGCGCTTTAAATGTTTAAGCATGCTTTGCTTTAAAACTTTAAAATATCATATCTCTGCTTCCCCTTATTCAATTTTGATTGTTTTTGTGCAGTTTGCTTATTTTTTCTAAATCATTTGAGAATCGTATTGTGTTGTTTTCTGGACTTAAAAATTGCTGCTACTACTTGAACTTAACACTGGGGCTTATTTACAAGCCCCTTGCGCCACTTTTGCGTCACTTTTAACATGGGAAAAATGACGCAAAAGTGGCGCAAGGGGCTTGTAAATAAGCCCCTATATCTCTGGGGAATTACCTGCTCCTTGAGTCACAGCTACATGCGTTTGAGCAGACAACTAACCACTGTGTTTTAGTCTAGCAAAGTGTTTATTAAATTGTTATGGGAACTCCCCTCCTAAATTAATAACCTACTTTCTAACAACAAGAATTCGAGAGAGTGACAACAACAGCTATGTGCACAAAGCTAATACTGCTGTCCACATGCAGTGTTAAATATGTGAATTCATTTGGTTTTTATGTATTTCAGAAAGTTGCTGCGTCACACTCAGAGCCAAGTCCATGGACTGACTTACATGGTTCAGATTATGTGCACTTCAGCGACCTAGCCGAAGCTGACAATGAAGTGCATGTCTTGGGTGACCACTGTGACGTAGCAAGGGGGGGGGGGGGGGCGGTCCGGCCAGGGCGGCACGAGTTTTGGGGGCGGCGGCAGCACTTTTACCCTCGTCGTCGTCTGTCTCCACGACACCCCCCTTCGCTCTTACCTGCGGCCGTGGTGGAGCAGCAAACGCAGGGACCGCCACTGGCGGCAAAAGGTAAAGCTAGCTACGCCACTGGGTGGCCGGCTGGCTCCATGTCATGGGACGCCACTTTTCCATTCCTGGTCTTTGTTTTTAGATATCATTATCAGGTGTGCTATTCCAAATGGCGCAAATAAGATGAACCAAGACTACACCTCACAGAATGCATTGAGATGTCAACGCAATGCCGAGGAATGGAAATATGGCGTCCTGATGACATGGATTCATCTGATCACCATATGCATTTTATGAGATTATTTAGCATATATGGGGAGTTTACAGACATACTCGTGAATATTCCATAGCAGAGAGGCAGTCAAATATTTATGTTCTGTGTACAATGATTTTGTACCATTATATAGTATTCATGGACAAGTTATCAGTTTAAAGAAAACGTTGTGGTGCAGCTGCTCCAAACGGAATTCACGAAGATTTCTCAACCGTTTCTCCTTGTGCGAATCAACGAAACTGTCATTAGATTCATTCAAACCCTTGAAAAAAATGTTTATCATCACAGTGTACCGAACTCAAAATACATATTTATTCCGCGCTTGCCATGAATCCTAAACAAAGACTGCCAAAGTATTTGCCAAGCACGAGCTCGTAGGCCTTACGCTAAATCTTATCTCATGTTAATGTTTTCTGCTATTTCAAATATTCAGACTAGCACTAATATGTTCCATGTGTACAAACGGGAAGAGCTATCTTACTTAAAAGTGAACTCGCTATTCCCATGGCGGTAGTGTTCCAGAAAACACTCTGCTTCAACACCAAATTCTTCAGGAATTAGGAGCACCTTCACCTTGTCAAAAACAGCTGTACAGCAGCACCAGGGCCAGAGGAATACGTCATTCTATGAAAATTCGACAATGTGATGTTTACGTACAGCTTTACTTGGATTGATCTGGTGAATGTTTGCCCCTGGGTCATGTTCTGGCAACAATTACATCGCAAAAAGGTTCCAGGAATGCAGAGTCTCTTTCCCCTTGCAGACGGCGTCTTTATTAAAGCGCCAAAGACTGTATGCCCATGTGCAAGGCATGGGATTGGATTAAGGGGTAACTGACCATGTTTATATATTTTTTTGCTGTTTTTTGTGTGGCGCGAACTCGAGCAGGAGGTATTGGAGGCTTTACATGAGCACCAGTTACATTACACAAAGCCGCATTAATTTTTAGCCATGGGGTGATCACAGGGTGTTCAGCCCACGCCGAGAATTCAACCTCCCCAGTTCCAAACTGGACAGATCTGGCCGCAATGCCACATTCTCTCCCATAAATGTAAAAGTATAAGCCCTACTTGCACAATACGTATTTTTTATTGAACTTTGTTTTGCGCTTTAAATTGATTCTTTAACTCAGAAGTCCATTAACTGCACCATCTGATACAATGAAGAGCATCTGAGTTCACGTTAGTTCCCTATGTGGTGAAATGTAATGGCGATAATGTTGCAGTAGCGACCCCTGGTGGCCCTGTGGCAAACAGAAATGCACTAGCAGAATGCTTTTGGTCACTGTGGATGAGGAGATACACAAGCACGCACCGCCCCCTCCCGTATCTTGGTCGGTGGATGATGTAGGGACATATTTACAAGCCCTCACTGCCACCAGAGCGTCACTTTTTTTTATGCTCCGGTGGCGCAGCGCCATTTTCCATATTTTTTTTTTTTTTGATTTTCAAAAAACCTTTATTAAACAAAATTGCATGGCAAAATTACAAGATTGCACCATATCAAAGCACCATGTACATGAATACAATATATTTCAGCAAGGTTAACCTTGAGTACATACCGCTGGGAAGCGATTCTTAAAAGAAATAGTATAAGCAGGGCCGGCGCTAGGCATGGGCAGTATGGGCAACTGCCCAGGGCCCCGTGCTCAGCTCAAAAACATAGGGCCTCGCTTCCACAAGGCTGCATTATAGTCAGGCCACCTGCCCCTCCTGTGCCCCGCCTCCCCTTCGATCACTGCAATTTTACATTTCGCTAATGAGGTGCCTTAACCTCAGCAGTTCTAAAGGCGTGGCGTCAGTCCTGGGATTACGGGCGGGGCAACCGGGGATGGAAAGAATGGCCGGGGGGACTTGGGACACCAGCAAAGACTATTGTGTTTGTGTGACTGTGAGCAGGTCAAGGGCGGGGCTGTGCTCTGTGTAAAAGGTGCCATTTGCGTTTCCACGCAACAAATGGCCCTTTTGTTTTCAGGATCGGCTGAACAGTAATAGGTGAGGAGAGGCGGCTCAGTAGACGAGGGAGAAGCCGTGGCTGGGCAATGTTTATAGGCAAAGCACCACATCGCTTCTAAGTCCAGGGAGGTGGTCCCCACTTCCCTGGGCTTCGATGCGCTGGATCAGGGCCCAAGTGTGGGGCCCCTTCTCTTGGCCTCGCATCCCTTATCCAGTGCTGTGAGGCCCAGGGCAGGAAAGGCCCCTCTCGTGTGCGTGCAGCAATGGATCAGGCCTCAAGGCCCAAGTGTGGGCCCCACTGCCCTCGGACATACAGTCATTATTCAGTACTGTGAGACCCAGGGTAGGGGGCCCCCCCCATCTCCTGAACTTCGTAGTACTACAGTTTGGCCCTGAAGCCCATGGGATGAAAAACTTTCCCCTGGGCTTTGCGCGCCTTGAGCAGCTTAATGGAACTGAGGAACTGGGTTAGAGTCCCAGCGTCTGCTGAACATCCTGTGATTTTGGGCATATCACTTTTTCCACGTGCCCCTAAAAAATGAAAATATCCTTTTGTAATGTAACTGTTGTTCATGTAAAGCTCTCTAATGCCTTAGAGCCGAGTTCACACAATATAAAACTGCAAATCCCCTCACGTTCTGGAACTGAGAGTCATGCCTGACTTTACTTCCACAGTCCATGTAATACAGCAGAGTTTTACATTTGTGGGTGCATTTGCTGTGTGGGCAGTCCAGAGAATTTTCACATGCGCTGGAAGTAGGGGTGAGTGGGGTGCTACAGCATCCCCTAAATAACCCTGCTGTTGTTCCAAAGGTAAAGGAGCAATAAAGATGCTTTTAAATTATTGCTTTTATGTTGTCACATTTGTTGTGTGTGTTGACATCTGGGTCTGCAGTGCACTTTACCCTGCCCTTTAGGAGATAAGTGGATGGGAGAGTGCGGAGCGAAAGTGTGAAGATAAAATATAGCAATGGAGGGGAAATGGGAAGACTTCAAATGTGAGACAGTATGGGTTAAGAGGAGAAAGGTGATCAAGAGACAAGATGTTGGAGGGAGGCTGAGAGAGGAGAGCAAAGGGGAAAATGGAGAGAACTGAATAACAGCAACACACTGTCACTATGGGGAAACAGTGTGCTTAGACCAGGAGGAGGCGAGGAAAAGTGTAAAGAAATAAGGTACATGCATAAGAGTGGGCCGTATAGGAGACAAAGAAGGATATAGGTGCTGGAAGTAGGAGTGCGGGGTGGTGAGGGGGGCAGCTGCAGTACCCCTAACTTTAAAATACTGGAGTTCCGAAGGTGAATGAGCAATAAAGATGCCTGTAAATTTCAAAAGACCGACATCAAATGTCTGGGGATGTGTTCTGACAAATTGCTGCCTATTCTTTTAACATAGATTGTTTTCTTTTCTCTGGGTGCAAAGTGAGAGGACTTTACAAACTGATCTATGGGACATTCTTGCTGATGTAAAAGGAAAGGCTATAGATGTCATTTTTTTTCTAACACACAATAACATTTTAATATAAAATGGCGTCGGGCGAGAACAGGCTGGCTTGGAGGTTGGTTGAATGTCACTAAGGGGTCACCTGACAAATTTCCCTGTTCCATGCAAGATGTGCTGCTACAGCCCAAGTTTTTATTTTGATTTCTGGTATTTGTAGTTGTGTTTATGCCATTATAAAGCAAGACAACAAGCCCCAGAAATCAAAGAAAAAACCTGGACTGGAACAGCACATCATGCATGGACCTGGGAAACATGGCAGCTATGAGGGCCTGGAAAAGGTTTATTGGTTTTAGGAGAAAGCATCTTAAGAGCTTTGAGGGTTGTACAAAGTAATTGACGATCGACTACCAGGGAGTCCTCTGGGCCATAGCCATATGAAGTTTAACCATTAACTCAGTCTGGGAAATGCTGGTTAGCTTCACTCTATGTTTTGGGGCAGGTCTCCCGTTGATCTAGGACAGCTTCTTTGCAGGGGTTTTTATAATTTGTCTATATTTGCATTAGTGCTTTGACCTGTAAAGGACATCAATACAGAGCGACAGGGCCTTCTTTCAAAGTCAGATTTTAATTATTACGTGACCTGAAACCCAGAGGGACCTGAAAGCCCTGACCCTGGGTTTATGCTGTTTACTTTGGTTTTGTACAGCCCTTCGTGTTACTGAATATCCTGGGGCTGCACAGTCATAATGTATTGCTACGAAGCCCAGGCAAAGGGCCCTTCTCCTGGGCCTGGGAGCCCCCGATGATGGGTGCCAAGCCCAGGAGAGAGGGACCTCCTACATTAAGCCTCATTGCAGACATGATCTATCCCTGTGAGGCCCAGGAGAGAAGGACCCTCTCCTTGGCCTCATACTGCTGCATTAATACTGCAAGTTCCAGGGCAGGTTAAAGCATTCATTAAAAGGCAGCGCCGAGTCAAAGCAAGGTGAGCGGCATAAACCCAGGGTCAGGGCTTTCAGTGAGGCTGGTGCCTCGGGGTTTCAGGCCCTGCAGTAATCAAAATCTGATTTTGAAAGACATCTATATTGCGCTTTACTTTGATATCTTTTACAGGGCAAAACACTGGTAGATATCCCACCAATGACTGTAAAAAACATTACGGTAATCCATGCCAGTCATGCCAGTGAGGTTGCTCCTATTTATATTTCACACATGATTAATTTGCTTCTCTAAGAGTACTACATTTTTTTCTGGGTTTTGTTTTAATGTGTTTTTTTTAATGCAGCGTATCAGTCTTGTACTGTGCCTACGGTGAGCTGACTTGCCCATAGGCGTCTTTGTGAGTTCAGGTTGAGGGTGGGTGTTTGTATTGGACCATACTTGAGAGCATTGGAGTGGAGTATAAAGGCTGTGGGAAGTTCTCGCAAGGGACTGTCAGTGGGTCACAGAGGTGTTTAGAATACGTGCTCATCCAATCATGCTTGGCCTTCTGCAGAGCACATAAAGCAGTGGTAACATGGCAATTGTAATTGTAAATATATGCAATAGCGTGTGAATTAGATGAGGAGAGATGGTTCAGTGGAGGAGGGAGCAGCCAGCAAGGCAGGGCTCACTACAGTCTTTATCATCAAAGCATTTCTGCAGCTTCAACGCCCAGGGAAGGGTTCCCCACTCTCTCCTGCCCCTTAGCACTGGATCATGGCTGTGAAGTCCAGGAGTTGGCCCCCCTTGCCTGGGCCAGGCAGCCAATATCCAGTGGTGTGAGGCCGTGTGCAGGGAGCCACCCACTCTGGGCTGCACAGTGCTACACTACAGCTGCGATGCCCAGTGGCTGAAATCCCCTCCTATGGGCCTCGCAGCTCATGGATCAGCTTGATGTTGTGGACTGTCTTTGTTGAGATATCGACCAGTGTTTTACCCTGCAAAGGATGTGAATACAGAGCTGGTCCAAATTATTGGGGGTTCTTTACACTGCCCACCATGCTTTGGTTCAGCTCTGCCTTTTATTGAATGCTTTTCCCTACCCTGGGTATCGAGCGCTGCGAGGCCCAGGAGAGGGGCCACCCGACCTTTGGCAACACAGCATTAGATCATTGCTGCGATGAGGCCTAGTGTGTGGTGGGGGGGGCTCTCCGGGGCTTGCCGCTCATTATCTAGCGCTGTGAGGTGCAGGAGAGGGGCCTTCTCCAGGGCCTCATATCACTACATTATGCAGTGAGGCCCAGGGCAGGTAAAAATATTCATTAAACGGTAGGGTTTTGAAAGGAGTCTATATTGTGCTCCATTGTGATATGCTTTACAGTGCCAAACACTGATGGATATCTCAACAATGACTGTGAAAAACATTACAATAACCAATGTCAATCATGACAATGAGGTTGCTCCTATTTAAATTTCACGTCTTGCCTAATTTACTTCCCTAAGTGTGCTCGTTTTTCCTGCATATTTTTTTCTATATTTTTGCTATACAACATATCAACCTATTGTTCTGCATACTATCAACTCACTTACAGGTGTTTGTGCTAGTTCAGGTTGTGGGCGAGTGAGTAAAATGGGCCATGATTGAGAGCCGTGGAGTCTAAAGGTAGTGCACAGTTCTCACAGTGAATGCCAGTGGGTCACAAATGTGTTTAGAATACCTGCTCAACCAATCTTGTTTGGCTCCTCTGTGGAGGGCAGAGGGCAATGGTGGCATGTACTAATTGTGCTTGTAATTATGTGTAAAAGCGTGCAAAGGAGGTACAAAGCGCCTGTTGAAAATTGACCGGCCAAATGGAAATACAGTGTTCATAAGTGAATGGCTGTGTTGTGTGTCTGTGGTGGAGAATGGTAAAATGAAGCAGATGCAAGAGAATATGTGCAGAAGGAGAAAGTGAAAAGAGTGTTCAGAAAAGAAAGAGGAGGGCTGAAATATATGTAGATGGAAGATTTCAGAAAGATGTGGGTGTAAAAGGTATAAGTCTCGCAGAGAGGTGGCAGAGGAAAGTGGTGTGAAGAGGACAATAGGAATGATTGTCCCTCTAAAGGCCACTACCCCTTCCACATGCCAAAGACGCACCAAAGGCAAGCCTGTCTCTGCTCATCCGCACCCGAATGGGACCAGGGGCGAGGAACCCTGCCTGAATCCCCACGAAGATGGTAACTTATTCAGCTCAATCCCTATACTCACTCTTGCCTAAACCTTCCCTGCTCACCTGTTCCCAATACGGCCAGGGAACGGGGATTTGAGCTGCTCCCTCTGTAGTTTTTCGATTAGCAATCCTGAGAAGTCAGAGCTAAAATACCTGGGCTCATAAAATGGAACCTCACAGTTATCAATTGTAGATCCCTGTCCCGTCATACGTTTCAGCTACTAACACTAATGGATGATGAACAACTGGATGTCTTGTTCCTAACAGAAATGTGGCTACATGACATCTCTAAACTAGACATCAATCAAGTGCTCCCCGGGATATTATGTATGTAGGAAAAACTGCGCTCACAAAAGGCATGGGGGTATCACTATCATCCTAGAAGACACACATAGATGTAGATTTTATTCCCTGTCTATCCCAGACTCTGAGAATTTCTCTTTTACTATAAACTTGTCACCCACTGCTTCCTTCTCAGGATTACTAATCTATAGACCTCCAGGCACATGTACTAAATTTGAAGAAGCCTTACCCGAGATAGTAGCTAGCATTGCCATCGAAAAACCAAATTTCACTCTCCTAGGGGATTTCAACGTTCATCTCAAGGTGTCAGGCAGCTTACATGACCTAGGCTGTCTGCAGCTCACCCAAAGAGTAGCAGGTCCCACCCATTACAAAGGACATCTTCTAGTTCCAGTGTTTAGAAATGACACTAACATAAAAATTGGAAACCCATGTCCGATGACCTGGACAGACCATGCCCTGATCTCATTCACACTGGAGGGTATCCCATCCCCTTTGGAAAATAAGACATAGGAAGCTCCTCCGCTTTGGGGGAGGAGCGTCGACCCCTGCCAGCAGCGCAAAAAAATAAATAAAAATAAAACCATAATAACCCTGCGTTTATTATAGTTTTATTTTGTTTACATGAGTCTGGGGGGCGGGGCCAGGGGGGGCAACAGTTGTCCAAGGGGAGGGGTGTGCACTGTTTTTTTATTTATCTTTTTATTGTAACAGGGCATTAAACACTCCTTACATTACAGTTGTTAAAAACACGTCCAAGGATTATTACAGTGAGTCATAGGGTAGCCTTTGTTAATCAATTTCTGGCCTCAACATTATTTGCACTCACATAATCTTGTAGTACATTCAGAGTGGTGTGCACTGTTATCAGTGAGCAGGACGATTTGGCTGGCTGTCTCAGGCCGGCCAACCATCATGAGCGTTAATGCTCTCTGCACCCTAGCTGCTTTGCTGGGTTTGAGACAGCAAAGCACAGGCTCCCAGTCCCCTTGGGAGCGCAAATCATCGTTGCTCAGGCCAATCTTGAAGCTGCTCCCTGGGTGAGAGCAGCTTCACGATTGGGCGCAGGAAGTCTGGGAGACGCTGCCTGCAGTGGAGGCCCGAGAGTAGCAAAAGATGGCGATGCGGGGGCGGCAGGTAAGTTCTTTTTTAATCCTTTTTATTGTTCGTTGTCTCTTCCCCTGGCCCTTCCCCTCTCCTCTGACACCGGCTGCTACTGCAATAAGAACAAAATCAGCCTATGACGATGCTGGTCAAAACTGAATAAAGAAATATGAATGACCTCCATAGCCTCAAAAGAACCGGCCATGTGTAAACATCCCTCAGCAGCAAATTCCATAATTGAAGAGTGGATTAAGGACTCACTAGATGAAACAATTCCTATCACTACTATAAAGAATGGAAATAAAGAGAAATCAGCACCATGCTTAACCGCCCACCTAATCTCCCTAAAAAAACTAAAACTCTCCTAACGGATGGCTATTGGACATTTCCATCAGGAAATTAAAAAGGCACAGGCAGCATACTACGAAGCTGTAATGATGAATATAGTCAATGTCCCGAGGGAACTTTTCCGTAGTGTTAAGTCACTCACTACTCCAAAAGATAAAAATACACTACCTACCCCTACAGTAGCACCCTGCAACAAACTTGCAGTGTACTTCCAAGATAAAGTTTCTGTTATCTACAGTAACTTACAACAGACAAAAAAAGCCTTGTCTATTCAGCCAGAGACACATGTTCTGCATGAGGAGACAACATGTATCTCAAACTCCCCCCATCACAAGGGAGTCACTCCCAGCATTATTTAGCAAAGTTGAATCGGGATCCGCTGTGTACCCGGCACCACCTCACATTCTGCAACAAGGAGCACAAGATATTCTCACCACACTTCTTGAACTCCATTTATCCCTTTCCACTGGAGTAGTTCCCTGAACTTGGAAACAAGCAGTGGTTAAACCTCTGCTAACGAAACCCAACCTTGAACCTTCATGTCCGGTGAACTACAGACCTATCTCCTTGCTTCCAGCCATGTGGAAGGTACTAGAAAAACATATTCAAAACCTCTCCCTGTTCCAGCAGGAGAACTCTCTTCTTAACTCAACTCAGACTGGTTTAAGTCCACAACATAGCATGAAAACCACATTATTAGCAATAACAGAGGAGCTGAAAATATTGCTGTACAAAGGAGGTTCCCAAACATTATCCTTCTCTACCTGTGGGCAGCGTTCAACAATGTTGACCACGAGACTCTGGTGCTCAGGATGAGTGAAATAGGAATAGAAAATGGTGCTATGACCTGGCTTTCCTCGTTCCTAAAAGAAAAGTCCTTTCAAATTTGCGATCCTCCCTACTATTCAGATGTCTTCCCTTTGAAGTGTGAGGTTCCGCAGGGCTTTGCATTGAGGCCTACACTTTTCAACATTTATTTGAGTCCATTGGCAGACATCGTTAAGGAATTTTAGGTGTTGATGGTCTCCTTTGCTGACGACACCCAACTGGTAGTCTCCCTTTACCCGGGAACAGGTTTACAACAACTAACCCTTGTCTAAAGAAAGTTGCATGATGGTGGGCTAACTGCTCACTTAAATTGAAGGGAAACAAAACCAAGCTGATGATTTTAGGAAACAAGCCAACACCGCAAACAACCCTCGGATGGCCAGAGCGCCTGGGGGCACCGCCAATCTCCCTTCCTCCCCCATTACGATCTTCGGTATGTGGTTGGATAGCTCTCCATCTATGGAGGCCCAAGTAAAAAAATTTACAGCAACTTGCTTTGGCCTTATCAGAACCCTACGGAAAATCCTAGACCTCCTACCTACACAATCTAGGAGAATAGTGGTCCAAGTGCTGATTCTTTCCTGCTTGGACTATGGGAATTCCCTGTATACGGGCTCACCTGAATATATTACCAAGAGACTCCAGTTAGTCCAAAGTGCGGCAGCAAGAACTATCCTCAAACTTCCCAAACATACCTCAGCAAAAATTGCACTGGCTTCCAGTGGAGGAAAGGGTAGAATTCAAGGCACTTTACTTGGCGCATAGGGGAATGAACTATGATGGACCCTCCTTGATAGTGGCTCTTCTGGTACCTTACACTCCTAGCAGGACCTTAACATCCTCCAATGCTTGATTGCTAAAGGTCCAAAGGATCAGATTGGGGGGGGGCGTGTATCCTTCTCGCATTTGACCCCTAAGCTTGGGAATGCTATGCCCGCTGAGCTCAGAAACTAAATGAACGAGACCCGATTCAGAAAAATGCTTAAAACATGGCTTTACCCCCACTAGCCCTAGACATGTACCGCCTCAGAATCCCTCTAGTGTACACGGTGACTCACGCAGCACTGGGAAGCCCTCAGGGTGGCTATGTGCTTTATAAATCTGCATAGAATAAATCTACATAGCATAACTTGAGGAGCACTGTTAAAGGGTGGTAGTGAGGGAATTGATAGCGAAGGAGCTCATTGGCGAGGCACCAACATTGTCGCACCGAGGGCCACCGGCACGAACGCCGGCCCTGGATGTCGCAAATTAGAGGGGCCTCACATCTTCCCTTTCGCCCAGGGCCCCAAAAGTCCTAGGACCGGCCCTGAGTATAAGAGCACCAGGACAGTGGGACGAGTCATGATAGGAGGCACCGTAAACAAGGGGGAGGGACGGGACAAGCTGAGGGGAGTAAGATCGGGGGGCAAGCTGCTCACTGACCTTCACCGGCGGGGAGCGCGGGAGAGGTCGCCGGGCTCTGGGAATTACGACTTAGGAGGTAAGACACGAGTGGGCCCCATATGTCGAGTGGGCGGGATCTGGCTGGCATGAGGTCCCAGAATTCGGACAGGAGAGTCTGGCAGCGCGTTGCATCCTCAAGCCAAAGGGCGACCTTGGGTGCAGGCTTGTGGCCCCAGCACATGGAGACCCTACGCCGCGCAAGGACAAGTAGCATGGCAATCAAGCGGTGGGAGGCATCTGGGCAATATTTTACAAAGCCTAAAAGGCAAAGCGGAGGATCGGGCTGGACCGGCGACAAAGTGATCTCAGAAATGGCGGCGCAGACATCACGCCAGTAAGCAGAGACCTGGGGGCACAGCCAGGCAAGGTGGGAAAAATCAGCCGCAGGAGCAGAGCAGCGCAGGCATCTATCATTGGGAATAAGTCCCATCTTGTGCAGCTGGACGGGAGTCCAGTATAGCCTATGTAAATATTTAAAGTGAATAAGGCGCAGACGGTAATTTGGGGAAAGGCGCTTAATCTGATTGCAACAATAAAGCCAGTCAGCTTGAGATATTTCCATACCGAGGTCCTCACCCCAAGCGACGCGCGCCCGGTCGGTGGAAATGGAGGAGGCTGCCAGTGTAAAGGCGTATATTTTAGTCACTAGCTTCCGAGGGGAGGGGGACGAATAAAGGAAGTCTAGAGTGGCCATGGAGGGAGGGGGCTGGGGAAACGAGGGGTGTAGCTCCCTGCAGATAGCCCTGAGCTGATAGTAAAGTAGGGTATCCATGGGGCCGGAATCAGCAGCGAGAGAGAAGAATGTGTTCCCAGGGTAGAAATCCGCTACTGTAGACAGCCCTAAGCGAGTGGCGTGTTTAACCATCCCAGAAGTCTGGAGAGGAGGGCAAGCCGGATGATGAGCGATTGGCATCGCATTCGCAGAAAGCATACCAGCACCGGAAAATCTGCGGAGCCCCTCCCACGCCCAGCGCGTGATCTCGACCGTATGGATCTCAGTGCGTGGGAGTTTCGCTGGTGCGAACAGGGCGGTCGTGAGCGGCCACGGGGCAGCAAGATCGGCTTCCACCGCAACATGTGGCTGGAAGGGAGTGGGATGGAGCCAAAAATGCAGAAAACTGGCCTGAGCACTAAGGGCATAGAGTTTAAAATCTGGAGCGCCAAGACCGCCGCGCGACATCGGAAGAGTGAGAATGTTATACGCAATCCTAGGCTGTCTACCGGCCCAGACCAAAGAAATAAGCAGCGAGCGGACTTTGCGAAAAAAGTGGGTGGGAGAGGGATGGGAATGTTGACGAACAGGTATAAAAATTTCGGAAGCACAACCATCTTAGCGATTGCTATTCGACCGGCCAAAGAAAGGCAGCCGGTTCCAGAGGGGAATCTTGGACTCAAACCAGTCCACAGCACGGCCAAAGTTAGCTCTCCATAGTTCATCCACGTCCCTGCTCAGCCAGATACCTAAGTATCTAGTGGGGCCCGACGCCCACACGAAGGGGTAGTCCGGGGTGAAAGGCGACGTGGCATCAGTGATAGGGAATAGCACGGACTTATTCCAGTTCACCTGTATGCCGGAGTAGCCACCAAACCGTATCACCTCACGAACCAGGGGGCTGAGGTTTTCCTGGGGGTTGCAGACATATAGAGTGACATCGTCCGCGTACATGGAGACTAAAAGGGCACGAGCCGCAAAGCTGATGCCTCTCTGGGTGTGATGCTGTCGAAGTCTGGCCGCAAGGGGTTCCATCGCGATGGCAAAAAGCATAGGTGACAGCGGGCACCTCTGCCGGGTGCCCCGCCCGATGGAAATGGGTTCAGATATTTGACCGTTGATCCGGAGCCGGGCAGTGGGAAGGGGGTAGAGAAGTAATATTTTGCGTATAAAGACCGGGCTGAAGCCCAGGCGAGGAAGGAGATAAAAAGGAAGGGCCATTCTAGGGTGTCGAAGGCTTTGGTGGCATCAAGCAGGGCGGCCACTGCAGGAAGCGCTGGGTTAATTTGATGAAGGACGGAGAAAATGGTCCGGAGATTGTGAGAGGTCGCGCGGCCGGGGATAAAACCAGACTGGTCCGGGCGGGCAATGTGCGGCATAAGGAGGAGAAGGCGGGAAGCGAGTAATTTGGCGAAGATTTTATTGTCCGTATTAATTAGTGACAGGGGGCGATAGGAGTCTCGCAGCTCAGGGGGTTTGTCTGGTTTAAGGAGTAAAGTGAGCATAGCCTCGCGAAGCGAGGGGGGAAATTGGCCGTTCTCGTAGGACTCATTGTACATGGCGGCCAAGTGTGGGATCAGAAGCTGAGCGAAGGTTTTGTAGAAGGAAACTGACAGGTCATCCGAACCAGGGGCCTTGTCGCCAGGCATGCCATTTATAGCGGCTAGGATTTCTTCTTTAGAGAAGGGCTCATCGAGAAATTCCCGGTGATGGTTGTCGAGCCAAAGGAGCTGAAGGGTGTCAAAATACTGGTCGAGGACCACACGCGGGGGTCAGATCCAGCCGTGTACAGTTGTGTATAAAAGACTGCAAACCGCGCCTTGATTTCCTCAGGGGAAGTGGCTCTAGCAGAGCCACCATCCTGAAGGGTGGTTATATAGGACGCGGCGCAAGGTGGGCGGAGGAGGTTGGCAAGAGTTTTACCAGGGCGGTCACCCTCACCAAAGCGGCGCGCTCGCGCCTCCCTACCGAGGAACTAGAGTTCCCTGTTGGCCTCATCAGCAAAGTCGGTGAGCTTCCCTCGAATCTGGGCTAGCGTGTCAGGGTTAGGGTCCCGAGAGTGAGAGGAGTCCAAAGATTTAATCTCCATTTCCAATTTGTCGAGGGTACCGCGGATAGAGCGTAAGACACCGGACTGTTTGGAGATGCATTCCCCGCGAATGACGGCTTTAAAACCCTCCCAGAGCGTGGAAGGGGAGTCAACTGTACCTTCGTTGAGCTCGAAATAGTTAGTGATTGCGGTTTGAATCTCGTCGCAGAAGACAGAGTCTCGCAGCGCATTGGGGGGAAGCCGCCAGGAGAAAGCGCGACAAGGGGAGTGGGGGAGACGCAAGCAGAGACGAACAGGCACATGATCTGAGAGGGTGCGCGCCATGTGATCAACAGAGGTGAGCCAGGAGAGGGCATCCGGAGTGGTAATCCAGAGGTCCAGACGGGACCAACAGCCATGGGTGCCAGTGACGCAAGTGCCCTCGCGAGCCTCAGGGCGCATGTGACGCCACGCGTCAAAAAGGGAGTTATCAGTGAGAATGGAGCAAAGGAGTGCAGCAGCGCGCGGGTGGGGAGTGTGGGGCCCAGAACGATCCAAAGCGGTGGACAGTGTTACATTAAACTCACCTCCCCAAAGGAGCGCAGCGGGGCCCAGGGACGAAATATGGTGCCAAACTTGCACAAAGAAGTCCGGGTCATCACTATTGGGACCGTACAGCGCAGAAACTGTCAGTGGTTGGGCCTGAAGGGTACCATGGAGGATCACAAAGCGCCCCCGGGGTCTACAACTACCTGGAAAGTCTGCCATGGGAGCCCTCTGCGTATAAGGATGGACACCCCCGAGAATAATTAGAGTAGAAGGAGGAGTGTGTTTCGCCCCAGTGCCGGGAAAGAAGTCTGGAGGCAGTCACGGGGAGCAGGTGGGTCTCCTGTAGAAGACAAATGTCCACCTTGTGCCGGATGAGGTGGGCATGTACCAGGCGCGCCTTGCGGTGGTCATCGAGGCCACGAACGTTCCAGGTCCAGAAAGTGGTGTCAGTCATGGTGCCATATAAAGGAAAATAGTGTCGAGGGAGGTGGTGAATGAGGAGGAGACCTCGTATAGATGCATAGAACGGGGCGGCATATAGTGAAGGGAGAAACACAGTGCAACAGCATTGAAGTGCAATAAAACAACACGAAATGTGCCAAGACAAACAAAACGGCCTCAGAGGGAGACCACAAACCCCAGGAACCCCCCACCCTGCCACCCACACCAACCCTCCAAACAGGCTGAGAGTCCACCCACACCCACCCCAGGGACCCACAACTGGGAAGGGGAATGTCTATGTCCAAGGAGCGAATCATCCCGTGGAGGCATGGCGTTGCTCAGCATACACCCCTGCCAATGAGGCCGGGTGGCCAAGCCAAGTGTCGTAGCAGACATCAGAGGAAAGAACGACAGAGGTTCAGAGGCACCTTGCCCAGCGCATAGCTGCAAAAAGAGTAGCCCTGTGGGACAAGGAGATGTGAAGTGAGCCAAGTCAAAGCATGTGAACCGGCAACAAGAAGGCGGACCAGCAGAAAGGATAATGGATCATGCCAGTTCAGTCATTATCGCTGAAGTTGCAGTCAGCAGTGGCTTGGGAATTCGCAGGTGAGGATCGATGCGAACGGTCTAGTTTTTTTGCAAAGGCAAGAGCGTCCTGAGGATCAGGGAAAGTGAGCATCTTGGAGCCTTGTCTGACTCTCAGTTTAGCAGGGTACGCCAAGGAGTATGAAACGTCATGTTTCTGGAGGATGTGTTTCGCAGGAAGGAACTCGCGGCGGGCAGCCTGCACCGCCATGGTGTAGTCAGGGTAAAAGGACAAGGTGTTGCCCTGATGCCGGATCTCGCCCTTCTCCCTGGCCGCTCAGAGAACTGCATCGCGGTCCCTGAAATTAAGACTTTTTGCAATGATTGGGCGAGCCGGCAGGCCGGGGCCGGGCCGTGGGCCGAGGGAGCAGTGGGCCCGCTCAACGATGAAGACCGAAGAAAGGACCTCGCCAAAGAGTTCACGGATAAGTTGCTCAACAAAGTCCTCCATGCGCAAGATATTGGTGGATTCGGGCACGCCCGTGATGCGGAGGTTGCTCCTCCGGGAGCTCGCCTCCAAATCCTCGTTTTTGTTCTGTATCAGCTCCAGTATCTTGTCCATTTGAAGAAGCTTTTGACGATCCTGGGTGGCAGCATCTTCCGCGTCGGAAACCCTCGATTCGACGTGTAGCAGGCGGGCGTCATGAGAGTCCACACAGGACTTAATCGTGTCCAGACGAGACGACAGCTGTTCAAGTTGGGCCGCAATACCAGAGACAGCGGATTTAACTTCCAGCATGATGATCTTCAGGTCGTCCTCTCGCGTTGAGGACATCTCCGTGGGAGCAGCAGGGTCACCCCCATCAGTGACAGCGCCATCTTGGTGTGTCTACCGGCGCTGGTCAAAGGCTATCTTTGGCTGTTTGGGGTCAGTCTTCCCCATGTCCGGGCGGAGGCGGGTCGGGAAGGCGGCCAAATGATGAGAGGAGGTTGCAGCTGGGAGACGAGATGGCAGTGCCCCCAGGTGTAGAGGGCGCGATCCGGGTGAGTGAAGAAAGGATCAGGCGGGCAGGGCGAGGGGGTAGCGGTGCAGGCCCCGAGCGGGCAGGTGTCAGCCAGGTCAGATGCGGGGTGTCGTAGAGAAGCCGCAGTCCGCGCCCCTCACAATGGCGACGTATAGCAGATGCCCAACAGGTCCGAGGGTCCCAGCAAAGGGTACCGAGGAGGGCGGCGCGATAGCGCCGGTGGGCCGGCGAGGGAGAGCTAAGAGCCCGTGAAGTCAAGTACTGCCCAATGTGAGGTGGCTTCTGAGGTGTCCGTCCAGGCGTAGGCAGCACAGAGGAGAGTGCAACTGCGGGGGCATCAGCAGCGGGGAGACATGGGGGGCATGTAGCCTCCGGCGCGTGGCCAATGCAGCGGAGTCAGCGGGCGAGGGCGCTGCAAAGATATCCCAACAGCGGTGGTGGAATAAGAGGCCCCGCGGTTTGGCATGTATACCCCCAATCCCGCCGCGTAACCCCCGCAGCGATAGCGCCTACCCCAGGCGGCGAGTGTCGAGCAGCAGGTGGGCACCAGAGGGCAGCCTCAGGTGTGTGGCCGGCAGCAGGCCCCCAAGGCCGGGTCCAGGTGGCCAACGGCCACGGGGCCCACACAGGAAAGTGCTCAGGCAGGTGTAAGGCACAGCAGGAAGGACGTGGTGCCTGCCGGCCGTGACACCCAGCAGCAGCAGGCAGTTAGGCAGCTGTAGCGGAGGATGGGCTGGAGGCAGACACCAGGCAGAGTATCGGCCACAGAGGCCGGCTGCAGGATGAGGCAGAGGAGCCGGCAGTCAGGAGGACGAAGCTGGCGAGCGGCAGGACAGCACCAGGCAGACGCGGCGGAGCGCAAGGGGAGCCGGGGGCAGCGCCGGCGGAGGACAGAGCAGCGGGGAGCCACGGGAGGCGCGCCGCCCCCGTCGCCCGACCCGGGAGCTGTGGGCCGTCGCGGCGGGCGCCAATAGCTGAGAAAATGGCGCCCACACTGTGGGAAGGCCCGGGCCAGACGGTGCGGCTCGCGCGCCCCCAAATCCCGCCACAGGGTACCTCCACGGCCGCAGCACTCACCGGCTCCGGCGATCCGGTGTTGAGGTCCGTCCCCAGGCCAGCACTCCAGGCGCGATGGGCCGGAGCAGCAGGGAGGCCGGGCCGCACCAGCGGAGGGGCTCAGTCTCGAGGTGAAGGCCGGATGACAGAACTCGGCTCCACAGCAGCGTAGGGGACCAGGAGTTACATCAGGCAGTGCCCCAGGTCGAGGTGAGTCCGGATTGCATGGCACCAGGCGGATGCGGTGTGGTAGTCTGCAGGATCGTGGCGGATGTTAGGCTTGGCCGGCAGAGCCCACTCAAAGTGCGGCCATCTTGCAGCCGGCTAAGCCACGCCCCGCCATTTTCCATATTTAAAATGTGGGGCTAAGCCACTTTGGGTCACTTAAGGCCACCTTGTAAATATATCCCTTTTCTCCGCTGTCCTCTGCGGCAAAAGGGCGTGCAATGGGTGATGCTGTGGGCGTTCCACCGCAACAACCATTGCTTTTTGATGCTGCCCCAGATTTACAAGGCTGAGGCAGCGCTAAAAACTAACGCCATTGAATACCAGGCGTTAGAATTGCAATACGAGGAGAAATTATTCATTTCTCCTCATTTTGTTGCTCTTTCCATGTGTGCTGAATGCAGCACACATAGAAGGTGAAAATCACCATTATTGATTGTTTATGTGCAAGAAGGTGTCCCTTCCTGCACATAAACAATCGTCCCTGCAACGCAGGCACCCTTGCCTCATGGGGGCAGGGTGCCTGCGCTAGCCAGCTTTTTTTGCGCCAGCGGAAACACAGGGGTGCGCCGTATTCTTGTGAATAAGGCGCATCCCAGTGTTTTGAAAATGTCGGAGCGCGGCGCTGCCAAATTTGGCGCATCTCCACGCTCTGACATTTTATTGAAAATATGCCCCGTAGTGTTGTGAGACTGCACTAGGACACTCGCAGTTCTGGGCAGACTCAACAGAGGAATTTTTAAGTAACTTGCTGGGAGGTGTTAAGGGGTGGTTATTAACAGTTATGACATAATGAGTGAGCAGTGTGTGATCGTATGCTGAGGAATAAAGATGTGTTACAGAGCTCCATGTGCGATGTATTCATTTGCATGCTCCCGGGCTGTGTAGGACGCTACATCCGGCAATAAATTGAGATGCATGGCACGAAGAAACAAGACTGCTCTCCCCGAGAGTTTGCAATGGCATGGCATACTGAGTTCCCCTGACAAAGGGATTTCCCGAAATGCATTGGGAGCACGGCATTGGACACAAAACAATGGATGTTATACTGTCATGCAATGAAATGTGAAGATTGTAACATGAGCATTACATTATAAGCATCATAAATGTTGATGTTTGATTGTTTCTATATGAGCCAGCATAAATGGCAATTACAGTTCATGTGTATTAGGTAAGAGAAATGAATATCTCAAATAATATTTTGATATTTGATATATGTTGATTACATTAGTTTATGAACCTTAGGGTCTTGGGTTGTGCACCTTGAGGGGTGGACAAGTTCTGTACGTCCCATTTTGGAGATGGCATACTGAGTGCCACATGCGCCCCAAGTCGAAGCAAGAGAGAAAACAACAAGGGTTTGGCTAAAGCGCAGTAAGGCCGCGTCACAATATAAATAAACAAAACAAGTTGCCAGTACTGCGCAATTATTTTCACTTCAATTCAAGGAACAATGAACAAAACAATTGCCCTTGCAAAACCGCTCTTTCCGTTTGATTTTAATCAACAAAAAAAAATTCAAATATATTCAATAGCACTTTTTCAATATTTTTGATGTCTTTTTTGTTGGAACTACTCAAAATTACAAATCCAAATATACAAAATCGCTATCAATTCTCTTTTTGGAGCCCCAATTCGAATTGAACTACACATTCACTCTCTAAAATACAAACTATATTCACAACATATATACCGTGTCAGAATCATACATTAATTACACTAATCCTCACATCCGTCCATGCAATCACACAACATACATACAAAAGTGCCCACCCTGGGGTAGCCTAACAAAACCCTCTTTATGGTGAACACACTTTCAATTACATATTGCATAAACGCCAAAACATTGTTTATAATACAAGGCCATCTACCCAATCCAACTTAATTCACAATTTAACGACTGAATACATTCAGATTGGCCTAAGCAATACAATGGTCTACGCGTTTCGAATCTCCCACATTTTGGGGATTCTCCTCAGGACCAACAATTTCTGAAAGACAAAAACAAAAACTGTCTTACTTGATACATTCTACAATCCTCCTCCATCATCTACACAACTCTCACAGCACTTTGCCTCTTACCTCATTGTCTGGGGAAGGGGAATTCGTGTCAATATCTGTAAACATAAAAAACTATCTTAATTTCCACTCTTAACATTAAGCTTCCATTATGGAATGTGGGGGAATAGAAGTTTCTCTTACTTGTTTAAAATGAATGATAAGGCACAGCTTAATGGTCATCCTCTCAAGTATATGTTGTCCAATTTCTGTGGGACGATATAGGATTGTATCAAAGGCAACATAGCACTCAAGATCTGGCAATGAGGTTTATACTTTTGAAAATGTACCTTTTTAAATACAATGGCCCCTTTCAGAGTAATGTTGTGTTCTTTGTTCAGGTCAAATAAAGTACCACCCGACCTGTGGAAAACAAAAACGGAGTTTGTCGGCTATTTCTCTAATATGTGGTGTAGCAAAGTTACAGTACACTCGCAATTCACATTGAGGGGACAAATCCAACCACTGGGTCTCCGCTGTCCTATATGTCTTATTACCTATGCCTAAACAATATTAGGGCGGTTCCCGCCTACCTCGTGAGCTCAGGGTTTCATTAGTCAAACGCGATGAGCAGGTTCGCTTTCCTCAGGCTGTATGGCGCTCTATAGCATAATGCTACCTGGCTCAATTCCCGCCTGCCTCGTGTACTCGGGGCTTCATTAGTCTAACCTGTTAGAAAGTTTCACTTTCCTCGGACTGTGTGGCGCTCTCTAGCATATTCTTACCTAGCTCAATGAACGGAGGCTCCAACTTCGAAGACGACGGGTAAACAATTCCCGATCGCAACGCTCGCTAATCTCGTTCAGACGCTGTTGTTGGACGCAACGCTTATAGCGTCAACCCAGTCGAGCATGCTGGGAATTGTAGTTTGTAAACCTTAAGCTGTATGATTTGCTCACAATCTTTACACCGTATTAGAAAACAAATATTGCGTTCTCTTTTGACTTAAGACTTTTTAAAAAAACTTGTGCTCTCTAAAAAGACTTATTTTAACATTGTCTATTATTTAGCGATTTTTCACGCGTGTTTGGTAATACACCAAGATTCGCGTTATATAAAGCTCTCTTTTTGTCATGTGCTTATTAAAAACTTCCATCGCAATGGAACGTAATGCTTCTAGCGTCGACTCTGTCGGGCATGCTGGAAATAACAGTCTCAAGACATCATATATGATTAACTCACGAACTTGACAGGTATTACAAACCCATCTCAGATACGATGTTCTCTTTAGGACGTTAAATCTTTGAAAACATTATGATCTCTTAAAATACTCATTTTATCCTTTTCTGTTTTTTAATTGACATTTTATTGAAAATATGCCCCGTAGTGTTGTGAGACTGTGCACTAGGACACTCGCAGTTCTGGGCAGACTCAACAGAGGAATTAAGTAACTTGCTGGGAGGTGTTAAGGGGTGGTTATTAACAGTTATGACGTAATGAGTGTGCAGTGTGTGATCGTATGCTGAGGAATAAAGATGTGTTACAGAACTCCATGTGCGATGTATTCATTTGCATACTCCCGGGCTGGGTAGGACGCTACATCCGGCAATAAATAGAGATGCATGGCCCGAAGAAACAAGACTGCTCTCCCCGAGAGTTTGCAATGGCATGGCATACTGAGTTCCCCTGACAAAGGGATTTCCCAAAATGCATTGGGAGCACGGCATTGGACACAAAACAATGAATGCTATACTGTCATGCAATGAAATGTGAAGATTGTAACATGAGCATTACATTAGAAGCATCATAAATGTTGATGTTTGATTGTTTCTATATGAGCCAGCATAAATGGCAATTACAGTTCATGTGTATTAGGTAAGAGAAATAAATATCTCAAATAATATTTTGATATTTGATATATGTTGATTACATTAGTTTATGAACCTTAGGGTCTTGGGTTGTGCACCTTGAGGGGTGGACAAGTTCTGTACGTCCCATTTTGGAGATGGCATACTGAGTGCCACATGCGCCCCAAGTCGAAGCAAAGCAGTCTAAAGTTGACGTATGTGGAGTCGAAGCTTGGCTCCAACCCAGAAACGGCTGTTGAAGAAGTTGAAGGCCCTACAGAGGTACGCATTTGGAAAGCCCACCAGAATCCGTTGGTAACCCAACATCAATACAAAGCAAAGGCTAAAGGCAGTGATAACAAGGTATGAAAGTACAAACATACTTACCAGCACAAATAAGGGAAGTGCCACACGACCTTGAATCGGGTGTGACGACCCAGGCCCGGGTGAGAGGCCAATCCATGCACAGCAGCAAGTGGCATCCAGGGCAAAGAAAGCCATTGGAATAGTTACATTTTTCAATGGCTGCAGAAGGGAGCGCAAAGCACGTTGCAGCTGCATTCCTAAAACCACCACCACCAATCAACACAGCCAAGAAGGAGAATATTGGCGCCAGGTGGACTGCATGGATTGAGACGTTCGATGACTTCATAGATGCCCTAGAAGAACTAGATGATAAGAAAATCATTACGTTTTTAAAGAACCTTGCCAGTGATGGTGAAAGAAGTGAAAAAGAAAATATCACAATCTGATGCAATATCGTACCATCAAATCAAGGAAGTGTTGGTAGCCACGTTCAATCTGATGCCGAATGTCGATTATGAAAGGTATATTTCAATATAGTGAGACAGCAAGCTGGTGAAATGATGAATGTGTTAAGAGACTTTATGTGCTTACCAAACACTGTAAGTTTAATGAATTTAATGATGGAGCCATACACCTCAGAGTAATTGATGGCTGTCTTTCAGACTCTTTCAGAAGACACATGCTGAGAGAGACACTCAGTTTAGAGAAAGTGCTAATGGCCATGAGGGCAGAGGAACATGCAGATCACCAGCCACTGATATGGAAGCTGGAATAGTGCAAGGTGAATCCGCGTTGATCATGAAAAGCAGGCACAAAGTCGATGCATGCAAGTCTATGTCTACAAAGAAGAAAAAATTGTGTTTCCGATGTGGGTTTTCATTTCCTATGAAGGTAAATGTCCAGCCATGGGACAGACATGCAAGGCTGCAGGAAAGAAAACCACTTGGTAACAGTCTGCAAAGCGAAAAATAAACCAAATGCGTCAGAGCCAGAAGAGAAAATGGGCACCAGAAGGTTCCAGAAGCATAATCGCCATGCCCACAAGGCCAATAAGCAACATCAGTTAGGACAAGTAGCAACCAGACAAAGTTGATGGTCATCAAGCTCATCCTACAAAGGTTCTTCAACATCATTTTCAAGCGCCAGTGTAGAAGATGGATGTGCGATGATGATATCGAACAAGGAACGACAAGCACATGTAGGTTGCTTGTAAAGAAGAACAAAAGACAAAGGCAAACCACCAAACGAAACAATTGAATTCATTTGGACACTGCCCCAAGATTACAATAAAAGTCAACGGTCACCCCATAACCTTTATCATAGACAGTGGTGCGTCGATTACCATCATGCCAGTTGAGAAGTTCAATAGCCTGTCTTCAGTGCTATGCCTCAACCCATCAAACACAAAGGCAAACACGTGGGCTGCTTATAAACCGTTGCAGAAACAAGGGCCATTCACAGCGACAATGCAAGATAAAGCAGTATCAGTGCAAGCGCCAATTCACGTTCTTCAAGGAACTTCGTCCAGTGCATGTTTGCTAAGCTTTGCTACTGCTGCTGACATGGGAGTGATATATCTCAATTTCAACTGCCACACTCAATCTGAAATTGTGAGTAATTTCCCATTGTTATTTCATGGCCTAGGAAGGCTCAAGACAATGACAGTGTAACTTTATATTAATGAAGACATTCGCCCTGTTGCCAAGCGGCATCACAGAGTCGCTTTTCACTTGCAAGAAGCCATTAAGAAAGAACTAGAAACGCTTTTGAAGCATTACATCATTGAGCACTTCACCGGTCCTACGCCATCGGTCTCGCCCATAGTGGTGGTGCCAAAAGAGGACAGTGAAGGTGCAGTGCACATCTGTGTTGATATGCACCAAGCCAACAAAGCAATCAAGAAAGAAAGACATCCTAGTCCTCGCATAGCAGACATGATCATGCAACTGAATGATGCCAAAGTCTTCTTCCGTCTTGACCTGAACAAGGGATACCATCAACTTGAGTTGGAAGAGAACTGTAGGTACATCACTACTTTTTCGACTCATGTTGGTTTGTTCAGATACAAAGGTTGAGTTTTGGAGTTTCGTCAGATGCAGAAATATTCCAGGATGTTATACGTGGAATAATTCAACCTGGCATGCATGCTTTTAATTGCAGTTGTGACATACTGATATTTGGGGCAACGCGAAAGGAGCATGACAAGGCTCTTGCACAAGTGTGCCAGTTACTTGCTGATGCAGGTCGCACTTTGAATGCAGCAAAGTGTGAGTTTCACAAGACTAAACTCAAAATCTTTGTGCACATATTCTCTAATGGGAATGACTACTGACCCAGATAAAGTGCAAGCACTGTCAGCTACTTGTACCCCACAAGATGTCACCATGCTGCCATCCTTCTTAGGCATGCCCAGTTATTGCTCAAGGTGCATTCACGACTTTGCTATTGTGACTACCCCATTAGGAGACTTGACAAAAACAAATTGTCCCTTTCCAGTGGTCTGCTGAATGTGATCAAAACTTCAAAAGAATAAGACATGCGATTGAAAATGTAACCGAGATGGCCTATTTTGATCCCAAGTTGCATACTGAGATCACAGTAAATGCGAGTCCGGTGAGGTTGGGGGCGATCCTTGCTCAACATAATGCTCATCCAAATGCTCAGAGACACATTGTGGCCTATGCTAGTCGGAACCTGTGTGACACAGAAGGTGCCTGTTCTCAGCCGGAGAAGGAGAGTCTGGCTGTAGTGTGGACCTGGGAACATGTTTCTATATGGAAAATGTTTCACTATCATTACAGACCACCAAGCACTGCTCACTATTTATGGAAATCCAGAAGTCAAGATGCCCCCTCGCATTGAGAGGTGGGGGTTGCGCCTGCAAGAGTACGACTATGCAATTGTACACAAGCTGGGTAAAGATCAGAACCCTGCTGATTACTTTTCACGAGTACTGCTACATTGTCATAGTTGGACATCCAAAACGGCTGAGGAGTACATTAACCTCATTGTGAGGTCCAGCAGCTAGCAGCCGTATCCATTAAACAGATTATTGCTGCTACTAATGCCGATAAGAACATGCTTATCCTCAAAGACATCATTTCAATTCAATTGTGGAATAAGAATGCTCAACCTTTTGCCGACGATGTTGAATTTCAAAAATACAAAAATGAACAGGAGAAACGGTCCGTTACCAGGGAAGGTGTTGCTTTGAGAGGCTAGAGAAACATCATACCTGAGAACCTAAGGGCCTTATTATGAGTTTGGCGGTGCGGGAGTGGGACCACCCCACTCCCCCACTGCCAAACCCATGTAGGAACCGAGTTTTCTCCTGGTCTGGCAGGCAGTTTTTGGGCGTTCCCATGGCGGTGCCTATGAAAATAGGCACCACAATGGGAACTTCAAAGGCAGTACCTGCACGTCATACAGTCCATGCCGTACATGTACTGGTACAGGTACTGGTGTGCATGTACACGGGCGACACATGTTGTGCCTCTTGTGTGCATCCACATGGTGTGAGGCACCGGGGGCCCTGTAGAGCCCCCTTTGTTTCCTCATGCCACACTTTTCATGGCGGTCGCACCGCCATGAAAAGTGTGGCAGTGTGGAAACTCGTAATATGCTTGGTGGGGCCACAGCAGCCACACCAAGCATATTGCGGCATCAGGGCTGCCACGCAACTGCCAGGAATCAGCGGTTTCCTGGCTGTTGTGGCGATTGCTGTGGTCCCAGGGCAGCCCGGCTGCCCTAGTCATAATAGGGCGGTCAGGAGACCGCCACCGTGAGTCTGGCAGCCAGTGGACTGCCAGACTCATAAAAAGGCCCTTAGACAGCAATCATTGAACTAGCCCATGAAGGACATCATGGCATTGTAGCCACCAAAAGAGCCCTAAGAGACAGAGTGTGGTTCCTGCGCCTAGGTGAGCGAGTGGAGCAGGAACCAAAATAGTGCCATCTTTGCGACTGCCTTTCCCCCAGTGTGATGCAGCATCAATTTACAATGTCTGACCTTCCTGAACATGCTTGGGAAAGAGTTGCAGTTGATTTCTTTGGACCCTTAGGAAACAGACATCATCCCAAAGTAGTCATTGATGAGTATTCACACTTTCCTTTAGTAGAGGAGTTATCATCAAAAAACCATGACAAAGTCATCGAGTGGCTAGATGACATTTTTGCAGCATGAAGTATCCCTGCCATTCTCAAATCTGACAATGGTCTGTCGTTCAATAGCAAATAATTCAAGGAGTTTATAGTCAGACTAAATGTCAAACATCAAAAGAGTACACCTCTGTGGCCCCAAGCCAATAGTGTTGTTTAACGATTCATGGGTACCCTCAAAAGGGTAATTCAATGAGCATTGATGGAGGGAATTGAGTTAAAGCAGGCCATGTGTCAAGCCCTCCGTGCGTATCATTTAAGCCGTCACTCAACAACTGGTGAGAGACCTGCCACCTTGCTATTTGGAATAGCCATTGGAACCAAACTGCCACAGTCGAAGATAGAACCAATCCTTGAGTGCTGATAAGGTTCGTGTCACAGACACTTGTCAAAGGTGCAAGATGAAAACATATGCAGATCGGTGTTGACGAGCTCAGGAAACAATCTTCGATGAAGGTGACTGGGTCCTGGTCAGGCAGAAATGATAGCAGAAAACAGACACTCAGTTTGCTATCAATCCTCTGAGGGTTGTGATGTGCAAAGGAAATATGGTGATGGTACATCGTCCTGGAAAGTCCATCACACGGGACTCGCTACACTTTCAGCACATACCTTGAAGTCCGTCAGCTCCTGCAATCATGAATGAGGCGATTCCGCCTAACAGTACAGATCAAGCAGCAGAATCTGTGCCATCGGTGCACAATAAGAGTGTATCTCAACCATCTCATATCACTCTATCCGGCTGACTCATGCGAATCATTGAGGAAATGTAATGTGACTGTTGTTTGTACTTTTTGTTTAACACAGTGGGAGATGTAGTGTCATGAGACTGTGCACTAGGACGCTTGATGTTCTGGGCGGACTCAACAGAGGAATTACGTAACATACGGGGGAGTTGTTAAGATGTGGTTATTAGGTGTTATGACTTAATGAGTATGCAGTGTGTGATTAGGAATAAAGACATCTGTTACAGAGCTCCATGTGCAGGATATTCATTTTCATGCTCCCGGACTTTAAGTCAGGGGTGGAGTTATACAAGGTTCAGCATGTGAAGTGGCAGCTAGCCCAGAGGCCTCATGAGCCCACTGAATCGTGAATATTGCTGTGCTGTACTACCCAAACAGCAGTCAGTGGGCTCATTTCCATTTCTTGCACCAGCCTCAATGGCACCCTTTGCTATAGCACTGCTTTTACCATCAGTTTTTGTCTACATGGCATGTTGTGTCACAGCTGATTATGAGTGGCAATCAAATAGAATTTGAGCCAAAATCTTCAATCAGGACATGTACATCGATAAGCTACGGGCACAATGTACAAAGGGCTGTTTGCAAACAAGGATATGGAAATTGAACATGAGTGGTCTGTGAATTGCCCTTCATTTCGCTAAGCGGCTGATATACGAATCAGTCACATTGCAAAATATACATTCGGAGAGGGTTGCAAAATCCCCTGCCACGTGTGGCAACTCACACAGTGCCATCTTGTGTCACACGATTTGGTTCCCTTCTTACGGTCTCCCGGTGAGGAGCCGAAATCACACTATGGGAGGGAAAACGAGCTGAAAACCACTGTAAATGAGCTGAAAATCACTGCAAACAGTGAGGGGGGCTCATTTACAAGCCCCATGCGCAGCCATAACATCACTTTTAATGAGGCTCGGACAGCATGCACTGCTGAGTCATATCTACGAGGCCACGTAAAGCCACCCTGCATGGCTATTCATGGCCTCATAGATATGGTGTGAGGCAACGCAGCGCACATCGCTGCGTTGCCTCACACTGAAATAGGGAGGCGTGCCATGGGCATTAAGGTGTGTATTCCCATGTAACACCCATGGCATTTGACACATTCCCAGATTTACAACATGCTGTAAACCTGGGAATGCGTCAAAAGCCTACGCCTCCCCAGGAGTGGTGTAATGGCTGTTTTTGTGAAGGAAGGTGCCCCTTCCTGTGTAAAAACAACCTGATTTCAATGCAGTAACCCTTGCATCATGCAAGGGTGCAATGGTGCCTGCGTTTGCGCTAGGCAGTCATTTGTGCACCAGCGCAATGCAAGAGGACAGGAATGGGCTGTATCTCATAAATACGCAGCATTCCAGCCCTTTTCTTTTAACGCAGGGCAGCGCAGCAAATTGATATGCAGCGCTGCATCAAATTGTTAAAAATAAGCCCCTGGATTTCCAGCTCGTTTTCAGAGATAGCAAGCAGCGGATGTCCATTAAGAGGCGAGAAAACACCCCAGAACATCGGCAACAGATTCAACAACCCTTTGTTATTGTTTTTTGGGTGGGCGCTTGGTGAGGGGTAGAGTGTAATACACCTGAAGATATCCCAACCTACTTAAACAAAGCGCATTGGTTATTTTGATAACCTGTGTCACCCAAGCAATAAGGACAAACCAAAATGGGTTTTTTGTTAGACCCTCACCCACTCTAGTGGTGGCATGCTTCATCATCGGGTCTCATCCTGGTTCCTACAAACCAGGATAGGCTTGGCCATAATCAAAGGAGCACTTTTGATGTGAATTGCAACTGGGGTGTTCTCAGATTAAAAATACCTAGACAAACTAAGGAATCCCTTTCATTGGTGGTTGTTCAGGTATGGTTAAAAACACCAATACGGAGGGGTAAATTAAGGGATGTAATGGTAGTATTACCCTAACAAATTTGCCGACATGTTTCAGCCACATAAATAAGGCCTTAAAAGGTACATCGCTTTAATCAGGGCAAAAGGTGCCCAGGAATCTTTTTTTTATTTCGTTGCTAACCGTCCAACTTCCCTAATTTGGGGGGGGGGGGGACAAACACACATGCAACACGAAAACCCATGCATGTAAAGGCTTATCAGCTGACTCAATAAAGGGATGTTCAAACTTGATTCCCTGTAATGGAATATCTTACAGCAGCATGGGAGGGGGACACGGCCCTGTACTCACACAGTCTTCAAGGGTACTGTGCCACCCGATATCTATGTTGGCCCCCTCTCCTGAGGTCTCCGACATCAAACCATTTTGGTTTGTCCTTATTGCATAGGGTGACACTCGCTGGTTATCAAAATAACCAACGTGCTTTGCTTAAATAGGGTGGGATATTTTTCAGGTGTATTGTGATTGCGAAAAGGGAGATTGCTATCCCATTCCATTTAGTAAATTGTCTCTCCACCCTTCCCGGGGGGTTTTGTGGCTAAGGAGGGGCAGAGTGCCTCTTAGGTAGGTTTCGGCTCACCTCCAAAAGCAAGAGGTTCTTATACACAATTCTTGGATACAAAATTAGAGAAGACTGCAGTTTTAGGATGACATGTTCAAAGATAACACATATTGAGCAAATCAGTGTGTATAGCATTACTATTAAGTTTATAACACTAACCCATTTCAGAGGAAACGTCGAGCAATTTCAGCAGCACGTTGTCATTGGAAGTTCAACTAATAATACACAATTTATAAACAATAGGCTATACAGCAGTGGAAGAGTGCTAACCCAACATCGGAAAAACAGTGGAAGGACCTTGGGAGGTTTGCAACACTAAGAACACTAGAAAGTTAATTCACAATACATGCACATTTAGGAAAAATACTAGATTATCATTGTCTTTTTTTACGCAGTGCCTGTGGGCAGAGAAGGAGCACAGGAGAACGTGATGGGCGGTGGAAGAAACAGGAGTGAGATGAACAGCATCAAAACAGCATCTATATTAACTTAAAATGAAGTTTGCAGCAAAATGTGGCCTTGCTAAAATACATTAACACACACTTGTATACATTATTTTTTTTTCTTGTTTGTTTTTTTGATAAACACATTTTTGATTTGACATATTATAGAAAGAAATACACCAGCCATACAGTCTGACACCATAAAATTCTAGGACTAAGAAAAAGAACTAGCACCATCCGGTTTACAGACATTGATAAAAGAAAAACATAGGAAAATTAAATTGGACATTCCCTCTATGACTACACCACACCCCCCAACCATTTCCCCCAAACCCTACGGTATTTCTTGGAACATCCACGAGCCTCATACATAACCTTCTCGTGCGTAGCACACCAGTCCACCCCAGTCCTCCATCGTCCAACGTTCGGAGGTTCGGGGAGCTTCCAGGAGGCTGCAATGTCTTTCTTCTCAACCACCATTGCTGTAGTAAAAAACAGCTTCTCGTTCCGAGACCCATCCAACCCATCCATAATGCCCAGAATCGTGTGCTTTGGGTCATGGGGGACCTCCCCTCCCAAAACCTCAGCAAGTTCTTCCTCAACCTCCCTCCAGAACCGCTCCAAGCGGGGGCATGCCCATACCATATGGAAGAAGTCGGCGGGATCGTGGCCGCATCTGGTACAAGCGGAGGTTGGACTGAGCCCGGCTCAGTGAAGGCGCATCGGAGTGAGATATGTAGCGTGTAAATAATAAAGTTGTATCAAGCGCAATGTAGCAGAGGCAGTGACCGTCCTAGGAGCCATAAGGGCGTCACGCCAGTCCTCCTCATCCAAGGTGCCCACCCAGCCCTCCCATTGAACCCGCAGTCGGTCCAGGGACGTGGGAGCATTGTTAATCAGTGAGCGGTAAATGCGGGAGATGCCACCCCTCCCCAGGTCCCCAAACATTATCTGGGCCTCAGCCGGGCTGTGATCAGGAAGAAGTGTACCTGTCACCAGGTGTGCGCGGAGGGCGTGACGCAATTGCAAATACCTATAGAATTGCGATGGGTGTAAGGAATATCTGTTTTGAAGGTCTCTAAAGGACCGCATATGATCACCCACCCACACACCGCCTAGCTGTGAAATGCCTATAAGGTCCCAGGTCCTGAAACCCTGCAATGCGTTGACTTCTTTGAGCCAGGTCCCCTGCCACAAGGGCATACATTGGGTCAGTGTGTGTGTCCATTTGGTATGCCGCAGTGCAGCCCGCCAGGCCAGCAACACAGAGCGCGTCACCTCCGATAAACGTGAAGGAATAGGGGCCCCGTACAACATGGCCTGAATCCTAGTGAGGCCCAATTCCCCAACCTCAAGCCTGTAGGCCGGGTCCGACCATCCCCCGTTAAACCAATCGTGTATGGAGAGAAGACGCGTGGCCAGATAATACAAATAAAGATGGGTCATCCGCAAGCCCCCGTCGAACGAGGGGATCCTGCAAACGTTGAGTGCCAGTCGGGCCCTACCCGTCCCCCACAAAAACTTGCTGGCTATGCTATCAAGTTCCCGGAACCAGGCCCTGGGAAAGCCAACGGGGGTGTTTTGTAAGATGTAGCGGGGGAGCACCATCATTTTGAACAGGGCAACCCTCCCCATGGGGTTCAGCGGCAGTGGTTGCCACTTCTGGAGGTCCGCCTTAACCCGTTTCACCAGGGGGGCGACGTTGAGGGCCCAACTGAGCTCAGGGAGCAAGGTCATCCATATCCCCAAATATTTAAAGGATTGACAGCGAAGAGGAATGTTAGATTGCCAGTCAAAACATTTGCGGGACAAATGGAGGGGAACTAGGACCGACTTATCAGGATTCAACCGGAGACCCGAGGCCCGTTCAAAAGAGTGCAGAATGCGGAGACAATGGGGGCCTGACCGGGCGGGATCTGCCAGGTAGATGAGGACATCATCTGCATAGAGTGCAATTTTGTCTGGCTCGGTGTTGGGCCACTCCCAGCCCTGCACCTGTCTGCACGACCGTATCATGGATGCCAAGGGCTCCATCACCAGGGCGAAGAGCAGGGGGGACAGGGGACAACCCTGTCTAGTTCCCCTGCGAACCGAGAAGGGCTCAGACAGAACCCCGTTCACCAGCAAACGGGCCCGGGGGGAGGCGTAGAGAACCTTAACCATGGCACGAAAGCGGGGACCGAGTCCCATCTTGTCGAGAACATCCTCTAAAAACCCCCAATCCACCGAATCGAAGGCCTTCTCAAAGTCCACCAGAAGAATCACGAGATATGGGGTAAGAAGATGCCGGTGTGCCAAGGCGACTTGCAGTCTGCGGAGACGGTGCCTGGTGCCACGTGAGGGCATGAACCCACATTGGTCGGGGTGGACCAACGTGGCCAAGTGGGGCTTGAGTCGCTGGTCGAGGATCGTGGCGAACAATTTAACCTCAGTGTTAATGAGGGAGATAGGGCGGTAGTCTGCACAGCGCGGCGAGGGTGGTTGGGACTTAGGAAGAACCACTATGGTGGCCATATCTGTCTCCTGCGGGAAGGAGCCCTTCTCAACGGCCTCCTGGAACAACCCCGCCAGATGCGGGGTAAGAATATCCCGATATTGCATATAGTACTCTTGAGGGAGGCCGTCCGGGCCCGGTGTCTTGCTGGAGGAAACCAGGGTAATTGCTCCCTCTATCTCCTCACGTGTGATGGGGCGGTCAAGATCCCTTTGGCTAACGGGGTCTAAACTTGGGAGGCGGGCGCCTCCGGCCTCCAACGCCTCTGCAAGAGAAAGGGATGGAGATCTGGCCTCGTATAATTGGTGGTAGTAGGAGGCAAAGGCGCAGGCCATCCCCTCTGGGGAACGGCACGTCAAACCATCCCGCGCCATAATCTCGGGGATTATGCGATTTGCCCTAGGGTATGTGGCAAGGCGGTGAAGGAGTGAGCCATTCTTGTCGCCCCAACCATAGACCCTGGCCACAGATGAACGCCAAAGGAGTTTAGCCGCCTCCAGCGACAACTGCTTGATTTCAGACCGGAGCTGGGCAAGAAGTCTAGCTTCGGGGGCGTCCGGAGAACAAACGGAGACACGCTCGAGACGCAGAGCCTGCGCCTCCCGACTGGTAATTTGTTCTGCCTGAGCCTGCCGCTGACGCTTAAGCTGGTCCTTGGCAACCCCCCTAATTGTGGCTTTGCCCGCCTCCCCCAGAATGCCCTGAGAGGAAACGGATCCGTCGTTAGAGAGGAAATAATGCTTGAGTTCTCGTCCTACCACCTTCCGAACCTCCTTGTCTTGGAGGAACCAGGCATTGAGTCTCCATGTCTGCCACATGGAGGCGGGAGGGGGTCTCGTATGAATCGTTACCGGTGAGTGGTCCGAGATACCGCGCGGGAGGATAGCAACATCCTGAACCGCGAGGCAGTCCGTCGATGGAACGAAAATGGCGTCAATGCGGGCCTGCGTGTGGTGAGCTGCCGAGGTATGTGTAAACTGCTTACAGTGTGGGTGCCATATACGCCAAGCATCACACAGACCCAGCGACTCGGACCAGGTCCTCAATTGCTTTGCCTGTGCGATTCTACTAGGGGAAGGGGGACCAGTCGTATCAAGGTCCGGCGAAGAAACCGCATTAAAGTCACCCCCAAGGTATGTGGGACCCAGAGGAAGGGACGCCAAGAGATCGGCGGATTTGGCTAGTGTCGCCGTTAGCATTGAGGGAGGAGAATAGATTGACACAAGATTGATGGGGCTACCGTGTAGTGTACCGCTAAGGGCCACAAATGTACCCTGGGCATCAAGGGTTGTCTGCACAAATACAAGGGGAAGAGAGCGTTTCACCAGGATCGCCACCCCTCTGGAACCCCGAGTGAACCCGGAATGCAACGCCCTGTCATATCCATAACGCGCTAAAAAGGGGCAGTGGTTACCCAGCAGGTGTGTTTCCTGTAATAGCAATATGTCCACCCCAAGTCGCTGCGCATAGCGCAAGACAGCCATGTGCTTAAAGCGATCCAGAAGGCTGTTAACATTCCAAGACATGATGTGCATAGAGGTGCTTAGTAGAGGTGTGTCAGGCATGGTGGCGGAATGGGAGGGCATGGCAATAGGGACCCAGAGGGGGACCCTGCATCAAGAAGGGGTGCCCGAGGGCGTAGTGCAATGTACAGAGGGAAGCCTGCAAACCCCGCCAGGTGCAAAGCTGGGTGCCATGTGAGTGCTGGTGCAACAAAACTAAGAAATAAGGAAAACAAAACTAAACATAAAACCACACGGGACAACGGTCCCCACTGCCCATCTCCACCCCCACACCCCACCCTACACTTCGGGAACGGAAGCATCTGTTGCCCCAACAATGAACAGTTGAAACAAGACCAAACTAAAACGCTTGGGATTGGGGAAGCGTGGAGGACCCCTCCTCATGGCAGGATGTACATAAACGAGTCCATCAGGAAGAAGAAAAAGACATAAGTCTAAACACAGGCTCCGGCTGCAGAGTTAGGCCCGGCAGGCAGAGACAAGATCAGGCAGGGCCCCTCAGGAGCGTCGGGCTACGCGAGAGATCAGTATCTGGAAGATCAATAGAAGAAGGCCGGGGTGAAGCACCTCCGCATTCCAGGCGGCCACACTTAAAGGTTTATACTAACCCCTGTAATAATTAGAAAGGTTTGTGCAATTGTCTTTTTTCTTTTAGTAAAACCTTCTGAGTGCTTATTTAGTAGATGCAGGGACAAAAGGAACGAAGGTGATAGTAGATTGATGAAGTGTAAAATATCTAAGAAAGAAGAGTTTGAGTTATTGTATTAAAGATCATGTCTACAACCAGATAAAGATGGCTAAAGAGAATTCCAGAAAGCAACTCAAAGCAATGACATTGTCTACTAAATGATAATAAAGTATTATTAATACGTTTGTAGTGATTATTAGAATAATCAGAGGGGAAACTGTTGTAGTGTTTTTAGATTTGCATTTTCATAAAAATAAATGTTGCTGAATAATATTTTAATAATGGAACCAATGTGGTAATTTAAAAATTAATATAAATGCACTTGAAATGAGTTTAAAATAATGTATACAACCCTTGAGGGGGGCGAGCAGCGGACCCGTTCCTCCCACTTCTTTCGCCCCCCAGCCGCAGCGCAACCGCAGGCGCCGAGGGCCAAGACCTGCCCGGTCAGACTCTCCGCCTGGTCGCTCCCGACAATCACCACCACTCTCTGGAGAGCCTTTGACCGGGAGGCGCTCTGGCTCCCAAATTATTCAGTCATTCACCAACCTTACCAAAACCCTTTCCTAGTTCATTAAACCAGGAGCCTACACTTTACCATAACCCAGGTTCTTCAAAAGATTGACTCACATGCAAAAAATGAGTAATTTTAGTAATGTAAGAATCAATAATCTTACTATTATCTGGTACATATGTACAGCAGACATTTGCTTTAATTACCTTACAGACTCCTCCTTTCTTCGCCATGAGACTATCTAACGCTAATCTGTTCTGCATAGTCATAGCCCCAACGACAACCCTTTGCACATTTACTCATTTCAAAGCTGCAGCAGTATCTACTGCAAGTCTATCCACTAAAGTAGACAAACACCTAATCTTCACATCATTCATTGCTACTCCTATAGAAGGAATCATAGCACCTAATATATCTAAAATTTTAGTACCAAAACTCCTTTTAGTCCTATGCAGGTTTTCTATTTCATCTAACTCATTAATGTGATATGCTGTAGGAAATACTAAAGACCCAACCCAATTTAGGGCCTGATTTAGATGTCGAACGTAAAGCCTCCGACCAGTCCAACATCGTAGGTTTGAACTCTGACCGCCGTATTACAATGACGGCAGTCGGAGTTCAAACCTGCAGAGGAAACCGACTTGGTTCCGACGGGCTCAAGGAACCCATCAACCAGTCGGAAGGGCCTCATAATCCCTAATGGACAGCGTTTCCGCCGTCAGGATTATGATGGCACTTTCCGACAGCAGTTCCATGTCGGCCTTTCTGACATGGAACTGCTGTCGTAAAGTGTCTTTGAGGACCCCAGCAGGGCCCTCTTCCCCCTGGTCCTCCGGTTGTGGCCCTGGGGTGCAGGTGCAGTGCCCCCCTGAAAATCCCTGCACCGTGTGGCAGACGCCTTGCAGGGATTTACACAAACTACCATTTCTCAATGGGAGCTTGTGCTGCGGGCAGTTTCCAGTCACATCGTAATGAGGTGTGCGGAACCGCCGACCTATGAAATCAGACCCTTAGTGTCAAATTAAAACAAGCAGTTTTCCCACAGTCCTATTAAATTCCCCTCACAATTGGTTCACCTCCCAGTTAATAATTTCCACTCATCTCATAACTTCTTTTACACTCACTTTCTCCTATATATTCAGCCTTACCATTCCTTAAAGGCCTCTGTCTAACCATAGACAATTTACCCCTTTTCTCCTGCTCCATCCTTAATCTAGAATGAACATTTGACCATTGAAATGCCTTTTCTTCCTTTACTTGCTCATCTACAATCTTTCCTTCTTTCAAAATTTTCACAACTTCAACTGCCCTCTCATCATCATCATAACTTTATTAGAATATTACAAACCAGTAAAGTACACAAAACATGATAAAACTGTATAATATGACAAATACAATACATCAAAAACAGATATAGAAAATAAATGACAAATCTTAAAGGGACCACTCAACAAAGGGAAAAGGGCAAACTATAGTCCAATCACGCGCAGAGGTCATCACTTAAAAATCCAGTTTAACATTTTTTTAAAAATACAGTACGAAACTAAAGTATTATAAAACCAGAAATATGGAAACCTGGTGATATTAAGGTACCACAGCTGTGTCACAATACATGGCAGGTAAAGTGCAAACGCTTGTGCAAATGAGCAAGAAAATGCCACCATGATGAATTTAAAAGTTACATTAAGAGACTTGTAGGCCTGTACCATGCACCCTGCAAGTACTTCACTACAGCACACACAGCAAGTGGGTCTCGTCCTTTCTTAAAAGCCAACAGCGCAGATGTTTGATCGCCATTGTGCGGTATGCCGGGATTATCCATCTATTTTGCTGAATATGCTGGACAAAAGAAAAGAAAAGAAAATGTTACTCGGTCTCGTTGTAATAGGAACAGACACAGCATGCCATGGAACTCACTGCATTAACTAGCCCAGTGCTTGAAAATGCTGCGAGGGGAAGAATGGCGTAGCAAAATTTTAAATAGAGAGATCTCGCAGATGCAGGGTAAATGGTATCTTAAAAAATTTCATAAAAAAGGAGAACTTTAAAAGTGAAAAAAAATGAGTTAACACATCTGCAGCTCCAGGGGCCATAAGTTTAGCATAGTGCCTTTCCCAGAACCTCGCTATTAACAATTCCAAGGATCCCTAGCCAATAATTTCAGGAGAATTCCAAACAACTTTCAGGTCAAGCTCCATCAAGTTCACCTGATCGATCTTAGCTAAGGGATCTTCCTCAAAGCTCCTAACCTTGCGAAAATGTCAGTAAGTCCCTCCCTATACGGCTTCAGCGAGTCCGTCTTCCAGCTATGCATCCAATAAACTATTTAGGCCCAATTTGGCCACTAGGCCCAAAGGCCTTAATCCAAGATCAAATTGTACAGGTAGCAAAGGGCAACTCTTGGGGAGTACTAATAATGATTGCACAAATTTGTTTTCCTCGCAAACCAGATTGGTCAAGTCTGAAGGGGCCCATAATTCCCTTCCATACAACACCTCAGTTAAAACCTGTGCCCTATATATTTTAAGGGGGGGATCAATCCGATGAGACTTGGTTGCTTTCACAAATCTAAGTCAGGCCTGGCCCTGTATTTTAATGTAGCAGCACTTTTTGTATCTGGGCCTCCCATGAATTGGAGTCTGATATTCCAAAACCAAGAAAATCAAAATCCCTCACTCTATCAAGGGAGACAGTTTGCATCAATAATCTCCCTCTGTAGTTTTCACATGGGTTAAAGAGCATGTACTAGTTATTGGCTGTATTCAGCTCAAGGCCATGCTGGTCCCAAAACAGAGAAAAATGCTGAAGCAATGTTGACAGACTCCATAGCGGTCTTTGACAACAAGAGGGTGTCGTCAGCGAACAACAAGGCAGGGACCTTGATTCCTGCTCTTGTAGGAAAGTCATTCTGGCAATCCGTTAGAAAATCCACACACCCATTAATAAACAATTAAAAAAGGCTGGGGCCAGGACACAGCCCTGGCGGTCCCCCTTTCTATAGGAAAACGCCTCAACAATTCCTCGTTAGGGCTCCATCTAACCTGGACGTAAGATCCCTCATGCAGTCTAATTAGAATTTCTAAAAGTTCATGGGGCATCCCCTGCTCCCTTAGCAAGCCCCACAATTTCTCCCTTGGAACCAGGTCGAAAGCAGAACAAGGTCACAAAGGCGACAAACAGGTTACCGCCACTGATGTCCACCGTCTTCCACTTGGTTGCCAGAAATCTGAAGGTTTGTTCAACAGTGCCCACATTATCTTGGAAGCCAGCTTGAAAGTGGGTTATCACTTTCCTGCCGGCTATCCACCCATTGAGTTTATCAAGGATTTGTCTGTAAAATTATTTTGAGTGGAGTCTATCAGACTAATGGGTTGATAGTTCTGCTGCAATTTCCCAGAACCCTTTTTGTATATGGGAACAATCTTCGTGCCTTTTCAGGTTTGAGGTATAGTAGGTCCTGCAAGGTTGGCGTTCGAGATTTTATTAATCTATGGGATCCAGACAAACAGATTTGATCGAAAAAGATCCACAGGGATCTTATCTAGGCCGGCAGACTTTCCCTTCTTTTGCGCAGTCACAGCCCTCTCAGGAGCTATTAAAAGGAAAATTTAGGAGTAGTTCAGAGTGGCGATCACCACACTCTACCATGGGGCTGAGTAGCTACATCTACATATGGCTTGCAGATCAAAAGGGTACTATTTGCGTACAGAAATGAAAAATTATTCTCCCATACTTCACCCTGAATATGAATTTCTGGACACATTGAGGCACGGGAAGAGCCATGTTTAATGATGCGGCAAAATTTATTAACATCTTTACTAGTTGCCGCACTTAAAAGGTCGGCCCATAAGTCATCATTCCAGTTTGCTTGTGTTGTCCTGAGTGCAGTTTTATTTTGCACTCTGGCTAATGGAATCACACTTCTGTTCCCTTCTTTGATTGCCCTTTCATTGCCCAAACCTTGGCATCAACTCCCTCAACAACAATTTTGCATCTGTAAAGTTATCTAATCTCTGGGTGGGATGGCCCTAAACCCATTTAGAAAACATGCAGACAATCACTAAGATGTATTTTAAATCATTGTAATTTGGAATCTCAATAAAGTCTGCTTGCAGTCTTGTAAATGGGTCATCTCATTTGCCAATATGGTTCATGGCTGCAACAGTCTTCTTTCCTTGATTGTTTAACTGACACACCATGCACCTTCCACAAATATCCTCCGCAATATTTCAAAATTTGGTATTCTCCCAATATTTTTTAAATATTCTAATCAAACTCTCTCTACCTGCATGTGACCTTCTGTGCAAGTATTTGTACATTGGATATAATATTGAACCTGGGAGAACATATTTACTCTCAGCATTTGCATACGAATCCTGATAGTTCTTTTTGTAAAACAATTTTTCCCATCTTTTCCCCTCACTGTCAAGTGTGTCTTCTTGAAGATGTCTCAGTTCACTCAAATAAGTTAAGTTTGAATTGAATTCATAAACAACCAATTTTCATTTTCTGCTTTTTTTTAATGTTACTTATCCTTGATTCATCATCTTCACTTTCCAGTATGGCTGTCTCATCCTGTAATATGTGACTAAATCCTTTCCAATCTTGCGGACAACACACTTGGCCACAGCAATTTCTTTCAGCTGTTGTACTGCTTTCAACAAATCCAGTATGTAAGCACCATTTTTAATTGGAGCTCCAGATGATGTCATAAAACCCCTTTTGGGTCAGTTGGCCAAAATCAGGCACAACTCCAAATCCATACTGGCTGTCTGTGTATATTGTCACATTCAGATTCTCTGACAGGATACATACTCTTGTCAATGCGACTAACTGCATCACTTGTTCTGAAGTTACATTCAGCTTCCAACATCTGAGAAATGGAACATACGGCATAGGCAGCCCTCAGTGCTTCATATAGATCTTTCAAACTACAACCATCACAAATGATGTCAGATCAGTCCTTTCCAGAGAAGTTTAATTGATATCTGGTCTTGGGTTTGTGCATAATTCAGTCACCTCCATACAATCATGTTCGGGGCTCTGAACATCAAGTTCCCTGTCTTCACAATGTCTGAAATAGGACATCGGATGCAAAAACAACAAGGTGATGGATGGAATGCTTGAATTAATCTCAGCCACTGGCAATAGCTCGTGCTGCACCCCAATCCATTGTTTTTTGCCCACCGTGCCACCTCAGTTTGGACCCAGCCAAATGCAAATCAGTCTTGATCCTGTTCCTAATGGGAACAGTCCAACCTGGAGGACTTACAGCAATACTTGATCCAATACGGCTAATAAGTAGGCCACGGGGTGTATGAGACCACCATGCCTCTGTGTCAGAATTGAAAGTCCCCATCCCCTTCTCTCATCACAGCATAGATAAAATGTTAAACTGTAATCAGGTATCCGGAGTGCAGGCATATGGCACAGACTCTCCTTCAACTCTTCAAATGAATCAGAACATTCCTTGTTAAACGGTACCGGATCTTGAATGTCACCACGTCAATCTTCATCAATCCTACTAAAGGTTTTGAAATCATGGAAAAGTTTAGAACCTACTGACAACAGTAGCCAACAATTCCAAGAAACATCCGAATCTCCCTCTGGGTGGTTGGCTGGCTCCTTTTCAGAATTGCAGAAACACGTTCTTTTGAGACTTTCCCCACACCTTTTTCAATATGGTGTCCAAGATAAATCACTTCCTTTTTACAGTACTGCATTTTAGTTGGTGAAACTTTATGTAGTTCACAAAAATCTGTAAATGTCAGATCCAAAAAACCTAACCAAGGGAATTGGGATTCCGCTGAATGCGCGAAAAAAACAAAACCCCTGTCCAAAGAAAAGAAAATTCTTTTCTTAAGTCCCCTCACTCACCCAGAGTTGCCCCTAGGTGACATGCTTCATCATTGGGGCCATCCCAAACAGCTGCTGTTTGGGGCGTGCTGCGACTTGCGGAACTATGTAGGAGCACTTTTTTGTGAAGAAATGTGTAGTGCAGTGTTCGTGGAGTGGTGGAAGTGATGTTAAAAATACCTAGCTAGTGAGCTACTGTTTTATTCTCGCTCCTAGTTGGTATGGATAAAAGGGGGTTAAATAGTAGGGAAAAGATATAACTATTATGTGTATACAGTCCCTAATATTGAAACTTTATGCCCATTCTCAGCTAGATAATTCAACATGGCTATTGTATAAAGTTTATAGTTCTCCTGTATCTTTGATGCAGTAGTAGGTCATCTATATTCTGAACTGATACAGAATTGCAAGGCAGCCTCAAACTTTCTAGATCTTTGTTCAGGATTTGACTAAAAATCAAAGGACTTTCTGTATACCCTTGTGCGATTCTACACCACACAAGAACTTTTTTCAAAACTTGAACGTTAATAAAAATTAGATGTCTTCATGAAGAGGAATCGTGAAGAAAGCTTGGCACAAGTCAATGACTGTATACAATTCTGCATCTGATGAAATCTGAACAATATTACTGCTGGATTCAGTACCACTGGGCAACATGTAATCACTATCTTATTAATCTTTCGGGGAACTTGTACAATTTTCCATTTGCCATTCAGCTTTTTAATTCCCATCACAAGAAAGTTACAAGGACTACCAAGTACCACCCGGAGGGTTCCCTGCTCAATCATTTTTTCAACCACTGGTTTAATTCCCTCTTCGCTTTCTTTTCAAAGTCTATACTTTCTAGTTGGTGTTCAGACAAAATATCGAAAATGAAATATCGTCAGACAGAAATATCGAGTCTGAAATTTTGTCACACAGAAAAATCATGTGTAAGAATATCGCTGTCAAATTTAAGGTCAAATTTAAGGTAAGTGATATCGATTTTAACGATATCAAAATCGTTAATATAGTTTACAAAAATATTGTTGTTAAGACTATTGTTCTTTAATTATTTTATGCATTTTAGTATGTATTTTAATTGTATATGTTATAAAAATGTATGTTTAATAGTTGTTGTTTTTAATATAGTTTTTAAATAGTTAGCAGTTTTGAAATTTAATTTTATATTTTCTTTTTTCACTTCGAGTACCGTAGCAGGTTATGAGGCTTATAGGGGTATAGCGTGGGAAGTAAATTAATTATAATTACTTAATAATTAATTTTTAATTAATATTTTTATGTAATTGATATTTGTCAAATGCATAATTAATTAAATTTTTTGAATATTTTTTTAATTAACTTTGAGGTGCGGGTTGTGTGTTTTGTAGGGGTACAGGGTGGAAAGTAAATTAATTATAATTAATAGTTTTTAATTAAAATGTATTATTTAATTGATAATTACGTTAATTGTATAATAATTTTTTTAATTAACTTTTAGTTGCATGTTGTGTGTTTTGTACGGGCATAGGGTGGAAAGTAAATTCATTATAATTCATTAATTACTTGATAATTAATATGAATAATTCAATTGACAATTATGTAAATCGTGAAATACAAGAATTTCTTTGGGTATTATTGTGTTGTTTTTGTATGGTAAAGGGTGTGTAGGAAATTAATTATAATTAATTAATATTGTTAATTTATAATAATTATTGAAATGATAAATTATGTAAAATATGTAATTAAGATATTCTTTATGTTATATATTAGGTGCGATTTGTGGCATTTGTAGGATTCAAGGAAGTGAAGTTAATTAAATACAATTCATTTTTTATAGTTTTTTTTATATACTTATTTTTATTGCAACATTGCACAGATATCACATTAAATGTTGACCTTACAGCTTACAATGTATCAGATGTAGGCTAATTATTAACGTGTTATATCACAGCAGTCTATTTGGGTGCCCATATGCCCTGCTCAGTAGTTTCATTGCTGGGCGCATAATAACTATACGGTATATAAAGCCTTTCCCGCCAAGGAGAAATATGTGCAGCAATACTTATTATAACTTGTAATATGGAAATAAAAATAACAGCAAAAAGAATCTTGGCAGCGATCGGTAGCGGGAACCCATCCCATAGGAAATAGAAAACAGGACATCTAGAGCAGAACTATCAAACGTCAGGCAGAGGTTTCAGAGGACACAAGCGGCAAGCTCTTCTGCCCACACAGGAAGGCTATTTCTATATATGACAGCTGGGGTTTTTCTCCATTCTCTGGGTTCGGCATAGGGGTGGCCTCTCATTCTGGCCCTCTGTTGCCTGCAGCCGCCTCCAACATGTATCCCCACTCTTCCAGATCACGCTCTGCATTCTCGTCTGTATGTACAACGTGCAGGCAGCACTCCTCAGCCATACCCCACTCTCGCACGTACGCCCTCCATCTGCCTAGCCGAGGGTGGATAGCATGAGTCCAATGTATGGCAATTCGACGTTTAGCCAGGACAGGGCCTAGAAGAGCGAATTTGTATCTCATAGGGGTTCCCTTTTTAGGTGCTGGCAGTACTCCTAGTAAACACTGCTTAACTGACGCCTCTATTCGCACAGCTGTAACCGTTCAGGGCACCCGGAGCACTTGTTGCCAATACGATTGCAGGCGGACACAGGTCCAGGTCATATGCATGAATGTCGCCGGGTCTGCGCCACATCGGGGGCACGCCGAGGAGCGCCCCGGATTGAAGCATGCTAATCTCTGAGGCGTTAAATATGTGTGGGTGTAGGTAGAAAAACTGAGATCTTAAACCTTGCATTACTGGCTACCTCACGGAATTGTGCAAACGCCCTCTTCCACTCGCTCTCCAACTGCCTTTTTTTTTTCATAGTTAATTATTAATAATTGTTTAATTGACAATTTTGAAAATGATGCAAATAATATATTTTTATTTTATATATTAGGTGTGGGTTGTTTTTATTTGTTTGGATGAAGGGTGGGGAGGTAATTACATATAATTATTTTGGTAATAATTAATTATTAATAATTTAATAAATATTTAATTATGTTACATATGTAAATACCATTTAAAGATTTAATTTTAGATGTGTTGTGTACTTTGTAGAAATATAGGGTATAAAGGTATTTAAGTAATAATGAATTTAAAAATAGTTAATTATAGTTTTATAAATATGTTATTTATTATTGTATGGGTTATTTGTGTTGTGCTTTTTAAATGTAAATAACATTATTTATTGGTTAAAATTAATTTGAGAGTATAGTTTTGTATTTTAATTATAATAATATTTGTAGTTATTTATTATATGTATTAAACATTGTAATAAATATTTAATTTATTTAATTTTATATTTACATATTCATATTTTTTTGTTATTTAGTATGTTTTTGAAATTATTTTATTTTGTTCAAGTTAATGTTGCACTGGCTGGAGAGGGAATAGTAAATTTTAACCCCTCCGCAAACCAATACTTTCCCTACTGTTGCACTGACTGGAGTGGCAATAGCAAATTTTACCACTCCTGAGTATAACACTTTGCCTACTTTGGAATAATTCGTAGTGGAAATAGTATATGTATTAATTATGAAATTTTACAGTCTAGTTTATATTGTTTAGATTTATATTATTACGTTTTTGTTTATTTAAAATTATAATATTTATAATTATTAATGTTTTTAATATGCGATATATTTTTTGTAAATTGTAATTGTTTATTTTGTTAATTTTTTTTATTTGTAATTAAAATGGTTTGAGCTAATCAAACACTCACCCCCAGTCAACTGATCTGGGTTTAATCCATCATCATTCTTTAGGATGCTTGTTTCCGGTCCAGGGAAGACATGGCTTGGCAGTTCGGGCTGGACTGTTCCCATGAGGCACATGGTCAGACTGATTTGCATATGGCCATGTCTGAACTGGGGTGGTGGAATGAGCTAAAGAATGATGATGGATTAAACCCAGATCAGTTGACTGGGGGTGAGTGCTTGATTAGCTCAAACGCTCCGTCCATCATCCCCTTTGGTATTGCTTTGTTCGCCCTAAGTTGGCAGGGTACGCCCAGACGTGGGTCCCTTGCTCACTTTGCCACTGGATTCAAGCTAGCCTGGCTGATGATGGCTGAATAGCCAGAAACCGGTCCCAGGATGCTTGTTTCCGGTCCAGGGAAGACATGGCTTGGCAGTTCGGGCTGGACTGTTCCCATGAGGCACAGGGTCAGACTGATTTGCATATGGCCATGTCTGAAATGGGGTGGTGGAGTGAGCTAAAGAATGATGATGGATTAAACCCAGATCAGTTGACTGGGGGTGAGTGTTTGATTAGCTCAAACGCTCCGTCCATCATTCCCTTTGGTATTGCTTTGTTCGCCCTAAGTTGGCAGGGTATGCCCAGACGTGGGTCCCTTGCTCACTTTGACACTGGATTCAAGCTAGCCTGGCTGATGATGGCTGAATAGCCAGAAACCGGTCCCAGGATGCTTGTTTCCGGTCCAGGGAAGACATGGCTTGGCAGTTCGGGCTGGACTGTTCCCATGAGGCACAGGGTCAGACTGATTTGCATATGGCCATGTCTGAACTGGGGTGGTGGAGTGAGCTAAAGAATGATGATGGATTAAACCCAGATCAGTTGACTGGGGGTGAGTGTTTGATTAGCTCAAACGCTCCGTCCATCATCCCCTTTGGTATTGCTTTGTTCGCCCTAAGTTGGCAGGGTATGCCCAGACGTGGGTCCCTTGCTCACTTTGCCACTGGATTCAAGCTAGCCTGGCTGATGATGGCTGAATAGCCAGAAACCGGTCCCAGGATGCTTGTTTCCGGTCCAGGGAAGACATGGCTTGGAAGTTCGGGCTGGACTGTTCCCATGAGGCACAGGGTCAGACTGATTTGCATATGGCCATGTCTGAACTGGGGTGGTGGAGTGAGCTAAAGAATGATGATGGATTAAACCCAGATCAGTTGACTGGGGGTGAGTGTTTGATTAGCTCAAACGCTCCGTCCATCATCCCCTTTGGTATTGCTGCATGCACGTAGGCTCATGCTCTGATGTCACCCCTCACGCACGTGTGTCGGAGTAACTACTGTAGTAAACCTGTACCATGGAACTGAGATGTACTGTACCTATGATGTCAAGCTGTCTCGTAGGCAAAATGATTACTGTCTGTGTCAAAGTCGAGAGCTCCTCAGTAACTAGCAAATGTACATTAGCATAGCAAGGGAAAGGCAGTTGTAACTCTGAAGCCCTCATTCCACAGTCAACAACTAATCACATCTACCCCTAACCCCTTTTGTATGTGTAATCATGCGAAGTAGATCCTCCACATGCATTTCGCTGCCAGTAGTGTCCACTATACTGCATCACAGAGGACGTAAGTCCAAATACATGGCTTGAAGCAAAAATGTGACTCCGCTGAATCATTTCACAAACACAAGTACGAATGAGAGAGGATGAGAGCGTGTGAAGTACACGACAGTCGTGAGATGACCATGTAGTCCACTGTCACTGGATGTCAACGCAAATGAGTAGCCGCAACAGTGGCCACAGTGCAATACCACAGCTCCTGGAGCAGGACTTGTCAGACTCTGAAGGTGCCCGAAAGATCATCACATCAACACTGACGGCCTGGTCAATACAAAGCACAGTCCTACACATGTCTACAATTTCCCACACAGTCTGACCACACACTCAGCAACCAAAAGTAGGAGCCACGCAAAAGCATGCCACAGCAATGCCTGTCAAAACACAAACACGACATCAGTTTGGGTGGGCAGCACTGCACAATGAGTAAGAACTGCAGAAAATCTGACATGCACAATTGAACTAGGCACAATCTTGACAGTGACACACCCTGCACACACACAACGTCTGAACCATAACAAGTAGGAGTCATCCTGAACTGCAAGGACACACCCACACACTGCATTCCGTGCAACATACAACACACACATCTCATCATATACACAGACCTCAACACGGTTACAAACATCCACCATGGGCCTGGGAAACATGTGTGTAGTCGACATGGCCACAACACACACACACACACACCAACGCCACCCCAAACTCACACCACCCACACCACCCCCCAAATGCACACATTGAGAGTAGGCCATGTGCCCAGGCACAATGCACATCACAAGACTAACATACACCTACACCGCTGGCCACACAGCAAGTAAGCTCACACATGCCCGCATACTCAGCGCATGCTGCCAGTCCACCTGTGGCTAGACTCACACCCTGTGCATTGCATGCACGCAAACATGACACGGTCACAGATTACATCGACAGGCGGCATAACTCATCAACCCCAGGGACAGTGCCCAGTTCGATGTGCCGAGTAGTGACACGTAGTGCCGTGGATGCAATGTGTGTTAGTGTGCCCTGCCATGGCCAGCCAACACTGCCATGGCAGTCACAATATCCATCACAGCCACCACTGTGTCAGAAGGAGATGTGTGAGTGTGCCTACCAATCTAACAGGATGCCAGTACGACTCGGTGCTGTGTGCGCGCTACGGGACAGTTGCAGGTCCGGCCCTGAGAGAGTAGCACAACTGTGGAAGACACACATGTGTCATGTGAAGCGGGAGTTACGCTTGGCCCAGGTGGGTGGGTGTGACGGGTAGGTGCGCACATGCAATGTTGAAACACACTGTGTTGGGAGGATTCGGGAGCACTAGTTTACCGCTGTCTTGGGCATTTGTAAAGACCACCTGTCTGGGGATGAATGTGAACACGTGTGTGCACAACAGGCGGCCACACGAAAGATGCTGCATCAGGTGTAGACGTCAGCCCACCCTCTGGGGACATGCTGGATACTGCTGTGCGTCCGCCAGGCCCTTGCCAAGGCACGCACATCCCCTGTCGACCAGGTGTACCCCCAACATTGTCCATCTGCACGGGCTATCCAGGGCACAGGATGGCAGTGGAGCATGGTGGGTGAGAGGTCATGGCGCGCTCCTCCTGGTCACATCACGCAGGCAACACATCCTCATTGTGCAGCATGGCACAAGTCAAATATAAGTAGTGGGGGGATGCACACATCGCGCCCGGGAGTGACGTCACGAAAGGTGGCTCGCACCATCGCACTCATTGCCTATTTCCCCACACACGTTACATGCCATTGCAACAGAGAAGCCAGCGCGTGCACAAGCAGCTCCAAGCTCGCCCCAGAGAGGTCAAAGAGTGAATGTGTGGGTCCATCAGCTCCAGTTGGACGCGGCCTGGGCCGCTAGGGCAGCTACAGCCTGTGTGTGTTGCAGGTGGTGTATCCGGACTGCGGAGCCTGTCATGCATTGTCAATGTTGTCCAGGTCTCGAGTCGGGGTACCACGCAGGTGGACGGCGTCCCGCCACTGATTATACCGCGAGACAGACAACTCGTTCAAATGGACCCACACATACACTCTTTGGCCTCTCAGGTGCGAGCTCGGAGCTGCCTGTGCACGCGCTGGCTTCTCAGATGCAAACGCATATTGGGGTGAGCGAGGGAGGCCATAAGTCTGACGGTGCAAGCCACCTTCCAACATGTCACATCCGGTCGGGACGTCAGCGTCCCCCCACTCCTCCGATTTAGGACTCGTGCAGTGCTGCCGTCAGATGTGCCACTCCCCAGGGGGGTGGGGAAAGGGTCAGGAATGTCAGTCTGAGATTGGCGCAGTTGAAGGCACACCTTCACTGGGGGTGACAACCATTGGACGGTCTGGTGTAGTCCACCCACGCGTACATGTGGGCCCTCCTTCATCCATGTCTCCTGCGGCTAAGTGATGTCATGGGCAATGACGTAAGTGAGGAGAGCTGTCTGCCCCAAGCACAGATGGCGCATCAGCTCAACAGACCCAGCACTGAGGGCAGCAGGGGTCACATGTGCAGGGGCAGCTGTGCCTGGTGTGAAGGACACCCTATCCTTCATCCCTGTGCCGACACGTGTTGCACCAGTGGAAGTGGATGGGAGGGCAGTCATTGGCCTCCGCGTGGCTGTGCCACTATCTCTCACACACATCCCTATCACGAGGCATGGTGTGTCCAATCGACAGTGCTGAGTTGGCGCTTTTCCGGAGGGTCCTGAACAGAAGACACATGTAACCCACTGGGCAGTCTGTGTTGTCACCTACTGGCATTGTGCAGTCAATGTGCAGCCCAGGCCTGCTGGGACTGAGAAGGGCAGCATGGCCCCAGCCTGCCATTCTCACGAGCAACAAGTGCTCTGAGACCTGCATTGCCAATTGGCTGTGTCACTGGATGTCTGACATGAAGTTGCCATGTACCACCACTCGGGAGGGACAGACATGGCAAAGCGCCCGAGAGCTCACATACCCCTGCCACCTGCAGTAAGCATGGTGAGCAGTGCATGTTGGAACCCCACAGGCTCTGACTCATGGTGCTGTGGATCAACGACATGTGTGTCCCCCACATGCACTCCCACACACACTGTGGTTGTGTCACACACACAACTTTAGCAAGGGATATCCATGTGCAGTGTGCGTGGAGCTCCGAATCCAGGATCTCCAGCTCCTCGCTGGTGAGTGGACCTGGACATATCTTCAGCGTCATCGACGTTAAGGTGGACAGGTGGCAGCAGCAGGTGTTGTTGAGGGATGCCAGGCTGCAGTCCCTGGTAGCTGTGGTAATGCCGGTCTCACTCCCACAGTCATATAGCCCCCTGGGGCAGTTTCAGTGGGTCCAAGCCGCTGCAATTGGTGTACCGTGTCTGCCTGCTTAAATTGCAGACGATGGCCTTCTTCCAGCTGGCCCGTGACGCTTTCCTCCATTGCGGGACACGCAGGGTGCAACCGCGAGGGCCATTGGAGTTGGCCGTAAGGGCCTGGCCCATGGCGGGTACAGTCCGCTGATGCCATGTGCACTACACAGTATGATGTGCGCAATGCATCTGCAGGTGTGGCCATGACTTGTGTGTGGGAGCAGGTCCACACTGGACAGGGCCACAACATGCTGTGCGCATGGGCAGGGACGGCCAGTGCTCAGCCTCCACATGTCTGTTGGCACATCATCATGTACACATTGGCATGGGAGCATGGGACATGCATATGCACACACATGCCATCTTTCACTATGCACATCTCCCACTTGGCACGTGCTACGTTACGTGTCACTTGTGATGTGTATTTGCAATCACACAGCTGTGTTGTCATGGAGCTGTCAATGTGTACACCTGTCAATGTGTTTTGGCGGTGTGATCCGTACAGTGCTGTACATAGGGTGAAGTAGGGACATCAATGACTGTCTCATATCCCCTCGTGCAACAGGACCCACTTGTTTTTGCCGCTCAGCCTGTGTCCATTGCGTTGTTGGTGTGTGCCATACTCACCCAGCCTCGGAAGCTGTGTCAGGCACAGCAGCTAGTTATATTGCCGTGGTGTTGCCGCTTCCCAAATATGCAGTCTGATATCATCATCATGCCTTACAAGTTATTAAGGCCTAAATCCCCATGTGCATGCCCATAGCAATGGTTTGTGTCACTGCTCATTGCTATTGGTAAGGGGACCTGTGTAAGTGTATTGTGGCTGTGCTGTCCCTACTTGTCAGCTGTTCTGTGATTCAATTGCTTGGTCAGTCATTTTTGTTTTGTGTTTGTGAAAATGCCATGTGGCGTGTTGCTTTGACATGTGTCCACTTCCATCTTTCCTAGGAGGAGACCAAACATACATCGCCCCTACCAATTGCTGTCAGACATGGAGGACGTGGAGGTAATCCGGAAATTCCGTCTGGACCGACCCACCCTGCATCGCCTATGTGCCTTGTTGGAACCCCACCTCCGTCCTCGCAGGGTGTATCCGACTGCATTTACGCCCACGGCTAAGGTGATGGCTGCAGTGCATTTCTTCGCCACTGGGTCATTCCAACACACAGTGGGCAGTGGAAGTGGGATGTCCCAGCCCATGTTCAGCATGGTGCTACGTGATGTACTGTCAACTATGATGCTGTACAGGAACCGGTACATCTGATTCCCCAGGGCTCGTGAATTGGCGGCAGTGAAGGGTGATTTCTATGCCCTTGGACGGATCCCCCACGTTGTTGGTGCAATCGATTGCACCCATGTTGGCCTTGTAGCACCACAGGCCATGGAGCACATAAATAGGAATCGGAAGCACTTTCACTCCCTGAATGTGCAAGTGGTGTGCCTTGCGGTCATGGTCATTACACACGTGTGTGCGAAGTTTCCAGGATCGGCCCATGACTCGCACATCATGCGCAACAGCATCCTACCACGTCTGATGACCAATCTGCAACAGGACCGTGCTTGGATTGTTGGTGAGTATGTGTACTCGTGTAGCGTGCCTGGTGTGCGATGCTGTTTTGGGGACAGTTGGAATTGCAACTAATCTCGGTATTCCTCACACCCAGGTGACTCTGCTTATCTGAATGGGCCTTGGCTGCTCAGCCCATTACGTCATCCTCAGACACCAGCTGATGTCCGCTACAATGAGGCACATGGCAGGGCCAGACGTGTGGTGGAGCGGACTTTTGGCCTCCTGAAGTCCAGATTCAGATGCCTGGACCGCACCGGGGGTGCACTGGCGTACTCCCCACAGAAGGTGTGCCAGATAGTTGTGGCATGCTGCACAATCTGGCTATTCGCAAGCAGATCCCCCTAATAGTGGATGACGGTGATCAGCCCGGGCCCCCGCCTGCAGACCAGGACGGGTCCAGTGACGAGGACAGTGGAGAGGAGGAAGCTGTGAATGTGCGTCAGCAGCTCATCGCCCGCTACTTCACTTGAAGGTGAGTGACCATGTACGACGGCTGATGTAGCTGTAGTTGTGCAGGTGTATGTGTGCATTGTGACGGAGGCCTTTTGTTCACTGAGTGCTGTGTGGCAATGGTCCATGTCCAGGGTAGTATGCCACTGACAGTGGCTGTGGCATTGTGCCCCGTTGCTCTGTGAGATGTGTGTACATTGCATGTAGTTGGTGACAAGTACTGTGTGATGGGTGTGTGACACACTAATTGAATGGACTCTTGTTCTGATTTTCACCCTTAGGTCCCTACAACATCTCCTGGCCTATCTACATGCCACACAGCAGAGGCATTCCTGCTCATGGTGGCGGTTGCACATCGTTGATTAAACCCAGGGCACATGAAGCAGATTGTGATCAAGGTGTATTTATTTACAGCGGTGAAATGTGATTGTGTGCAAAGTGATGACAGAAGTGGTGCATGCTGTGACAATGAGTTGACGGACATGGCTGCGTGATGGTCAAGGTGTACCCATGTAGTTCTATGTCCACAGTCCAACAGACACATGCCATTCACATGGCAGTGTGGGGTAGGATCGTAGTCAAAGTCAGTGCAGTAGGTGGTCAGGGTGGCTGGCTGACTCACTGGCGTTTGGAGCGTGCGTAGTCCTCTCTGGACACCTGTTTCCTCTTCGGACGGCCCCTTCCACGTTTGGTAGGGGGGGTTGTGTTGGTGGGCTGCTGGTGGTGGCTGAGGACTGCTCACTCGCTGTGGACGCAGGGGAACTAGATGTTGCACGACCTTGCGCCACAGCACGTGGTGGCGGCGGTGGTGTGGCTGGCCTTGCTTGGGCCCTCCCCCCCAACACCTGCTGGCCCATGAGGTCCACAAGTTGGTCCATACGGGTCACGAATTGGCCCATATGGGCGTCCATGGACCTCAACACCCCAATGACCTCCCGCGTGTCGGCAGCCGACCTGGCTCATTGTCCTTGGGCCTCTTCATAGGCCCCAAGGACTCTTGAGATTTGCGGCAGGGCTTGGCTCCCAGGCTCAGATGGCGTTGGCCTGACCATGCTCCTCCCACCGGTACTGCTGCCACCGACCTGCCCACTCGCCACATTGGTCACCACGGTCCTCTGTCTGGCTCCCAGGGTCGAGCACGACGGGCGTGCCACCCCTTGCGCAGGTGCTGTGGCCAGGGATGGCGTGGTGGTGGTGGTTGTTGCGGCGGTGGTGGTGGCCGCAACGACCATGGCAGCAGGGGTCTGTGACTGGTCAGCAGCCCTGGGTGATGTGTTGGTGGGTAGGAGGGGCCCTGGGGAGCGGTTGGGCCCTGCCACTCCAGACGGGCCTGCTAGGTGGTCCTCGTCCGAAGAGGTGTCCAGGTCTTCTACATCCGTGAGTCCGGGTCGGGGGCTTGCGGACTGGCTGTGCTGGCTGCTGTCTCCCTCTCCAGCATCCAGCTGTTCGGCACCTGTGGGGAGAATGAGATAGGTTAGTGTGTTGCACCTTGCAAAGTTTGTATTGGTTGTCTGACATTCACAGTTCGTGCACTGTCGTGCACAGGTTTCCCAGTGGCGTGTGTGTGGATGTACGATGTGTGTATGCGTGGGCAAGGCAATGGAACTGTGTGTTGTGTTCATGTGGCATGGGACGGATTAGCGATGACAATCAGTGTGTGTTGCTGTACTCCTACATTTTGTGGCTTGGTTGTATGCGGGCTCCAGACCCATCGACGCTTTTGAGGTGAAATATGGTTTTGGGGTTCAAATGGAACGCTTAGAAACGCAGATGGCAAAAGGGGGTACAGCCCCCTCAACGCTTTTGAGGTGAAATATGGTTTTGGGGTTCAAATGGAATGCTTAGAAACGCAGATGGCAAAAGGGGTACAGCCCCTCAACGCTTTTGAGGTGAAATATGGTTTTGGGGTTCAAATGGAACGCTTAGAAACGCAGATGGCAAAAGGGGTAGAGCCACCTCAACGCTTTTGAGGTGAAATATGGTTTTGGGGTACATACTGTGACATATGTGTGCAGAACGGGACATGTGTTTTGGCAACATGACAGTGCAGAGACAAAGGTGTGTGTATGTCTGACATCCCCAGCATATCTGCTCACTGTTATCATTTATGGACATTACACTGCAAGCATTGTAGTGAGTGAGTGATGGTTGTGTGCCACACGGCGTATTGCAGATGGGCCAATTCCTTGGTGTGCGTGCTACCCTCGGCCATGTGCAGCAATGCAGTGCTCTTGGGGGTTGACTATATTATGTATGTTGTAAATCAGTGTGATGTGCGCTTCAGTCACTGCAGACACATTATTTGTGATGGGCAGGTATCTTTGCAGAACTACTGTGTGAGGGCCAGCTGTTCCGATGACATACCTTTCATGACACTGGGGCTGACAGATGAGATGGATGGTATGTTGGATGTGCATTGTGTGGCTGTGTGTTTCATGGGTCCAGTGGTGTTTATGTGCATTACTGGGGTTCCACACTGTTAGTTCTAGACAGGTTAGACTTACATGGGCGATGTTGTACGTTGTGTGGGGAACAGGCAGTAACGACTACATGGACAGGACTTCGATGGTGTTGCTGATGTGTGTGATGAGTGGCACAGTGCCCGCCGTGTGGGTCAGTACTCCAGTGGGACTTGTGCATGCAGACGTGGCTCCATGGGTGTTGCTGTATTTGTGATGGCTCATGCGGGCTATGACTCTGTAATACATGTCCGTGTGCACATTGGTCACATGATTATGACAGGGAGCAGTGCTGCGTGTTCCTCTGCTACGTGACATTTCCCAAATGTTAGTCGTAATACTGTCCTCATGCCTACAGACACCCCGCCCTGTACAGTACTCTACCTACTTGTTGGTTTGGAGGGCGCAATGCAATGGCTGCCATATGGTACTGGGAGGGAGGGGTGCTCCATCTTGCTGGTCTGTGGGAGTGGGGGCGGTGTTGTGTGTTGTGGTGATGGCTTACCACCCACAGAAACCCCTCCATGTACGGTAAGATATCTACCTGTCGGCTGAAGGTGTGCACTGCAGTGGCTGACACATGGGTGTGGGCTATGCTCCACCTTGCTGTGCGACTGGGGGCCTGGTGGGTGTTGTACTTCAGCTGTCCCCCCTCCGACCCACTGACTTTGTGTTCCGGCTACTTACCTGTTACTTGTCGGTTAGTGCAGCTATGGCTGACATGTGTGGGTGTGGGGAGTGCTCCTTCTGGCGCATCTGGAGTACAAGGGGAGCTGGTGGGAGTTGCGGTGCTGGCTGACTGTACACATGCCCCCATGGTTTTGTTAGTTAGACTGTTGCATGTATGAGTGATGTCTTGTGTATTGTGTACTGAACATGGGGGTGTTTGTCCCTCGGAGCTATGGCATAGTGGTAGTGCATGTGAGTACATAGCGGTGTGCTGGTATACATTTGTTTGTACTTACCAGCCTCCACTCCCCCTGGTATTCCGGTGAGACTCTCCGGATGTAGGATGCCTTGCACCTTCTCCTCCCACGCCTTGAAGGTCTTAATTAGCGCGGAATTTCATCCTCCAGTCCTGTCATCCAGATGCCGATTCTTGGCCTCCTTCTTTTTGACCACTCTTTTAATGTCGTGCCACCTCTTGGTGATTTCGGCTCTGTTGCGTGGCACGTTCCCGACTGCATTGACCTGGTCTACGATCCTGCTCCACAACCGGTTTCTGGTGGCTAGTGGTGTCTGTTGGACCTGGTTCCCATAGATTTGTGGGTGCACCTTGATGATCTCGTTGACCATGACCGTCAGCTCAGTGGAAGTGAACTTGGGCATTCTCTGTGCTGCCATGGTGTGTGGTTTTGTGTTTGTGGTGCTGGTGCGGTGTGTGTGTGGTGTGTGTGATGTGCAGGGGGTTTGTGGGGCCGGTGTTTGTTGGTGTTGGTGGTGGTGGTGGTGGTGATGGGTGCGTGTCTGTGGTGTGCTGCTGTCCTTTCTGTCTCGCTGTGTTCTGTGCTCTCGTCCTCAGTTTGTAGTGTTGCAAGGGATTGTGGTCTGTGAAGGGGCTGCATTTGTACTTACCTATGTGGGTGTGTCATGATGTGCTGTTGTTTTCAGGTGTGTTGTGGCTGGTGTTCTGGGATTTGTAGTTTATTTGTTTGTCCAGGGGAGATGTGTTTTCGGGATGTGTACTGTGTTTGGGTATTTGTGCGTTGCTTGCTGTGTGGACTTGTTGGCCATGTTGTGTGTGTTTCTTTGGTCCGCGGATGGTTTCTGTGCAGGGACGTGGCCGCCAGGGCTTCCGCCGTGTCCATTTTCATCACTGTTGTTTGCGATGGCGGGCGGTGTATTTGTGGATTTGCTGCGCTCATGTCGGGAAGATCCTAATTTCATGGCCGGTGTCTCGGTAGTCAGGGCGGGTGGTTTTGGGTTGTCGTGCGGGTTTGCGTCCGTGGCGGACGGATGGACTTCGACTCGGACATAGACAGGTGGTATTTTGTGTTTTTTTTCCGCCGCTGGCGGTGTTCGCTTCGCGACATCGTGATTGCTCGGTCGGTATTCAGAGGGTGTAGGCGGGCGGTTTTTTACCGCGATGGCGGATTTTATTCCGCCCGGTATCGTAATGGACACCCTTGTGTCTCAATTGCAACAGCATCCTATATGCTGAAAATCACACAATTCATTTTGCAAAGCAAGTCTCTTTCCCAGCACATACACAGGACATGCATCACACAAAATGAATAGGTGCTTGTTCTCCATCTGTCAGATTGACAGTGTTTCCTTAGAGTCTGCCCGCGACGATACAAGGGCCCACTTCCTGGCACCTCCAACCATGGGATACTATAATAGCACAGGTATTAGAGTGGCCACGCGGGGGGAAGGGTTTGGGAAGGGAACATCGGGGGAAGGAGATTTGTAAAATAAAAATAAATCACAACAAAATAATGAAATACAATCACCTTCCAAAGCTGGAATGCAAAGAAGCTTTAGATAAATCTCACCATGAGCCTCTGGTGATAAGAAAACCACTATAGACTGAAGCAGATTCTATAACAAAGGAAGATGTTAATGCCTCACACCTACAGTAATGAGTCCACTCATTACATCATGAGTAAACATATGTTGCACCTTGAAACATGAGTAAACATATGTTTGTTGCATCTTGAAATCATATCTTCTTAGAATGGAATAAACAATGGTTCACACTCACACCTTTAAACATAATGTGCTTTTTGACTGAAACAGATGAAAATATGTTTTGCTAACCATTATATAGCCATGTGTTAAACATTAAATCGAAAGCATGAACTTGTAAAGCACACTTGTACCACCAGTTAAACGTTAGAACTACTACATTAAAAATGACTGTGTTGCCATTAACGTACAGCCGTACGAGGATAAATAACAAAGGAGCACTCTTTGTTTACCGCACAGAGTACGACCTACTCAATAGCACAGTGAATACACTTCTCGGCAGGAACGCCGCGGAAGCCGGCTGCGGAACACCAAAAAGTCTGCAGCAAGAGCCGGCAGAACCACTCCAAGAAGACAGCTGCGGCAACCGAAGAAAGCGTCCAGGAAGACTGCTGGGGGAACTGAAGAAAGCGTCCAAACAGCCCAGGAACACGGAGAAGAAATCCACCAAAGCTGAAGGAGCAGACTGGGACCCAGAACCACCCCAAGGGACATAAGGAAGAATAGTGAGTGCGGAACTCTGGGTGTGGCTGTCTTTATAGAACCTGCCACACCTAAGATGGCCACCACCAGGGAACACTGGGACATGAAGTCCTTGCTGTCTATTTACGGTCTGACAACCTAAAAAATAAAATAGGCAGCGAAGTAACACCTACACTGATGGCACAAGAATACAATAGTAGCAAACAGCCTATAAAGCCGTAAATAGAACATGCTACTGAATACATTGCATAGACACATGTTCAGAATTTTGCATATTAGGGGCCATCACATTTCCAATGCCCGATCTTCCCCACAGAAATGGCAGACAGTATTCTCCTTCATCATTTCAACATTCGTTACATCATTGTTCATCATCCCACTTCCATAACCTTGCATGTGCACTGCACGATTTCCCATTTACACACTTTCATTTGAGTCATTTTGTTATACGGTTCCCACTAGAAAAGGTAGGACTGCGTATTAGGACGCAGAACTTCAGAATGCAGGGACTGAGCCCATCCACACTATCAGAGACGGTCGGCCCAATTCCTAGCTAGCTCACAGTGCCTCACTCGAACCCCTAACCTCCCTCAGGTGGTAGGTGATTTTGACAACCTCGACCATGGCACTCTGATCCCAAAGGGAATCGTGGAAACAGATCTTACTCCTTTTGTTGTTTACATATGCATGCACTTGGAAAACACAAGAAAGTCACGAATAAAGTTTTCAATGCCATTGTTGAAACAATCATAGTTTTGCATAGAAAGAATGAGCTGTGATTCTTAGGCAGATAAAAAAAGCAAAGTAACCAGCATTATGAACATGGTGAAAAGAATAAACATTCCAAACATGGGAGTCTGATTTCTATATGTTCCTACCCATCACTACCCCTACTCTGAGTGCATAGCGGGTGTACCCTCTGCCCGATCTTAGGTTAACCTGAGCCCCATACCTGTGTAACTGGATCAGGGATTATGCCTGGAGTTGAATTGGCAAACCCTCTCTGCAGAATGGAAGATCAGCATCAGCAGAGCTGCATGTCGAACACAGCATTCATTCCAGGACAGTTGTGACTGTAGCGCCCCCCTGACCTGTTAAAGGACCATGCACTCTATATATAATAACATCACTGTTAGAGGTACAGCTCTGATGCAATGAAATGTCTAGATGTTAGAAGCGGTCTCCGAATTCGCAACACAAGCACTAGGATATTTTGTTCTGTGTTCTAGCCTTGAACGGAGTGTACAGATTATAGGACGACAAAGCCTTTCTAAAAACAAGCAGCATGTACAGCGTCTTCTCAAATTATTTTGCACAAGCCTAAATTAATAAAATAACATTGATAAAGCGATGTCAGCCTAAAAACGAATGAAATGTATAAAGAACCAAAGTGGGCCCAAGAAGGCCTCACAACAATTCCATTCATTCCAGGCTGAACAAAGTTCATATTTGAACCCATTTGGTTTCAGGACCATCTCTCAAACTGCTTAGTTTGGGCAATCATTAGCTTCTCTTTAAGCTTTTTATACTTCACATCAAAATAATCACCACTATATTTTACCAGCTTCAAGATTTTATCTATACTCTTTGTCTGCTAGCACAAAACACTCTGGGGTCTGTTTACTAAGATTTAACGCTGTGTTTGCATCACAAGAGACTCAAAACAACACTAAAAATGTTTTCATATATTTCCTTTCTAGCGTAAAACCTGTTTTACGCAGCAAAATAACTTGAAAGTAAAGCAGTGGATAGTGCTGCTTTGCATTACTTAGCGCCAGGGGGGTGTACCATGGGTGATGCATGAGTGTTCCCATGCACCCACCAAAGGTTTCTGATGCTAAGCCCCATTTATTTAAAAAAGTAGACAAGGTTTAGCATCAGAAAATAGCACTCACTTCAACCAGGCGCTATCACTGAGAAATGCTTTAATTTCCAATTCTTTTCGGAATTTGCATGTGTGCTGCATTTGAGAAAAGGTTTAAAGTGAGTCTCAGCATAGTATTTTGTACTGGAAGGTTATCCTTCCAGTACAAAACATATGCTAGACTCACAGAGACACCCTTGCACTATGTTGCAAAGGTGTCTCTGTGGCGCACGGCAGCACATTTCTGTACCAGGCTAGAGTGAGGGAGAAAAGTGCCATATTTTTGTAAATATGGCGCTCTCCTAGTCTCTCCTTCTCATGCAGCACAGTGCAGAATTTGGGGCTGCTGCACTGCGCTGCGTGACAATCTGGTAAATCGGTCTCTCTGAATGTGTTGAATGTGACTATTAAACTCTGACCTCAAATCTATCACAAAAGCAGTTACGAATCCACTGACACTATCTTTTTCAGGATCATCGACTCTGCTAGGTTTCTTAAAAATCTGCATAAACCCTTCATAAAAAGCATGGATTGACTCTTTCAGCTCTTGAGAAGTTCTCAAAATCTTTACCCAATTTATGTCCTTCTCAAGAACTTGTTTTTTCAAATAATCAGTCACCTTCTGGTATTGTTCAGCTACTTCCACAGCAAGAGCATTATTTGGAGCTACTCTAGCAGGTTCCTGTGTTGGCCATCCAACTACAGCCTAACACTGCCCACAAATCACTCGGAACCACGATATCGAGCAATAGATTTAAATCAGTCCAACAACACCTGAGAAATGTTTGCCCAGCTGTGGGACTCTTTGTACCACCTTTCTGGTTCTTCACGCAATTTAGGAATATTATTAGTAAAGGCATACATATCAGCGCGAGTCCATGACACATGCACCAGAATCCCTCCATGCTCTTAATGGAAATTATAAAACAGCTGTCCCTGTCATTGCTTCTGAATCACTTGCTACACATCTTACCCCAACTTCGGTTCCTTTTGTTTTCTTTTTACTAGCTGTCCCTCTCTTACATCTGTCTTGATATTTCAGGACACCCCAAAATTCAGAACACCCTAAATTTATCTCTGGAAGTTCGACTCCAGGGTTGGTCTTCCATTAAAAAGCATGCTCCCAACATCAGACCCAACATAAATCTAGCAGAGTAGAAAAAAAGTAACTGGGACCACTCAATAACTGGGTTCTAGATCAGGAAAAGTTAAAAGGTTTATTACAGGATTTTAAAAAATCAAGCAGTACAGAGTAATGCGAAATATGCCATGAAGGTTCAATTGCAAAGAACATGGTCAGAAATTAGAATTATTCTAAGTCCCAAATGAACAGCAAAATCAATAAGAAAGCATCCCCAGAGGAACTGGAAAGTCTTTTGGTTCACCCCCAAAAGTTTCTGCATGGCATGAGATGTTCAAAGATAACACATATTGTGCAAATCAGGATCAGTGTTCAGCATCACTATTAAGTTTTTAACACTAGCCCATTTTTAAGGAAACCTCAAGCAACTTCAGCAGAATGTTGTCGTCAGAAGCTCAACTAATAATGCAACATTTCTAAACAATGGTCTATACACCAGTAGACGAGTGCTAACCCAACAGCACTTTGCAACATTAGAAACTAGACTGTTCGTTCACAATACATTGACATTTAGGAAAAATACAAGATTATATCATTGTCTTTTCTCCGCGGAGCTATGTGTGACAGACTCTTCAGTTATTTCAGGTAAAAGTTACTATTTACTGCTGACATTATGGTCTTAGTATTATTGTGGGCCCTGTTATATATGCAAGTACATAACTATATTACGCCAGGGCGAACCATGGGTCAGCCCTTCTTAACTTAAATCCTAAGCATGCAGATCCATTATTTCTGTTACTTCTTGGTGTTAGACCTGTCAGCTTTAGGGTGGTCTTCCCCAAAACATTTTGCCTTACTCTTCCATATTTTGATGATCTCGTTGTTGTTGGCCTTAGGACTCTATGCACTTTACCACTGCTAACCAGTGCCAAAGTGCATGTGCTCACTCCCTAAAACAAGGTAACATTCGATTACACCCAAAAGGAACATTTATTTTGCTTGTAAGTTCCTAGTACAATGGTACTACATGTACCCAAGGACTGTAAATTAAATGCTTCCAGCTGGCTTGCAGCACTTATTGTGCCACCTACTTAAGTAGCCTTTTAAACATGTCTCAGGCACGTCACTGCAGCCTGTGTATGCAGTTTAACCTGCCATTTCGACCTGGCAAAATAAACATTTTGCCAGGCCTAAACCTTCCTTTTTAATACATATGTCCTCCCTAAGGTAGGCTCTAAACAGCCCACATGGCAGGCTGCAGTGTACTTAAAAAGTTAGACATGCACTTTTAAGTTTTACATGCGGGGATAGTAAAAAAAAACCTCTTAAATTCGATTTTCACCACTGCAATGCCTGTCTCTCCCATAGGATAACATTGGGTTGCATTATTAAATTTAATAAGTGCTAACTTTCAATTGGCACAACAGCCTAAAGCAGTGGTTCCCAAACTTTTTCAACCACGGCTCCCTTGCCCTATTGGCCGTTGGCTGCGGCTCCCCAATATGTTACTTTCTTTTGGCGGTGGGGGGATGTAAACCCAGCCTTAGGAGTACTTCCATTTTTCTCCCTGAAAATAATTGGGATGAAGCCGACAAAGGTATTATAATGATTGATGTGGGGCTCACTCTTGGGAACCAAATGGGGGGAGATGAAAAAACTTATTCTCATTGGCACCTTTTGCATGATCGCTAGGTGTAAGAGTGCAGCTATTGTGTGTTTCATAATTTGTGGCGTCAAAGCCCATTGGATGTGTGTAGAATAGAGTGGTGCATGGCTGCACTTTAACAAACCAGGGGCACTCAGATCATGCAGAGGGCAAAGCAGCCCTTATATTCCTTGGATGCACTGGAAGACCTGGAGTGTGCACTGGGGGCTCTTTGGCATGCACTGGATAGCCCTATGATTGGCAGTGCAACCCAGAAATTTGCTTTGGAAGCCCTCTCATATGTGCTCACAGATCTGGAAAGCTCATTGTCAGTATTATGGTGTGCATGGCCAGCCATGGAATGTGAAGCAAGCTTCCCCCTGCTGCCTTAGAACTTCAAGTTTTGCTGTTCTGATTATTGTTGTGCTCCTGTCCTGCTATCAGTGTCCCACCATGCCTTGTTTACTACACTGCACAATAAGCGTTGCTAAATCATTTCCACTGAGTCTACAGAGCAAGCAGTTGTGGAGAGTCAAAGATAGACTTCTATATTCATGTGAGCACAGTGCTGCCTGCATCAAGGCCAACTCAGGACCAACAGATGCATGATTGGAGAGGTTGGTTTTAATGCTGGAAACTATATTATGATACAGTAAGTAAACTACACAGTATTAATGTACATTTCAATTTACGGTGCTTTTGCAGCCCATTTGTTTTGCATCAGTCTAGTCCGGGAGGCATAAAAAGCATGGTTTGTTCGAACAGGACATTCAAAGCAGTGACATATATAAGACAAAAATGTCCTTGGACTATTACGGTGACATTGTGCAAAATCTAACAAGAGGGTTGTTTTAAAACAATCGGTGGCACACATCAGGACCGAAATGCTGGCTGTGTCTGAGTGCACAGGACTCATTTGAATATTGAAAGGCAATCACTGCCCTTGCACAACCCCATTGTGTTTAAACTTTGCAAAATAGAAAATTGTGAAGGCAAAGACAAAGTACAATAGTCAGTGGCATGTCAGGAAGTGGAGATCAGTGAGTGGGTGGTGGGGCCTACACCCAGAGGGCAGCACATACTACTTGATCCTTGCATTGAGGACATGGATAAAGCAAATAGGAAATGTCATGTTAATGACGAATAGCAGCAGACATAGACAAGTATTGTTCTCAAGCCATAAATTAGGGAAGCAAATGAACATCATTTGCATTCTAATCCAGGATTAGTCTTTGCAAACTCTCTATGACCCACAGGTTTTGCACAGCTCTTAGCAGCTGGCACATTTACCAACGGAGATCTTTTCCATTATATGTGTAAATCTGAGAACGCGGCTAGTGGCCATGAGTTTTCGCCTGCCCCCTTGTGCCTGCACTGCTGCACCAGAGAGGGCTACCCGGCGCTGTGAATCATTATTTTTCAAGGGGCGGTGTGTGTAAAAGCAGGTTGTCTGCAAATGTTTAGTTTCGCTTTGAGCGCCGCAGGACGTTTTATTTCCTTCTTAAGTAACACCTCTGACCTAAATCCTGGCAGCCCTGTCTACCAACTTGCTGACCTTGTGTGTCCCACGTAGGCCCCATCCTCCTCCCCAGAAAGGCTCTGCCTGAACTCCTAATCACGGTGCTGCAGTGCTTGCACGTTTCCGTCCGAGATTTCTTAACTTTCTCCTGAACTCTAGTTTCCCCGCTCCTGAACTGCATTACTGAAAGAATAAACAAAACTGCCACCGATTACAAATCAGTGTCTGAAGCACCCTGCCCTTCACCGCAGGTATTACTCTTATTGTGCATCTGTCAGTGGTTCCCAAACTGTGAGCTTGGTGCACATCTGTTTGCGGCGCCCCTGGCTAGTTTTGATGGCGCACCGGGGTGCCGCGGCGCACAGATTGGGAACCACTGGCCTAAAGCATAAAAAAAGTGATGGATGGAATGCTTGAATTAATCTCAGTCACTGGTAATTACTCAGGATGCATCCCAATCCATTGTTATTTTCCACACCATGCCACCTCAGTTTGGACCCGGCTAAACGCAAATCAGTCTTGACCCTGCTCCTATGGAAATAGTCCAGCCTGAACTGCCAAGCTAAGTCCTCCATGAACCAGAACACAAGCAACCCAGGACTGGTTTTGCCCTCGTTATGGGCTCCTCAGCTGGGTAGAGCTTATTTCCAGTGAGACAGTGTGCACAAGACCCACTTTTGGGCATACCCGTCCCAGTTAGGGCAACATATTAAAGTATGCAAAAAGTGAAGTATGAAATGTTTGAAATTATCTCTGCCACTGGTAATTACTCGGGCTGCATCCCAATCCATAGTTATATTGGCTTTGCCCTTGTTATCTGCTAATCAACTGGATATAGCTTGGTTCCAATGACACAGTGTAAATGGGACCCATGAGACCTGTCCTAGGGTGCTTGCATTCCAATTCAGGGAGGACCCGGCTTGGCAGTTCAGGCTTTACTACTCCCATTGGAGCAAGACTGATTTGAGTATGGCTGGGTCCAAACTGAGGTGGCATGGTGGGTAAAAACAGATGGATTGGGATGCGGCCCAAGCGATTACCAGTGGCTGAGATTAATTCAAGCATTCCATCCATCACCTTGTTGTTGTATAACTTTCAATTGGGAGCAGATAGGAATATTGAGTTTTGATTTCTAACAAATTGTAGTTAAAAGCCCTATTTAATGGTAAAGTCAGATTTTAAGTCACCATTCTGAAAATGCCACTTTTAGAAAGTTGTATCACAAAAAGGGGAGTGATCCTGTTAAGGGAATGGGGAGAGGGATCCATACACTATACACACAAAGAAAACTCCCTACACCATAGATTCTTTGATATTTGTATGAGCTACGTAATTAATCCAAGCCTACATTTTTCAACAATATAATGTATATTCTTCAAGAGATTTTTACAAGATTTTCACACATTTGTATACAAAACTAAAAGTGTACTGGAAACATTTATTTGCAAAACAACCGAATGAACATACACAGTGGAGACACAAACATTATGTACAATTATAATGAATACAAACCATTACTTGAAGGTTTTTCTTTAAACATATTGCACATAGACAACAAACCTTTTGTGGTGCATATTCATTGAAACTTAACATATTCAAGGAAATAGAACACACATTTAACATAAAATCACAACACTAACATTTATATATCAACATATATCCATTTAACACAAATAAGTGTCCAACATGAATTTCCTTAACATAGGAGATACAAGCTTGTCCCCCTTATTTTTGTCATATATCCAAAAGTGACCCTATGGGGTTGGGGCACAATGTTCCACCCTTGGTAGTTGCTTTATGTGGCTTCAAATTTCACTGTTTCAATCCACTGGTTTCTGTTAGCCAATGTATGGGTGTGCCCTCAACCACACAAAGTTAAGCTGACAGGTTTCAACCTTCTGTGGGCCTAACAATTAAGTGTGAAGGTCTTCCTCAGGGCTTTCAAGTTTTACGGGCGGACACTATATGTAAAACAAATTGAATACTATATGTCACATGACTGAGGTAGAACCTCATTGTTCAAACACAAATAAAAGTGTGTAGGAGTCTTGAAACCCAAGAAATTTACATACCAGCTTTGACGTGGTGAGAGGCCACAACTTTCGTATAATGGTGTGGCAACCATGCAGTCTTTACCACAGTGAAGAAGTGGTTCAACCTGGAGTAATAATCATATGTGAGCTCAGCAATAGAGGACCAGGCCCTACTTATACATCAGACTTACTTCGAGACCTTCTTGTTTAGGAACTCATACCTGTGACCTTATGCGTGTGAGGTTCGCCTCCGCTCGGTAGTTGCTGTCTTGGGGTGGGGGGTACCAAATGCATCCAGTTCGCTATGGACTGGGTGCCCTGCGGTAGCAGTGTTGTACTTGATTTAGAGCTCTGAGGCTCTGTATTATACTTTTTTTATAGTCGTCGTGTATCGGACGGCGGTAAATGATTGCGGGGGCCAGGAGTCTTAAAGCTTCTCCTGTCTGGACCTTTATGCTGGAGGAAAAATCCAAGTAGGTCCTAGGGGGCGTGTCAAAATAACGCCTCCTCATTCTTTTTCGGTGTACGAAGGGGCGGAAAGGAAAAAGCCTGATTACGCAATTTGCAAGTGTTGCCATGGCATGCTCCCACTACAAGCTGCATTTTAAAAGGGGCTCAGGGGCATACCTTAGAATCGGGAACTAGTCCCTTGAGTCCAGTAGCAGGTCCGGTATCAGACAGCTTCACCTTTTTTCATTCAGCACATACAGATATGTGCGGTCTCAGTAAACTAATTTTAATGCTCCGAGACTCATACACATACACTGTGCGCCTAACCTTATTAAGTTACATGTATTGTTTAGGTGATTGAATAAAACCCATCCTCACACTATTCAAATGCATTTACTTTAGAAACAAACGATTTATGTAATGTGTGCACTGTTTCATATTTGCATTTATAAAGTAGTTCTTAGTCACATTTATACACATGTACTCAAGTTATTTTATCTGTATGCAACATGTAACATGAATCTAAGGTACTAACATTGATTTGTGGTTCAATGTGCACATGTATATTGAATGTGCACCATTGATTTAATACAATAAATTGCCATGACTAGGCCCGTATTTCTTTCTGCATAAAATACTGTTCTCCATTTTCTGCTTGCATGTCTTTTCTTTGCAGGTTCATTCACATGGTTTGTTAATTTGAGAATAGATACATCACTGTACTACTGATAGAGAGACTGAGAAGAAGACTTTGACAAGGAGCATGGAGAGCCAGAACGTTAATTGACGGTCTCTATTCAGTAATGTTGCTAGGAGCTGCAGAGGCCCAAGGATGATATTGTTCCTAAGTTTGGTATGGGAGAATCTACCAATGTTGGAGCTCATAACATGAGAAAGGAAGGGACAATGGACCCCTGGTGGTGTGAATAAGGGGTATTACTCAGAAGATTCATGTGGCAATAATTGGTGTTCTCACAGGTCATTGTGGGCCACTATTCCTTTGGACTTTGAGAGGTGCAGACCTTTATGCATTCCCTTTGGCCTCTTTGCTGAGTGCGTCTTAGGAAAACACTCATCTCCCTGTCCCTAGAAGACTCTTGACCGAGCATCTGAAATGCTGAAACCTTCCTACATTTTTTTTCTCTTTTTCTGCATTTCCCAAACTTCTTGAGATCCCTTTAAACTTAACCATCCTTTTTAGTTTGGACCTTACATTGGATGTTTTATACTATACACATGTATAGAAGAGAGAATCAGAAACTCTTCTCTGAGAATCAAATTCTGTCATTAATTTTCTGTTTTGCTGTGACTGAACTTCTTGTGTGCCTTATCCTGGTACGCCTGAACTTCTTTAGGAGGTTGGGTTATCCAGTTGTTATTCTGTATCTTTACAGCATGGTATTGAGATTCATTTACATGAACCTGACTGCTAACTTGTAATACATCTTTACTATAGTCACTAATTCCTGGTACTTATTGTGTACCCAAATGGGCTACAGTGTAAATTAAAATGGTTTGATTGAATACTAACTCCCTTTACCTCTCAGCCGGCGAAAAAGATCTATCGGATAACAAATGGTAAGAGGGTTGGGCCAGGGTTGGATCACTATTTATCACCGAGGAACTTCAAATGACACGGTCAGAGCCGGTTGAGGATACAATGGAGCAAGCAAGTGCTACTGGACCTCAACCCAGGGGCTTTAGGTTGTTTGCTTCCGAAGTCCCAGGGCCTGTCCTACTACAGCTCTGCAAAGTGGGCCAAGTACAACTGTTCAGCACTTGACACTCAGTGGTAAAATAAAACAGTGAGCAACAGTCACAGGCTTCTCAGGGAGGTAGCATTGGGGTGCTTGAGCTCAGCACTCAACAAACATTAGCTTAGGAAGAAAAGTACTTTAATGCACCGGGACTCTAAAGACTACACATAAGACATAAAGAAGATGCATCTTAGTGTCCTGAGTGCTTGAGGTTGTCTCTGCAATTTCCGGCTCTTGGCCCCCATTCCTCCCTTATAGTTCAGGTGGTCCCCTCCTAGGCTCAATGTCGACCGTGCAAAGGTTCACGTGCAGATTACCCCTATAGTCTCTTAATGAACACAGACACTCTCACAGTTAACTTTATTTCAGCAAGCAAGGTTCCTCAGTCTGTGTCTGGGTCGGTGCACTCAGGTAACTGGCCAGCTCCTTTTCTGCTCACCTGTTCTCCCACTTCTGAGAGAGTGCAAGTTAGCAGCTTTGGTCAAGGCTTCTTTGAGCGGCTGAGTCTCCGACAAGGCAGCTGCCTGTGCTTTCCCAGGACTAGAGCCCTTGTCACAGTCAGGGAGAGTGGTTTCATGAGACTTTGGATTATACAGGGGCTGGGAAAGCAGGTGCTTGAAGATCGGTGTCGCTATGCATGGGCCGATCAAGTCTTGGATAGCGAAGTGGGGACGGTGCAGTTGCGCCCACTCTGGTCGCGATCAGACGTGAAGGCCCAGCACAGGCCTCACTCTTACAAATTATGGAGCAGGGTTTTGCAAAATAAAACCTGCTCGGATTAAACTCCTCATTGTGTGGATTATTAACAAAATGGTGTGAAAATCAATAGTGCAAAACTAAAAAGGGAGGATGAAAACTGCGCAAGTGCGTGCTGGAAAGAATTTAGTGTTTTCCAGTGCGTTTGTAGTAGGCCGCAAATGAATAATGCAGAAATAACAGCCAAAGAAAATAATAAAAATAGAAGTGATAAGCTTAAAAGAGACATGATATTTTCCTTTCCTCTAACTGTTTGAAAAAGTATATAATGTGATGCAAAGAAGCATTAATAATGGAGTTTTGTAAAGGGACATCCATAATCACATGTGTATTTGTTTTGCCTAGAGCACAATTTACTGTTCTGCAGAAAAGGCCTCAAGAGTCTTTTTAGGTTTAATTTGCTTATTAAAACGTAGGCTGCAAAAATATGTGTTTTGTCCTTCGTGAGTTCCTGATGATAGCCAAGGCTGTGTGGGGGAAGTAATTAACATTATGAATGGAATTTCCTTGCCGAGCGGAGTTTGTGGACACTTGTGCTATGAGTTTGATACATTAGCGAGCTGGAGAAATGTACAAACCACGAATGAGATTATCGGACTTTCCTTTGCTGAAGGTCGATGACGGAAGTTTTCTAAAAACAAAGGAACTGTTGAAAAGTTAAGCTCAGTGGAGTGACCAGACACCCCCTGGTCTAATCCAATGGGGTTCAAGGATTTTTCGTGTGATGATACATGGGGGGTTGGATCTTTAGTGAATTAGGGTATAACCATTAGTACTGAAATCTTATAGTGAGAGATGCTTGCAAGAAGGGAGGTTTTTGCGATATTTACTTTGCGAGAGGAGAGAGCTGTGTTGCTGTTTCCAAACTTAAACTGGCTGGTTGTTGTTCTGCTGATCCGGACTCATAACTTTGCTCCTCATACCTTTTGAGGGTGCCTCAGCTATTCTCTCAGCCGGATAGTTGTTTTTCAGACTTCTAGCATTTTGTGCTAATAGGTTCGTATGATATTCTGAATTTGCATTAATCTTATTTTGCAAATGTCTTTACTCTTTTGTCTCTTCGCCGATCCACTCACTCATGACACGTATATTTGAGCTGTGTTTTATGAATTACTATTTGTAGTTTCTCTTGTATGGTGATCTAGGATTCAAGCTGTATTGTACTTGATGAGCATTCATATTAATTTAGATAAAAGCATATTAATAAGTGATCAGAGTCTGTCTTTATTAAGGTAATTTGGTTATATTGAATGATTATTTCTTTATTTAGGTCCTCATTGTTAGAATTCTGTGAATCCTTTGCCTATCCCTATCAACTATAAAAGATTCATCGGAGAGGAAAGAGGACCAATATAGACATTAGAAATTGGTAACATGTTTTAAACTCTTGGAGCGTGAAAGGGACTGGTAGGTATTAAATTGGGTGCAGATGGTAAAAATTGGCAAAGCCCCTTCCGCTGCATCAGTTTTTGGTAGCAGACCTGATGGTTTTATTGATTAAATTGGCAATTGATTAGGACAAAATAATTTTGGTTATTAATATTTCGTATTTTGTTAGATGTTGTGGTCCGTCGTTGACCTTATGAGAGACGGGTCCAAAGTGGCCCAAGATCCCGGGATGATGAATATTAGCCTAATGGGCAGGTTTAGTGTGGCATACACTAAGTAGTATTGCGTTGTCTGCTGATGCGGTATCAAGCAACAGCTGGGTTGTCAATATTGCATAGGGAACTTTGAAGCTAGTATAGTGGAGATTTATTTGGGTACCTTTATAAAGCGCAGCTGAAGAAGTCCCGAGAATTTTCACTTGATTGTGGGTGGAGTAACGCTGGTCGATATTCTGCTAGTAGCAAAAGAATTCTTTGTGTGATTGAATCTCTTTCTTTTAGTAGAGCAGACAAGCAGGTTTGTTTATATGTGGTTTCTAATCTTGTTTCCCGTTGAAAAAAGTTTGTAATTTACTGCCGATTAATTTTTTGTAAAGGGAGGGTCAGTTGTAGGAGTTATACTGATGACACAGAGAGCCGTGCTGGCATTGGTTAGTTAGTGTGAATCGTCACGAAAAAAAAGCTGTGCTGTTATTGGTTGGTTGGTGTGAGTCGTGCTGGTATTGGTCAGTGTGAACAAATTGCGTTTGTAGAAATACAGAAGTTTTTTTCCTTTGCTTGGTTTCTGGCGTAACAAATAAAATAAAGTTATTGAAAATGATGAAGACTTTGTTTAAAAAGATGAGCCTACACCTATTAGAGAGGGAATTCCTATACCGCCTGATGGTACGCCTTATGTACTTAGAACGAGGATATCGCGCGTGTACATGGCTGGAGAATTGGGTGAAATATACAGAAGGAGATGGGAATTTGGCGTTTCAAGAGTATGGTACTTTTAATGTAAGGATTTTAGAAAATTTGAGATATCAAATTAATCAATTGAGACCAAATACTAGACCTATGCAGTACGAGGCGCTCGAGGAATGGGAACATGAGGCATATAAGAGAGATAGAAACAGGTCTGAGAATAAATACAGAAATACTGTGAGTAGATACTCAGAGGCAAAATGGGATGCCCAAATGAAGAGGTGGAGAAGGGATGTGACTTCAGCTGGTGAAGGTTTACATCTGGTTGCAATAGTAGAGGATCAGGAAGGAGGAAAGGGTAAGAGAAAAATGTTGAATATTCAGATCCAAATGAGCTTGATGATCAGTTGTTGGATGAATTATTTCTAAATGGACCTCCGCCATATCAGGAAGAACAGAAAAGAGTTACCCCAAATGCTCCATTGATTCAAGTACAAGTTCCTCAGCCTTCTCAAATGAGAAATACAAATGTAGTGAGTCAGGTGAAAGATGATCTGAATAGTTAAAAATCACGGGGCATATTAGCAAGAACCTCGTTAAAATTATCGCCGTTTTAGCGGCAGGAAACTGCCGCTAAAACGGCGATAATGGGCTTGATAATATGCGTTATAGAATTCCAATAGAAGCCCAGGTTAGATGTGCAGGACATCTAACCTGGGCTTCTATTGGAATTCCATAACGCATATTAGCAAGCCCATTATCGCCGTTTTAGCGGCAGTTTCCTGCCGCTAAAACGGCGATAATTTTAACGAGGGTCTTGCTAATATGCCCCCACATTTTCCCTCTGGAGATCCCTTTTTACTCTTATCCACTCGTATCTAATATTCCACTCGCACACCAATTATTCACTAGAAATTAGAAATAGAAGCTCTATTCAGTGTGTAAGCACTTATGTGCATATTTAATAAGTCATTTAAAAAAATTGAATAAAATTTATACAATAAAAAACATACATCATAAACAACAATGTAATAAAATTATTAAAAACATATGGGTTATCTCAAACACCAATTCATCTGAAAACAACCCCCCCGGACAGGAAAACTACACTAGACAATACATTTTGTCTTGTATCTGTTAATTCGAGATTTATTATAGGCAGCACCCTGCAGGGGAAGAAAAACTTCCCTGTCTTTTTAATGGCCGCTGACTCTCCTCGAATTTAACAAAGATATTATGCGTCGACGCGTTTCGGTGGAGCAGTGTAAATAAAGCCACCTTCTTCAGGACTAACAATTTTCTTTTCCTTATCCCAATAGCATGTGATTGTACAAACCGGTGCTACGGCACTCGGGGAGGTGTGGCTCCTGTGAAGTTTTGGATGGTACACACTTCAATAATTAATGTCAAACTTAAAATCCTTTATCCTTTCTTTATTTCCATTATATGGACAATTTATTTGATTTGTATTAGATTTCGATTGAGTCACCCCCTTTCAGTTATGGGATGATTATGAGGACGTATCAACGATCTTGTCCATGAATCTAACAAACCATTATCGATTATCCTTTTAATCAAGTGGTGGAAAGAGAGCATACAGTCACTCTTTCTGCCCGTCACCCGGAGCGCGATATAAATAACTCTGTCTGTATGTGGGCCTTGCTTACTCTGGGGTCTCTGCTCGGCTGTTTTTTTGAAGTAAATAATCCTAAAACAGCCGAGCACCACTTGATTAAAAGGATAATCGAAATCGAATACAAATCAAATAAATTGTCCATCTAATGGAAATAAAGAAAGGATAAAGGATTTTAAGTTTGACATTGAAGTGTGTACCATCCAAAACTTCACAGGAGCCACACCTCCCAGAGTGCGGTAGCACCGGTTTGTACAATGACGTGCTATTGGGATAAGGAAAAGAAAATTGTTAGTCCTGAAGGTGGCTTTATTTACACTGCTCAACCGAAACGCGTCGACACATAATATCTTTGTTAAATTCGAGGAGAGTCAGCGGCCATTAAAAAGACAGGGAAGTTTTTCTTCCCCTGCAGGGTGCTGCCTATAATAAATCTCAAATTAACAGATACAAGACAAAATGTATGGTCTAGTGTAGTTTTCCTGTCCGGGGGGGTTGTTTTCAGATGAATTGGTGTTTATGAGATAACCCATATGTTTTTAATAATTTTATTACATTGTTGTTTATGATATTTGTTTTTTATTGTATACATTTTATTCAATTTTTGATATGACTTATTAAATATGCACATAAGTGCTTACACACTGAATAGAGTTTCGATTTCTAATTTCTAGTGAATAATTGGTGTGCGAGTGGAATATTAGATATATGAGTGGATAAGAGTAAAAAAGGATTTCCAGAGAGAAAATTTGATTTTTAACTATTAAGTTACTTAGGTGCTCTGTCCCTTTGGATTACTAGAGCCCCTCTCCTTGGTTTCAAAGAAAGATGATCTGACACTAAAGATTACCCAATTAAATTTGAATGCAGAAGCTTTATCAGTTCCCGTGACTATTGGTCCCATAGTTCCACTGTATAGTGAGGGTCGGAATATTTCAAAAGTGCATGCATTGACAGTACATATTAATGATAATAGGACTAGTAGTTGTACTGGAGTGAGTGAGACAGGAACATTGATATTCGGAAAGACCAGTAGAAACCCCAAAGCGTAATGTGCAAATAGAACCAAGAAGATTAGTGCAGAAAGTGAGAGATGTGACACCTACATCAGGAGGTTCAATAGGGCCACTGCCAGAAGAGTTGGATGAATGGATCAGAGGGATGGTGTCTAATAAAGTTGATACAAGCATGGATGTGAGTAGATTAAAAACGGATTTGGAAGAAATGATTCAAAGTACCATTAGTCCTGAAAGAGTAAATATCAAGAAGAAGAATTATTGTTTTTGTGTAAAAATATTACAATGAGAGCGAGGAGTCTTCATGAAAGATTTGCTGAAGTTGCACAAACTTATGGAGTTGACAGAGAAATCAAAAGCTTTATAAAAAAGACAGATTGGATTTTAGTGATAAAGATTTGGAGAGTTTGAATGCTTCTGGTAAGCGATTACAAATTAAAGAGCGGATTAATACATTAAGACAATGGGGCGAATTGGAACGTTGGAAAGGCAGATGGGCTAAAAAGAAAGAAGAAATGGTTGCAAATCAAGGAGCTTCATCTAGGTTTCCCATGAGGGAAACGGGGGACAGAGACAACAGTGACTGAAATGATATATCCGATGAGAGAGGCACCAGGAGGTGGATATGTTCACGTTCCATGGTCAAGGCAGGATATACGGTCTTTTACAAACGAGTTTCCAAAATTGAGAGAAAAACCAGTTGAGTGGTACAAACAAGTAGAAAGATTTGTAAAGGTTTCAAAAGTTTTGTTGAAAGATTTAGATGGTTTGTTTGACATTGTGGTTCCAGCTGATTTATCGGTTGAGTGTAAGATTGCAGTAGATTGGCCAAAAGAAGAATATCCCAGAGATGCAAAGACTGGAGCACCATCAGATGAATTGATGAAAAAATATAATCAAGTCATTACCTATTTGAAGGGAAAGATTTCACCAAAAGAAACTGATTGGGTAAAAATAGATAGAGCAACTCAGGAAACGAAAGAAACAGTGCATGCTTATTATGAGAGGCTTCTACAGGTATTTAAACAGTATAGTGGTTTTGAAAGCATAACTGATAAAGATATTGGACATTTTGTGTATAAGTTTGTGTTTGGATTGAAACCGGAAATTAGTAACATGATTCAGCAGCATTTGATTTGTTGGCAGAATAAAAGTGTAGATGAGATATTGCGGTATGCAAAATACTGTAGTGATGATATTTAATCAAGACATAAGAAGTTGAAAGAGAAATTAATGTGGCCACATATTAAAGCGGCACAGAAAGGTGGTCATTTTGTAGATATTTCTCAAACAGATTTCCAAGGAAAGAATCAGAATACTCAGAATGGTCAAATTTCTAACATGGGAGGTGTCATGGGGAATGGTGGTGTTTTTACTCAAGGAAGAGGTAGAGGTAATAAAGAAGAGATGAAAAAGAAATTTCCATGTTATGCATGCGGCAAGTTGGGACTTTGGAAACGCGAGTGAAAGGTTTTCTTATGGAATAATGAAATAAATCAGGATTTCAATCAGCAAATGCAAGTTGAGGTGAATAGAAATCAACTACAACCGCAACAGGTGGGTACACAGGTTCAAATACCACGAGCCCTGATGCCAAACGAGAATATGAATGCTCAAGTACAGAGATACAGTGCGAATGTGGGTTTTCATGCTGGTGAACGAACTAACAATAATCAAAATGTGCAAATGGCATAACAATACTGGTTGCAGTGCCAGGAGAGCGATTCAGATACATCTCAATGACGGTGCCTGAGGGGGGGGGGGGAGGAAGAGTGCATGCTTGGCGCATCTCTACAGGTAGATCAGCGTGGTCCCTTTGTGGATGGAGAAGTCAAAATTAATGTAATTGCATCCCTTGTAGACACTGGTGCTACCCATTCCACTGTGAGAACTGTGGAAATCCCTAACCTACCCCTCTCGGGAGATACTATCCAAGTCGTAGGTGTTTCAAATAAACTAATCAGAACTCCAGTGACTAAACCAATGAAAGTACACATTGGCGATTTTCAAGACTTGCATCATTTTGTGGTGTGTGATACAAGTCCAGTTAACCCGTTAGGTAGAGATTTGCTTTTTAAGATGAATTGCACCATCTATTGTACACCAGATGGTATAGCATTTCATACGCAGGATGAAGATGTGGTATTTAAAATGATGGCGAGGCAAGGGACAGAAGTGAATGATTTATATCTTTTATTTACAGCAAAGGATTTACCTGTTGAACTGAGAGAGACCGTGATGACTGATGTGTGGGATTTTTCAGGGAAAGACATTGGATTGATGAAAGGAGTTGATCCTGTTCAAATTTCAGTCAAACAAGGTGCAGAATTTCCAAAAACGCCTCAGTAACATCTGTAATTGAATTAATGATTGAACAAGGTATTTTGAGAGAGATACTAGGGAGTCCTTGTAATTTACCAAATGGGGATTAAGAAACCGAGTGATAAGTACAGAATAATTCAAGACCGAAGGAAAATTAATAAGATAGTGATACCTTGTTGCCCAATAGTGCCAACAGCAGTGATTCTTTACCAAATTCCTTGCGAGGCGGAATGGTTTACCGTGATTGATTTGTGCCAAGCATTTTTCTCGATACCCTTATATCCGGATAGCCAATATTGGTTTGCGGTCCGGTTCGGAGACAGTGTTTTTGCATAGTGCAGAATTCCTCAAGGATATACAGAGTCCCTAATGTTCAATCAAATTTTGAAAAAGTGTTGAGTCATTGGTAATGCCAGAAGACTCAGTTTTGGTGCAATACATTGACGATTTGCTTGTTGCATCAAGGACGAGGGAAGCATGTGTGACAGATACAATTGCTCTACTGAACCATTTGGCAGTAGGTGGGCATAAAGTTTCACCTGCAAAATTGCAATTCTGTCAAAAGGAAGTTTTATATTTGGGCCATAAAAATCGAAAAAGGAGTCAGGAAAGTATCAAAAGATCGAATAACTGATCTTGCAAATGAATCCACCCAGAACGCAGAAAGAGGTTCGAATGTTCTTGGGTATGGTTGGATATTGCAGACAATGGATCAGTGGCTTTTCACTGACAGCCAAGCCATTACTGAGATTGACACAAAGATGTGACCGATCCAATCGAACTGGATGAAGAATGCATGAGGGCATTTGTAAAGTTGCATGAGGGCATTTGTCGAGCACCTGCATTAGGAATGCCAGATTACAGTAAGGATTTTGCATTGTTTGCTGTGAGAGAGACGGTTGTGCACTTTCAGTTCTAATGCAAATGCATGGAACAGCACGTCGTCCAGTGGCATATTTTTCAGCAACACTAGATTCAGTGGCTGCAGCGTTACCGGGATGTTTGAAAGCAGTTGCTGCTAATTGTGTGAGTTTGGAACAGAGTGAATCCATTGTAATGGGACATTCATTGAGAGTGTATGTGCCACATTCTGTCGAGATCTTGTTGACGCGAACTAGAGCACAGCATCTTACAAGTAGTCGGTTAACAAGATATGAGACAGTGATTTTGGGAGCAGAGAATGTGACTGACAAGATGTACGAATTTGAATCCAGCTACTTTGTTACCAAGTTGTGAGGAAGTGGTGGATGAAGCTGATCATGATTGTCTGGATGTAACTGAGCTGTGTAAAAAGCCAAGACCTGATATAAAAGACACAATTGGCTGAATTGGATTGCGTTATGTTTGTGGATGGATCTTGCTTGAGAGATGATAAAGGTACATTACGTGCTTCATATGCAGTTTGTACAGTGGCAATGGTTCTTGAAGCTTCATGCTTGAAAGGAAAAAGTTCCGCACAAATTTCTGAGCTGGTTGCATTGACCAGAGCATGCATAATTGGCAAAAATCTGAGAATAACTATATTCACTGTCAATATGGTTTTGAGATGTCCACGATTTTGGACAATTGTGGTTGCAATGTGGATTTTTGACATCTGGTTCACCCATTCGAAATGGTAACTATGTTAAGGAGTTACTAGTTGCACTACAATTGCCCAAAGAAATTGGAGTCGTGAAATGTTCAGCACACAAATCTGGAAATGATTATGTCACAAACAGAAATCGATATGCAGACCAAGTTGCACATTTTTGTGCTCAAAACTCAATTTCAATTAACAAAGATACACAGAAATCTGATACAAATTGTCATCTGGTGTTTTCTTCTGTGGAGACATCGGAAGAAATTAGACAACTGCAGGAAAAAGCTAGTGAGGAAGAAAGAAAATTGGGATCAAGGTAGGTTGTTCATGTAGGCCTGAAGATGAAGTGTGGATTTACACTGATTGAAGACCAATAATGCCAGACAGCCTGTTGTCACAAATGGCAAGAATGTACCATGGTTTAACACATGTAGGAAGAGACGCGATGATTAGGCTATTTAAGCAAACATAATATAATCCTAAGTTCAGGGTCATTGCAGAAAGTCTTTGCCAGAGGTGCATAACTTGCCAGCAGCAAAATGCAGGTAGGAAGACAGTTGTCAGTTGGGGACGAATTGGAAAAGCAGCAGGTCCATTTACTAGACTGCAAGCAGACTTTATAGAACTGTCTCCATGTAATGGATTGAAATATGTATTGGTGGTGGTCTGTCTGTTCTCTCGTTGGGTGGAAGCTTATCCAACAAGACAAAATGATAGTCTAACAGTTGCTAAACTGCTACTGAGAGAGATAATACCACGGTTTGGATTTCCAGTCTCTTTAGAAACTGATAGAGGTACACATTTTAATATTGAAATAATTTGGATGATTTGGGCAGCATTGCAAATTGAGCATAAATTACATTGTGCCTATCAACCAGAAGCTTCAGGTGTGGTCGAGCAGATCAATGGTACAATTAAGTCAAGACTTTCAAAAGTAAGTGCATCCACAGCACTAAAATGGCTAGATGCTTTACTGATGAGTCTGAGAAGTATTCCTGATTAAAAAAGACTGGATTATCGCCCCACGCAGTAATTATGGGCGGAGCAATGAGCCAGCCAATAGTTCCAGCAAATCAACTGATGATCTAGTGCTCTATTATTGCAAAGGATTGGCGGATGTGGTGTGTTCTGTCTTTCATCAGGTTGGAGAAGTTGCAGCAACAACACAGCAAGAACAAGCGCATGACCCAAGTCCAGGAGAGTGGATCCTGGTGAAGAAACACGTAAGGAAGTAGTGTTTCGAACCACGTTGGCATGGGCCATACCAAGTGATATTGGTGACGACGACAGCAGTGAAGTGTGGTGGCTTACCAAATTGGATACACGCTAGTCACACAAGAAGAGTCCCAAGTCCACTTGAAACTACAGAAACAAATGAAAAAGATCAAGATCAGGCTGAAAATCAAGGAGGGTCTGAACAGAGTCGAATAAAGTGGGCACCAGCTACTGGGTCTCGTGAGACTGTTGTCAATGCTGATACAGAAGAGTTTGTTGCAAGTGCAAACAAGAAAGGAAGCAAATAAAAGTTGTGAATCAAGTCTTGAATCTGGCGACTCTGTGCAAGAGAAAAAGGCAAGAAAAGCAGACATATGGCCAAAGGGAGTGAAAAGACTGAAATACACTCTGATTAAAGAAGTTCCAAGTACAATAATAGAAATATCGAGTCAAACAGAACAAAGTGATTCAGAGGAAGATACAGTTCGGAGAACAAAAAGAGCAAGAGTCCCGAACAAGAAGTATACCGCACCTGAATGGACATATGTGGTGACTGAAGAAGTTAAAGATACAGATCATTACGAGGAAAAGACAGATACAGAATCAAGCAACAAAATAAATTACGAGCCACCCTACATAAACTGTGTTGAAAATAAGGGTGCAGAAGATTGAAAAGGCTGTTCTGTAAAGTGCAGAAAATAAAGCTGGAACTCAGTTAAAGGCTGTTAAAAAAAAAAAATATATATAGGGGGAAGGCAAGAAGGCTTAAAGAAGTGCTTGGATACACTACACATTATTACATATTTTTTAGGTTCTCTTTTAGTTTTTTTAGTTTTTTTTTAAATGGCAAGGGCAAAATTTCAAGAGACTGGATATCAAAATCGAAGTTTTAAACGTAAATGTATTAATGCTTGCTTTATAAGTGTCTTACTAATAATGTTTGTTTGGTTAATATTAGTTGTTGTGCCCTATTTAATGTATTCTACTAAGAATAATATTACTAATAATTTGGTGACTAAAAAAGTAGATGTGGAAAATCTTAAAGAAGATCCATAGACTAACATTGAGAAATTAACAAGTGATAATATATTTCACCAGGATAACTCATTGATTTTTCGTTAAATGTTTTTACTAAATTATTTTACGAGTATGTAGATACTATGGATGCGAGAGATTGTTATGTGTGCATGCAATTACCTTTGTCTGAGGGGATGACCTATCATCACCTATCTTTAACATATAGAGTTTCGTGTAGTGTACTAACAAGTTTGTTCTATGAAAAAGGAAGCTTGCAATATTTGTATTCAAATTATGATTTAGTATTTTCTGAAGTCCCTACTAGAAAGAATATGAATATGGTAAGTAGTGTGAAAAATGCAGAGTATTTTGGAGAATTCTTCCATACTACTAAAACGATAGATACGGTTATGCACTTCGTAATAACTTGACCTGTAGTTTGCGTCAGAAGGAGATGACTTTATAAATCTGGTGGAAGATAAGAGACAGAGTTAAGAAAAAAGCTGCTGAGCAGAAGTCCCATATACCTCCTTGGGCTTTTAGAGGAGATTACAAAAAGGGTGAGACATATGCTGCAATGACTCTGGATTGGCATCATAGGGGAAAGCTTTGCTTACTTAGACAGAAAACTGAGTATAATAATTATTTCATTGGTTCTAGTGAATGTGACCATACTTTCCTAATTACAGGGGGTTGGGGAATAAGAGGTGGTACGGATCCGGTTTTCCCTGGGATATATTATGTATGTGGTAAGAATGCCACACACATTGGTATGGGTGTTATTTGGGAATTGTCTTTCCGAAGGTGTACCATTTGGATAAAAGTCATGGAACCAATAAAAAGAAGAGTGGACTAACATGAAATAAAATGGGAATTAGTGCTGCGGAAATTGTGAGTGATATTTTTGGAGCAATTATACCTTCAGTTGGAGTAATCTTGAATTCACATAAAATTAGAAAATTATCCACAGTGGTTGATCGTTTATCAACAGATCCTGCTGGAGGATTCTTAATGATTGATACCGAGATGGTGGCTATAAGATCTATGGTCTTGCAAAATCGACTTGCTCTTGATGTATTATTGGCAAAAGAGGGCGGAGTCTGTAGTATGTTGAAAATTCAAGTGTTGCACATATATCCCTGACAAAAGTAAGAACCTAGAGGGATATATTACAAATATTACACATTTACGAGAAGATTTAACTGAACTGAAGGTGGACATGCTTGGGAGAAACTTGGTAGGGGTTTCTCTTCAGTGGGTAACTGGTTTTCTGCTTTTAGTAATAGCTTGCTAGGGAAAATACTAACGCCAATAGTTGCTGTTGCTACAGGGATATTAACACTGGTATTAATATATAGGTGTTGTAAGTGTAAGAAACAAACACTAGAGACTAAGCGGAGAGCGAGAAAGAGAGAAGAAAGAGTTGGAAGACAGAAGTGGAAATTACTATCAAATAGTAAAAGACATGGATGGGGTTATGTTGAAAAAGAAGAAAACTACTGCTTTCTAAGTAGTATAACCTGATAATCAGATTTTTTTTTTTTTAAATGATGGCTCAAGTCACCATCAAAGGAGGGATTGCTGGAGCAGGGTTTTGCGAAATAAAACCGGCTCGGATTAAACTCCTCATTGTGTGGATTATTAACAAAATGGTGTGAAAATTAGCAGTGCAAAACTAAAAAGGGAGGATGAAAACTGCACAAGTGCGTGCTGGAAAGAAATGAGTGTTTTCCAGTGCTTTTGTAGTAGGCCGCAAATGTAAATGAATAATGCAGAAATAACAGCCAAAGAAAATAATAATAGAAGTCATAAGCTTAAAAGACATATTTTTCCTTTCCACTAACTGTTTGAAAAAGTATATAATGTGATGCAAAGCAGCATTAATAATGGAGTTCTGTAAAGTGACATCGATAATCACGTGTATTTGTTTTTCCTAGAGCACATTTTACTGTTCTGCAGAGAAGGCCTCAAGATTCTTTTTAGGTTTCATTTGCTTATTAAAACGTAGGCTGCAAATATATGTATTTTGTCCTTTGTGAGTTCCTGATTATGGCCGAGGCTGTGTGGAGGAAGGAATGAACATTATGAATGGAATTTCCTTGCCGAGCGGAATTTGTGGACACTTGTGCTAGGAGTTGGATACATTAGCGAGCTGGAGAAATGTACAAGCCACGGAAGAGATTATCGGACTTTCCTTTGCTGAAGGTCGATGACGGAAGTTTTCTAAAAACAAAGGAACTGTTGAAAAGTTAGGCTCATCGGAAGTGGAGTGACCAGACACCCCCTGGTCTAATCCAATTTTGAAGATTTTAGGTGTGATACATGGGGGGGGGGGGAGGGGTTGGATCTTTAGTGAATTAGGGTATGACCATTAGTACTGAAATCTATTAGTGAGATTCTTGCGAGAAGGGAGGTTTTTGCGAGATTTACTTTGCGAGAGGAGAGAGCAGTGTTGCGGTTTCCTAACTTAAACTGACTGTTGTTCTGCTGATCCTGACTCTTAACTTTGCTCCTCATACCTTTTGAGGGTGTCCCATCTATTTTCTCGGCCCGAGAGTAGTTTATCAGACTTTTAGCATTTTGTGCAAATAGGTTGGTACGATATTATGAATTTGCATTAATCTTATTTTGCAAATGTCTTTACTCTTTTGTCTCTTCGCCTATCTACTCTGATGACACGTATATTTGAGATGTGTTTATGAATTACTATTTGTAGTTTCTCTTGTATGGTGATCTATGATTCAAGCTGTATTGTACTTGAGGAGCATTCATATTAATTTAGATAAAAGCATATTGATAAGTCATCAGAGTTTGTCTTTATTAAAGAAATTTGGTTATATTAAATGATTATTTCTTTGTTTAGGTCCTCATTGTTAGAATTCTGTCAATCCTTTGCCTATCCCTATCAACTATAAAAGATTCATCGGAGAGAAAAGAGGACCAATATAGACAATAGAAATTGGTAACATGTTTTAAACTCATGCAGCGCAAGAGAGACTGGCAGGTATTAAATTTGGTCCAGATGGTAAAAATTAGCAAAGCCCCCTTCCGCTGCATCACAAATGCAGCCCAGATCATACTACAGTTTCATCTTTGCCCAATTCATACAAAACACAAGTGTCTAGTGGTATTCAAACACAGATGAACATCCCCAAAATTGTACTTGTATAAATGAATATAAATTACAAAGCACAACCAATGTAAAGAGAATTATAACAGACCACTTTATTCAATATATATTCAGTGCATTCACATATAAAATGATCAACAAAGTGCATACGGAGTTGTGCTCACAGTGGTGAAATATTTATACATTGCCATACAAACACAGCACAGTCATCTGGTGTAAATTTGGTTAGACACAAGGGAAATGCACATTGCTCAAAAAGTTCTCCCAGTGTAGGATTAGTCTTATTACACCCGAAGATCTACATCAACGTTTCGATCCAATGGTCTGAAAAGTCCACTGCCTTTGTATTCTACAATACATGAAGGGAAAACCGGGTCCTTTTATTATTTGATGGTTAAATCATTGTCTAACTATAGTTATTGTTCAGTGTGGTACCAATACTTCATAGTACCATTATTGTATCAAGTCACATAGCACTATGTATAAGTAACCAGCATGGAGTGGAATCTGTGTGGTATACACACAAATGTTTGGAAGTTCATACCGTTCAGGTTGTATGCTCCAGACAACTCTTAAGGAAGTAGCTGTAATTAAATGGAGCCGCATGTGTTGATGATTGAGACCATGACATGTACTGCGTTGTCATTTCTATGTATGGACGAGGTAACACTATACTCTCTTCCTTGCCGTCAGGTGAAACTGATATCACATTTCAAAACAATCAACCATGCCCAAAGGAACATTCATCTATATCCTTAGATAGCTCAATGTTACTTCTTATACCTGCCCCTAAAAATAAAGTAAGAAAACGGCTTAATCTCCATTCACTAGTCCTCTACCTCTTTCTAACACACAAATAAATATATATATATATATATATATATATATATATATATATATATATATTATCTACTGGCGGTCGCCAGTAGATAGTTAGGACCTATTTTCCATAGGAAATCCGCAACATTCTATTTGAAATAACGTTGGCGCCGGATGACGAATCTTCGCGAAAGCTTCCAACTTGTTGGGGCGCTTCGGTCCGCTCCTATCCTGAAAGTCTCAGGGTGATTCGTCAAGCAGGGGCCGAGAAAAAAAGGGGGTCCCAAAACGCGTTTTCCCCATTCATTTTTCCATAGGAACCGTTCATTGCGGCTACAGCCCGAACTGCTGAACGGAATTACACCAAATTTGGCAAAGAGGTAGCCCTTGGTTCAGTGTCGTGCCTTTTGCTTAAATGGTGTAAATCCGTTCAGAAGTTCCTGAGAAAATCAAAACTAAAGTCACATATATATCTATGGCCGAGTAGGGTCCGCGTACCCTCCCGATCACGAGCTGCATGCTAATTGGCTGTCAAGTGGCTGTCAACACTCCAAATCAGGAAGTGTTGGCAGCCATTTTGTCCCTCGGTAGAACCGAGGGACAGAAACAATCAATCAATCAATCACAGAATTTGCAGAGCGCACTACTTACCCGCGAGGGTCTCAAGGCGCTGGGGAGAAAAAAGGGGGGGGGGGTGCTGCTACTGGTCGAACAACCAGGTCTGGAGTAGCCTCCTGAAGGTCAGCAGGTCTTGGGTCTGTCGTAGGCTTAGTGGAAGGGTGTTCCAGGTCTTGGCGGCGAGGTGGGAGAAGGATCTGTAAAGTGACATCGATAATCACGTGTATTTGTTTTTCCTAGAGCACATTTTACTGTTCTGCAGAGAAGGCCTCAAGATTCTTTTTAGGTTTCATTTGCTTATTAAAACGTAGGCTGCAAATATATGTATTTTGTCCTTTGTGAGTTCCTGATTATGGCCGAGGCCGGGGTTGAGAGCGTGGAGTGTGGTGGCATCGTATCGGCGTCGGTCCTCGAGGCTGGTGCGGGGGGGCGCACGGCCCAGGGGTTCTGGCGCTGGGCGCGGTCCAGGCGCGGACGGGCGCAGACGGGCTTGCCTTAGGCGCGCCAGCGGCGCGCCCACTGCGCACGTCCGCTGCGCGGCAGGCGCGCCAGCGGCCGCCATATATGGGGAGGTGGGAGGGAGGAGCAGCTGGGAGGCGGGAGGCAGGGGCAGCGAATGGGCAGTCAGGGGGGCGGGGCCGCAGGGGACGCAGCGGCGGGAGTGGAGAGAGGCAACGAGGGGAACAGAAGGCAAAATGGGCACAGGGAAATGGGGGCAGCGAGGGGAACAGAAGGAAAAAATGGACAGTCAAATGGGGGCAGCGAGGGGAACAGAAGGAAAAATGGACGCAGTCAAATGGGGGCAGCGAGGGGAACAGAAGGAAAAATGGACACAGTCAAATGGGGGCAGCGAGGGGAACAGAAGGAAAAAATGGACACAGTCAAATGGGGGCAGCGAGGGGAACAGAAGGAACAAGCATTGGCATAGCCAATAGGTCTCGCTTTTGGGACCTTACAAGTATTTAGTTATGCAACTGTTGCATGGCTAAACACTTATAAAGGTCCCAAAGGCGAGACCTATTGGCAATGCCAATGCTTGTTTGTTTACGCAGCACCCCGCCCTTTCAAAGTTAGCAAGCTGAGGGCGGCCTAATAATAATGGAGATATCTGTCTTTTTCTGAGGGTGATCCAGATTGAAAAGAGGGCGACAGCCACCAAAACAGGGCGAGTTGACATTGGCACTTTTTAAGTTCAGATTGCTGTAGCGCCGTCCGCACTTTCCACAATATTGGAAAGTGTACATGGAAAATTCCTATGTTGAGCAAAACATATCAGCGCCAGGTCCAGAATTTGATTAGGTGCCCCTTGCTGGTAACCTGAAGACAGCCCAATGGGTAGTTCAACACTCTTACCTCGTTGCCTCCTTCCTCGCGCACTGTGCAACACACAGTGCAATTCCACCTCACTACCCCCCCGCCCCCCGTCACCTCAGACTTGTGCACGCGTCGGTTTGACTGTGCCCCCTCACGCTCCCTCGTCCCCGCAGTCCTGCACGTACCTCTCGCAGCGGGCTCCGGTACCAGCGCTCCTCGAAGCCCCGGTTTCGGTTCTCGGAGCTGTCAGCCCGGAAGCTCCAGACACCTCCGAGCTCCTTCAGCTCCCGGCTCTTACTCTCCCGGGGCTCAGGAGACCCCCTGCAGGGCCCGGCTCGGGGCTCCGAGGAGGAAGCAGCCCAGCACGGCAAGGTACAGCCGGGAGGCGCCCGGCATGGTGCGCGGAGGCAGCAAGGGTAGCACGAAGCTGGGTGAGCGAGCCTGGCAGGGAGAGGGGCAGCTACGAGATCCGAGGGGGAGACGGGCAGCTACGAGATCTGGGGGTGAGTTTGTGAGGGGGTGCAACACAGAAAGGATAAGGGGAGGTGAAGCACAGCGTCCTGCTCTGGGCCGGGTAAGCACTTTGTAATCTCCGCTTCCTCTCAGACTCACTCACACAGCCCGGGAAGAGTCAGCTGACAGCAGCGGGCGGCACATGACTGGCCACAGATGAGTACATGCACGAAGTACTGACACCACCTATGGAAGTGCTTGGAACTGTGAACCTGAGTACAGTAGGGGCGGGGTCAAAGGCATGGCCAAACAAGCACGGAATCGAAACGGAGGAGCGGGGACGAGCGAGCGCGGCAGCCTGCTCAGCTGACCAGACGCTCGTGCGTCATGGCCTTTTGCCGGCATGTGTTTACAATTATCGCGCACGCGTCTGGGCACGATAATTGGAAACACATGTCTGCCGCGCGTAACCATCCCAAAAAGGCCAGCCACGACGCACGAGCGTTTGGACTGCTTCTGAAACCCCCTTACTTAAAGTCTTCGCCTAGCAGCGCTTGCGCGCTACTCGAGGCTCGACCTAAAAATGGACAGTCAAATGGGGGCAGCGAGGGGAACAGAAGGAAAAATGGACACAGTCAAATGGGGGCAGCGAGGGAACAGAAGGAAAAACGGGCACCGAGGCCACAAGCAGAGGGGCGAGCTTACCAGCAGCAGCAGCGGGCAGGATACCACAGGCGGAGCTGTGTGGCGGGGGAGCGACCTACCTGGCAAGGTCAAGGGTCGCTCTCCTCACCGCGCAGCGGCCGCCATATATGGGGAGGTGGGAGGGAGGAGCAGCTGGGAGGCGGGAGGCAGGGGCAGCGAATGGGCAGTCAGGGGGGCGGGGCCGCAGGGAACGCAGCGGCGGGAGTGGAGAGAGGCAACGAGGGGTACAGAAGGCAAAATGGGCACAGGGAAATGGGGGCAGCGAGGGGAACAGAAGGAAAAAATGGACACAGTCAAATGGGGGCAGCGAGGGGAACAGAAGGAAAAAATGGACACAGTCAAATGGGGGCAGCGAGGGGAACAGAAGGAAAAAATGGACACAGTCAAATGGGGGCAGCGAGGGGAACAGAAGGAAAAATGGACGCAGTCAAATGGGGGCAGCGAGGGGAACAGAAGGAAAAATGGACGCAGTCAAATGGGGGCAGCGAGGGGAACAGAAGGAAAAATGGACACAGTCAAATGGGGGCAGCGAGGGGAACAGAAGGAAAAATGGACAGTCAAATGGGGGCAGCGAGGGGAACAGAAGGAAAAATGGACGCAGTCAAATGGGGGCAGCGAGGGGAACAGAAGGAAAAATGGACACAGTCAAATGGGGGCAGCGAGGGGAACAGAAGGAAAAATGGACACAGTCAAATGGGGACAGCGAGGGGAACAGAAGGAAAAACGGGCACCGAGGCCACAAGCAGAGGGGCGAGCTTACCAGCAGCAGCAGCGGGCAGGATACCACAGGCGGAGCTGTGTGGCGGGGGAGCGACCTACCTGGCAAGGTCAAGGGTCGCTCTCCTCACCGCGCAGCGGCCGCCATATATGGGGAGGTGGGAGGGAGGAGCAGCTGGGAGGCGGGAGGCAGGGCAGCAAATGGGCAGTCAGGGGGGCGGGGCCGCAGGGGACGCAGCGGCGGGAGTGGAGAGAGGCAACGAGGGGTACAGAAGGCAAAATGGGCACAGGGAAATGGGGGCAGCGAGGGGAACAGAAGGAAAAATGGACACAGTCAAATGGGGGCAGCGAGGGGAACAGAAGGAAAAATGGACACAGTCAAATGGGGGCAGCGAGGGGAACAGAAGGAAAAACGGGCACCGAGGCCACAAGCAGAGGGGCGAGCTTACCAGCAGCAGCAGCGGGCAGGACACCACAGGCGGAGCTGTGTGGCGGGGGAGCGACCTACCTGGCAAAGCGCAAAAAGGGGGCAGGGTAGAATCACCCTGACCCCCTAGGTCTGCTCAGGGGGTCCCACAAGGACCCCCTGGGCAGAAAAACCGCAGCTCTGTGGCGTTTTTTGGAGGTACATGGTGGGCTAGTTGGACTCCAGGGACCCTCAGTATTCAAGGGGACTTAATCCCCCAACTTAAAACGCGCCACGGGGCGTGTTTGCACACTGGTGAAGGGAGGGGGCGTGGCTTCAGGTAACATGTGTGCAAACAGGCCCCGTGGCGCGTTTTAAGATGGGGAATTAAATCCTCTTCAATCCGGAGGGTCCCTGGGGGCCAACTAGCCCACCAGGTACCTCCAGTAAGCGCCAAGGAGCTGTGTTGCAGAGTGTTGTAAAAAGGGGCATGGCCTCTGAACACCTCTCTGCAACGCAGCTCTCTGGCGCATACTGGAGGTATCTGGTGGGCCAGTTGGCCCCTAGGGACCCTCGGGATTGAGGAGGAATTAATTCTCCAACTAAAAACGCGCCACAGGGCGTGTTTGCAGACATGTCACTTCAGGCCCCACCCCCTTCCTTCACCATTGTGCAAATATTCCTCTAAAATCAGCCAAACTACGAATTCCAATTTACTCACCGGTTATCAGGAGAGACCTCAGTGCTGCATCTTTGAGCCCAGTACTGATCATGAAAAGTAATTTTAACCGTACTTACCAGTAACTTGAATTTCCTTCCATAGGCTAACATTGACTGGTTTCACTTGGAAATTCTTCTAAGTGTGGAGTTTTGGAACTTTATAATATTCCTCTAAAATCAGCCGAACTACGAATTCCGATTTACTCCCCTGTTATCAGGAGAGAACCCAGTGCTGCATCTTTCAGCCCAGCACAGACCCTGAAAAGTAATTCTAACCGTACTTACCAGTAACTTGTATTTCCTTCCATAGGAATCCATTGTCTGGTTTTCAGCAGAAAAGTTTCAAAGTGTCGATTTTCACAAACTACAAATATTCCTTAAAAATCGCCTGTATGACTTAAACGCATTCTTTCAACTGTTTACAGGAGATGCACCAGTGCTGGATCCAGGATCCACCACTGAGTAAGAAAAAGTAACGATAACACTACTTACCTGCTAAGTGAATTTCCTCCCATAGGATAACATTGGTGATTCTATGTGAAAAAGTTTCTAAGTGTCAACTTTTAAAATACAATAATATTCCTTAAAAATCACTACTGTAACCAAACCGCTTTTTTTACTCAACTGTTTACAGGAGATGTCCCAGGACTGAATCTAGGATCCAGTCCTGTGGTTAGAAAAAGTAATCCATAAAGTAACTAATTGCATTTAACTTGAAATTCACATTGAGCTCAATGTTGCATTGTGTTTGAAATTGTGTTGCCCATTGCAACAACTGTAACTACTGTACTTAAAAGTCTATTGCCTATTTGCAAAGTATTTAAACTAAAGTAATTCATTCTGAGAAAGTATATTTTGTAATGTATAATGTAATTACAATGTATTTAAAAAATAAAATATCTAAAAATAAAGTTTAAAAAAATGTAGTAAATCCGTATCAAAAAATAAATATAACAATTAATACATTTAAAAATTGTCATTTACAAAACCTTTGAAATTCACTGAAAAAAACCATAGGTTTCAGACATGTTATAGTTAGGAATTAGCATTTAAAAAACCTTACAAATTCACTGAAAAAACCATAGGTTTTAGGGACAGTTATAGTTAGTTGGACATTGCACTCGTACAAAACCCGTGAAATTCCCCCGTTATAGTTAGTTCAGGTAACTATAACTGGCGCCCCCGCAATGCACTGCTGATGACGTCACATATTACATCACCCATGACATGGTCAGTGACATCACTGATGACATCTCAAATGACATCACTGATGACATCACTGATGACATCATCCATGTGATAATTTGATGCATCTTCTCACACCCTAATATAACTTTTGATACACCCACTGTAAATTACAGACTGCCATTGTCAAAACCATAGACACTCCAACACCAATTACTATATACACACTCACTGATTCTTAGGTCTACACACACACACACACATCTACTCACTCACCCGTACAGTCACTCATACTTATAGTCACTCAGTACAGGACTATTATATGCACTCATACACCTATATAAACACTCACACACCGCCACTCATCCATAGAGTTACTCACACACCTAGTCAGTCATGCAAAAAATTAAGCACACACCCATTTACTCACCTATACAGTTACACACACAAGCTCACTTACTCATACAAATACTAGCACATTCTTACGCTCTTATACAATCTCTGATACAAGCACACACTCATCCATACAGTCACTCTCACAATCACACACTCTCGCTTATAGCCATTTATATACTCCAACACACATATATACTGCCTTTCACATATGTAGTTACTCACACATGTACCACTGGGACATACATTCACTCACTAACACACTCTTACACACACTTACCCACCCATAGTCTATCACAGATGCACTCTTGAAACCATCCACCCAGTGAATCACCCACTCACACATCTATGCACAGAGTCGCACACACCCCACCCACACAAACACTCAGGCACCCATACAGATACTCAGACAACCAATCAATAACTCATATAGACACTCATGTAGCTATTCACAAACACATGCAGCCACTTACACAGCAACAGACAGACGGATACAGACATTCACCCAGTTTAGTCACTAACCCATGCATTCAGTAAGATACGTTTAATCACTCACTTATTGAGTTAGTCACGCACCTACTAAATCATCCATTCAGACACTTATACACCCACTCATTCTTCAATACGCCTTTCCCTATATATATTAAACATTTTTAAACTTTACAGAAACACAGTCACTGGATGATGTCATCAGTGATGTCATTTGAGATGTCATCAGTGATGTCATCAGTGATGTCACTGACCATGTCATGAGTGATGTAATATGTGACGTCATCAGCAGTGCATTGCGGGGCGCGAGTTATAGTTACCTGAACTAACTAAAACGGGGAATTTCACGGGTTTTGTACGAGTGCAATGTCCAACTAACTATAACTGTCCCTAAAACCTATGGTTTTTTCAGTGAATATATATATATATATATATATATATATATATATAAAATCTACTGGCGGTCGCCAGTAGATAGTTATAGTTAGGACCTATTTTCCATAGGAAATCCGCGACATTCTATTTGAAATAACTCTTGCGTCGGTTGACGAATCTTGCGAAATTTTCAAACTTTATGGTCCGCTCTGGTCCGCTCCTACCCTGAAAGTCTCAGGGTGATTCGTCAAGCGGGGGCCGAGAAAAAGGGGGTCCCAAAACGTGTTTTCCCCATTCATTTTCCCATAGGAAACTTTAGACACGGCTACAGCCCGAACTGCTGAACGGAATTACACCAAATTTGGCAAAGAGGTAGTTTTTGGTTCAAAAGAACCCTTTTTGTTAAATGGTGTAAATCCGTTCAGTAGTTGCTGAGAAAATCAAAAGTAAAAACACATATATATCTGGGCGGAGCCTAACCACACATGTCATCGTGAGATCTGATTGGCTGTCAGCACTTCATCCTGGAATTGCTGGCAGCCATCTTGGGACCAATATAAATGATAGTACCCCATTGAAATGCATTGTAGTGAATCGAAGATTTTGAGGGTTACCAAAAGGAGAACTATAAAGGGTGATAACAGACTTTAGTTACATTAGAATTCATTTGTTGGTGGTACCATACTAATTTCAGGAATTGTGGTGTGTTCTAAGATGATTTTACCCTGTGAAAAACCTTCTGCTGGGATATCATGAATCATGTTTGAGAGAAAACTATTTTCACATGCTTGTCCCACACAGTTTTGGAAGGTGCCCCAGAAGCTAAAATGAGAGCATATTTTCTGTAAATTCACATTATCTTTCTCAGTCATGTGAGAATGAAGTCTGACATTCTCAGTAAAACATGTACATCCAACAAGGGCAGAGACTGTCAGTTGATTCCTTTGTGTTCTACTGCAGCTTCCCAGAGTGTTCTAAAGAACAACTAGAGCGCTAACAGTCTTACTTATGACAAAAGTATGGCACACCTGAAGCCATCTTGATTGGAATAAACTGGTAACACTTAAAACATTTAATTTAAAAAGGAACAAAATGATGGGGTTCATTTTGTCATAGAAATTATGGTTAGTGCTGTAGAAAGAAAAATTAGGACATGTTTCAAGTGTGATCTCAAATATCTTCCTGTTATATTTCAACAGGAGCAGCCTGTCAGTTGATGCCTTTGTGTTCTACTGCAGCTTCCCAGAGTGTTCTAAAGAACAACTAGAGCGCTAACAGTCTTACTTATGACAAAATTATGGCACACCTGAAGCCATCTTAATTGGAATAAACTGGTAACACTTAAAACATTTAATTTAAAAAGGAACAAAATGAGGGGGTTCATTTTGCCATAGAAATTATGGTTAGTGCTGCAAAAACAAATGTGTGACACATCTGAATGCCTTCTTGATGGAATCAAAGTAAAAAACAAAGCATTTCCTACTGAGGAGACTGCAGTAAATGAGGAAATTAGGAAACTTCATAACAAAGAAGTCTTCCAAGATGGCCACCAGTGAAAAAGAGCCCAAATGTAGCACAAATATTACCCAGATGTAGCCCACATATAGCCCAATGACAAAAGTGTGCAAAACACTTTTTATTTTTAGTTTTTTGCAGTTTTATGTAGTGCAGACTGGTCAGGTATTGGAGCGTTGCATCTTAAAACATGACCCCCTACACTACAAAAACACCACTGCACTACCCTAAACCCTAAAACACTACCCCAGGACGACCCCCTACACTACACAAGCACCACTGCACTATCCTAAACCCTAAAACACTACCCCCAGCATGACCCCTCACACTACACAAACACCACTGCACTACCCTAAACCCTAAAACACTACCCCAACACCACTGCACTAACCTAAATCCTAAAACACTACCCCCAGCACGACCCCCTACACTACCCAAACACCACTGCACTACCCTAAAACATAACCCACTACACTACACAAACACCACTGCACTACCCTAAACCCTAAAACACTACCCCCAGCACGACCCCCTACACAAGCACCACTGCACTACCCTAAACCCTAAAAACTGCCCCCAGCACGACCCCCTACACTACACAAACACCACTGCACTACCTTAAACCCTAAAACACCACCCCCAGCAAGACCCCCTACACTCCCCGTACACCACTGCACTGCCCTAAACCCTGAAACACCACCCCCAGCATGACCCTCTACACTGCCCGAACACCACTGCACTGCCCTAAACCCTGAAACACCACCCCCAGCACGAACCCCTACACTGCCCGAACACCACTGCACTGCCCTAAACCATGAAACACCAGCCCCAGCACGACCCCCTACACTGCCCGAACACCACTGCACTGCCCTAAACCCTGAAACACCACCCCCAGCACGACCCCTACACTGCCCGAACACCACTGCACTGCCCTAAACCATGAAACACCAGCCCCAGCACGACCCCCTACACTGCCCAAACACCACTGCACTGCCTCAAACCCTGAAACACCACCCCCAGCACGACCCCTACACTGCCCGAACACCACTGCACTGCCCTAAACCCTGAAACACCAGCCCCAGCACAACCCCGTAAACTGCCCGAACACCACTGCACTGCCCTAAACCCTGAAACACCAGCCCCAGCACAACCGCCTACACTGCCCGAAAACCACTGCACTGCCCTAAACCCTGAAACACCCGCCCCAGCAAGACCCCCTACACAGCCCGAACACCACTGCACTGCCCTAAACCCTGAAACACCACCCCCAGCAAGACCCCCTACACTGCCCGAACACCACTGCACTAAAGCCTGAAACAGCACCCCCAGCAAGACCACCTACACTGGCCGAACACCACTGCACTGCCCTAAACCCTGAAACACCACCCCCTGCACGACCCCCTACACTGCCCAAACACCACTGCACTGCCCTAAACCCTGAAACACCACCCCTGCATGACCCCTATACTGCCCGAACACCACTGCACTGCCCTAAACCCTGAAACACCACCCCTCAGCACGACACCCTACACTGCCCGAACACCACTGCACCGCCCTAAACCCTGAAACACCACCCCCAGCACGACTCCCTACACTGCCCGAACACCACTGCACTGCCCTAAACCCTGAAACACAACCCCCTGCATGACCTCCTACACTGCCAGAACACCACTGCACTGCCCTAAACCCTGAAACACCACCCCCAGCACGACCCCCTACACTGCCCGAACACCACTGCACTGCCCTAAACCCTGAAACATCAACCCCAGCAAGACCCCCTACACTGCCTGAACACCACTGCCCTAAACCCTGAAACACCACCCCCTACACTGCACGAACACCACTGCACTGCCCTAAACCCTGGAACACCACCTCCAGCAAAACCCCTACACTGCCTGAACACCATTGCTCTGCCCTAAATCCTGAAACACTAGCCCCAGCATGACCCCTACACTGCTCAAACACCACTGCACTGCCCTAAACCCTGAAACACCACCCCAGCACGACCCCCTACACTGCCCGAACACCACTGCACTGCCCTAAACCCTGAAACACCACCCCCTGCACGACCTCCTACACTACCGGAACACCACTGCACTGCCCTAAACCCTGAAACACCTCCTCCAGCAAAACCCCCTACACTGCCTGAACACCATTGCTCTGCCCTAAATCCTGAAACACTAGCCCCAGCACGACCCCCTACACTGCCCGAACACCACTGCACTGCCCTAAACCCTGAAACACCACCCCCAGCACGACCCCCTACACTGCCCGAACACCACTGCACTGCCCTAAACCCTGAAACACCAGCCCCAGCAAGACCCCTACACTGCCCGAACACCACTGCACTGCCCTAAACCCTGAAACACCAGCCCCAGCATGACCCCCTACACTGCCCGAACACCACTGCACTGCCCTAAACCCTGAAACACCAGCCCCAGCACGACCACCTACACTGCCCGAACACCACTGCACTGCCCTAAACCCTGAAACACCAGCCACAGCACAACCCCCTACACTGCCCGAACACCACTGCACTGCCCTAAACCCTGAAACACCAGCACCAGCACGACCCCCTACACTGCCCGAACACCACTGCACTGCCCTAAACCCTGAAACACCAGCCCCTGCAGCACCCCTACACTGCCCGAACACCACTGCACTGCCCTAAACCCTGAAACACCACCCCTGCACCACCACCTACACTGCCCGAACACCACTGCACTGCCCTAAACCCTGAAACACCACCCCCAGCACGACCCCCTTTACTGCTCGAACACCACTGCACTGCCCCAAACCCTGAAACACCAGCCCCAGCACGACCCCCTACACTGCCCGAACACCACTGCACTGCCCTAAACCCTGAAACACCACCCCCTGCACGATCCCCTACACTGCCCGAACACCACTGCACTGCCCTAAACCCTAAAACACTACCTCCCGCATGACCCCCTACACTACCCAAACACCAATGCACTACCCTAATCCCTAAAACACTACCCCCCGCATGACCCCCTACACTACCCTAAACCCTAAAACACTACCCCCGCATGACTCGCTACACTACCCAAAGACCACTGCACTACCCTAAACCCTAAAACACGACCTCCTACACTACACAAACACCACTGCACTACCCTAAACCCTAAAACACTACCCCCAGCAGTACCCCTACACTACCCAAACACCACTGCACTAACCTAAACCCTAACACTACCCCCAGCAGTACCCCCTACACTACCCAAACACCACTGCACTACCCTAAATCACTACCCCCAGCACGACCCCCTACACTACCCAAACACCACTGCACTACCCTAAACCCTAAAACACTACCCCCAGCACGACCCCTACACTACCCAAACACCACTGCACTACCCTAAACCCTAAAACACTCCCCCCCAGCACGACTCCCTACACTACCCAAACACCACTGCACTACCCTAAACCCTAAATCTACCCCCAGCATGACCCACTACACAAACCACTGCACTACCCTAAACCCTAAAACACTACCCCCAGCACGACCCTCTTCACTACCTAAACACAACTGCACAATTTGTTACAGGCGTTGCAACGCAGGCCTGTGGTACTTACTGGAAGTACCTAGTGGGCTAGTTGGGCCCCAGGGACCCTCAGGATTCAAGGTGACCTAATCCCCCAACTTAAAACGCACCACGGGGCGCGTTTGCACAGTGGTGAAGGGAGGGGGCGGGCCCCAGGTGACATGTGCGCAAACACGCCCTGTGGTGCGTTTTAAGTTGGGGAATTAATTCCCTTTGAATCCTGAGGGACCCTGGGGGCCAACTAGCCCACCAGGTACCTTCAGTAAGCACAACAGAGTTGCGTTGCAGAGAGGTGAAAAAGGTGCGTGGCCTCGGAACGCCTCTCTGCAACTCAGCTCTGTGGTCCTAACTGTAGGTACCTGGGGGCTAGTTGGGCCCCAGGGACCCTCAGAATTCAAGGAGACTTAATCCCGCAACTTAAAAGCGCGCCACGGGGTGCGTTTGCACACGTCACCTCAGGCCCCCCCTCCCTTCACCACTGTGCAAACGCGCCCTGTAGCGCGTTTTAAGAGGTAGTTTTAATCCCCTGCCCTATTATGTACTAGGGACTTGCAGAGGAGGTCATGCTAATCACAGGGGTACCCCAACGCATAGTGTTCCCTAGTGTATGTAGGTGTTTTCACTGTATTCTAAGTGTCTTTTAGCATAGCACTGGCTCTGGTTAGTCAGAGTCAGTTACCACCAGTACCAGTCTGAAAAAGTTGTGGGCACAGGATGATTTTGCAACAAGGCCTCTTTCTGCTCCTCTGTTGGTTCTTTCTGCACATCTTTTGCTTCTTTCTGTGCGTTTTTTCTTCTTTCTTCACATGTCCTACCTCTGTAGGCATAGTTAGAAACTAGCATTTAAAAAACCTTTGAAATTCACTTAAAAATCATGGGTTTCAGGCACGTTATAGTTAGAAATTAGCATTTAAAAAACCTTTGAAATTCACTGAAAAAACCATAGGTTTTAGGGACAGTTATAGTTAGTTGGACATTTCACTCGTACAAAACCATAGAAATTCCCCGTTATAGTTAGTTCAGCTAACTATAACTCTCGCCTCGCAATGCACTGCTGATGACGTCACATATTACATCACTCATGACATGGTCAGTGACATCACTGATGACATCTCAAATGACATCACTGATGACATCATCCAGTGACTGTTTCTGTAAAGTTTAAATATGTTTAATATATATAGGAAAGGCGTATTGAAGAATGAGTGGGTGTATAAGTGTCTGAATGGATGATTTAGTACGTGAGTGACTGACTCTACAAGTGAGTGATTAAATGTATCTTACTGAATGCATGGGTTAGTGACTAAACTGTGTGAATGTCTGTATCCGTCTGTCTGTTGGTTTGTAAGCGGCTGCATGGCTTTCTGAATAGCTACATGAGTGTCTACATGGGTTATTGATTGATTGTCTGAGTATCTGTATGGGTGCCTGAGTGTTTGTGTGGGTGGGGTGTGTGTGACTGTGCATAGATGTGCGAGTTGGTGATTCACTGGGTGCATGGTTTCAAGAGTGCATCTGTGATGGACTGTATGGGTGGGTGAGTATGGGTGTGTTAGTGATTGAATGTATATCTCAGTGGTACATGTGTGAGTAACTACATATGTGAAAGGCAGTATATATGTGTGTTGGAGTATATAAATGGCTATAAGTGAGAGTGTGTGATTGTGAGAGTGGCTGTATGGAGGAGTGTGTACTTGTATCAGTGATTGTATAAGAGCGTAAGAATGTGCTAGTATTTGTATGAGTAAGTGAGCTGGTGTGTGTATAACTGTATAGGGGAGTAAATGGGTGTGTGATTAAGTTTTTTGCATGACTGACTAGGTGTGTGAGTACCTCTATGGATGAGTGGCGGTGTGTGAGTATTTATATAGGTGTTTGAGTGCATATGATAGTCCTGTACTGAGTGACTAAGTATGAGTGACTGTACGGGTGAGTGAGTGGATGTGTGTGTAGACCTAAGAATCAGTGAGTGGGTATGTAGTTTTTGGTGTTGGAGTGTCTATGGTTTTCAGAATGGCAGTCTGTAATTTAGAGTGGGTGTATCAAAAGTTATATTAGGGTGTGAGAAGATGCATGAAATTATCACATGGATGATGTCATCAGTGATGTCATTTGAGATGTCATCAGTGATGTCACTGACCATGTCATGAGTGATGTAATATGTGACGTCATCAGCAGTGCATTGCGGGGGCGCGAGTTATAGTTAGCTGAACTAACTATAACGGGGGAATTTCTATAGTTTTGTACGAGTGAAATGTCCAACTAACTATAACTGTCCCTAAAACCTATGGTTTTTTTCAGTGAATTTTATATATATATATATATATATATATATATATATATATATTATCTACTGGCGGTCGCCAGTAGATAGTTATAGTTAGGACCTATTTTCCATAGGAAATCCGCGACATTCTATTTGAAATAGCTCTTGCGTCGGTTGACGAATCTTCGCGAAATTTTCAAACTTTATGGCCCGCTCCGGTCCGCTCCTACCCTGAAAGTTTCGGGGTGATTCGTCAAGCGGGGGCCGAGAAAAAAGGGGGGTCCCAAAACGTGTTTTCCCCATTCATTTTCCCATAGGAAACTTTAGACACGGCTACAGCCCGAACTGCTGAACGGAATTACACAAAATTTGGCAAAGAGGTAGTTCTTGGTTCAGAAAGAACCCTTTTTGTTAAATGGTGTAAATCCGTTCAGTAGTTGCTGAGAAAATCAAAAGTAAAAACACATATATATCTGGGCGGAGCCTAACCACACATGTCATCGTGAGATCTGATTGGCTGTCAGCACTTCATCCTGAAATTGCTGGCAGCCATCTTGGGACCAATATAAATGATAGTACCACATTGAAATGCATTGTACTGAATCGAAGATTTTGAGGGTTACCAAAAGGAGAACTATAAAGGGTGATAACAGACTTTAGTTACATTAGAATTCATTTGTTGATGGTACCATACTAATTTCAGGAATTGTGGTGTGTTCTAAGGTGATTTTACCCTGTGAAAAACCTTCTGCTGGGATATCATGAATCATGTTTGAGAGAAAACTATGTTCACATGCTTGTCCCATACAGTTTTGGAAGGTGCTCCAGAAGCTAAAAAGAGCATATTTTCTGTAAATTCACATTATCTTTCTCAGTCATGTGAGAATGAAGTCTGACATTCTCAGTAAAACATGTACATCCAACAAGGGCAGAGACTGTCAGTTGATTCCTTTGTGTTCTACTGCAGCTTCCCAGAGTGTTCTAAAGAACAACTAGAGTGCTAACAGCCTTACTTATGACAAAAGTATGGCACACCTGAAGCCATCTTGATTGGAATAAACTGGTAACACTTAAAACATTTAATTTAAAAAGGAACAAAATGATGGGGTTCATCTTGTCATAGAAATTATGGTTAGTGCTCTGGAAAGAAAAATTAGGACATGTTTCAAGTGTGATCTCAAATATCTTCCTGTTATATTTCAACAGGAGCAGCCTGTCAGTTGATGCCTTTGTGTTCTACTGCAGCTTCCCAGAGTGTTCTAAAGAACAACTAGAGTGCTAACAGCCTTACTTATGACAAAAGTATGGCACACCTGAAGCCATCTTGATTGGAATAAACTGGTAACACTTAAAACATTTAATTTAAAAAGGAACAAAATGAGGGGGTTCATTTTGCCATAGAAATTATGGTTAGTGCTGCAAAAAGAAAATTTAGTGCATGTTTTTAAGTGAGATCTCAAATCCTCTTCTATTTCATTAGAAAATTCTGACATGCAGACTGAAACAATCACTTTCAATACCAGCAGTAGACTTCCAGTTAACTCCTTGGTGAGCAGTAGCTTTACTACAGTGATCTAATGAACAACTAGAGTGCTAACATTCTGAATTTATGGCAAATGTGTGACACATCTGAATGCCTTCTGGATGGAATCTAAGTAAAAAACTGAAAGCATTTCCTACTGAGGAGAATGCAGTAAATGAGGAAATTAGGAAACTTCATAACAAAGAAGTCTTCCAAGATGGCCACCAGTGAAAAAAGAGCCCAAATGTAGCACAAATATTACCCAGATGTAGCCCACATATAGCCCAATGACAAAAGTGTGAAAAACACTTTTTATTTTTAGTTTTTGCAGTTTTATGTAGTGCAGACTGGTCAGGTATTGGAGCGTTGCATCTTAAAACATGACCCCCTACACTACAAAAACACCACTGCACTACCCTAAACCCAAAAACACTACGCCCAGCACGACCCCCTACACTACACAAGCACCACTGCACTATCCTAAACCATAAAACACTACCCCCAGCATGACCCCCACACTACACAAACACCACTGCACTACCCTAAACCCTAAAACACTACCCCAACACCACTGCACTAACCTAAATCCTAAAACACTACCCCCAGCACGACCCCCTACACTACCCAAACACCACTGCACTACCCTAAAACATGACCCCTACACTACACAAACACCACTGCACTACCCTAAACCCTAAAACACTACCCCCAGCACGACCCCCTACACTACACAAGCACCACTGCACTACCCTAAACCCTAAAACACTACCCCCAGCACGACCCCCTACACTGCCCGAACACCACTGCACTGCCCTAAACCCTGAAACACCAGCCCCTGCACGACCCCCTACACTGCCTGAACACCACTGCACTGCCCTAAACCCTGAAACACCAACCCTAGCATGACCGCCTACACTGCCCGAACACCACTGCACTGCCCTAAACCCTGAAACACCACCCCTTCACCACCCCTACACTGCCCCAACACCACTGCACTGCCCTAAACCCTGAAACACCACCCCCAGCACACCCCCTACACTGCCCGAACACCACTGCACTGCCCTAAACCCTGAAACACTACCCCCAGCAAGACCTCCTACACTGCCCGAACACCACTGCACTGCCCTAAACCCTGAAACATCACCCCCAGCAAGACCCCCTACACTGCCCGAACACCACTGCCCTAAACCCTGAAACACCACCCCCAGCACGACCCCCTACACTGCCCGAACACCACTGAACTGCCCTAAACCCTGAAACACCACCCCCAGCACGACCCCCTACACTGCCCGAACACCACTGCACTGCCCTACACCCTGAAACACCACCCCCAGCAAGACCCCTACACTGCCCGAAAACCACTACACTGCCCTAAACCCTGAAACATCACCCCCAGCAAGACCCCCTACACTGCCCGAACACCACAGCCCTAAACCCTGAAACACCACCCCCAGCAAGACCCCCTACAATGCCCGAACACCACTGCACTGCCCTAAACCCTGAAACACCAGCCCCAGCATGACCCCTACACTGCCCGAACACCACTGCACTGCCCTAAACCCTGAAACACCACCCCTGCACGACCCCCTACACTGCCCGAACACCACTGCACTGCCCTAAACCCTGAAACACCACCCCAGCACGACCCCTACACTGCCCGAACACCACTGCACTGCCCTAAACCCTGAAACACCACCCCTGCACGATCCCCTACACTGCCCGAACACTACTGCACTGCCCTAAATCCTGAAACACCACCCCCAGCACGACCCCCTACACTGCACGAGCACCACTGCACTGCCCTAAACCCCTAAACACTACCCCCAGCAAGACCCCCTACACTGCCCGAACACCACTGCACTGCCCTAAACCCTGAAACATCACCCCCAGCAAGCCCCCCTACACTGCACGAACACCACTGCCCTAAACCCTGAAACACCACCCCCAGTAAGACCCCTACACTGCCCGAACACCACTGCACTGCCCTAAACCCTGAAACCCCACCCCCAGCACGACCCCCTACACTGCCCGAACACCACTGCACTGCCCTAAACCATGAAACACCAGCCCCAGCACGACCCCCTACACTGCCCGAACACCACTGCACTGCCCTAAACCCTGAAACACCAGCCCAACCCCGTACACTGCCCGAACACCACTGCACTGCCCTAAACCCTGAAACAGCAGCCCCAGCATGACCCCCTACACTGCCAGAACACCACTGCACTGCCCTAAACCCTGAAATGCCAGCCCCAGCAAGACCCCCTACACTGCCCGGACACCACTGCACTAAAGCCTGAAACACCACCCCCAGCACGACCCCCTACACTGCCCGAACACCACTGCACTGCCCTAAACCCTGAAACACCACCCCCTGCACGACCCCCTACACTGCCCGAACACCACTGCACTGCCCTAAACCCTGAAACACCACCCCTCAGCACGACACCCTACACTACCCGAACACCACTGCACTGCCCTAAACCCTGAAACACCACCCCCAGCACGACCCCCTACACTGCCCGAACACCACTGCACTGCCTTAAACCCTGAAACACCACCCCCTGCACGACCCCCTACACTGCCCGAACACCACTGCACTGCCTTAAACCCTGAAACACCACCCCCTGCACGACCTCCTACACTGCCCGGACACCACTGCACTAAAGCCTGAAACACCACCCCCAGCACGACCCCCTACACTGCCCGAACACCACTGCACTGCCCTAAACCCTGAAACACCTCCTCCAGCAAAACCCCCTACACTGCCTGAACACCATTGCTCTGCCCTAAATCCTGAAACACTAGCCCCAGCACGACCCCCTACACTGCCCGAACACCACTGCACTGCCCTAAACCCTGAAACACCACCCCCAGCACGACCCCCTACACTGCCCGAACACCACTGCACTGCCCTAAACCACCAGCCCCAGCAAGATCCCCTACACTGCCCGAACACCACTGCACTGCCCTAAACCCTGAAACACCAGCCCCAGCATGACCCCCTACACTGCCCGAACACCACTGCACTGCCCTAAACCGTGAAACACCAGCCCCAGCACGACCACCTACACTGCCCGAACACCACTGCACTGCCCTAAACCCTGAAACACCAGCCCCAGCACAACCCCCTACACTGCCCGAACAGCACTCCACTGCCCTAAACCCTGAAACACCAGCCCCAGCACGACCCCCTACACTGCCTGAACACCACTGTACTGCCCTAAACCCTGAAACACCAGCCCCAGCACGACCCCCTACACTGCCCGAACACCACTGCACTGCCCTAAACCCTGAAACACCATCCCCTGCACCGCCCCCTACACTGCCCGAACACCACTGCACTGCCCTAAACCCTGAAACACTACCACCAGCACGACCTCCTTTACTGCTCGAACTCCACTGCACTGCCCCAAACCCTGAAACACCACCCCCAGCACGACCCCCTACACTGCCCAAACACCACTGCCCTAAACCCTGAAACACCACCCCCTGCACGACCCCCTACACTGCCCGAACACCACTGCACTGCCCTAAACCCTGAAACACCACCCCTACACTGCCCGAACACCACTGCACTGCCCTAGACCCTGAAACACCACCCCCAGCACGACCCCTACACTGCCCGAACACCACTGCACTGCCCTAAACCCTAAACCACCCCCAGCATTACCCCCTATACTGCCCAAACACCACTGCACTGCCCTAAACCCTAGAACACTACCCCCAGCATGACCCCCTACACTACCCGAACACCACTGCACTACCCTAAACCCTAAAATACTACCCCCAGCACAACCCCCTACACTACCCTAACACCACTGCACTGCCCTAAACCCTAAAACACTCCCCCCAGCACGACCCCCTACACTACCCGAACACCACTGCACTGCCCTAAACCCTAAAACACTCCCCCAGCACGACCCCCTACACTACCCAAACACCACTGCACTGCCCTAAACCACTACCCCCCGCATGACCCCTACACTACCCAAACACCAATGTACTACCCTAATCCCTAAACACTACCCCCGCATGACCCCCTACACTACCCTAAACCCTAAAACACTACCCCCCGCACGACTCCCTACACTACCCAAAGACCACTGCACTACCCTAAACCCTAAAAAACTACCCCCAGCAGTACCCCTACACTACCCAAACACCACTGCACTACCCTAAATCACTACCCCCAGCACGACCCCTACACTACCCAAACACCACTGCACTACCCTAAAACACTACCCCCAGCACGACCCCCTACACTACCCAAACACCACTGCACTACCCTAAACCCTAAAACACTCCCCCAGCACGACTCCTTACACTATCCAAACACCACTGCACTACCCTAAACCCTAAATCTACCCCCAGCATGACCCCCTACACTACACAAACACCACTGCACTACCCTAAACCCTAAAACACTACCCCCAGCACGACCCTCTTCACTACCTAAACACAACTGCACAATTTGTTACAGGCGTTGCAACGCAGGCCTGTGGTGCTTACTGGAAGTACCTAGTGGGCTAGTTGGGCCCCAGGGACCCTCAGGATTCAAGGTGACCTAATCCCCCAACTTAAAACGCACCACGGGCGCGTTTGCACAGTGGTGAAGGGAGGGGGCGGGGCCTCAGGTGACATGTGCGCAAACACGCCCTGTGGTGCGTTTTAAGTTGGGGAATTAATTCCCTTTGAATCCTGAGGGACCCTGGGGCCAACTAGCCCACCAGGTACCTTCAGTAAGCACAACAGAGTTGCGTTGCAGAGAGGTGAAAAAAGGTGCGTGGCCTCGGAACGCCTCTCTGCAACTCAGCTCTGTGGTCCTAACTGTAATTCAAGGGGACTTCATCCCGCAACTTAAAACGCGCCACGGGGTACATTTGCACACATGTCACCTCAGGCCCCCCCCCCTTCACCACTGTGCAAATGCGCCCTGTAGCGCGTTTTAAGAGGTAGTTTTAATCCCCCTGCCCTAGGGACTTGCAGAGGAGGTCATGCTAATAACAGGGGTACCCCAACGCATAGTGTTCCCTAGTGTATGTAGGTGTTTTCACTGTATTCTAAGTGTTTTTTAGCATAGCACTGGCTCTGGTTAGTCAGAGTCAGTTACCACCAGTACCCGTCTGAAAAGGTTGTGGGCACAGGATGATTTTGCAACAAGGCCTCTTTCTGCTCCTCTGTTGGTTCTTTCTGCACATCTTTTGCTTCTTTCTGTGCGTTTTTTCTTCTTTCTTCACATGTCCTACCTCTGTAGGCATAGTTAGAAACTAGCATTTAAAAAACCTTTGAAATTCACTGAAAAAACTATAGGTTTCAGACACGTTATAGTTAGAAATTAGCATTTAAAAAACCTTGTCATGAGTGATGTAATATGTGACGTCATCAGCAGTGCATTGCGGGGGCGCGAGTTATAGTTAGCTGAACTAACTATACCGGGGGAATTTCTATGGTTTTGTACGAGTGAAATGTCCAACTAACTATAACTGTCCCCAAAACCTATGGTTTTTTCAGTGAATATATATATATATATATATATATATTGATATTCACTTCAGCCTCAGCCATTAATAAAGCTGTTCCGGTTATCTATTCACAGCATCCAGATAGGCAGGCGGGAAATAAGGGAAGCAAATTCTACCAAACAAATCGAATGAAAATAAATCAGGCTGTGGGAAACTGTGCTCAAGGTCACCATATATTCCCTCATGTCAAGTATTACTTACAAGGTACTCTGGAAGACACACATCATCTAAAGTACAGTTCAGACAGTGGCGTAGCTAGCTACTTTGCCGCCTGTGGCAATTCCTGCGTTTGGTTGGGGGGGGGGCACCCCCAAAACTCAGACCGCCCTCCCCCTTGCTACGCCACCGAGTTCAGATCGCTACAATGTATCAATAAATTAATTTGTTTCCAGGCTGGCAGGAAAACGCCGTGCTGGAGAGATATGTCTAATCTCTGCCTGTAAGCACTGGACCGCTGACTTGCAACTGCACGTGATAAGAAGAGAATCTAATTTGCACAATTGTTATTAACACAATTGGTAACTAGTTGGTACTGTGTGGTGTGTCTGTAAATTAGTTAAGTGCCACTCTACTGTATTTGGTCCTTATACAAGGCTGACTATACTGTACCAGTTGCCCTATGGTGGTCGTCCAGACCAACAATAAAGCCAGTTGTGTCAATCCGAAGTATAACACAAGCCCTTCCCAGTAAAATAATTGGGATATTGCCCACAATCACCATTCCTTACATTGTGAACCTGTGAGGTTATTAGCTATCCTGAGCACAGTAGCACTGGTCAAGCCGCCAAGGATCTTATGTCACATTGCACAGTGTCTGCCAGGGACCACGTAAGAGGAGACTACTGCAAGCCGGCACTGGGGCATGCAGCTCACTCCCTGCAGTCATCTTCTGGTAGACCTCACCACACCAGGATCACACTGCACCTCATTTATCCTGGTTGCTGCTCTTGCAGGGTTGGCATACTCCTTCCCTCTCAGCAGGAAGGCTAGCTTCTAGGTACTCAAGGATAGATGAACAGCTTTTACAGCAAAGGGTTGACTCAGCTGATATCCCCTCACCTGTGGGAAACAGGTGCCAGCTCTGGTTACTCCAAGTGCAGCAGTCTTCCAAGTTTCTGTTCAGAGCACGCCCTCCCTTGGTCATAAAGAAATCCGAACTATAACATCAAGTGAGACAGTGGTCCCACTTTTATACAGTAAAAACAGATGAAAAGGGGACCACTGGCTGCACCTTCAGAACTGTTTTGAAATGGTTCTCCAATCAAGTGTCCTTTACAGGCTGCTCTCCAGACAGTCTTTGTGAAAATTGATTCTTAGCACAGCCAGGTGGTTTCCAGGTAGAGCACAAAGTGCAAGGTTTCTGAATTTGGTTGCCATCAGCCAAACTGATGAGGGAAACACAAAAAGCTGGGCCTCACTCAAATGGTCCTCGCTCACCTTTAACGTCGGTGTCCGCAGTCCCACCCTTCCCCCACTACCATCTAGGAAATGACAGTGCTTCAGGAAGACTTATCACCAGCTCCTTGCTCAAAAAAAGGCCTAACTGGATTTCTAATGGAGCCTTGACTCCTCTTCACTCACTTCAGTGTCTAGTTCTCCCGCCAGATTCAGGAACGTCATGAATACACTTACATCATCTGGAAAAGCAATGTAGCCTCTATCTTGTGGGGGGAATGTAATATTTTTGTGGTACATGCAGATTTTCGGACTTTCCCTCAGAACTGTGAGGAAAATGCATGATTATAGACAAAGCTTGACAATTGCAATGCAGTGTGGGTAAAAAAAAAAAAATGTAGTGAGACCCACACAAGTCACACTACCATGGAGTTGCTAGGGTTAAAAAAATTCCCTGGTTGCCGGCCGACCCCAGCCCAAATAGTACAGCCATGCACCATGACAAGGGAGAGAAAATTGTGACTTACCCACTCCATAACAGGTTCTATATCTAAACGGCTCCAAAAGAATCCAAATGTTGTCTTGTTTGCCATAAGAATGGTGATGTTCTAGGCCTGGGGGCACTGGGCTAAAAGGCTATTGGGGCTTTGGGGGGGGGGGGGGTCTGAGACCTAACATCCAGATGAGCTGGCCCTCACCCCCATCCCTCTTTTGTTTTAAATGTCCTTGGTATACAGTGGGCTTTTCTGTCTTCCCTAGGGGCAGATTGGTGGTAAATCCTCCAATCTTCAAACATGAGGCAGTCAGACTGTTAGGGCGTTAGGGGTGGAGGGTACTGCCTGTTGTGGACAGGTTCCCACCTTATTTTTACTTTTTTTTTTTTCCTTTTTTTTTTAAGTCCCTTAGTTTAGTGGGCTTTATGCACCCACCCCTTTGTGGGTAGGGGCAGGTAAAGGTAAACACAAATCACCACCACCACCCCCATCAGAAGCAGAAAGACTATTGACCCCGTTGTTTTCCCTGGTGCCCTCTGGACTTTCAGTCCCCCTGGGGGGACAGATGGAGGACTAAATCCCCACTTCCTGCCCCGGAGAGTAGAAAGACAAATTATTAAAGGAGGTAAAACCTATGCCTCAGTTGTTCATCCTCAAAACAAAATCCCTTCTGCTGAGTGGCCCTTGTGCCCCTTAAGGGAAGACATTTTGGGGAATACAAATCAGTCTTCCACGGGAGGAGTGGACAGACTGGAGCCACCATTCTAGGATTGGGCAAGCTGCCAACACTCCATTTTATTTGGTTTTAAATGACCATCCGTGGTGTACAGTGGGCTTTTTGACCCACTGGAGGAGGGCAATTGGAGGTTAGCCCCCAAACACTCCCCAGGGCTGAATGACAATTGTTTTAAGGGGGGTTAGTACTTGCCCATGCCCAGGTGGGCCATCCCTCCCTTCCTTCCCTGGAGGAGAACTAGAATTATCCTGAGAAGTAAAAATTTTAAGCAAGTACATCTTCTTTCTCCTCTTGGGGGTAGGGGGGTGCAAGTCTGCATTCACAGTCATAAGCAATTAATAGAATACCGAGCCCATCTCTCATAAGAAGCGGAGGAAGTATAATGTGTTCTACAAAAGATGTTCTTTAAGGAATCCCGACCAAACTGTGAACCAGCCATGGAATCGGATTCAAGATATCTTGAGAAACTGAACTAACCTCCAAGTGACAGCTTTACATATCAATGAACGGGAAAGGTTTCCTAGAAAAGATATTGTAGCTCCTTTGTCCTAAAAGAGTAGGCTTTAGAACTATCAGGAAGAGTTTGGTTTGCTTTCTGGTAACAGAAATGCACAAGAGAGAGTCCCAAAAAATTGTAAAAGCCATTCAAATTGGCTCATAATTGAGAAATGGTGTCATGGTCTATGGGGTCTTCGGTTCGTTAAGTGAGAACACGCGTTACATCAAGAGCAGGAAAGACTTTTTGCTAAATATGATGGATTCTCAAAATCAGTTGGTGATTAAATGGTCTGGTTGACACGAAAATCTGACCCTATGTTTGAAAAGAAAAAACTTGGATGAGACCTCATAACCACCTTCTTATGGATCACAAAACATGGCAGCAAAGCGCACATATTTCACTAACCCAGAGAGCTGGGGAAAGAGCTACGAGGACCAGGGGCGTTAACCACCCCACCCCCCTGGCTGCTGGCGCGGGGGTACCACTGGGACATACTGAATCAATGTGTGTGACCCCCACACTGTTTTGATCAGCAAGGGGTAAGCTAGAGGTCACAACTGCGACCCCTTAATGACGTCCTTGGGCACAAGATTTTAAAAAAGTGACACATTTTAACCCTTGTGTTCTTTGTTCTGCGATACAGAAAATATAACGGCTGACTGGAACACTATCAAAGTCGACAAGAACACAGAACTTTACTCAAAGTCATTACACAGAACTTTCTCTGACAATCTGTTCTTCTCACTGGCGTAACAAAACTTGAGGGGGGCCACCCTCCGTACTGACCCAGGAGCTCTCCGGCCAGGGTATTGTGCTGAGGGGGCCCCCTGAAGCTGGGGGCCCCAGGCACTGCGGGAGCCTTTGTTACGCCACTGCTCCTTCTGCCACTCTAACTCTACACCTCTGCGCAGGACTATGCAGCTGGGAAGCAAAGCCCTTGTGTGCTCCTAGATTTCAATCTGTCACATGGAATACTTTCCAGTTTTACCGCTATAGAACACCTGGTCGTCCAAAGTGCATGTAACCACCTGATCACTTTTTTTTTTGGACAGCTGGAAGTCAGAAAAATTGCCAAACCACTGATTCAGTCTCAGGCCTCGATTGCTGAGCTGATGCAGATGTTGGTGCAAATAAATTATCTGCACCTGTGCTTGGCATGGTGGATGATGTATTTGGTGTCTCTTGTTTTCCAGTTAACTCTGAGGACATGGAGTGCGATAATATTTTCACCAAACTGCATCTCCAAAACTAATGTGCTAATCTAATTTTGTAAAGGCTGTGGGCTTATTTTTATTTAGTGGTCCTTGAGTGCCCAATCCGAAGGCTGCTTTCCCTTTTATTTTGTTTATCCCATAGGTACCATAGGTACCACTGTGCTCCCATAGAGCCATTGAGAGTGCTGCAGGATAAAGGTTTTTTTTTTGTTTTTGTTTTTTAAGTTCTTTACTGTGAAGGAGTCCATTTAATTTCGAGCCTAGTGGTTTCCTCACAGGCACAAATAACCAAGATCTCTTGTATGTTTTATTTAAATGTCTGCCATTTTAGGTATTAAGGTACCAGGGTACCTCTGATTAACAATGAATCTACATCTAGTTGGCTGATGAGGTCCCATTAATGTATTTTGAAGGAGTTTCTGCCCCATTACTGTCATTAGAGTGGGAATTCAGTGGTATACACATCCTCTACTCTGTTCTTTCAGTGGTTTCCATTTTTGGGGATCCAACTTAAACACAAAAGATGGCATCTAGAGAAGACCATAGCAGGAGCAAGGCTTCTCACCACAGCCCATTGTTTGAGATTTTTTTCCATCGCTCCAGGCGAGAAGATCTCTGCAAACTTGTTTACCTGTTACCTGTGACACCAAGAGTTTTCCACAGGTAGTGGCAAAAACTATTCCTTTGGAACGTCTGGTATGATCAAGTATCAATGCTAGGCTCACCACTGCAATTCAATGAAGCTACGAGAAGACTTATGAAGATGAGGGCGCATCAACATTTTTTGCTTAAGTCCAGTCTCTCTAACCTGGGGTGCCACCCAAACCATATATGTCATCCCTGTTAATGCGAAGTACTGCATTGTACTGCAAGAAGTGTGCAAAAGTAATATATGTTGGCAAACTGCAGCAGCTAGAGACCAGCAGCTGGCCAAGCAATTCGCAACAAATAATTTTTCTTCCAATTTTATGGATCCAAGTTGAGATGCCCTGTTTTTTTTAAAATTTATTATTTTAGTTGAGCTCCCCGCCCTCCACCGCCCCCCCAAAAATGTAAGACAAAATACTGAAATCTTTAAACAAAAAAAACACCACTGGTAACAAAACTGAAAAAAAACTGTTGTGCGTGTCAAAATGTTAAAGTATGTTCCTGTTTTGAAAAGGAAATTGAATATTATTTGGCACAATGTTGGCATACCGACATGCGTCCAGATTTACTAACTCTCTATGCTGGGTCTGCATCACTCTTGTAATGGAATCCCAGCACACAGTGTAGTGGTGGTATTTACGTTTTAACACAAATCAGGATTTGCATTGGAAAGTTTGCCAAAGTAACACAAAACAGTGCTAGGAGTTACTTCCTGCTATTTTACGTGAAGAGGGTGTTCCATGGTCATGTGCCCAATCCACATTGTGCAAGGCCTATCTGCTGTGGGACACATGAAAGCAAACTGCTGCCGAGAACAGCCTTGGGCCAGGCCTTGTGACCAATCTCCCTCCCTCACCCCACGGAATGATGGTCAACTCCATTGCACAACATAAATGTTATTTCTACTACCACAGTACAGCACGAGTACCGTGGTACCACACAGGGGCAGTGCTCAGTCCCATAGCACCGTCAACAAAAATCAGCAATTTTATCTATTTTAATTATGGAATATTCCTTTTGGACCTCCCCACAACATGGGCCTAGGGGACAGGGTCTGCTCAAGCTGCTTCTTCATGTAGCCCTTTTTCTATAAATGCAGGGCTATGGACTGAGTTCCCGAGTCCTGTAATGGGAGCTGCAACATTATGGTGAATGTAGCAGCCAGCCAATCAGATCGTTTTTCCCCCGTGGGACCATAATGGCCAACAGGAGAAAAAGCTCCCTCGACCAATCAGTTTTTTTTGTTTGTTTTTTTTAAATCTTTTTGGTACTGCGGGGCTCCAGTCCAGATATACCAATCTGTTTCCGAGGGTTACAGCTTCATGCCCAACTTCAACCCCTCTCTAAATACTAATAATGACTGTAAAACACCAAATCCCAAAAAGCACACTTTGAGAAACGTACAAATTTTGCCAAATGTGGTGTAATCAATTCAGCGGTTTTATTTCTGTATCAGCAAAGAAACTTTATGGTAATTAAGATCGCACTTTTATAAAGATCAGCACGAAGGAAGCAAGATGGATTAACTTTTTTGGGGAAAGTTTCCTATAGATTCATCAAACAGCAACATAGTTAAGAAAACTAAAAGTGCCATTTCTATTGAAACTCTGACCTAACTAAATACAGTGGTGAGTCACTCATGTATGTGTCTCTCTCTCTCTCTCTGTGTCTGTGTCTCTCTCTCTGTGTCTCTCTCTGTCTCTCTGTGTGTCTCTCTGTCTCTGTGTCTGTGTCTCTCTCTGTGTCTGTGTGTCTCTCTCTGTCTCTCTGTGTCTCTCTCTGTCTCTCTGTGTGTCTCTCTCTCTGTGTCTCTCTCTCTGTGTCTCTCTCTGTCTCTCTGTGTCTGTGTCTCTCTCTGTGTCTCTGTGTCTCTCTCTGTCTCTCTCTCTGTCTCTCTCTCTGTCTCTCTCTCTGTCTCTCTCTCTGTCTCTCTGTGTCTGTGTCTCTCTCTCGGTCTCTCTGTGTCTCTCTCTCGGTCTCTCTGTGTCTGTGTCTCTCTCTCTGTCTCTGTGTCTGTCTCTCTCTCTCTGTGTCTGTCTCTCTCTCTGTGTCTGTCTCTCTCTCTGTCTGTCTCTCTCTCTCTCTCTGTGTCTCTCTCGCTCTCTCTCTGTGTGTCTCTCTCTCTCTCTGTGTCTCTCTCTCTCTCTCTGTCTCTCTCTCTCTCTCTGTGTCTCTCTCTCTCTCTGTCTGTGTCTCTCTCTGTGTCTGTGTCTCTCTCTGTGTCTGTGTCTCTCTCTCTCTCTGTGTCTCTCTCTCTCTGTGTCTCTCTCTCTCTGTGTCTCTCTGTGTCTCTGTCTCCCTCTGTCTCTCTGTGTCTGTGTCTCTCTCTGTCTCTCTCTCTGTGTGTCTCTCTGTGTCTCTGTGTGTCTCTCTCTGTGTCGGTCTCTCTCTGTGTCGGTCTCTCTCTGTGTCGGTCTCTCTCTGTGTCGGTCTCTCTCTGTGTCGGTCTCTCTCTGTGTCGGTCTCTCTCTGTGTCGGTCTCTCTCTGTGTCGGTCTCTCTCTGTGTCGGTCTCTCTCTGTGTCGGTCTCTCTCTGTGTCGGTCTCTCTCTGTGTCGGTCTCTCTCTGTGTGCGGTCTCTCTCTGTGTCGGTCTCTCTCTGTGTCGGTCTCTCTCTGTGTCGGTCTCTCTCTGTGTCGGTCTCTCTCTGTGTCGGTCTCTCTCTGTGTCGGTCTCTCTCTGTGTCGGTCTCTCTCTGTGTCGGTCTCTCCCTCTCTCTTGGAGCCCATACATTGCCGAGACTATTCAGTGCTCATGACTATTGAAGATCTCCAGGAGCAAAACTGTAAAGTCACAGAGCAACCAGTCCTACTTCTGGCTCAATCGCAAGAATTTATTCCAAAATCAAAGATTACAATCTTACGGGCTCTCCTAATAGGCGGTCAAGTCTTCTTGGGTCCTCTGATGCAGACAGAAAGCGCTAGAGTGCTTGACATACAGTCAATCACTGCCAATTTATGTCATTCTATCACTGCCACCACACCGTACACCCCTTTCATCAAATGCCACACACTGTTCTAACTAAGCAACAGTGCTTCAGTACAACCACTTCAAAACAATAAGAAAACATTACCAGCTTATTTTGAGTTGCAAAATTTATTTGAGACTACAAAAATAATGGTTTCACTGGCAGTGCTTTTGTTCTCATCTCTTATGAATTAATTGCGGTGATCCCAACGAAAATATTAAGTACATCTGTGTTTATGTGTGGTCTTCGGCAGTACACGGTGAAGCACTTACAGACCACCAACTCTTTGCAAGTAAGCGCCCCAGCCAGCCTTTCTGTACATCTCTGCTGCTTCCGTGCGGTTGGGTGCTGATAAAATTCCACGTCCTACAATGATAACGTCTGAGCCCTTTGTGTAGATCACCTCGTGGGGTGTCGAGTACTGCTGACCAAGGCCATCCCCTGCGGAAGAAGAGGAAACATTTAACAAACCAAAAGAGTGTCCAATTTTAAAACTGTTCAAGGCTGCTTCAGAGAAAATGCAATACAAATCACTGACTATTACTTGGCAGTTTTTATGTCCTTCAAAGAACAGTTTATAAGCACCACGAATTAAACGAGCTACAATTTCAATGTGCACCAAAAGTACTTGAGTAATAAATCTATGCATGTGTGAAAGACTGGTTTAAACAGGTCAACGTGAATAAATATAATATAATCCCTCCAAAGAAATAAGGTCTGTCGAATACTATTACCTTGAAAAACTTTGCATAACTTCGCTATAAGCAAAACAATATTGTATACTGCACTAGGCTGACCCGTGACTGTTTTATCTGATGTAAACCATACTGGGAGCTATGTGATGAGATGACTCTTACCCTTCCATCTTTATGTCCAAAGCTAATGCCCTTACTGTCCAGTTCAGGAAAAGTGCACTCAATGCAATGGCTGGGCAGCCTATCCTAAAGGCTTCAGAACAGTGATTAAAATAATAAATACAAAAAGTAAAAAAACAAAACAAAAAAAAAACACACCTCAGTTGTCATGCAACGTGCCTCATTTAAAATGGCATTGACACGCCTAGCACTTAGTTTAGTCACTGATTTATGTAGGTAAGGAGTTTTCTTCAATTTGTATTTATTGGGATAGGTTCAAGTATTAATTTAATAATGTTTACACCTTTATGTTCTTGGGCTTCTCTTAATTGTTCAAATAAGTCACTATTTTTGTAACCAGTCACATGCAGAGTAAAAAAACTTACATCGGTTTGGTGATGTGAAGAGGCAACCCTGGAGTCGCAGTACATTATGAAAACAACCTCACCAAGCTTTTCAAACCTCCTACAGGTGCTATTGTGAAAATTAAAGAAACTGTGCTCAGCAGCCATCGCGTGCCCCTCAGCAGCCGCCTCACCACTGCCGCAGCTCACCAGAAGAGATCACAAGACGCCAGACTCCATGCCGAACACACAGTAGCAAGCAGAAATGGCACTCACACACACCCCAGCGCTTACTGGAGTTACTGAATGGCAGGCAAGCGCGTTTTCGCACAGTAAACCGTATGCGCTTTTACTGCAATTATTATTAAATGTGTTTTACGTAGTGAGCCTTGGGAACAACATTTTACAGGGCTCCAGAAGCCGCTCACTGCCAGGAGTACTGTACAGTCAAGTTGTAACAACCTCCTGGTCATCTCTCTCCGATACCCCGACAATATTTGTGGCAAAGATGAAAAAAAGCGTTAAAAGTGTTTCAGGCTTAATCAGCAGCTGCGGCAATAGCAGAACAGATCCTGGCCGTCAGGGAAAGCTTGGGCCGGCAGTCCCGGAAAGCAGATTCTCTCAGGCATGGCTGACATGAACAGGTTAATTAACATCAGGGACTGGCGCGAACTGTAACCGGGAGGTTGAAACAGAGCGGGCTTGTGCAGTCTAGGCTGTCTTCCTCTGCCGCAAAACACTGCTGGCACAAGCATCCCACCTTCTGACAAACAAAACGGGCCAACAACCAAGCAGTGACTAATAGCGCAGAAAGCAGGCCACAACCCCCTGATAGTGAAGCACTTCACTACAGATTCGCTTTCCCCCAGTGACATATCTGTATTTCTATGAAATGTGTATTAAGAACATAGGTTATCATCTTCCTGTATTGACCAGAGCCTTGGGTGGTAACAAGCGAATCTAAAACAGTAGAAGCTGCTAACAGATGGCTAAAGTCCCCCCCCCCAATATATTTTATCGTTTTTCATACACTTGATCATAAAGTGATGCCACACGGGAGACCGATTTTTACATACTTCTTCCTAATCCTTCTATGCTGTTGACAACAGTTGCAAAATTAATCAATCCTAGCTATGCAGCACTCGTTTGATTTATAAAGCCTAGCCACAACTCCAGCTACCCAACACCGGTTCAACACATCAGACCAAGTTCAACCACCAAATCAGGACAGTGTTGTATTCTTAAGCTCAGTTCGGGGTTTTCTTTGCTCAGGAGGGCCTGGTTGTCAGATTTCTTGGTGAATGTATTTAAAGCCGCTTAGCCCTTTTAGCGGGTATACTTCGCAAGGAGGTCATCTCTGCCAATACTCATTAGATCTTCATAACATGATCGATGGGAGTTCGGAGACATCCACCCCATTGATAGCCCACATTTGGCAAGGATCAGGGTCAAGAACAAGAATTTACTCCTGTTTTCCAGCTCGTGTGTGTGAATAATCAAAGTAAGCACTTTACAGGGGAAACAGTCAGCCAGTTAGTTGGCTGTGGCCTCATCAGTTAGCATTACAGTCTCAGCCCAATAATCACCCATTACTAAGCAATCTCAAATCAAAATCATATGGGGATGAGCAGTGTTTGAGGAATGGCATCTGGAACAAACGCCGGACCCAGTACCTGTCCGAACAGGCTGTGAAGTAGACCTAATGCAGGAAGTTAAATGAGATTAGTTTAACCCGGATATTTCTGGAGACACCTATGTATGCACTATTCTTTAACCGAAAATTCCCTGTCAAGAGATTATTCCCAGTGTGCCCCAATTCCTGTAAATGGTCAATCTAGCGAGTCCAGCATTTAGTTATTAGTGTTTAGCACTATTTTACATCCTAGCTTCCATGTCAGGATGCTCTGCATGATTTTATCCACTGTTGGGCCAATGCCGCCGTTGCCCTCCAGTTTTCAGATGGCGTGGACCAGCCTTCCACATGCCAGTAACTGTCCTGATTGGATCCCATATTCCTTCTACGACTCTGTAAAAGTGTGAAGAGTGCAGTATGAATAAATGTCAGCCAGCTTCCAGAACAATAACATTTCCATGGGTCTGCTAGTGTTAAGTTGGGGCTCAAGCTGATTGGTCAGAACAGGTACTGGAGCAGTAGTTCTGGATCCTAAGCAGTTGTCATGCCCAGCACCTGCAGGTACCTATTCAAACAGAACACATTTGTGGCTTTTTATTTATAAGAACGACTGGCTTACGGGGTTGCTTGCCAAATACAATCTTCCACAACGAGTCTGGGTGGGATTCACGGGACAAAAACATGGCCTCTGGGGTTGGTGAGGCAGTGCCAGTTTAGCTACATATTGCAATTGCGCAGCCACATAATAGTATTCATAACTTGGGGGCTCCAAAACAACCCTGTACAATGGAAGTATTAGTTCATCCTGTGCAATTCTATTCCTACTACCATTCCAAATTAACACTGTTAGTAGCGGGTCCTGTTCTCTGAAAAATGAGTCAGTGGTACTTTCGTCAAGATTTTAAAGAAAAAGCATTCAAGGAAATATGATCATCTTAGACAATGCTATTGTGCCATTCAACGACCGTGAGAGTCAACCAAAAATGTACAGTACTGGACGGCTGATTTGTGCATTTTCCCTGCTATTAAGTCTAAGTGGTTAACTGGATTCACACTCTGGGGGCGTGGCCAAAGGAAGATGTCAGACGGCCAATTTGAGGGCTCCCCCAAGCTGACCAAAAACTGCATTCATCCTGCTTTACACTGATGTGGGTCTCCCCAGACATAAGGACCTGATTTGAGCCCGACTTGGGACCAGGAGTCTAACATTCAACAGGCCCGATTTAGTAGGAGCTGCCCCGGGACGGCCCCGGGCTAGGTGTCAGTGACTCTGGAGGATTCCGCGGGCTGTTCCCCGCTGGATAGCGGCACTTGGTCGATCATCATCTTTTTGGCCCTTCAGTTGGACTACTCAGTTCTGCTGTACCCGCTTCCTAGAGGGTCATGGCTGAGTGTTGCATATATTGGCCCATTTGAACAATACTGCCAACCAAGGTGTCGATCATTGGACTCTAACATGAGGTGACATATAGGACCTTCTCTGCAAACAATGGGTGGGGTGTGTTGATGGGGGCCAGGGGTGCACTGTGTTGTATCTGAATGTGCAACAGACACAGGTATCAGGAACTTATCGCAGGTGTGTGATCAGAAGTAGATGCAAACTGTGGAAATGGGCAAGACCATCAACAATAACATAAGGAGGGTGACAAAGGAGAACCTAGGGATTCAGAAGACAAATCCACAAATAAATCCGCAACAATAAGTGATGCTCTTACTGGACCCAATGTGCTCGACAAGTAGGATATGATCACTCATGCCATTTTAGATGCCCGCATTGCCCTCAAAAAGGCTGCTGCAGTAGCACTGGCTATGGGGCTGCTTCAGGCAGACCATATGAAACTTTCAGAAAGATTAGCAGAAAATTAATCAGCAATTCAGACCATGAGACCGTGTCTCGGACCTACAAAGGCAGATACAAGCAGGGGACCTACAAAAGGCAGTCACAAACACTGCGCAATGAGATGACCCTTCATAAACGAGCGTAGGACAAAGATGGGCAGTCTCGCAGGAATAATCTCTGCATTGTGGGACTTCCTGAAAGGGCCGAGGGTCCCTCTGTTAAGCTTTTCATTGAGGAATGGCTATTGTAGAATATGCTCGTAGGTAAGCGCTACAAACTCTATAGAAAAGGCACAAAGTCCCAGCGTTCCCTCCATCCCCTGGAATGCCCCGAAGGCAGATTAAGAGGCTTCTTGATTATCACAATAGAAATAACATTCTGCAACTTGTTCGTAAACACGGCCATGTTTGATAGGACAAAAAAAGGAATCACATTTTCCCAGATTATACTACGTTGGTACAGCATAAACACTTTTGCATCTCAAGTTTCAACTTGGACCTGGCTGGAATCTAAAGGCCATGGCATGACTCAAAAGGTCAGTGCAGAAAGGAACAAAAAGAAACTGGCTAACCAGAGCGGTTCCCGCCATTTCGCCAAAGCTCCCACAAGAGAACAAGCTGCTACTGAACCGGCCAAACTGGTAAAAGCTATTCGTACGTGGAGAACCTTGCCGACACCATGAGCAAACAGCAAAACTGACATATTGCCAGAAACCAGAGTCCTTTTCTTCAAATGGTGGACCTACACCCCGAACTGCCCATTAGTTACCCTGACTGCTGATAACTGACAGACACACTAATCGAAGGGGTGATGATGGAAAAAGAAAGTTTATTTAATTTAAGTTTCAAGAACATGATTAATATGCCTAACACATGTTGGCATCCTACCCTCCCCCCCTTTCAGGATTGTATGGGGGGTGGGGCAGCAAGATGCCCCAAACTCCCCCTTTTTTTTCCCCTCCAAATGTGCCACTGTAACTGCTACATAGTTGTGAGGTGGTTACAGCTCATTTAGCCATGACTGAGGAATGGCATTATGTTGAAACTTTTAAATGCTACTGCGACATTGATGGTGTGGTTTACTTTAACACACTTCAACATGACATAGCCCAACACTATATAGGCGGGAGGATACTCCTGTATACACAGGCTTCATCATTTTTATTAATAGGAATGTTAGACGGATGAGTTCACACTTGAAGCCCTAAAGAGTCCATGACTTTCTTAGATGCAGGAGTGTACATATTACCTGCTTGCAGGAAACCCATCTAGCACTTTCTAAATTATAAAAGCTAGTATAAAAAAAATAATTTAAAAAATCTGTCACACAGATTCTACTCTTAAATCACTAATGCTCATGATGGATTTTGGGAAAGCGGTACCTACTTGGACGTTACAGCCTAATGCTCGGTTGGCCCCTCCTTTCCGAGCCTCAACTGGGGAAACAATAGACCTTCATTTTCAGGAGAATACCGATGCAGCATCCCATCCAAATACAGAGTGGGGTGCATTTAAGGAGGGTATGTATCAAAACTTCATATGGAATGAAAATGACATTGGCCAGAGACCTTACTACATCAGATAGGCATTTTAGAGAATGCTGTTGGGACTAATACAGCAGAAAGGGTAGCCCTCTTGGAGGCTGTTAAAAACAATCAGATGTTATTAGAACATCTCAGATGCCTAAACTACAAGGAATATATGATCTGACCACAAGGCAACAGAGCAGGTTGTCTGCTGGCATGGCTAAACAGATCAGAAACTCCCAGTTTGCCAATCTGTTCAATACATACACATGTCCGCCTTTTCATAAACACACAAGCCAATAAAAGCATTTGCTACATATTAGAAACTAGACAAAGCCCCCACAGCACCCTCATTCTCAGGCAGGTCGCTTTTGTGGACTGTATCCATCAATCTGGGAACAGACAAACATTTAATTTGGCTGTGGGTCTACAAGAGATTACTAGCTTAACTGACCAACTGTCTAGTAGGAAGACGCCTGGGTTTGACAGGCTGCCTCCTGAATTTTACTTCACTTACAAAATGGCTATAGCTTCTAAACTGATATATAGCTGGTGGTGGCCAGTAGGTAGTTATAGTTAGGATCATGTTTCCATAGGAAAAGCTTTTTTTGACTTGCCTATATCTTTGGCGCAAGTTGATGAATCTTCACAAAATTTAGCAAAAACAGTGCACCAGTCATTCCAGTTGTGTATGGAAAGTTTCAGGGTGATCCATCAAGCAGGGGCCAAGAAAAATGGGGGAGTGGGGGTTGGTAAAAAAAAAAAAGTGTGTTTTCCATGTTAATTCTCATAGGGATTTTGAATAGGACTCAGCCTGAACTGCTTGACGGAATTGCATCAAATTTTGTAGAAAGGTAGCTCTTGGTCCAGAAAGCATGATTTTTAGTGTTCAATAATTTTATGGGCATTTAAATAACCAAAGTACAGTACAAAGATGCATAGGCCTTGCATCAAACTAGATGTAGTCCTAGTACAAAATAATTCATTGCATTACAGTACATAGAATAAAATGTGTAATAGTACATCATCTTACCAAAGGACAACATATTGCGGAAAACATGGTAGACAGACATAAGTGGCACAGAAAAATAAATAAAGAAATCTGGTAAAACAATAAGGTATAGGGTTGTGTGCCTTTAATTCCTTAGAATAGAACTAACTGAAGTAAGACAAGAGAGAATCTGAGTACCTCTAAAGATGGCAAGGAATGTAGCAAGGTGTAGCACCAACCTTGTCACACAAACAATGAATGTAATGAAAGGGCAAAAAAATAAAAAAATAAAAATAAAAATAAAAAAAAAAGGGGGGGGCGTGCACAGCTAAGTCCCATAAGCAGAGTAAAGATAAAGGCAAGTGTATAGACTAGAAGGTTTACATTATCCATGTAATGAAGCAAATTCGTCTAAGTAGTGCCAGATAGTAGAGGATATCTGAGGGAAGGACCTTAGTTTAGAGTGTGAATTATGGGCTCTTCTTAAAAACAAGCATTGGAAATGCAATAGGTCTCGCATTGGTTTAAGTTAGAGCCATTTGCTTTGCTAATGGGATTGTTTTTTAGCTATGTGTTATTGAGTGCATTTATGAGATATGTTGTTAATTTATCTTGTTTGAATTGTAATTGTTATCTGTGTAGCAGTTTAAAGCATAGCGTTAGGAGGAGAAGAGCAGTGCTTAAGACATGGGAAGGAGAGTGAGGAGGAGAAGAACAGCATGAAGGACAATGAAGTAAAGTGAGGAGGAGAGTAGCATGAGGCAGAAGAAAGGGGAGTGAGGAGAGTGGTATGAGGGAGAAGGAAGAAAGTGAGGAGGAGATTAGCGTGAGCTTGAAGGAAGGAGAGTGTGGAGAGCAGTATGAGGCATAAGCATGGAGAGAAGAGGAGAAGAGTAGTATGAGGGATATGAAAGGAGGTTTAGGAGGAGAAGAGTAGTGTGAGGTAGAAGGTAGGAAAGGGAGTAGATTAGTATGGGGCATAAGGAAGTAGATAGGTGTAGAAGAGCAGTGTTAGGGAGATGGTAGGAGAATGAGAAGTTGAAGAGCAGTGTGATGCAGAAGGACTGAGTGATGAGGAGAAGAGCAGTGTGATGCAGAAGGACAGTGATAAGGAGAAGAGCAGTGTGAGGCACAAGGATGGAGAGTGAGGAGGAGAAGAGCAGTGTGAGGGACAAGGATGGAGAGTGAGGAGGAGAAGAGCAGTGTGTGGCAGTAGGATTGCTGCAGAGATCTGCGTACAACCTGCAAATCTTACATCCACCGCTCACAAGTGTCACCCTCCCAAAGTCCCTCAAATGATTACCGTCGGGTTACAACGCCTATTGTTAACAGCGCCAAGAAGCAGCTCATTCAGAAATATGATCTGTGTAAATGGACAGTCCCAAGATCACACATTTAGTGCATCACAGCTGGGCAATGTGGGGGAGTGGCGGCATTTTTCATGGAAGGAATGGCCTGCATTATCGCATGGTGCTCAACAGGGGGCGCCCACGCGCTAAAAGGAAAAAGACCCGTTAGAGTCCGTGAGACCACCAGACAGAGGGAAACTTCTCTTCCCTGCCCTTCCCACCCCCCACATCTCCCTGCCCCGCTTCCACCCCTTGTCTCTGTTTACCAAGAACCAGAGGGGAGGATGTATCTCACCAAGCAGGCAATAAAACAGCACAGCTATTAGGCGAGATCAAATGGTCGTCAGAGGCCCCAGAAACAGGTCTGACAATGGAACATCAGACGCTCCCCAACCCTGCAAACCTTCAGGAAGGACATAAAGACCTGGCTCTTCAACTGATCTTTAGCTACGACTGATCTGGAGCTGCCCCCCCCCCCCCTCCTAGCGCCTTGAGACCTTCACGGGTGAGTAGTGCGCTTTATAAACCCTTGATTGATTGAAGTTGGATTAATGATGGTGAGGTAGAGAAATAAAGAAAGGAGGGGCCAGTGCCCCCTAGTGGAAACGGTCAGTTAAAAAACAAACTTCCATTCTGGGTTACACAGTGATACATAGGCAGACATAGTAAAGTTATCCGTAGTTGCAGTAAATTGCTAACTCTCCCTAGCTCCTCCATTCGTATGCTGGATATAGCACCTAACCCCCGTGGTAGTTTAAGCGCTTGTCAATCAAGTTAAATGAGGAAACATGTATGGCGAGAGGCAGTAAGAAATGACATCACAGACTCCTCCACTGAGAGAAGGGCTACCGAAATGGAACACCATACATAGAACTACTGGAAAAGCACCATTGTGCATCAGTGGTACTGTGTGGTCAGTGTCCAGCACGCACGATATAATGCATCATCTGCTGCATAAATTGACAAAATATTTGTTTCGAGAATAAAAAGCAAAGTTAAAAAAATGTTGCACATCAAGTTGTCATTCTTTGTAATGTGTTCACTATTAGCATACACGCAGATTCACACAACAGCATTCAAACTTAAAAAGAATGTAAACATACCATGCAGTTCTTAAGGGCTCCTTTAACAGAATTATAAGCCACATAATTAGTCTCTTAGCCGCGCAAATTAGTCAACTTGGCCACATAATTCAGTACTCCAATTCTGTAAAATGGTCGTGGCAAAGCCGCATAACTACGGCGATTGTGGCTATAATGAACATGAGCGGCATGACAAAGGTATCAACACTCCGTACTGTGTGAAAACTAAGACCACATTGCCGGCTGCGGGCCTTATAAAACAGAAAACACGGTGGAAGACAGAACTGCGCTACGGGACAATATTTCTGTTGATGCTTGCAAGACAGGCTGAGAAAACACCCGAGGTGCAAAACTGAGCCGAAAATCTTACTTGCACGCGCGTGTACAATAGATTGCACCAATATAACAGCTGAACAGCTTTCATTTGGAATTATCAGCGCTGTGTCTCGAGCACACTGTGCTCGCCGTGTATTTTAAAGATGAATTGGGGAAACGCACAAACGTGCATGAAGAGCTGTTAACAATTAAAACAAGAACAGACACTCACAGCGCACCTCCGGACAGCGAGCCACACGCACCAGAGCCGGCCACCGATGGGGCTGCTGAGCAGCTGAAAGAAAATAGTGCTCACAGAGTATACAACGTCGAACGTGTAACGCCGCAAGTAAAACATCCAGTCCGGGTGGGCGGGGCCAAAAGTGGACAGGGCGGTAACAAGGAGGGACTAAGAAGCCTCCTTTTCAATCAGAAGCCAGCGTTTACCATGGAGGATGACGCCACCCAATCAAAAAGATGGGCGGGGCTTCAAGTCCCCTTCAGAAACCGTATTGATGACAAAAAGCCCTCGCAGAGCGAGGTGCGCATGCGCGCTCCAGCGCTAGGTCTGCGAGACCTAATGAGACCCACGCCCACCAAGTATGAAATGAAATGCGGATGAAAGATTTCCATTCCGATAAAATAGCCATCACAGCTACCGAGAGGATTAGGTCTAGAAGAGCCTTATCATTACAGCTTAAGGTAATCAAAGATTTGGATGCCTGGGTCCCAATATTACTTTAGGGTAATGTAAAACTATTGAGAAGTCAAAAATTGTCGACAATTGGGACTGGACTTGGTCCCAGTAGATTTTGAGAAGTCGGCAGTGAAAAAAACATACGCTGGTGGGAACCAGTCTCGTCTTCACAGTTCCAACATTTTCCATCCTCACGAAGCTTCAGAAAGCATGATTTTTGTTATTTGCTGTAAATACATTCAGTAGTTTGAAAAATTAAGGAAAAAGCAAATTTGTATATCTAGGGAAGCGGATCCTCCGAAGATCCTCCAGTCCCCGTGCTGATGGAAACACTTCAACCAGGAAGTGTTGGCAGCCATCTTTGGACTGCTTCAGCCGAGCCCCCCCCCCCCCTCCAAAAAAAAAAACGTTAAAAAAAAGAGAAAGGGGGCTGGGTAGAAATTCTGAAACACCCCCCACCCCCCCGGACCCTGCCAGGGGAGAAAAACAAAGAAAAGCCAAAAACCATTAAGGATTCGCAAAGTCTGCAAATCTCGTTTTACAATATAGCTCCCGGGTGGGCCAGGTACCGGGGCATGTGATGGTAAAGAGGGGGCGCACAGGTCTCCCACCTATTGAGCCCCGGGGACCACCACCTCTCCAGGGCTTTATTTTTGTAATGGAGGAGGGCTGCACGGACCCCCTCCGCTACAGGTGGAAGACCGACCCGGGGACCACCACCTCCCGGGGCTTGAATATTAAAATGGAGGGGGGCACGCCAACATCTCTCCTGGGGTGGTTTGAAGCCCCGGAGACCACCACCCTTTTCCTGTGGAAATAAATACTAATGGGGGCCCCCGTGGACCCCCGAGCCCACAACCTCCCTGGGGCCCAAATACTTATGAATGGGAGGGGGCCGCATGGCCTCCCCCCACCCCCCCCCTTTCTGGGCCTATATGGCCCCAGGGACAACCACCTCCCCGGGGCCGGCCCATGTATCTAAAGGAAGAGGGGGCCCCGGGGACCGCCACCCACCAGGGCCAGCTCCTGCCATCTCCGGAGGTGCCCACACTCAGAAGATAGCGGTTTGCTTTTGCTCCTCCAAGCGAGAGCAAACACTGACAGCTCCCACTTGCTGGGAGTGGAGTTTATCTGTTTCCCTGCCCGCTGCCATACAGTTAGGGAAAAAAATGAAAGAATTGCTCCAGCATGCAGAGAACTGCATTTCTAGCAGCTCCATCGGTACAGGAGCAATGCCGGCTCCTGCAGAAGGTGGGAAGCCTGCTGGGACCGCAGGGCCTTGAGGCTCCCCCACGGTCCCCAATGATGCATGCTGGCTGCCCTGGGTTAAGGGTTAAGATGTACAAGGTGGCTGGACTCTGATGTGCAGTAAACCTTTCGGGATGCAGCGACTTACATGAATGGCTCCGATTGTAGCTCTGATACTGCGGCTAACCATGATTCAATAAATTACTCACGATCTCAATGTTTGTATACTGGTTTGAAATGTGTTTGTTACAGTTCTTAGCTCTATACTATCTTAATTTATGCTGTAGTGAATGTTAAAGATATGATTACATGATATCTGTAAAGGAGCGTTCTATCAGCAAGTACCATGTACGAATAAAAATAGAGAGCTATTTTTAAAAAAAATAATAAATAAATAAATTTAAAAAAACACTGGATTTCCACTCTCGTGCCTCCATTCAGGCAAGACAATATAGGCAATTTTCACATCCTCGTTGTATGGTCCACGTACAACAATTTGATCCAGGTGATCATCACTAGCCCAAACCCCAGTTTTTTTTAAACTGAGCCGGGATAAAAACAGTTCAGAAAATCCAAGGCCTTCTGTATGTAGAGTGCTGCCAGTGGGTATTCAATAGGGATGGCTGCTGGTTAGTGAAAGACACTCTGAATTTATGGAAGTGCCATGGCCTAGCACAAACCCATTCTCTCCTGGATGGGTCATTGCCAGCAGCATCAGAAGAAGTCTGTTTGAAAGAATCTTGAATTTAGATAGGATCTTAAACAACAGTCGCAGGGGCCTGAAGTAGGTTTTCTCTAGTTTCTTTACCCAACTTGGGCAGGACCACCACTACCTCTTTAGTGGGATTCGATAAAGTTCTAATGTTCTGCCTTTTATTTTGTAGGTCCTATACATAGACGATAAAGCAATAATGTCAACCTCCAGAAAGAGGTTCTCGGCAACCACAGGGGAAATAAAACTATTCTTTTGCCATTACAATCCAAACTGCAATGTGTAATCAATATATAAAAACACAAGAGGAACAAGGCACAACATTATGCACACAAGAAAGCATATACCTCAGAAGGCCAAGAGGGTGCCTACCTGTATTAGACATGGTCTGCAATTGTCAAATGGCATGTGTGTAACATGTCTGTAAATAACATACTATCTTGTCAGACCAGACTTGGCTAGACGTTACCCCCCGACGCAGCTGGTTTTGCTGCTGTTACTGCGATGTATTTTGGGGTGGAAGGGAAAGCTTCCTACATCCATTAGGGCAAAAAGCAAATAACGTTAACACACCACTCTTACTTCTGTTTTTGACTATCGAGATGAACATGCTTTTAATATGGCTGGAATTGGGGTGGAAAGCAATAGAACTGCTCCTTGTACTCTTGTTTTCTTGGGCTCGGAATGAGTAAACAGATAACTCCATTTTCCACGAGAAAAGAAACCCGTAAAACACGGGTAAGTGATTGTATATTTGGCAGGTTCAGTGATAACGAGCGGACAATGGTTTACAATTTCTCTGGTCTTTGAAGTGTGTAGTCTGGTGCATGCCCTGGACGCTCCATTATCTGGAGAGCCTCACGTTAACTGAGACCATCAGACAATGGAGACCCGAAGGAGACAAACACTCTGCAAGAGGTGCCAACACAGACATACATGTGATAAACGCGTTGATTGAGTGCCAGGTAAGTGTTTGCACTGGAGCAGCACGGGCAGTAAATATAAGCATTTGCAATGCTATAGGTCTCGCATTTGCGAGAGTTTAAGCTAGCATTGTAAATGACAATGCCTTTTATTTTGGTTTTAAAAACCAAAAACACAAAAGGCATTGTCATTTACAATGCCAATAGCTCAAACTTGTGTAAATGCGAGACCTATTGCATTGCAAATGTTTGTTTCCTGACGTGACTTGACTGCTCCACACACAACAAGCACACAGACTTTTGAGCACCACTTCAAGTGGTGAGGCCCCGAAGCGACCCCCGCTGTGCTCTCAGGCAGTGAAATCGCCTATGAAAACAACTGGCAATTGTCCCGGCTGCTTGGAATGCATGGCGCGCTGAATGTAAGGAAAGCACGTCGTGCCTGCAGCAGGGCAAATCCCATTAAAGAAAATAGTGCATACAGACCAAATCAAACATACTGTGTCCCAACAGAAGTAAAAGGGCCAGTCGCCATGGGAGGTTTCAAATGAAGACAAGGCGGTACTAACAAGGCGATTAAGGAATCAGAAGCCAGCATTTACAAAGGAAAAGGACACAAGCCAATGAAAAATATGGACGGAGAGGGCGGAGCTTCAAATCCCTAACTCCATACAACATGGGTCGCAGAGCATGTGCTGCCCAGGCTCAACCTAAAAAGCTGGTGATAACCAAAAAGATTCTTCCAGGACAGTTTCTTGAGGTCATAGGACTTAATTAACCTGGTGAGTACACCTGTAAGTTTTGTAGCAACCAAAGACAAACGTGTAGTTACTCCTAAACAGTCAATGAAGGGGTGAGCCCTGTTACTTCCAATAAAGGCTTCAATTATAGGCACTCTGAATATAGATAGGTTTTCTATCCTAGAGATAATCTGCCTCTATAGACAAATCCACTCATGCGGAGGTATATGCTGATCCAGTATACGAATCCAGTTTAGCAGCTGGGGATATTCACTAAGTGAGGAATCTGCATGTAGAAGTAACATTCAGATTTTGTTTGTGCTTTTGAAAAGTCAGATTGTCCCCTCACATACGAAACGGTTGATAAGCAATTCACTACACACCTACATATTTTCAACAAGTTATAACACTATGGTACACTGTGTAGAGAGTGCAGGCAAACCCCAATTGGTTTACAGAGACAAAAATGATAACACCAAATGCTCTTTTGTGGTAGTGTGGGTGAGCAGTTCAGTCTTATCAGAGTGCTAAGCATTTGTTGTACTCCGAGGCAATAGGAGACACTCAAGAATAAATCTGATACCAATTTTGAAAAACACGTATTTTTATATAAATTTTGATACCAAGAACTTAGTTATCAAGTAAGTACTTTTTTAAATATTGATTTACGTGCTTAAAATGTTCATTTAATGCATCTTTACACAGCAATGCTTTCCTACGGGAAAAAAAGGCATATGTTGCATACACTTATTTACAGTCGGTTTCTGGGGGTCTCCTTCAGGACTTAGGTTCATGAGGGAGGAAGAGGTCTAAAGTACCACCAGTGGTTACTCGTTACCTGCCCTGGGGCGTCCGTGTGCAGAGGTGCTGGTCGGGTTGTTAGCTTTGCACGCAACGCTGGTAGAAAGAAGGTGGGGCCACCTAGAAACAGGCTGCAGAGGAGGACTTGGGGAAAAGTCTGGGTCCTTCGCGGGGGGGAGGGGGGTGAAGTTTGTTTGGAGGGGGGTGGTGCTCAGGTCGCAAGGCTTGGTTTGCTGAAAGGGGTCCGGTACCCTGGGTGATTGTGCTGTGTGGCTCTGGTCCGTCCTGGTGTCCTCTCACTCGGTGGGAGGGGGGACAGATCTGACCTCCTGGAGCACAGGTACCTCTTCCTGGACGGCTGCTGCATTGGACTAGCCGGAGATCAGCAACTTGGTAACCCGGACTCTGCTGTTAGGGTGCCTGCGGACTGCAGGAGAGTAGCACCTCTACTCCAAGGGAGATTGCTGGCAACTTGCAAAGGGCTGGCAGTCTAAAGAGGTTCCTGGCAGATGTTCAGCTGCAGGATAAGTCACTTGGTCATGATTGTTGAGACTGGTGCAGGCAGGGTTTTGTGCCAAAAGTCCACAGCAAGTCTTTAGTGCTCATTTTCTCACTGCTCTTTGTCCTTTTCTTCTCGATCCGTGGACTCAGAGTTCCTGGCATCAGGGGTGCCATCTAAACAACAATTTAGGGGCGCCAAGGGGAGTGAAAGGTAGTAGCCAATGGGCTACTTACTTTAGGGGGACTACACCCTCTATATGACCACTTCCTGTGGGAAGTGGACCTGACTTAGTGAGCCTAATTCCATCAAAACCCAAGACGGTGGAATTCTAGTTTCCATGTTCACATCAGGTATTCCACCGTAGGAGTGGAACTAGCCTGATAGTGAACACTCCTTCTGACTGGCTAATTTTCCAGTCTCTCCTGGTGCCAAAAGGGCCCCTGGAAGGTGGCTGGCATTTCCCCCCCCCCCCCCCCCCCCCAGTCTGAGGAGGCCGGGGTTGCATATCAAAGGCAGCAGAGGCCTTTGAAGCCTCCTGCTTTGATATGCTGATTACGTAGCCATCCTGCTTAGAGGAGGTGACACCTCCACCCAGAGCAGGTACTGTCTGACCTCAGAAAGCACGGGCTCTCACCTCCAGGGGGTCGGAAACTAGTCTGTTGTGGAAGGCTCGTCAGGACCAGTCGGCCAGTACACTAGTAGTCAGTAGGTTTTCAGGGGGCACATCTAAGCTGCCCTCTGGGTGCATGTATTAATAAATCCATCACTGAAATCAGTGTGGGTTTATTAATACAAGATGTTTGATACCAAACATCTTTGGTTTCAGTGAAGCCATCATGTAGCTGGGGAACTTGTGATTACCAGTGTCCAGCACTTGTCCTTAAATTGGCTTCCCTGTTCACTTGTAATATCTAAGAATCGGCTTAGAAATCACAGGGACGTATCTGCTCATGCAGATATGTCCACACATGAAATATAGTGCACCCTCCTTTAGGGCTATAAAGCCTGCTCTCGGGGTGACTTTCCTATACTGCATGCAGTGTCTGCAAGCATGGCACATAGGAGGTGTGCCATGTCGTGTCTTCACTTTTCTCTGCACCATGTCACGCACCATCAATGGCAGCTTGCATAAGGGTGCGGAGGGGTTACTTAGGGTGGCACAATACATGCTGCTGCCCCTTAGGGACCCTCTTTAGTATCCATGCCCTGGGTACCGGAGGTACCATTTACTAGGGACTTACAGGGGTGCTAAAGGTATTGCCAACTGGGGAAACAATTCTAGGGAAATAGATCTGGCACTGGGGACCTGGATAGCAGGAACCTAGTGGACTTCTGTCAAAATTGCATCAAATACCAGGCAAAAGGTGGGGGTGACCATGTCAAAAAGGGGCACTTTCCTACACCATCCATACACTATTTATATCCCCATCTGTAAACCTGCATCACCCCTCCAGGAGTAGCCTGGACAGTACACCCTCACCTATGCAACCCGAGAGACAAAGTCTAAAGATGAGGTTCTAGATATTTCAATGATATAGGAGTAGTGTCATGGTCATTATGTTCCATGAATAACTAAGTAGTTGTCATAAGGCCTTTAGTTGTCCCACAGTTCATTGGACCCCTGTAGAAGTGGCATGACACATCAACATCAATTTCCAGGTAACCAATTTCTTCTAATAGTGGAACATGTACATCGGTCTGTGGCTCAGATATAGGACTGCTAATTTTGAAACAATGCCTCAGCGCAGCAGGTTCAACTATTAAGAAAACGAAGGTAATATATATTCAAATCAGCAGAACCTACCACCAACATCCATTTGTACACCGGGTGTAAAGTGAAGAAATTCTGATTTGCTGCTCACTCTTGAACTAGAAATAAATCCAAAGACAAAATCGGACTGTTCCTCAGCAAGTTTTACCTGAAAAACGCAAAACAAAATGTTAGTCAATATTAGACACGTGAAAGTACAAGGCAGTGTAAAATCAGTTTCCTCTCACTTGCTATCATCCAAGTGCTGCAAACAATGGTTCCTTTGGAGTCATTAAAAATATTTCAGTATGGAGCATAACTCATTATTGATCCATAAAAATAATAATAAACTAATTAAAATAATGAACTTTGTTCGCGCTCTGGTCTGCGTCAAAGAGATGGCCCTCTTATCTTGTGGAACCAGATGCAGGCCAGAGTGAGCCCAAGTGATGCAAGGCTGGTTGAAAGGCCAATAAATAGCAGCTCTCGAGAGTGCAAGGTGCCGAAGTAAACGTTCACAATGATCAAGAAGTGGGACATCCATATATAGGGTGCCACCTATTTATGTTCTAAGAAAGACACCAGCACAATTTTCTTTAGGTGTTGTAATGTCGACGATATTCAACTGTTTTGTGTTGATTATAATTGCATCTATACCTTGGATCAAATGTTATGCTTTCAAGCCAGACACAAATGTTGTCATCTTCATCCAAAACAGTCCATTTTTTTTTAGGAGAATTTTTGTAGTGCATATTTCACCTCACTTGCACTGTGGCACGTCACTTGGAGCACATGATTTATAATAGGACGGTCATCAATTCACTTTGAGTTATGCATATCATTAATTGATTGTGGTTACTGAAATTTTTGATGAAATATGGAGCTCAGAATGGTTTGTGGATCAGCAGTGATAGCCACACTCCATGATGAAATATGTTGAATGAATCTGAGGAACCCATTGTTTCACACTACTTAATACCCAGAATACAGGTTTGCCTCTTTTCCCCCCTTATACTATCATCTTAGTGCCAGCACTCCATCTTAAAGGAATCTACCAAGACATGCTTATTATGGTTTAATTACAAATCTTAAATTTTGTCTCAAGTAACAAACAAACTGTAATTTTTCATCTTAAACCCCTTTCCTGTGCTTTGTTATAGTGTTATATTGTAGCACTACATTGCCTAATCACAACACCACCCCCAGCATATCGTCGCAGGCGAGTGAACCCTTTTGCACCCAGTACATTGAATTGAGCGTCTTCAAAATATTGGCACTTCTAGGAAGCCCCAACTGTGGGTGGGCAGTGTGTGACTTTTACTCAAACTGGTGGGTTCGCAGGAGTCATATAGGATCTTCTATGCCCCGCCCAAGAGGGCACCCAAGCAAGACAGGAGGTGGTGGGGAATAGGTTCCACTAATTGTGCACCACCTTCTGGGTTATACAATTGGTGCACTTCCCAAAGGGCTTACTGCTGAAGCGTCTACATTTTTTAAAAAGGTGATATGTGACGGGTGCACTGGCAAATCATTCCCTTACCTGCATGGATGCCTCAATTGGTAGAAGTACTTCACGACAAAGTATAGCACAAAAAGAGTACAACTTTTCTACTTGAGTGAGCCAGTGTGTAGCTCAAAAGGGGTACCACACTGAACCTCTTTGCTTCTGCTACATTCTTTGATGCAGAATTTGAGGATCCCCCTGAAGATGGGATGTGCAGCGTTGAAGAAACCGCTCCCCTCGACCCAATGATATGTTTCTTTCGAAAAGAGACTCCTTCAACCACAGAGAGATGTGGAGCCATATATTCCTTAATTTTGGCACCATTGCAAAAAAGAATTTTTTGTGAATTTTAGATACAAAGTCTAAACTGAAATATTATGCTATAAAGCACACAGACCACGTTAACATTTCTTGCTGTGGAACTTTACCAATAGCAGAGTTTGCATATCTTTGGCTAGGTTTGGCAGGAATACAATCCATAGATAGAATGTTGAACGTTGCTGGCTTTGAAGTATTATAGATATTTACATCATCAATTTATTAGATCCAGGTAAGTCAAAAAAAAAAAAAACACCCCCCTACTGCAGTATGTACAGAAACTAATAAGTCAAACCTTGTGGGTGCCACGCCAAATTTTTAAAAGGCAATTTCAGATTAACAGAAATTTGAAAATAATTGCACAAATAAAACAATCACATTAGGCCACAAAACAAACAAGTCGTTACTAACTTTTGCAAAAGAGCCAGTCAGGCGGCTCTGCAATGGCAGCCTTTTGTCAGAGCTCAGGTTTCATTTCATTCTCTCAGCAATTTGTGGGGCGCAGGAGGACAAGGCTACCTCAAATCGTAGGCTTGGGTCCGTGGAAGTGACTTGCCACCCCATGGGGCTTATTGAACGCAGTAGAATTCCTAAGACTAGCCTTTGTGTGGTGGGTTGTACATCACCTGAGGCTGAAAGCCTAGCCAAGATGGCGGTGTGCTCCAGTTTGTGTGAAAGCATCTGTACTGCATCCTTTGCAGGCTGCTGCGACATGGAGCACCTCTGTATTTCCTCTCCGAGCCCATCAAGAAGCCCTCACGTGGAACCAGACTGGATAGGAGCTCCAATTTCCTCATATGTCTGAGACACTAAGAAGAGGCAGACCTATTATGACTGGAATGGTGTAGGAGACACTCCAAGCCTAAGCAACTAGTTACCTACAGCAAGAAATCTGATCCTGATTATGTTTGAAGTTGAGCTTTTGAGGCTTGGGAAGCTAAATTGAGTGTTTTCTTCCATTCTTTTCCGCAGTTGGTGTTGTGTTCCTACTCCATGTACGATGATGCTGACAATGCAGCACACTAGGAGGAAGCAACAGGACTTTTTAACCTGTATACTAAGACCTCCAGAGAGCCCCAAAATGGAGTGGACAAGATAGTGACAGCAGTGACTGCTCCCACCCAAGCAACTATGCCTATGCTGAAAGACTTCTGAGACACCACCCAAAGAACCAACAGTAAGTTAACCACAGAAGGATGACTGCTGGATGCAATTAAGGGTCAGCTGCCTAAATCAGAAAAGATGTGGAGATTTTGACAAAGTGGATACAGAACATTCAAGATACTGTGCATAGTGTAAGAAGGAAGCCAGGAGATCACAGGTTGGCGGAACGTGCATTCATCTAGCTAACAAACTTGAAGTCAAAGATATAATCCCCAGTTTTTGGAATACCCCATTTTAACAATACCAAGACGCGTTCAACTGATGCTCAAAGTTTAAGCAAAGTACTGGACAACGCAGGGGGCATACCTGTGCAAGTTCTTAGGGTATCTCTACTTCCAACATAAGGCGCCACACAAGAAAAAATAGCAGGAACAGGTACAACTGTTGAAGTGCGTTACTCTAAACAATGTGATCATGTTTATGGTGATTGACAGAGGAAAACTTTGGACATTAGTGGATCATGGGTCTACATTTTTCGAAGGTCACGCCTTGACACTGTTACAGTTAAAAGAAATTTGTTTTTATACGTTGTGACAATAGCTGATCCCCATAGGTTTGGACTCTTCCCTATGGTATCCAGAAGGCAGATGTGTCCTTTGCTGATAAATTAACCAGAAGGTAATATGGGCCTTTCTGCACTCACTGGCTGATAATTGCTGTATAGATTCCGATTTCAAATAGGATATCCAGCAGCACTCACTACTATGTTTCCAGACACTGCTACTAATGGTTGTCCTCAGGCCTTTATAATATCTTCTGGACAACAAGACACCAAAGCCATAAAGGTGACAAAGCGCTGCCAAACAGTAAAACCCACTCAAATAAAACTATCATAAGTATAACAAACTTTCAAGCACAGAGTTATGCATCATAATTACTGGGATTCAGATATATAACCGTAAGCTTTCTACTCGGGGCAAGCAATTGACAAAGGACCAATCAGCCGAAAGAAGAAAAGGTCTTTGGCACACCTATCCTTATGCATTTGGACACAACAAAGTTCTGCCAAGCCTGAACTCATTTTGCTTCAACACTAACCTGCATAAAGTATTTCTAAAGTAAACACTGAACAGACTCAACTTCACACAACCGCATACCAGACTTTCGAAAGTTGGCACTCCCATAGCCGCCTGCAAGGGTGCGCAAATCGAGACTGCTATCATGAAATAATAATGGTCTGTGGGATATACAAATGGAATTCTGAATATATTGTCAGCAAAAGTCAGGGAACAACTAGCAGAGTAGCCTTGTCTAAAATGAAGGTGCTAAAATGTAATTAGTATGAAGGGATAATGCTTATTTGATGGCAATCCTAGCAAAGTAAAATGTCATTTTAAAGCAAAATAATTTCTTGAAAATTGACAGCAAGGGCTTTAAAATAGATCATCCAAAAGAAAATTTAGAACAAGGGGGTTTGTCATGGCTGGATGTGTCCTTGCAGAGCTCTGGCAAACAACCTCCAAGTAAGGTTTTTCATTTCAGAGAAATGCGGTTTCAGACATTATGTGAGGGGTAATGCATCTGTAGGCAACAAGGAGCCCAGGTTACGCAATGTAGGGACAATTCAATCATGTGTAGACCCTTTAAACCGGCACAGTAAACTGCTACAAAGACTCAAGATGGCCACTATGCCAACACAGATACTTGCCTCTAGAGACCTGCGAGGTGGCTCTCCCTGAATGATCAGTTCTGAAATGCACTTCTGCTCAGACCCGCTCTCCTGCAGTTCAGAAGCATGGAGGCAGATCACTGTGCTGCTGCCACATATCCACTTAAACCAAATTTGAAGTGAGAGGGAGGAGATGTGGCCTTGAGAAGCCAATGAAGTAGTAACAGGAGGAGAGTGTACCATTGTGGGACTGACTGAGGAGAATCGAAAGAGGCAGGTGAATTGATTTTTATCCCAAGTTCCTACCCGATTTAGAGTAGTAGTGATCGCTCTATTCAGGCTATCCCACTTGCGCTAGATTTGAGAAATGGACCATGTGGCTGCCCTGGGGACAACCCATCTTCACCTTGTTCAGTTTTGCTTATCCCCCTCACCATCCACTAGTTAATTTGTTTACTCCCACACAATAAGATGTGAAAAGATTGATTCTATTAAGGCAAATCTGTCTCAATTCATATAATCTACACGGCGAGTAAGGGGTCTATAAACAAATATTCAGATGGTTTTTTGCTAGACAATGAAGATATTTGGTGACATGCATGCTCTCAACCAAAGGGGACATTCTACACCTGATCCAGGAATTTATTCAGTAAAGATGCATGCATTATGTCAAGATTTTGCTAAAACTTTCAGACCACCATCTCCAAAATTTGAAAGCAGAGTTGAGCAACAGGAATTCTTGATGGCCGAGCAGTCTCAAGATTAGGCAGACATGCCAGAAAATATTATGCTGGAACATCCAAGCACGAGAAACTAGGACTGAAAACTGGTGTAAAGGTTCTTTTACATGTGCATATATTGAGTAATATAGGGTAAGCGTATTAATTATATTTATGATTATTACAGTCATAACCGATAAATTGCTGAGGTTGCACTTGAAACTAATTAATAGAAATGCTTAGAAGTGTGATTAATGATGTACTTTAGTTACGCCACATTTTCGGACAGACACCATTATTAAAATGAATGCAGTTTCTAGTGTTTTGTTCATTCTGCTCCTGCTCATTCCCCCTCCCAATCAAAGTCCCCCTGCGAGTTTCCCCCACGCCCCGCCCCCCCAGCTTCTACGGAGCACACTACAATGTGACGTAGCGGATATTTTTACAGAGCATGTATTGTGAATAAAACTTTTCTTCATATTCGTGCTGTAACGATTTGAAAGATTGTCGCTGGAATCTGTTGCCGGCTTGCTATCATAGGGGTGTATTAGTCTTTGTTAGAGAATGTTTCATATTGCATTTTGCATCTCCGGATTACTGTTGCTGTGGAAGGCAATGGAAGATTCTGGATTACTCTTAGAAATGGGTTAGTGTTATGTACTTTAATATGACCATCCATTTTCTGATTTGTCCAAAATGTACTGTAGATAGTCATGCTATGCTGATTCTGCAGTTTCTGCTCATGGTTTGTGCATAAAATGCGATTAAAAAAAACCCTGGTTTTATGTTGTTGGGGCGACTATCATTTTTTCGACATGGAACTCTGTCCATTTTAATGGAGACCTTTCTTGATGCTGTTGGTATTCCTTAAGGACCGGACATTTAGAGACCTTTCAATTAACTTCCGATGGTGTACTCGGTATCTGAGCCTTCATGGCACATACCGATTTATTCTGTATTGTCGGTTCTAAAAAAATGTGTAATAAAACGAACTTTTATTTGATCTAGAACTCAGTTCTTGAGTGGTCCCAGTCACTATTTTGATTTACTCTGCCTTTTGTTGGACCCGATGTCATGGAGGGTGGGGTCTCTTAACGCTACACGAAGGGTGCTGAAGCCTATTGCCACAGGTAAATTTTGGAGTTATTGAAATTCTGGGGTTCAGCCTCCCACACTGAATTCACCACAATGTGTGTAGATTATAGCGGACATATCAGATACTGACTTTAAATCTTATGTCCAGAAATAGTTTTGCACAATGCTGAATGTTCCAGAAGATGCAGAGATGCTATACCAAACCCACAAGATCATTACAGAACACCAAAGAAACAGGTCTCTGATGAATATTTCTCAGTCAAAGGAAGTATTAGATAGAGCGATGAGGACTGGACATTCTTAAGCACAAGCCTACAGAAAACAGGATAGTAACCTATTCGAACAAACATCAAGGCATATTTAAAACACCCTTCAACTAAAAACAAGGTTAATGATGACTTTTCATGCTTTTAAGAAGCCTTGAATGTTAGTTACTGGCTCTCATGAAAGAGTTAAGAGATCTTGTAAGGATATCAGGCTAAAAGAAATATCTCAAGTCCAAACCAACAAGATGAGGTGCCCCATCATGTCCCCAAATTATGAGTAGGTTGTGCATTCCCTCGATATTTTTTTAAATTTTTTTTTTTTTTTTTTACTCCTGACGAGACAGTTTGGGGGAGAATTGTCCGGCCAAACTAGATCAGCTATACAATCATTTTCTCTTAGACAATGGATACAAAGGTCTCTATGGATGGGCACATAAGAACAGTACAAGATTGAACAGATTGCATGCTTAAAGATGAATTTTCAATATAGAGGACTCAGAACTATAGAAACACAGCGGGGTGGGGGGGGGGGAGTTGGGAGGGAACATTGTATGCTGTAACACATTGAACTGTACCCAATAATTTTACTGTATAAATTTGGCAATGGAATATAACTAAACCATTGATGTTATGTTGGACATCCTTCAGAAACTGTATGATACAGATCAGTTAATGGATGGACTGCCAGTTAATTTGTTTATGTAATAAAAAGATTTTTTTTTTTTTAAATAAAGATGAATTTCAATCCTCACTTGTATATCTCGGATCTTACCCTTACGTTTCCACACTCTTTAAATCTATGAGAGGTTTAGCCTTTCCACACAGTGAAAGTTATCTTCACACAGCCTAACTGAGACACCTTTTGCTTTTAACCAAGTTTGACACTCAAATTGTGGGTACAAATTGACGAGCAACACTCCTTTATAAACCATTCATGTACTGCCATGACTCATAATTAGGGCTCCCGGTTTTATGGTATTTACATTGGTAATTTAGACCTGTATTTATCCATGTTGATTTTTTGCAAATTTTACCGGTATTTACCCATATTGATTTTAGGTTTTGTGAAACAATGAAGCTGAAATGTGTATATTTCTGCATTTATCTAACTCGTGCCTGAACGCCTGACAGGTCTCAATGATATATACACACTCAGGTGGTAAAACGTGCACTTGTAAGAAAATGTATACATTTTAGTATCAAGGTTGTGCAACTCTACTGCCGTTTAAGGCTCTTTACTAAAATCCCCATATTTGTTTAATCTCCTTGCCTGTCAATCCGCACAGCAATTGTCCTGGCAGTCATGATTGACAGCATTTAGACTCGCTCAATAAACAACCCACTTTTCCGTTTTTATCCACATTTAAAAATAAATACAGACAGGAAAATAAATGGTTTTCTGTCTGGATTGATCTGTAAAAATGAGTAAAAACGGAAAACAGGGAGCCTCACTAATAATACACTGAAATATTGTCTTCAGGGGGTGGGGAGATTACCTTTACCTTCCTCCATGACAATCATCCTCTACAATCCAGATTTCTCCTCAAGCTTACTTGATAAGGGTTTTAAAAACTTGTTATCTGGATCAGAGGTGGCTCTGGGACATCTGAGAAATGGAAGGTTAGACACAGTGAGGTTCTAGAGACTTAAACCCCTCTGAAAATCTGATGAAGGAACACTGCTAAAAAAAAAAAAAAAAAAAAAAAAAAACTTATATAGCCTCTTGAGAAACTTGCATAGCCCGAGACCCACTCAAATGACCACCTGGAAAACCAAAAAGGGGGCCAGAATTTCCAAAGGCTTTTAACTCAACATTTGGCCTACAGCTGCCACTTCATCTATATGTTCTCAACATGAAGAACGTAGATAAAAGATTAGATTCTTATGAGCTTGTACTTGACTCCTATATGCTTAAAATCAAAGTTTAGGTCCTAAAAGATATATTGGCGGGGATGTAGTGAACGAGGCACAATTAAATTTGTTGAAGGCTACATTGTAATACGGCCATTGTTTTCTGGAAGGAGATTCTTATTCAATATAGAACAGGGATAAACTTAAAATGGTGGGTGCCCTCAAGTTTATTATTTGTTGACACAGGAGAACAGTCAGACTACCCCTTAACTAAATCAATGGGTAAGCTCTTGGCCCATAGGTTACTTGCCGCATGGCACACCTGGCAATTGCCTACTTCTCTTATTTCAATGGGTTTGCTTAAATTATGGTAAATATATTCTATGCAAAGGTTAACTGCAATAATTCGAGTTGAACATTCCCATGTCCTTCCAAATCCTCTTCAAGGCAAGACTCAATTATTGCTCACCTAAATTAATAGGAGTTGATTTTTCTTTGTGTCTTCCCATCTGGAAAGCTGCCTGTCACTAGAAGTTATATGGCACCTTCTTGCCGACTGTAGATATCGTTGTTGTATAACTCAGTTGTAAAATGTTTATATAAAACTACCACGAATTGTGCTACCCGAGTACTTACCAAATTTTTTTTTTTTTTTTTTTTAAAGACCATTTGAACTAGACCGAGGCCCACAATGCCAGAATGCAAGACTTGGGTGGAAACCCATTTACTAAACTTTTGAAGAACTGAACAAATCACATTTCAGAGCAAGACTTTAAGGGTCTCTAAAAAGGAAAGATCGTATCAAAAAGCGGATTGCCATTCAAAATGAAGGCATCGAGGATAAAAATGGTATAAAATGTATTGCTCAAAGTGTGGAACACCACAACTTGTAAATTGCCTTGTCGGTTATTCCCATTTCAAAATGTCTAAGGATATTGACGAACTGCTTGTGCAGAGTTGCTCTGAACAAAATGGGCCATTGTTAAAAGTCAGGAAGAAATCGCTCTTTCAATATCCAACTTCCCATCAGAGGCGATTCTTATCACAGAGACAGTGTGAAATAATTCAGGATACGCAAAGTTTATAGGATGCACCAGAAGAAGAAGTGCTAAGGGGAGTTTCGGGGTGAATTATTGAAAAAGTGATAAAGGCAGGCATAGAAATGAACAAGGCAAACTGTACGTCAAGAGACATCCGGTGAAACATTAGAGCAAGTATGTAACTGAAAGCAGCAGGAAATATTATAAATATGGGGCAGTTCTAATATTATAGTGAGTTTACAAACCTAAACCCCTGAATACATCACCATGAATTCCAATCAGGAATCCTATTTGTTACAATACAATACGCAACTACCCCAGCATTTTCCTCATCATCAGATCTGGGACAATGATAAATGATTGGCTGTTTAACCATTCACATCATTTGGTTTTCACAACTAATCCCTGTATAATAGATGCAAAAATTGAAGTGAAGTGCCAGCAAACTGAAAACAAGACCGATTATTTTGACCATAAAATATCTGCATCCCAAATATCAAACTGCATGAATAACAGGATAATTTGTCCTATTTTTGAGGTGGACAAAATGAATGACCTGATAGAGAGGGAATATTCTACATACCGCAGCTGTTGTGTAGTTGCCAGTTGCCAGAGTACCTTGAGAGCTCATTTCGGCAATCAAAAGGCAGCCTCTGTGTAAAGGAAGTCCAATTTCTTTTAACCCCTTCACAACCCCAGGTCCAGGAACCACATGTGCATTCACTATGTCAGACCAGGATGCAATTTTATATAAGCCACCTGAAATAGAAAATAAAAAGGATAAGCCAATTGAGTTACACACATTTTTCTGAAGACAGGACAGGTATAATGTCGGTTTCAGAAGTAGCAGATTAAAAAGGACTAGGCATACCAAAGACCAAACACACCGATCACATAACCGTCGCAGTATTTGGTCTTGGGCAGTTGTGTCATAAATGTTGCTAATACAATGCAAAACTGCACAACATATCCTTGTCTGCCAGAGGCTTGCAATGGACAACTACTGCATTTGCGAACAGGGCCTTGATGGGACAGACAATTCCTTATACTCAACCATTTCTTCTGTTTGTAGAGGTACTATACCGAGTGAAATGCAAAAGCTAAAAGAAATGGGCAAGAAAGATTTGTCACTGCAAGAGACCAGTATTTGGCAAACAGGGATTCCTCGTTCTAGTCTACTCCACCCTAATACACAAAACATGATTTGAATAAAAAAGTCAGACACTGGACAAACTGTTTCATGGTCTGATGGTTGAACCACCGTCAATTCCCACTACTCTCGTCTCAACTGGGGATATGTTAAAAACAAAGACCACTACTGCTCTGATTTCACATCAGTGACACCACCACCACCACACAATCCACAGTTAGGACATGCACCCCAAGATATACGAAGAAAGCTTGCGCAATTAGAGCAAGGCCTTGTTTTAGCTGTTATGGACATATGATAATGAGAGTCTGCCACATGATGCAAAACAGATCTTACTCAATACTAAATAATGGCAAGGGCACTTTCCCGTAGATTATACACCAGGCTTCTCTAACGAGTAGCTCGTAGCTATGGATAGCTCTCCAGCTACCTATAAATAGATTTCCGGTTTGCAGACCAGTGAACTAAATTAGAAGCTTTTGCTGGATTGAATTAATATATGTATACTTAAATTGAAAAGCGTGTATTTGAACGGAAAATGTGTGTATTTTCACAATTCATAAGCTGAGTTTGGAGAAAAATGGTTGAATTTTCAAAATATATTTAAAGTGGATATTTGTGTGATAAAATGCAAACAGTGTTGGGGAGACTATTACAAATACCATTAACTTTGTTCTATGGGCACTGCAGTCATGGCTGTTATTTATTACACATTGACAGAGCATTTTTACATCACTGCGGACAACCGGGACTGATGCAGGGAGGTGATCACTGCTAGTAATATTGCATACGGTGGCCACTATTGTAATCTTGCCTGATGTGGTTACTACTCCATCTATAATATTAGTAGCTCTGGAGGATTTTCATTGAACATAATTAGCTCTCATTACATAAAAGGATGGAGACCCTTGTCCTACACCATTAAACTTTTGTGAGCAAAATTAACCAATTGTAACAAAATGAAGTGATAGGACACCTACCTGAAAATCTGCCTGGACAAATTCTAAAGAAACTCCATTTGAAACAGACTAGTATAGAATGTTACAACCTGTTTCAACCAATAAAGAAATATAAGCTACATGCATATTTAAGGCTGTTCAGGCTGATGGGAGCACCAGGATTCCCAAGTTGCTATGAGCAGATTCTGCACAGCATGGAGAAAGGTTTGGGACTCAGGAGTAAAAGCTGGTTCAAAGAAGGAGTAAAGGGAAAACTGTGAAACTTTACCAAGTAACTTTGCAAGCTGTGGATAAATATGAAGATTAACAACAATGCCATTTCCTGAAAGTCACTTTGTTTACAAAATCTGTCCTTATAACAACTGACCTTTCTAATGTTCAGGACAAAAATGGCTAACCGGCTATAGTAAAAAAAATAAAAAAATAAAAAAACGACAAGCATCCCCCACAATGCACCTTAGGTCTTCAGAAGAGTTACACAGGGCAAAGTTTCGACTACCTCCTTATATGAAGGATCACAGAAACGAAATGACTGTGCAGAAAGGGTCAGTCATTGGAAAATATTAAAATGGTTTCCATATTCTTAAGCGATACTTTGACATGGCTCAGAAGGCAACCCCAGAGAAGTTAAGGACTGGACAGAAAAATACAAATCTAATGAGATGAACACTTGCTGAGTCACAGCTTTGTGGCTGTTCACAAAGGTTTACGATACCTTTCCCGCAATCGTCTGTTCTACTAAAGATCCAACTGTAAGAAAGTGTCACAGGGTAGAGAATATTATGAATAGTGCACAGAAGACCTTCATTTCGACAGTATGAGCCTGACAAAAAATTCATTTCATGTCAACATAAAAAGTGTTAAACAAGATGTTATGTTTTCCAGTTTTTACTTTTCCTACTGGCAAATTCCACATTATATACTGTAAGAACATAAAATTAAATGCAGCCACCAAGACTCCTTAGCCTAAATAGTTATTACATCTGCAGTCTGTGCAAGCTCCTTAGCCATCAGACTGAGATCAAAGCTACCGCCTTTAGACAGATCAATTAGTTTAGTAAAAGTCACATATCCAACAATCTTGTGCCTCCCATATCAAATCATACACAACAGATAGAGGAAACGGCCGGCAAAGCAGTCTTTTTTGCAAAGTCAGCTATAGTTGCAAATCAAGTCGAATTTAAAGAGACAAAATAAGGTCAATTATCTGTATAGGAACCAGAATTCGGTTCAAAAGTGGTGGGTTGTGTCTTAAAGTCCATGACCATGCTCCATTGGAGGGAGAAGGGGTGAGAAAGCAAGTACCTGCTCTCCACATCCATAAACGCATACAATAGGCCTTTGAAACATAGGAAATGTGTACAAGGACGCACCAAATTTTATAGAATGATTACACCGAGTCAGACACACACACACAGCACTTACCCTCATATTGATGTTTCACAGTGTGTCCTATGTCTGCAAATTTGCGGTCTTCAAACAACAGAAACTGGTGTTGATCTGCAAGTGCTCTTAATTCCATCACAGTCTCATGCGTGAAATCACTAAGAATATCAATGTGTGTCTTCAAGATACAGATGATGGGTCCTAATGTGGAAGCCAGTTGTAGAAGCTCCTTGGAGTTGGTAACATCTGCTGACAAGCACAAGTTGCTCTGTTTTTTTTCCATCAACTGGAGGAGCTGCGCCGCTAGCGGGTGTATGTTGGGTAAAAGAGCCCGGTCACTGAATCTCAATTCTTTGGAAATCTTGACTGGGGCAACACCATTGGTCATTTTAGAAATGACAACGTTATGGTCCTCAAGAAACTTCTTGACTTTAGCCACCATGTCGGCATCAACTTTACCCTCTTGGTTGAGGATTTCCAGCACTTTTGTTAGAGTACACACAGGATGCAGATGGATGCCATGGGACTCCAAGTTGGCCTTTCCACCTTGTTCTCGGTCAATAAGAACAATGGCATCCGTCACCTTCAGTCCCACTTGCTGGAGAACTACTGCAGTTTCCAATATGCTGGCTCCACTTGTGACGACATCTTCAATGATCAAGCAGGTTTCTCCCACCTTGATACTGCCTTCTACAAGTCGCTTTGTACCTTTTAGAAAAGAAAAATTGTATAATCAAAAAATGCCATTACACAACAAATATGAGCAACATATGTCCAACCAAATGTACTTTAGTGTTCGAAAACAGAACTCCTCTGCCCCTTCTAATTTTGCTTTAGTCTTTTTAGGCTTTAACTCTACCAAAGAAAACGGAGTTGAACTCTATTTATCTCTGTGTTGTTCATCAATGAAAATGTGAGCAATAGTTTAAAATTAAACAATCTTTTAAACTGTCAATCTGGGGGCGAAGAGCTAAGTGGCAGACCAAGATGGCCACATTTGGCTAGAGCTCCGACGGGGACTTGCATCATCCGATCCCTCTTCAGGAGCCATGGGTGCCCACAGGGACGGTGCTGTAGATGGAAGAGGAGGAAAGGCTTAAAAAGAGAGCAGCGCTCTGGCAGCTAAGCTGGGCTGAAGTCTCCAGAGGGTGTAGACTACCGGGAGGCACGGCACCACAGCTTTGAGTTTTGTGTCTCAGCACACGGAGGGCAGAGATGTGGATGACCTTTAAGATACTGCGCCCTACTGGTAAGGGAAAAGGCTGGCCCACCTCGGTGATGACAGTCTGCAACTTTTTGTGAGTGATTTCAGGGAAGAGGACAGGCCGAGCGGCACGCATGAGAACCAGGAGACCTGCATTGCAGGGCGAACAGGGGGCAGGGGACCGGGATGCTCGCACAAAGCCCATAGCAGATCATGAAAGCACAAATAAATGTCGCCTGAGTGTTCTTTGGGGCATACCGCCAGGTAAATTAGAGACAGAACCATTTTTGATGCCAGGAGAAACTGAAATCTAGACTGCATGCAAACACTGGAAAACTCTTTAAACGTAACAATGTGATCACGTTTCTCTGAGAGCTGTGGTGAGCTGATGGACTGGGTCTCACCACTGCTTGCTAGGCATACATGTGTCCCCAAACGCAAACTAACTAGTGAAAGTGGAGCCCTCCTTTGAAACCCTTAGCACTCAGAGGGCTCTCCCGATTAAAAGGTAATAGGGAGCGGAGTAATTGAGAACCTGTAGAAATCTAACTGGCATGAATTTCACTTAGGTCTATTTGAAACAAGCAAGACTAGAAAAAATTAAGCCGGGTGCTGGAAATGAGCTACGTTTACTTTTCAACACAACTTACTTGTGCAGGAAATCATGGACTCCTGGACGGAATCCTCGTCCTACAAGTTTCACGAATGCCGCCTAAGAATAACCACACAAAAAACAAAAAAAAACAAAAAAAATCTGATCTGCAAGTGTAGCAGAGTAACTTCTCAGGAGACCTCGGCAATTGAACATTTAGGCTCCAGTGCCAATATTTGATAACAAAAACAGTTACAAAGAACTATTAAGTTTCCTGAATGCACTCCTTAATTCAACTGTTTTTGTACTGTTAAACATTTGCATGGTCCCTTGCCCGTCTTGTCCATCTAAGTGGGACTGTTTATAAACACCACCAGCAGCTTGTTTATTGATCAAGAGGACTGCCTTGGGGCACTGCTTTTAGTAGCCAAAGCTGAAAGGTTTTTCAATTTGAATCCAAGTGTGCACCCAGCACACTTGACTAAATTCTTATGAAATTTCCCCTTTTATCTTTTTCATAAATCAGCTCCATCATTTTGCATTTTGTGAAACGTCTTATGCAATCTTCTACTTATAAACCCCAATGCATGTTCGGATAAAGTTTATCCTTCTTCAGGGGAATTTATAGCATGAACTCCAGTTGTATAAATCAATAGAAATGTTCATTAATTCTCTTAATATTGTCCTCTGTTTTCAAATGTATGTATTCACAAATTTTACCTTCGGCTATCCCAGTGACATCATGCAATCAAATCTCACTTTTGTTAACAACGCTCACGGAGTTTGGAATTTCACTCTTTACCTGGATTTACATTAAAGATTACCACACTGGCGGAGTTCCTCAAATTCAGTATGCCTCATTTCTATTGCTCTCTACTGTAAAACATCACGAAGTGTAAAGTAAAAATTAAAGGGAATAAAAGGACTATCTCCAGATAATCAATACAAAAAAGATAACCTGTCTAAGCCTTCTCAACAGTTCCTTCCCCACATGCACCTTAACATTGGGTCTCCCCCCTTTTTTCTTTTTTTACTTGGATCTTGTACCGAATACCATTTCAGAAGTATTGCCACTCACTAAACTATGTTAGTTTACTTATTTAAATGCGGAAACCGGCAGCGTGCGCATGAATCATGCAAACCTCGTCCACTCAAACGTGGAAACGCTAGTCTTAATTCAAATATCAGTCTCTCATCATGTGATTACACTAAATATGAAATAGTGTACCTTATGCTGGGACAGGAGGAAGTGGGGTCTCTTAAAGAGACTACCAGCTTTCGATGGACCCATCTCTCCATTTAATAGCTTTTGGGGGAGGAGGGGGGAAATTCACCATAACCCGTGATCTTGCAGATCTGTATAGGGAAAACTACCAGCCCGCTATAGCGGCTTCAAAGGAAGGCTCTGGCATATGGACAAACTGTCTCATGGGTAGTCAGAATCCATGCTATTAAAATAACAATACTCACCAGAATGTTGTACCCATTTAAAGCACCAACCATTGTCCTACTAGACTCCTCCTTTGCTGATTTCAAGAAAACACTATTGAGATTTATCTCGGGGGCTGTGAGGGGACAACCGCGAGTTGCATGCAAAACACTGTGCCAGCCAATGGAGAGGTGGTCTGGTACTATCAGTTCTCAAGGCATTTTATAGAGCAGCGCAAAGTTTCATTTGACAACCTGCCCCTCACCTCACACTCGGATAAATTTAAACCCAAAGTTCACATCAGCTCTTTTGCCAGGACCTATTGCCTGGTTTCAAGGAGAATACCTTATGCTCTTGGATCTGTACTATGGTGGAGAGCTCAAATAATATGAAGATTGCTAACACAATTTTTATGTTGAGGAACGTGAAGATTACATTATGACCAGTTGAGACACTGGGTACTACTACTGGGATTTAGAAAAGCTGCTACCCAGTACCCCCCTCCGAGAAGTCCTTATGTGCCCAACCCACAGAGACACTTCATTTCACTTCTTCACGCCAAACTTAAAAAAGCAATTTCCCCATGCCCAGGGCTGCACCTGAAATTCTAGGGTCTATGGAACAAGATTCCCTAGAAAACACCCCATTATCTGATCCAAGAGGAGGAAGAAGAGGAATGTTGTTCCATGGAGTGATGAATTACACAGCACCATGCAGAAGTCATTGTGGCTTGGAAGCAAAGTATGATTAATAAGCAAAACCGCACAGGATTTTTAAAAATGTAAAAAGATTTTTGTACAATGCGGGTGTAGCGCCCCCCCCCTCCCTCCCTCCCACCCCCCGCTAACATTTGCCCAGGCCAAACAATACAGCGAACAGGCACCATTTGAGGAGTGGGGGCCTCGACAGAGGCATACATCCAAGATTATACACGACCAAGTGCAGCGTGCAAGAAAATAGATAGGCAGCATGGAAGTGTGCTATATGAGGTCTTTTACGATGCGCTGTTTTAATGTTTCAACTCTGAGAGTATGGGTAAATGTGTTATTCTCCTTCTTATATCAATGTTATGTTGTAAACAGTTTAAAGTTTCAATTGAAACAGACTGCTTTGTAAACCTGCTCAGGACAACCGAGTTTAAAAATTGAATTGTGATGTAAATGTATGACCCGATGCACACCACAAAAATGGAAAAATCAATAAAACAAATTTAAACAAGAAAAAAAAAAAGTACAATTTACAATGGAACTCCTCGGACCGCAGAGAGGCAAAAAATAATAATTTTTTTAACATATGTAATGTTATAAATGGCCACTATCTCATCGTAAGCAAACTCTGGAAGGAATCATAAAGGGAAAACATTTGGGGCAAGGGCAATTAGCTCACAGAAAATCAGAGAGTGAGAAAGCCATCATAAGAAAGACAGTTGTTAAATTTAGACATGGGACGATTAAGCTGGCATTTAAGTCCAATGTACTATTCTCTTGGGAAATCAGTTCTTCTTGCATTGCAATACACCAGCCTTAAAACGAAGGACATGTTAAGACAATGGCGGTTTCTATTTTTATTATAAAAAATGTCCATAATTCTTGTATTTATATGACCAATTTGTAAGGAGCTGGCTTTAGACACAAACCACCTTGTAGCACTTTCAGGTAGATTCTTAGATACTGTATACTTACCATAATCCTTTGCTTCCTTTCTTCTTATAAGCATCGGGATTTGATTGGATGAACAGATGACTGTAGCCAGAGGTAAAGCAGTGTATGGAACACCACACACAGAATCATACTTTATCCCCGCATCTTTAGCAGTTTGAAAAATAAGACCGGAAACCTAGGCAAAAAAAACATTTTTTTTAAAAATACATGGCTGAACTGAAGCAAAGTATACAGGAAGAAAAGCACTAGCTATTGCATGAGGAACCCAAACAGTGACCCATGTGTTGCACAACAAACCAAAGCATATGAAAGCCACATGAAATGAACCTTCCTGTTCATTTGAAGTGACATTTTATTCATTACATGGGTATCTATAGCCGGTAGTGCGCAGGAACAATCTTATTGGTTAAGTACAAGAGATGATGCAAGCAAAGTAGGAGACACCGATTAGTTGGTGGTAGGTGGTGAACACAGAAGGTTAAAACATACAACAGATGCGAAATGCAGCATTGTTTTCTTAAAATGTCAACTTCATCAATAAGCAGAAAGTGAGTTTAGCCCGAAAGAACAATTTATCCTAGGAACTACACCAACAACTTAGAAATGCGCTCCCTTCAGATTAAATTGGAAACGCTCATGGTTTATAGTTTAAAAGTCTGTAAACCCCAGCTTGAGCCACGTTGGCAGATGCCTGCTAGCATTTGTTTAACTAGACTTCTTGTTCCAAGATGGAGCTTAGCGCGAGTTACCGGTTTTGCGGATAGTAAAGGAGAGTCTACAACCAGGGAGTTTTATACAAATGCTAGAATGCAATCACTCGAGTTGTGTCAGACTGCCCGTCCTCTCTGTTCTACTACTGTGAACGGGCCGAATGTTTTCACTGGTTTTATAGTGTCTTCACAACAACATTAAAGCTAGCCACTTATGTAATACATGGGATTCTGTGATCCCTGTATAAACGGTGGTCACTAATTTCTTTATAATCGGCGACTTGTGACGCACCAAGAAAAGATGTCAGAAATCTACTATTACATGGCTTTAATAGTTGAGTTGTGCCATTACAATGCCTACTGCCAGAGCCAGCAGCCAAGGTGAAAGGCAGGTCAACTCAAGGAGTATAGTTAAAGAAGCTGTTTAAAGCTGCTAACAGAACCTTGCTTTTCTTTCTTCTGCTCTATTTTAATAGCTTACAATGACAAGCACAGATAGTGGGGTTTTTTGTATTCCTTTGAGAAAATCTACAATCTTTCTGCTTTTTTGTACACCTTTTGAGCTACTGCAGCTTCTTTTTTTTTTTTTTAACTGAATTGTATTGAACTTTTCTAATATCTGTTTGCAACAAATATCCACCAGGTTTTTGAGGAGTTTAATTTTGCACTAGTGGTTTGACTTGTATTCTTCATGCTTTCAAACATGCTCGCTCTTTCACATGAAAGAGCTACGCACCAAGGTTTTACGTTGTTTGTGAGAATGGTGAGACCATGTATTATATGGGTTAAAGTACCCGCTGGCGTACATGATCAGGATATTGCAAGTCACCTCAGAGTACCAGAACCTTATAAGTAACTCTGCCTTTAGCCTTGTTCCTCTATATGGTTGTAGAGCTTCCGTATAATGTACGGCAGGGGGTATATTATCCCATATATAACACATGTTTTGCTGGTCATAGGATACACTAGGACCTATATTATATGTGTGTATACACACACACCACACACCACACACACACACACACACACACACACACACGATGGCCAGTCTACAAAAAAGCAAGAGTAGTGCCCCCTTTTATTTGCACATAGTTGGTAAACAGTCAAATTAGAGTACTTCGGCTTTAACACTAGCTCAATATGCCCACATCAAAAATATGATGCATTAAGGCCCTCTAAAATTGGTGCGGCTTCTTAAATATTTTCATCCATGTGACTAAGCAAAATAACTGGTTTCAAAAATAAAATAAACATTTCTACTCACTTAAAAAAATACTCTTATTTGTAATAAGATTAGTGTTCATTTTTCCTCATTAACAAGTCAATTAACCCCAAAAATAGGATGTCAAATGCACCCACTTACCTGGTTCCTAAAGGCAATGATCATGTTGCTCTTAAAAGCATACAGAAATTAAAGAACACAAGCAAATTACATGCTGTTCCCGAAAGCAACCGTGAAGTCCACCCCTCCACCCTCGCAAACACACACAAGACAGATCATACAACACAACAGTTATTCCATAAAGCTAGTGATGTGGCTGCGACCAACGGCACTAGCAGCTAGGAGCCCAGACCCAAACACAAAGAAAACACTGGACAGAACATTTGTCACTCACACATCCAACACAACCAAATATCCAACATAGGCAGCTAAACAACGCTCAGATTCACTCCAGTAACCTGGCAAAGGGCAAGTAATAAAAGTAACTAATAAACAACTGCTAAAGTCCTCTAACCACACCCTAACCAGACACCAAAATCCTATTAGAGCTCTGTGAGGAACAGGAATATGAGGATCCAGAACAATACCTGCAATGAAAACAGCAAAACAATGTGAATAAAAGCCTGTAACACCCAAAGACGGCACTACAAGTCATTGTTACTGCATGCCATGCACACTACTAAAAAAACACCATATGATATACAGTGTTGACAAAACTTCGTACAATACAGTCATTTAGCATTAGCACGGTACATAAATTGGCTCACGCATAAACTAAGGATGACAATCAATACACAATCCAACAGAATGCCTTAAACGAACAACCTCGCATACATCCAATAATGCACAGATAAATGACACAGCAAGCTAGCAACCACTGCAAACACTAAACGGCACGTCGTATCACACTAACATGAAGAGGATAACAGGCGTACTTATAATATCCTTCTCATCGATCTTCTTGCAAATCTTAGAACTGAGAGGGCATATAACTCATGTAAGACAACGTAAAAGCAGGGTCTGCCTGTTCATTTAACACACCAACAGCATGATAAACAGATGTAACAGTTCAGCACAAGGAAACTGGGAAAGGTTTCGAAAGGAGATAGGGTCTGCATCCTTCTCTTCGATTCCTTCCCCTACTGATCATTCCTAAAGACCTCAAGTTGTTTCACCAAACTTGTTCAGAGCTTCAGGTACTCTTCTGTGGTGTTCCCTCTCTAACAGCCCTAAAATGCTCCTCTGTAGACCTGTTACAACTAGTATTCCAATAACTAGCAGTAGACACAATTAACAATACAAATTGACACTAATAATTGCATAAACGCATTCCTATGGTGTAGGTCTCAAAACCTCTTCTGGAGTGGAATAACAAATAAACATGTATGACGTAACAGTCACCCAAGCAACCAATCCTCACTTGGAAAATTCACAGAACACCAGCAAGGCATGATACCCAAGGCACACGGCTCGAGCTAGGAAGTTCCACACATGGACCAACTTTAAATTAAACAAAACCACGAATTTAAGAAATCGACCTATACTGGCAAACAGCTGACCATCGGCACAACTATTCCAAGGATAATTGTACCAGGAAAAAAACACTGAAATAACAGCTAGCTCAAGTGCATCTTCATCCCAGACAGATCAGGAAGGCAGTTAGTCTTCTAACGTATATCCTTTAAATATAAAATCTAGAACCTTTCACGCTGCAACTTAATCCCGTTGTCCTTCTGATCCCAAACAAAAATCAATTCTGCTATGACCGTAATATACCACCAATTAACCATGAATTAACAAGACCTCAACAATTACACAGTCCAGACATCAAACTACCACCCTTTACATTTTCTAAAGCAGTCTTCATAAGGCTCAAAGGAGACTCACCACTGAGACAACAATCACAGCTCAGACATGCATCCGACCCACATCTTTACTCTTCAAAGCACTAAAAGTGAATATTTAAAAAACACAAAACGTGGGGCATGATAGATTTCTATAAGCACATAAAGCAGCAGCACACATTTTCCATTGGCTCACATAATATAGTCATCAGTGCAAATCATACAGACTATTAAACGTGTGCTCAAATACAACACAGATAAACAAGACAGCCAGCAAACATCACTCGCAACTATACTAATTACTAAGATGTCCGCATCACAAACATTGAACACACTAAACAAATCTTCTCTTCTCACACACAGGCCCAACAGGTTAGAAATTTGCCAACACCATAATAAAAAGATTAACTGCCAGGCAACTGCCATTGCATTGAGCACAGAGATTCAAAGGGATACAGGTGGATAAAATATGGAATGGACTAACATGGTTTTCTTTTCTCAGTACATACAACGTATCACATGGGGTATTTGCTGGGCTTCATTTCCCAGTCTCCCGACTAGTGAGGGTTGTGAGGTTTAGTCGCGGAACAATATCGTCACCGAGTGTCCCCTTTAAAATTTGCAGCGTTTCACCAGGTGCTACTTCCGGTGAAAAAGTACAACTTAGTGAATCAGTGATATGGTGAATCGAAGCTTTTAACTATACTATGGGGTTTTGTGTTTTATTGCATCTGCAGGATAGTAGGGCTTCTATCAACAGAAAACTATTAATTAAGGTCCCAGAATCCAGAGGAAGGTCCAAGGCTGCATGCTGCACCACAGAACGGCTGAATCAGGTTGACCTCGTTTAGGTATGTGAGGCAAGTAAGACCAGTATTGTCTCCAACTACAGAGTTGCTTTTAACCCTGCATAGGGAAGGTTCATAGAGTGGTATTAATAAATAAATATAACATTCCTACCCTAATGCAATTTTAACTATACAGGACAGACCCTTGTGATTCTCATGCCATATACACTAAAGACAAGAGCTGTGGGTGAGGCCTCCTGGCACCAGGATGGTTCTGATGAATGAGCAATCCAGAGGATGAATGAAGCATGCCACTTAGTGTGGCTAAGGGTTTTTTTTTTTTTTTTTTTTTAATTCGTCAAAAATGGTCTTGAAAGTTCAAACAAACACCCAGTTATAGGGAATATCAAAATTACTCCCTCTGAGCAACAGCCTAGTGGTTCAGTTATGCTTATACATTCCTGGCTCCCCAGCACTCATTAATCCCTACACAAGCATGACAAATTTTAATCCATGCGGACATGAAACACATACTTTTATGCACGCAGACGTAGAAGGACAGGCAGAAGTACTCTTTATTAAAACAAACACACCGACTGTGAGCTTCCTTTCAAGGCAATTAAAGGACGGGTACAATCAAGCAATGAGAAAACATGCTTGTCACCAGTGGTTTGTTTTCACAGCTCCCCAAGGCCTTTTGTGGCAACTTGTGCTAAGAAAACAAAAAAATAATTAGAAGAACAAGCATTGGCAAAGTCAAATTTCAGGGTTAGAAGCAAGGGACTGGCGGGAGCAGTCAGAGACAGCTACAGGTGTAGACCCTCACGCAGTTCAACGCAGTGACTCAAGTGGAAGCAGAAGTATCCAGCAAACAGCACTAGGTGAGCAATGAAGTGCGCTGAGGCAAGATGTGAATGACAGTCTCAAGTTGAAAGCTGAGACGCTGGTCGAAGACAGTTATTGGTTGAAAGAGGCCGACGAATGCCCACTTCATGTATTTTGGACTTCTTGGCAATAGGTCTGTTTGACACCTCTGCTGTCAAAACCCAACCCTAAAAATAGCTATAATTTCAGTAACGAAACTTGGGCCTGCACACAGTACACCTCTATAACAGTTGCTTCGGTTAGCCCACCTTTCGTAGAGAACTATGCGCAAACTTAAAGTGACCTGTTGATATTCCAGAGAGGACAAACTCAGCCTTTCCTCCTTCTGCAATAAGCGTCATTAGTGGGGGGACAGGAAAAGGCAACAACTGAAGCAAATTAGAGAGAAGGGTGACCAGAAGTCCCGGTTTTACGTGGACTGTCGCAGAGGACCAGCACTCTTTACCAATATAAAAACATGCCCTGGATTGGGAGAGAGGATATGGTGAATTTGCACATAAACTGAAATGTGCAAGCTGACATTTCCGCCAGCCCTCCCAGTACACCATGGACAGACGTTTCTTTCTTTAAAGTGTCCCCTGTCTGTTACCATGCCTCATTCATACAGAAAAGCAGATTATTTTTATGAGGAGTGACTCCTAGCCAGAGTGGCCCATGATCAAGTGCCTGGGATCTAAATTTTGGCCCTAGGCCTTTTCAATGAGTGTACAAAGGGTTCCCTACAGGATTAATTCGGCATCAGGGCACTCGAGCACAAAGTTTTTTTTCATTATTGGCTAAACTTTAGGATTCCTCAATTAAATCTACAATTGACTATCTTTTATACTGTGTGTTCCCAAATGCATTAAGATTGTGCTATAATCTGTACCTCATAATGACATGAGACACAATGTCAGTCAAATGGGGAAGACTAGCTTCTTTTTGTACAGAATTGATATTTGTTAAAGAGTTACTTTGCAAAATATCATCTACGTATAACTCTTGTTTGTTTTGGAAAGAGCAATAATTGCAACAAAATTATTGGCGACAGTCCATTGTAAACCTTCAAGGAAGGTGTACGCACGTCATTTAAAACGTCTATAAATACACCTAGAGATAGTTCAAGAAAATCAGAAGTAAAGTTAATCAGGCTCAATGATTTACAGGCCCCAAATTTACGCAAAGCGAATTAATCTCAGGTTTGTAGGGCTCAACCAACGACAACCACATCCCAACTAAACCTGAAATCAAGCAGGATCACCATCAGCCCAAAAACAATGCTAAGTGGACAGACTTCAAACCTATGAATGAAAATGAAGTCTTCAAAAAAAAAAATAGCAAACTTGAAGCCTACTGCCCACACTTCTGACCCACTAACCCCCACCCAAGTACAGAACCTCAACCATATCTACCAGCTCTGGACCAAAAATCGTTAATGCCTCTCTCTCCTCTGGCTGTGTTCCAGAGTCCCTCGAAATAGGTCAAGTCATTCCCATTCCCTTAAAAAAACAGAAATGGACCCCAATGACTTTAGGAACCTCAGACCCATCACGAACCTTCCCTTCCTAGCCAAAACGCTGGAGAAATGTGTACTCCTGCGACAAAACCGACACATTGAAGAATTCAACCTCCACAACACTTTCCATTCAGGAAAGGTTGTAGCATTGAAACCACCATGCTCAATATTTCGGTCAACATTCACAGAAGCCTGGATGAAGGCAATGACCATCTCCTAATCCTACTCTATCTGCGGCTTTCGATACAGTAAATCACCCAGCTCTACCTGAAAAACTCAGATATCACACGGGTGTCAATGGCACTGTCCTGAAGGGTTTACGTCTTATTTGCAACATCACCGCCAGCAAATAAAAATCCACAGCTGTCTCTCCAACCCAACTCCTGTAATGCAAGGCGTACCCCAAGACTATCCTTTTCCCACCCTTATTCAAGGTCTTCATGGAACCCCTCACCGCCATTTTGAACCAATCAGGGGTCAAATACCACCTATATGCCGACGACATACAACTCTCCTGCAAAATCAAAATCACCAGAGACATCCAACAACTGAACATGCTTATTAATATACAATCTTGGCTCCAAACCAATCATCTTAAACTGAACTCCAAAAAGACAGAACTACTTCTCTTCTCCCCCAGACCCAATCCTTTGTCTATCCTAGAATGGATCAAGAATCTGGACGCTCTTAATTGCGCCTTCTCTCTCTCCAACTCAGTTAAGTCACTGGGCATCACCCTGGACAAGAACATTTCCATGGTGCAGCACATCAACAACTTTGCCAAAGGCGCGCTTTGCACACTCCTACACCTCAAGAAAGTAAAGCTGTTTATCCCCCCAGATGATATTAAGATGGTTGTGCAATAGCTTATCATATCAAAACTTGACTACGGCAATTCTCTCCTTACTGTAACCCCTAAATGTCACCTGGAACTCATTGAAGCTGCTCTCAGCGCAGCTGCCAGACTCCTCACAGGTACTAAAAAAAACTGACCACGTCTCCTGCCCTCAGTGGTCTCAAAGGGCTTCCCATCGAAGGCAGATGCTCTTTCAAGACAGTCTGCATCACCCACAAAGTGCTTCAACTCCCCTCCCCAAATACCTAGAAACCAGAATCCAAAGAGCTGGAAGAGCCCGAACACTGAGAAGCCCGATATTCTTCTCCTTCCTCTAAACTTCAAAAAAAGATCTCAATCGCGTTCCTTCTCAGGTAAGTCTCTGAAGAGCTGGAACTCGCTACCTAAAGATCTCTGCTGTAACCCCTCCTTTAAACGTGAACTCAAATCTCTACTCCTCAACAGGTACACAAACTGTTCTTAGTTACCTTTGTTGATTAACAACTTCTAGACATTCTCATTACCTGCTCGATTGCCTCAATGTGACTTGCTCATTCACCTTTTTCTCCTGATACCCTTCTCCTCCATATACCCTGTGTTTTTCTTTTGACTCTAGAACCATTGAGTGCTATACTGTTTGTGACTTTTACATCAGAATTCCTTTTGTACCTCTGATAAACATTTATGTACTCGCATTACCTGTAAAGTGCTCCGATACCCTCGGGTCTAGCAAGCGCTATACAAGACTCAAATAAAATCCAATGGTTTTATATAGAATGAACTTCTCAGAAAATAAAGGGGTTAACACGTTTTGGCCTGGTACTTCTGGACCATACGTAAGGCGGTCAGTTTTGTTGAGAATAGATCAATCCTATTCAAAAGGAAATGAATTGATGACAGCCGTATTTGTTTCACAGTGACGCTCTACTCTGTGTGATTTGAGAGCCACCTCCTTTGTGGGAATAAGCTTTGCGTTGAGCCACGCTGCCTATCTAATTCTCGGTCAAGGACAGACAGGTCCTCATCACAGCATCTAGGCTAGTCAATGTTTCTTTCTTTTTTTTTTAAAGGGTGGGGGAAACAAAGTGCACAACCTATGAAATACTGGTCTTTTGCTGCCTGGCTCTTCTTTGGTTGTGAATGTTGTTTTGTAGCCCTTCAGCATCTTGCATCAGTACCACCATTCATTTAGTCCTACTTACAAGACTACGAAAGTCGCTAGTTCTGGTTTTGAAAATCTGGTACCCCAGGAGGCAGCACATGCACAACCTGCTGTTGAGAGGGCAATTTGGCCTTTTAGAACAGTGGATGATAAAGAAAATAACACTGAAGTTCTCCAGTCTGTCGTGGCTTTTAATCGAATGCCATTGCACGCTGAAACTTTTAGATTAGGTTTTAAAATGTAATGCCTAACAAGCCTTACATGGCTTTGGTTAAAAAAAGCAGGGCTTGTTGAAATTGTCACAAATGAAGAGTTGTGCTATTTAACGGGTATGCATTCAGTCGCTTATCATCCAACCCCCACCTTGACGGTACAAGGGACCTCAGCCTCCACTCACTCATTCTGGTCTCTGCCAAAACGCTCTAAGAAATACAGTGCACAAATAGCCTGCTTTAAGTATCCAGATATATTCTCGCACACCTGGTTCATAAGATCGGGGTGAGATACGATACCGCGCAGGTCAAAGTAGGCTGGGGTGAGGAGGCCACTCTTAAGCTTGAAACTCCCAAACTTAACAGCCTCGATCTCGAAGAGTCGCAGAGCCAGCGCCTCCATGCCTGCGAGTCGAGGATAAAGTAGCTGCGAAAAGGAGAGAGCGAGACACGCTGCGTTTCAACAAGTCAATCACCCGACCTCTACTAATAGGCGCAGCGTGATGGCGTCACCACCGTGGGAGAATTATGCCGTGGACGAGAAATATTAGGAGTAATAAAAGAAAAGCGTATATCCTTATCGTATATCCTTATCGTGTATATATTCTTGAAATGGCGCTCATACATGACTAACAGATTTCCTTTGAAACAGCCAATTACGTCTTTGCTTTGATACTGCATGTGAAAACTAAAGGCAGGAAATCAAGAACTATCGAAGCAGCCATGTTAATGCCAGGCAAAAGCAATAAATATATAAATCCAAATGGAGATGGAAATGGAGGCTCGGGCGTAAACGGTAAAATATGTTGTCTATGCTGCCTGACCTTAAATGACTGTCTCCCAAGACGATACATGAAAATCCAGTGTTGCACTGGACTCACGTTTTTTGCCTTCATTTGTGCCATTGTGGAGGCGCCTTTCTGATTGGTACGACTACCCATACAGCTAGCTCTCATTGGCTATTGCAGCTCTCTGCAGCTATTGTAGACTCGAGCAAGGGCAGGCAGCTCCGCCGGCCGAAAGATTGACATCGCTATATAAAACTGCAACACCTCAATCAGCTGATACCAATTGCTATGAGGTTATCACCTCCTGAGATACATACAAACAGTCCATACTTACATATCATGACATGATATGATATGAGTCAGGGGCGCAACTAGGTTTTAACTTGGGGGGTGGGGGCTAACATGGTAAACAAAGGGGCGTGGCTAACATATTAATCAATGGAGGCGGGGCTAAAATGGCAGGCAATCAGGATCGGGTAATGCTCAGGCCAAGCTGAGAAAAAGAAATGGCAAATTCTGCATTCAAAGCTGGACAACAATTAGTTAATACTGGATTTTACATTTGTTATGAGAATTAAATTGGAGAACAGAGGGTAATGTGAACCATTTATATAATAACAGACAAGGGATTTGTTCATCTTGCAATAAGGTGTTACTCAAATACATTATATTGTCACACAACCATATTATGTAGATGGTTAAAATTACACCCTCTTTTCTAATGGAATGCCCATGAAACTGGATCAAAAGAGCCCAGAACAACATGCTACTCTCTGAAAAACCTAGACTGTTCAAAGATAAAATTCGCACAAAAAAGGGGACTCTGTCCACCCCCCAAAGACACAGAAGGAAATTCAGATTTTGCAATGTGCCCATTTGCAGTGTTGTTACAAACTATAGCACTAACAAACATTAATTTATTGGCAGTAAAGCCATTAAAGTATGGTGCTTTAATGTATAGGCAGTGGAAGTAGGTGTGGGTGGGGTGCTGTGCAGCAGCACCCCCAAAATAACCATGCTGGAATTCAGAGGATGCATGAGAAATAATAAAGCAATTACATTTTGATAATATCATGTTACATTTGCTGTTCTTCAAAAGAAAGGTCAAATGCCAGGCTATGCATACTGCGAAAAACCCAGAACTTGGTAATTATATCCCTTTCACAAAATTTCAATCCTCACCTCTTCAGCTGGTGCAGCTCCTATTGTAATTGCATTTATATAGCGCTTACTAACCCTGACGAGGCATCAAAGCGCTTTTTCGGTGAGTAGCACGCTACTTTGGAACCCATAGAGGATCAGTGGTGAATTAGTATAGTGAAATATGAAAGTAATTTGAGTGGTGGATAGGTTAGTCTGTTATTTGTATTGAGAAGGATAGTGGAGGGATAGAAGAGGGAAAAGGTTTGCATTTATATAGCACTTGCTACCCCATGTGAGGTGTTTAAGCGCTTTTTGGTGGGTAGCACGCTACTCCGGAACTCAAATAGGATTAGGTTGGAATTGGTATAGGGAAATATGAAATGAATTTGAGTGGTGTTGATGTTAGTCTGTTATTTGTATTGAAAAGGAATAGTGTAAGGATAGAAGGTAGGGTCTAGAATTTGTTTTTTTGGGGGGGTTCATAGCAGTAGGAGAGGATTTGGGATGAGTTATGGGGAGGTGGAGGGGGAAGAGTCAGAGGGAAGGGTTTAGAAAGGCTTGTTTGGGTAGTAAAAGAGGTATGCGATGATGGAAGGAGGGGTAGAGGAGGGAAGAGTATGGGGTTTAGGATGAATGAAAGAGTGGAGGTAGAGGATATATTGATAGAGGTATAGGGTTAGAAATAGGGCTGTGCATTGGAGAGAGTAGTAGAGTGAGGTTGGAGATGAGTCAGAGTGGAGGTAACAGCATCACTTGCAAGTACCACTAACCATTGGACCACTGTCCGGCCCACTCAGAAGACACGGGGGCAGGTATCCATGGCATCACTGCCCCAAGCCCACTCAGATGAACTGGGGCCTATCACGCGCCCCTGACCATCATCTCCATCACACTCGTGGTGTAAGGTGAGGACACACCAGGTGTCGCACAACTTCACAGCCATCATTCTCAACGCAGGATTTCTGCTCTCACTTCAACTGTTACCCTACAGTCCACCCAGGAGTGCAGAAACCGAATCCAAATACCTACATCAATCGATGCACAAGCATTGTGGGTAACCAGGGCCTAACATGTTATTTCCAACCAAGTAAGGCCCTTCAGTGGCAAGATTTGTTAAAAATGATAAAAACGGATTGATCATAGAAAGGACTAATCGAGCATTAAATTAAAGAGTTGCTTTACGCACGGCTGCTAGCGCCTTCCTATTAGAAGTTGGGCCACTGTTGCCTGCTTCTGGCGACAGCGCCACTCCAGGCACCAACTGTAGGTGCTTCCATGCTCCCTTCCTCAATGTGCCACTTTCATAGCCAAAAGAAACAATTGATGGACGGAATGCTGGACAAGGTAAACATTCACCCCCAGGCACAAAGATCTGGGTTTAATCCATCATTCTTTTGCTCACCACACCACCCCAGTTTGGACCCAACCATATGCAAATCAGTCTTGACCCTGTTCCTTGTGGGAACAGTCCAGCCCGAACTGCCAAGCCAGGTCCTCCCTGGACCGGAAACAAGCATCCTGGGACCGGTTTCAGGGCATCACCCTTCATCAGCCAGGCTAGCTTGAATCCAGTGGTGTAGTGAGCACGGGACCCACGTCTGGGCATACCCTTCCCACTTAGGGCGACATATGCAAAAGAAACAATTGATGGACGGAATGCTGGACAATGCAAACATTCACCCCCAGTCACAAAGATCTGGATTTAATCCATCATTCTTTTGCTCACCACACCACCCCAGTATGGACCCAACCATATGCAAATCAGTCTTGACCCTGTTTCTTGTGGGAACAGTCCAGCCCGAACTGCCAAGCCAGGTCCTCCCTGGACCGGAAACAAGCATCCTGGGACCGGTTTCAGGGCATCACCCTTCATCAACCAGGCTAGCTTGAATCCAGTGGTGTAGTGAGCACGGGACCCACGTCTGGGCATACCCTTCCCACTTAGGGCGACATATGCAAAAGAAACAATTGATGGACGGAATGCTGGACAATGCAAACATTCACCCCCAGTCACAAAGATCTGGGTTTAATCCATCATTCTTTTGCTCACCACACCACCCCAGTTTGGACCCAACTATATGCAAATCAGTCTTGACCCTGTTCCTTGTGGGAACAGTCCAGCCCGAACTGCCAAGCCAGGTCCTCCCTGGACCGGAAACAAGCATCCTGGGACCGGTTTCAGGGCATCATCCTTCATCAGCCAGGCTAGCTTGAATCCAGTGGTGTAGTGAGCACGGGACCCACGTCTGGGCATACCCTTCCCACTTAGGGCGACATATGCAAAAGAAACAATTGATGGACGGAATGCTGGACAATGCAAACATTCACCCCCAGTCACAAAGATCTGGGTTTAATCCATCATTCTTTTGCTCATCACACCACCCCAGTTTGGACCCAACCATATGCAAATCAGTCTTGACCCTGTTCCTTGTGGGAACAGTCCAGCCCGAACTGCCAAGCCAGGTCCTCCCATAGCCAGCACGAGCACTGTCACCAGTGCTAAAACCCACTAGGCGCTATATCTGTGCTTACGCACATTTACAGCTTCTCTCCACTCCACCCCAACAACCACTTCCAACCAATGAAGGAGTCATAGGACGCAATGAGCAGCACTCATTCGCACGCCCCCATTCACTGTGTTCAGTCAGGAAACTGATTATGCGTGTAAACCTGGGATGTACTGAGCGCACAGCGGCGGGTCCATTGAAGAATGCCCATACAGTACCCACAGGACGCGCTTGGGGTGCTCTTGACACAGCCCTCTAACCTCTTACCATTGCAATGTGTCTCCTCCCCTCGTGCAGATCTGCGGGTTGAGCGCGTGCTGCATCGATCTCATGTGTAGCCTACGCATACCAAGCTTGATTCCCGGCGCAGCCACTCAGCTGTTTGTCCTCCCAACAACAAAATGAGGAGCACCAAATCTAACGACGCTCCAAGTACAGACTGGATACAAGTAACTACAGCTCCTGAGAAAAATTCAGTTGAGGTGTTTCTCGAAAAGCTGTGTCCAAAATGCCCAGGGCAGGCAGGGCTTCACTTGAGAGGTCAGTCATGAAACCCAAGCTCACACAACAGGACTCTTGGCGGAGGGAATGGGAAGATGTGCACAGCAGGGGTAAAGGGATGGCCAATGCAGGTGATGCTATTCCTTTGTAAAGGAATTCCTGCTGGCATCATATCCCCCTGCTGTGCACATCTTCCCACTCCCACCCCATGCTGCACAGCACATCAAACGTGCTTAGGTAAAATCCCTGCTTCAGGCAAGGATATCACCTCGGTGGCCTCCCTCTCAAAGAAAACAACAGGTGGGGGCAGGGAGGATTGCTGAAACCTTCAAAGGATGGCTGGCTGGGGCTGGTTCTGGGCCTCTCAGAAGGAGTCATTAAAATCACATTCTCGAATAAAAGTAGAGCCGTAATACAATGAAACTGGGGACGACGATTTTCATACTTTCATTATTTTAGTGCATTGTAAATCAGGAAAGTGTGTGGTGCTGTCATCTGAACCTTCACAGCCCGGGCTGAAGATGACGACGGTGGCAGCTGAAGCCCGTTTAGCCCAATGGGTGTTGCGTGCCTGATATGAGTGGCACCAAGAAGATCTGTAAAGGTTTGAGTAAAGGTGAGTAAAGGTTTTTAAAGGAGGAGCATCCAAGAATACCTTGCCTGTACCTTTTACCCAAGATCCATAAAAACCCTACACGACCACCAGGGAGGCCCATTATTTCATCTAATGGTGGCTTCTTAGAGAACACGGCAATATTTTCAGATAATTATTTATCACCATATGTACAAGATCTCAGATCATACTGCCGTGATAGCACAGATTTTCTTAAACGAATCTTTGATGTCACATGGGAGGATACCTATAGTATGATCACCCTAGATTTCTGCTCTTCATATATGAGCATAGGGCAAAGCCAAGGGGTAGATGCTTGCATATACCACTTCAGAAGCCGACCGTGGCACTACACTATCACACTAACATGCTGAAACAGAGGATGACCTATTGTCTTGCGAACAATATATTTCTCTTTGAAGACACACTGCACAGGCAACGGACAGGTACTGCGAGGGGCACCTGCTTCGTCCCCAGCTTCACAAATTTGTTCCTTGGCTGGTGGGAGGAGCAGGTGGTCTGGGCAGAAGAAAATGACAGGTACACTTAACATATACCATTATGGATCAGATATATTGATGATTTATGTAGGAAGCTGGCTCTGTATATACTATACCAAAGTAAGGTATAGTGTGCACAGAGTCCAGTGGAACCCCAAAGGTAGGCAGAGGTAAAAGTAGATAATACCTTACTCTCTATTTGTGGTAGTGTGGGCGAGCAGTAAGGCTTTATCAGAGGGTAGTGTTAACCCCTTCGATGCTCATGACGGAATGGTTCCTTCATGAGCATCAGTGCCCCTGTGCTCATGACGGAACCATTCCGTCATGAGGCCAGGGGCACGAAATCCCTCTGCTGCAGACAGCAGAGGGATTTCTATTTCTCCCCTGTGACCTTGGGAGCTGGGGAAGAGCTTCCCAGCTCCCGAGGCCCCCTCCCTGTTTTCTGTGCCATGACGATCAGCGCGCACGTCGCGCTGTCGTCATTGCACAGAAATCGAAACTGAAATGAGCCTTTAGGCTCATTTCAGTTTCACTTTCTATGTGCTCAGGGGGCTATCTCAGCCCCCCGGGCACGTAGAAAGACGGGAGAGGTATCATTGGAAAGGGGAGAATCTCCCCTTTCCAATGGTACCCCTCCCCAGTGGATCCCTGCTTGGGGATCGCCCCAGGAGGGCGATCCCCAAGCAGGGATCCACCCACTAGACACCAGGGAGGGGGGAGCGGCCCATTGGGCAAGGGCCTTCGCTCCCCCCATAAAGAAATGGGCACAATTCAGTCTTTCTGCCCCCCCGGGGGGCAGATGGGGCAGCAGCCCCCAATCTGCCCCCCCGGGGGGGGCAGAAAGCCCACTAAACGCCAGGGATTATTTTAGGCACCATTTTTTTTAGGGTGGGGGCTGCCCGAAGCGGGCACGCCAATGCCCCCACCCCCTCCACCATTACAGCCTTTCTGCCCCCCTGGGGGGCAGAAAGCCCACTTGAAGCCAGGGGTTTTTTTCACGCAATTTTTTTCAGGGTGGGGGTTGCTTGAAACGGGCACGCCAATGCCCCCACCCCCGCCACCATTCAAGCCTTTCTGCCCCCCGGGGGGGGCAAAAAGCCCACTAGATGCCAGGGATATTTTGGGGCAAATCTGAATTAGGGTGGGGGCTGCCCAAAATGGGCATGCCAATGCCCCCACCCCTCCCCCACAAAAATTACAGCCTTTCTGCCCCCCCTGGGGGGCAGATGGATGCATTAGCCCCCAATCTTCCCCCCGGAGGGGCAAAAAGCACAGCAGACGCCAGGGATTTTTGGGCAAATTTTAATTAGGGTGGGGGCATTGGCATGCCCGTTTTGGGCAGCCCCCACCCTAATTAAAATTTGCCCAAAAAACTCCCTGGCGTCTAGTGGACTTTCAGCCCCCCCTGGGGGGCAAAAAGCCCACTAGACGCTAGGGATTTTTTTGGGCAAATTTGAATTAGGATGGGGCTGCCCAAAACGGGCATGCCCATGCCCCCACCCCCTCCCCCGCAAAAATTACAGCCTTCCTGCCCCCCCTGGGGGGCAGATGGGGCAGTAGCCCCCAATCTGCCCCCCCCTGGAGGGCAAAAAGCCCACTAGACGCCAGGGATTTCTTTGGGCAAATTTTAATTAGGGTGGGGGCTGCCCAAAACGGGCATGCCAATGCCCCCACCCCCCACCTGCAACAATTACAGCCTTTCTGCCCCCCCTGGGGGGAAGATGGGGCAGTAGCCCCCAATCTACCCCCCCTAAGGGGGCAAAAAGCCCACTAGACGCCAACGATTACGCTGGCTTTTTTATGTGTGGGGGTGGGGGCTGTCCAGAATGGGCATACCAATGCCCCCCCCCCAAAAAAAATAGCCACAGTGTTTCTGCCCCCCTTGGGGGCATATCGGGGCAACCCCACCCCCCGATATCCCCCCCAGGGTGGCAGAAAGCCGACTAGGCACGGATTTGTTTTTAGCAATATGCCTACCTGTGGATTTTGGGCCCTAGCGCAGCCGGCACATAGGGAAACCTAGCAAACCTGTACATTTTTGAAAACTAGACACCCAGGGGAATGCAGGATGGGGTGACTTGACTGGCTCTCACCAGGTTCTGTTACCCAGAATCCCTTGCCAACCTAAAAATGTGTCCAAAAAAACACATTTTCCTCACATTTCTGTGGTGGAAAGTTCTGGAATCTGTGTGGATCCACAAAATTCCACTCACCCCGCGTTTTCCAAAGTCTTCCAAGAAAAATGGTACCTCACTTGCATGGGTAGGCCTAGTGCCCGCGACAGGATACGGCCCAAAATGCAACGTGGACACACCACATTTTCACAGTGAAAACGGACCCTTTTTTTGCAAAGTGCCTAGCTGTAGATTTTGAACCCTAGCTCTGCCGGCACCTAGGGAAACCTAGCAAACCTATACATTTTTGAAAACTAGACACCCAGGGGAATCCAGGATGGGGTGACTTGACTGGCTCTCACCAGGTTCTGTTACCCAGAATCCCATGCAAACCAAAACATTTGTCAAAAAAACAAATTTTCCTCACATTTCTGTGGTGGAAAGTTCTGGAATCTGCGTGGATCCACAAAATTCCACCCACCCCACGTTCCCCAAAGCCTTCTGAGATAAATGGTACCTCACTTGTGTGGGTAGGCCTAGTGCCCGCGACAGGCAAGGGCCCAAAACCTATTGAGGCGACTTCAAAATTACAGATCACAAAACAACCTGGTTTTGCAAGGGGGGTCCCATGAGTTTTTGGCCCCGGGCTTGGCGGCCATCTAGGGAAACCTACCAAACCCACACATTTCTGAAAACTAGACACCCGGGGGAGTCCAGCGAGGTATGGCTTGCGTGGGTCCCCCAACGTTTTCCTACCCAGAATCCCCTGCAAACCTCAAATTTAGCTGAAAAAATCACTTTCTTCTCAAATTTCTGTGTGGGAAAGCTCTGGAATCTACGTGGGTCCACAAATTTCATCCCACCCAGCGTTCCCCCAGGTCTCCCGATAAAAATTATACCTCACTCGCATGGGTGGGTCAAGTACCCGCGACAGGCAAGGGCCCAAAACCTATTGAGGCGACATCAAAATTACCTATCACAAAACAACCTGGTTTTGCAAGGGAGGTCCCATGAGTTTTTGGCCCCGGGATCGGTGGCCATCTAGGGAAACCTACCAAACCCACACATTTATGAAAACTAGACACCCGGGGGAGTCTAGCGAGGTATGGCTTGCGTGGGTCCCCTATCGTTTTCCTACCCAGAATCCCCTGCAAACCTCAAATTTAGCTAAAGAAATCACTTTTTCCATACATTTGTGCGTGGGATCACCGTGCCGGCACAAATGTCCTACCACCCAGCGTTCCCCTTGCTCTCCCGAGTAAAATGATACCTCACTTGTGTGGGGGGGCCAAAGGCCTGTGACTAGGAAGAGCCCAAAACATAGGGATTTAGAGTATAGCACCGAGAATTCTAAGCGCTACATTTTTTTAAAAATACGTTTTTAGCCAATTCTGCTTTGGACACCCACACAAGTGAGGTATCATTTTACTCGGGAGAACAAGGGGAACGATGGGTGGTAGGACACTTGGGCCAGCACGGTGATTCCACGCAAAAATATGTGGAAAATATGTTTTTTTCAGCTAAATTTGAGGTTTGCAGGGGATTCTGAGTAGGGAAACGTTGGGGGATCCACGCAAGCCATACCTCATTGGACTCCCCAGGGTGTCTAGTTTTCAGAAACGTGTGGATTTGGTAGGTTTCCCTAGATGGCGGCGAGCCCGGGTCCAAAACCAGGTGCCCCCCAAAACCAGGTAGTTTTGTTATAGGTAATTTTGAAGTCTCCACAATACGATTTGGGCCATATCCTGTTTCAGCCACTTTGCCTACCCACACAAGTGAGGTACCATTTTTATCGGGAGACCGGGGGATGCTGGGTGGAAGGAAATTTGTGGATCCACGGAGATTCCAGAACTTTCCCACACAGAAATTTGAGAAAAAAATGATTTTTCAGCTAAATTTGGGGTTTGCAGGGGATTCTGGGTAGGAAAATGTTGGGGGACCCACGCAAGCCATACCTCGCTGGACCCAAAACGTATTGAGGAGACATCAAAATTACCTATCACAAAACAACCTGGATTTGCAAAGGGGGTCACCTGGATTTTTGGCCCGGGCTCGGCGGCCATCTTGGGAAACTTTCAAACCCATACATTTCTGAAAAGTAGACACCCGGGGGAGTCCAGCGAAGTATGGCTTACGGGGGTCCCCCAACATTTTCCTACCCAGAATCTCCTGCAAACCTCAAATTTAGCTGGAAAAATCACTTTTTTCTCAAATTTCTGTGTGGGAAAGTTCTGGAATCTGCGTGGATCCACAAATTTCCTCCCACCCAGCGTTCCCCCAGGTCTCCAGATAAAAATGGTACCTCACTTGTGTGGGTAGGCAAAGTGGCTGAAACAGGAAATGGCCCAAATCGTATTGTGGAGACTTCAAAATTACCTATAACAAAACTACCTGGTTTTGGGGGAGGAGGGGCACCTGGTTTTTTGGCCCCGGGCTTGCCGCCATCTAGGGAAACCTACCAAACCCACATGTTTCTGAAAACTAGACACCCTGGGGAGTCCATTAAGGTATGGCTTGCGTGGATCCCCCAACGTTTCCCTACTCAGAATCCCCTGCAAACCTCAAATTTAGCTGGAAAAAACATATTTTCCACATATGTTTGCGTGGAATCACCGTGCTGGCACAAATGTCCCACCACCCAGCGTTCCCCTTGTTCTCCCGAGTAAAATGATACCTCACTTGTGTGGGTGTCCAAAGCAGAACTGGCTAAAAACGTATTTTTAAACAAATGTAGCGCTTAGAATTCTTGGTGCTATACTCTAAATCCCTATGTTTTGGGCTCTTCCTAGTCACAGGCCTTTGGCCCACCCACACAAGTGAGGTAACATTTTACTCGGGAGAACAAGGGGAACGCTGGGTGGTAGGACATTTGTGCCGGCACGGTGATCCCATGCAAAAATGTATGGAAAAAGTGATTTCTTTCAACTAAATTTGAGGTTTGGAGGGGATGCTAGGTAGGAAAACGTTGGGGGACCCACACAAGCCATACATCGCTGGACTCCCCCGGGTGTCTAGTTTTCAGAAATGTTTGGGTTTGGTAGTTTCCCAAGATGGCGGCTGAGCCCAGGGACAAAAACCCAGGTGACCCCCCTTGCAAAACCAGGTTGTTTTGTGATAGGTCATTTTGATGTTGCCTCAATAGGTTTTGGGCCCTTGCATGTCGCAGGCACTTGACCCACCCACGCGAGTGAGGTATCATTTTTATTGGGAGACCTGGGGGAACGCTGGGTGGGAAGAAATTTGTGGATCCACGTAGATTCCAGAACTTTCCCACACAGAAATTTGAGAAAAAAGTGATTTTTTTCAGCTACATTTGAGGTTTGCAGGGGATTGTGGGTAGGAAAACGTTAGGGGACCCACGCAAGCCATACCTCGCTGGACTCCCCCGGGTGTCTAGTTTTCAGAAATGTGTGAGTTTGGTAGGTTTCCCTAGATGGCCGCCGAGCCCGGGGCCCAAAACTCATGGGACCCCCCTTGCAAAACCAGGTTGTTTTGTGATAGGTAATTTTGATGTCGCCTCAATAGGTTTTGGGCCCTTGCCTGTCGCGGGTACTTGACCCACCCACGTGAGTGAGGTATCATTTTTATCGGGAGACCTGGGGGAACGCTGGGTGGGAGTAAATTTGTGGATCCACGTAGATTCCAGAACTTTCCCACACAGAAATTTGAGAAAAAAGTGATTTTTAAGCTAAATTTGAGGTTTGCAGGGGATTCTGGGTAGGAAAACGTTAGGGGACCCACGCAAGCCATACCTCTCTGGACTCCCCAGGGTGTCTAGTTTTCAGAAATGTGTGGGTTTGGTAGGTTTCCCTAGATGGCCGCCGAGCCTGGGGCCAAAAACTCATGGGACCCCCCTTGCAAAACCAGGTTGTTTTGTGATAGGTAATTTTGATGTCGCCTCAATAGTTTTTGGGCCCTTGCCTGTCGCGGGTCCTTGACCCACCCACGCAAGAGAGGTACCATTTTTCTCGGAAGACTTTGGGGAACGCGGGGTGAGTGGAAATTTGTGGATCCACGCAGATTCCAGAACTTTTCACCACAGAAATGTGAGGAAAATGTGCTTTTTTTGACAATGTTTTAGGTTTGCAAGGGATTCTGGGTAACAGAACCTGGTGAGAGGCAGTCAAGTCACCCCATCTTGGATTCCCCTGGGTGTCTAGTTTTCAAAAATGTATAGGCTTGCTAGGTTTCCCTAGGTGCCGGCAGAGCTAGGGTTCAAAAACTACGGCTAGGCACTTTGCCAAAAAAGGGTCATTTTTCACTGTGAAATTGTGGTGTGTCCACGTTGCGTTTTGCGCCGTTTCCTGTCACGGGCACTAGGCCTACCCACACAAGTGAGGTACCATTTTTCTCGGAAAACTTTGGGGAACGCGGGGTGGGTGGAAATTTGTGGATCCACGCAGATTCCAGAACTTTCCACCACAGAAATGTGAGGAAAATGTGTTTTGTTTTACAATTTGTTAGGTTTGCAAGGGATTCTGGGTAACAGAACCTGGTGAGAGGCAGTCAAGTCACCCCATCCTGGATTCCCCTGGGTGTCTAGTTTTCAAAAATATATAGGTTTGCTAGGTTTCCTTAGGTGCCGGCAGAGCTAGGGTTCAAAAACTACTGTGCCATGCACTTTGCCAAAAAAAGAGTCCTTTTTCACTGTGAAATTATGGTGTGACCACGTTGCGTTTTGCGCCATTTCCTGTTGCGGGCACTAGGCCTACCCACACAAGTGAGGTATCGTTTTTCTCGGAAGACTTTGGGGAACGCGGGGTGGGTGGAAATTTGTGGATCCACTTAGATTCCAGAACTTTCCACCACGGAAATGTGAGGAAAATGTGTTTTTTTTGACAATTGTTTAGGTTTGCAAGGGATTCTGGGTAACAGAACCTGGTGAGAGGTAGTCAAGTCACCCCATCCTGGATTCCCCTGGGTGTCTAGTTTTCAAAAATGTATAGGTTTGCTAGGTTTCCCTATGTGCCGGCAGAGCTACGGTTCAAAAACTACAGCTAGGCACTTTGCCAAAAAGGGTCATTTTTCACTGTGAAATTGTGGTGTGTCCACGTTGCGTTTTGCGCCATTTCCTGTCGCGGGCACTAGGCCTACCCACACAAGTGAGGTACCATTTTTCTTGGAAGACTTTGGGGAATGCGGGGTGGGTGTAAATTTGTGGATCCATGCAGATTCCAGAACTTTCCACCACAGAAATGTGAGGAAAATGTGTTTTTTTTGACAATTTTTTATGTTTGCAAGGGATTCTGGGTAACAGAACCTGGTGAGAGCCAGTCAAGTCACCCCATCCTGGATTTCTCTGGGTGTCTAGTTTTCAAAAATGTATAGGTTTGCTTGGTTTCCCTAGGTGCCGGCAGAGCTAGGGTTCAAAAACTACAGCTAGGCACTTTGCAAAAATAGGGTAATTTTTCATTGTGAAATTGTGGTGTGTTCACGTTGCGTTTTGAGCCGTTTCCTGTCGTGGGCACTATGCCTACCCACACAAGTGAGGTACCATTTATATCGGGAGACTGCGGGTAATTCAGATTTGTAAAGCAAATGTTATTACCTATTGACTTTGGATGCATTTCTGCCTTCCAAATGAAAGACAATGTGTAAAAATGAAGTCATTTTGAAAAATGACCGATAATTCTCATGCTACTATGAGTATTCCCAATTTCGGAAATGTGCAAATATCTACTGTTTCTAAACTCTATATTTTGTTCCCATTTCAGAAATACATAGGTGTCTTTCATACCGATTTTTCCATGTATACATTTTCCCAGAATAATTGCTATATACCCGGTACATAATAAAAAACCATTGCAAGTCGCTGCTCAGTTTTTGGCTCTGGGTTCGTTGGGTTCTTGGTGAACCTACAAGTCCTATATAGCCCCACAACCAGTAAGGTCCAGCGGATGTAACGGTATATTGCTTTCAAAGAGCTGTCATAATTAGAAGAAGTTACAGGTGAAAACGTTGACACAAAAGGCTGTTTTTTTCAACTAATTTTCAATTTTGCCTATATTTAACTGTTAGTTTCTATAAAGAAACCTTGAAGGATCTACCCAAATGACCCCTTGCTGAATTCAGAATTTTGTCTACTTTTCAAAAATGTATAGCTTTCCAGGATCCATTATTGCTTTTATACCCATTTCTACCATTAACTGAAGGAGGTTGAAAGCACAAAAAATAGCAAAAATAGGCTATGTCCCAGAAAAATGCCAAAACTGTGTAAAAATTTTGGTTTTCTGACAAAAGTTTGTAATTCCCTAAAATCTGGGAAAATGGTGATTTCAGCACCACAACCCCTTTTGATACCATTTGCAGGAAAAAACCAGACGCTTTCATTTGCAGCAGTTTTTCCCATTTTCCCCCAAAAACAAAATTTAGCTGTATTTTGTCTAATTTCTGGGTCCCCTCCAGGGGAATCCACAAATCCAGGGTACATTTAGAATCCCCATGATGTTGGAAGAAAAGGACGCAAATTTGGCGTGGATACCTTATGTGGTCAAAAAGTTACAGGGGCTTAAGCGCGAACTCCCCCAAATAGCCAAAAAAAGGCTTAGCACAGGGGGGGAAAAGGCCTAGCAGCGAAGGGGTTAAGCATTTATTATACAAACTCAGGCAAGAAATGATGTCACACACTCAAAAGACTGAACTCAGACCAATTTGTTTGTATAAAAATATTATTTAGTTATTTTATTTCTTGAACCAAGCCAGGCCTGGTGTAGGTAAGTGAAATAATACTTTGCAATACTTATGCAATAAATTACAGTTGAATGCAGGTTCAAATGCAGTTGGTTGATTTACAGGCAAGTCAATAATCAAAACTACTTTTCAGTTACTTTGTAGATTACAGTACACGTTACTTCTTGGATTACTTTTTAAGTTATTTTTGCTAATCAGTGTGATATGCCTAGATATCACACTGTGACATTTCCTAGACAAAAGGTAAGTAATTCACTGTTTGTATATTTGCAGTTTTTCAAGGTTTCATACAAACCAACTCCACACAAATGAATTTTCAAAGAAAAGCAGTCAATGCAATCCTATGGGAAGAAATGAAGTTATCGGTTTAACGGTAAGTACTTTGTTTTGGGAGTTGGTTTTCTGGGGTTAGAATAAGGGTTCCCCCAGGGTCAAGGATGCGCTCTCAAAGCACCCTCAGCGGCACTAGGGCGGCCGGGTGCAGAGTGCTGAGGCCCAATGTTAACCAATGGGGGATAGGTGGCCTCCGGTTGGTGGCTGCTCACGAGCAGGTCACAAGGTTGTGGGAGCAAAACTCCTGGTGTTAAGCACAAGGAAAGGGGGATCCGAGTTAGCACACAAGGTGCACCCACAGAGGCACAGGGCCGGCCGGGTGCAGGGTGCTGTTTTGGCATCTGGTGCCCTGTTGTTTTCAATGGGAGTTGCTGGTTTCGGATTTTGGCTGCAGGCTCGGTCCAGAAAGACTTCCGGGAGGAGCCAACAGCTGGGCAGGTAAGTTGGAGGGCTCTGGGACGTAGGTGCACTTCAGGTTCTCTTCTCCATCGCACAGGGCGGATGGATGCATTGGTGTCTTTTGAGGTCAGATTTCACCTTACCGGGCCACTCGCGGTTGGGGGGGGTCTCCGTGCAGAAGCTGTAGGTGACATTGGGGAGTCTTGGAGGGGTCAACCCATGGTGGACTCGGACTCTGGAGCGCTGGGGGACCTCGCTTGGACCGGTGGGCCACCCGGATTCGGGCCGTAGGCGTCGGGTGCCGTGGTGGTTCCAGGTATCGAGTTTCTTTGTCCTCAGCAGGCTCAGAGTCTGTCTTGGGAGTTTCCTTTGTACAGAGCTGCTGTTCACAGAGATCCGGTCTTTGTTGATGGCAGTCAGTCCTCCCAGGGTTCTGGAGGTCGCTGGCTTCAGGACAAGGCAACTTTTGGCACAGGATCTCTGGAAACTGCAGACGGGCCTGTAGGGCTCGGGCCAAGTCAGTTCTTCTCTGCGGTCTCTTTTGCTGGGCATCTTCTTTCATCCTTCTTCTTAGGTTGCGGAAATCTGCCTTCTTGGTTCAGGGCTGCCCCTTAAATACTGTATTTAGGGAGTGTTATAGGGGTCTCGAGGTCAGTAGCCAATGGGTTACTGACCTTAGGGTGACTACACCATTTGTGTGCTCGCCCCACGTGAGGGAGTGGGCACAATCCCTAATCCTGATTGGAGAGTGCCTGCAAGATGACGGGCACTGAAGAGTGGGTTTCACCTTGCCTCCCCCACCTGAAGGGTAGGGTTCGCAGAGGTGGGCACACCTTCTAGGCTGTTCTAATTTTTCCCAAGTGTCTTCCCGCCGAAAAGGAGGGGAGATGGGAAGGGGCCTGCTCCTGATAGCAGGAGAGGCTGGGGGTCGCGTTACAAAGGCGGCAAGGCCTCTGAAGCTCCCCTGACAGATGGCTCTTCCTGGCCTGGGGGAGGTGTGACCACCTCCGCCCAGGAAAGTCTTTGTTTCTGGGCTCAGGAAGCGAAGGTTCCCACCCCAATGGTCCAGAAACATGTCTCGTGGTGGCAGGCTGGTGTTTACCAGTCAGGGAACCCACCAGAGGCTGGTCGTTTTTGTGGGGGCATCTCTAAGATGCCCTCTGAGTGCATTGTATAAAAAATCCCACACTGGCATCAGTGTGGGTTTATTATGCCGAGAGGTCAGGGGCGCAACTAGACCCGAACTTCTGGGGGGCTATGACTCCCAGCCAGGGCTGGCCCTAACACTAGTCGCACACGCTGCAACAGTCTTTTTTGGCGCCCCCCCATTTCCTCCTTCTCTATGAATTCCCTCACTACCACTCACCAAAAATGCACCTCATCTCTCTATAGCCCCTTTCTGACAAACATTTCATTTTTTTTATAGGGCTACTCGTAGTTTACTCACACTCAGTTCTATGATCTGCTTGGTACACGTTCTTTGTAGCAGGCACATTAACCCTCTGCTCTGTGTGGGTGACAGGAGTGCCCATGTGAGTGCACAGTGAGCGATGCGACAGTGTGAGAGTAGGGTGAGAGGAGTGACTGCAGGGTGAGTGAGGTGACCATATGAATTTGGGTGCGGATGTAAGTGCAGAGTGGGACGAATGAATGGATGGTTAGTGATGTGCTTGTTTGAGTGAGATTGCAGAGTGAGCACTGAGGGGGGCAGGTGAGTGAAGTGTCCCATGAGTGCAGGGTGTCAGGACTCAGTCTGGGACACTGGCATGTGTCAGGGACTCTGGCAACGACTGGTGCCAGGGAAGACAAAGTAGGAAGAATACTGGGTACAGAGCTGCCCAAGATCACATAGCGCGACAAAGGAGAAAGAGAATCCTAAGAGGAAGCTCTGTACAAGAGAATAAGAGAGTTAAGGCTCAGAAAGGACAGGCCCTCAGAGGCGATTTAGCATACAGAAAAACTACACACAGGACGGATATGCAAGACATATATATAAAACAACATTAACAATAAAGGGAATGTGGGGGGGCATGGCTTGGCTGTGAGTGATGGCGGACGCGTGAGCAGACTGCTCCACGCTGGCCCGGTAAAAATCCTGTACCTACATGGGCAGGCCCAGACACAGGCGGCTGACATGACCGGACCCCGTTCGGGAGGGGGAGCTGAGATTGCCTGGGGGAGCTCCGGAGGCGCGCGGAGGGCAGAAGCCCCAGAAAACCGAGCGACGTCAGCCGGCTCAGAGACGAGCTAAGATGGTGCCCGCAGCCCGGTCTAAGTGACACGATCGGCCCCTTGTGGGATGGAGCAAGGCGGATCCCGGGGGCGCCGGATGCAGACGGAGGGTGCGAGCTGGCGGCCTGACCTGGCTGAGGCTGTAGCTGGGCGTTGTTGAGCCGTGTGAGGGGCGATCCTGAGCGAAGAGACATGAGGGCCCCGGAGCTCGCACAGGAGACGTGTCGCGGCTCTGGGGAAGCACCCGGGACCAGGCTGGGGCCGGGGGCCCCCATGGAGCGATACTTGGGAGCAGCTGGCTGCGAGGGGAGACTCTGGGGAGGACTGGACCAGGGACCCGGGAGCCCAGGAGGTGAGAGCGGTGTAGATGGGGAGGAGACGAATGCTGTTGGGAATAGCAGGAAATCCCCCTCCTCCCCAGCTTCTGAATTCACCCGGGCCAGGTGGCCCCTTGGCCCTTGAACGGGGGGCCTTCACCCCTTGGAAACCTGCGAGGGCCTGAGGACTAGGCAAGGAGGAGGGCTTGCGCACAGAGGCACCTGGGAGCGCACTGAGGCACAGTGAATAGAGGTGAGGCCACCACGAGACTCCTAAGAGGGTTCCCTGATCATGGGTGGTACCGCCTCCCCCCGCTATATGGTATTGCGCCCTCCCTGGTGGAAATAATTGAGTGGACCGTGACCAAGACTTGGGACAGTGGAGCTGGTGGGCCCACGCTTCCTCAGTGAAGCAGGATAACAGGGGGCCACGGCCCTTGGGCTTTACCTGCTGCCCCTCACCTTTGAATTTTCTCTCATTGGATTGCCACGTGGCCTAGACTTGATAGATCCTGTTTGATGAACCTTAGAGGCTCGATGGGCAAGGCAAGGGCAAAGACCGCAGGGACCCCATCAGATCAAGATGGAGACGTAGTGGAATCAAATCAGGGGAAGACAGACCACCTACCCGAGGCAGATCCGGTACAGCTGCAGCTTAAAAAAATCCTAGAAGCAATCGCCGACACTCCATCAGGACATAAGTACAGTGTCGGTGGGGCTGGGACTATTGAGGGCGGAGCACCAGAAATTGCAAGAGAGGGTAAAAACGGCAGAAACCTAGATTGCAGACCTCCTCCCTGCCCGGCAAACGTTGACGCTTCAGGTTACAGAACTTGCTGATAGAGTCCACACCCTGGAGCATAGGGCCAAAGATGCGGAAGGTCGCAACCGGAGGAACATACAGGTGATGGGCCAACCCGAAGGAGTGGAGGGAAGTGATATGGTGGCGTTCCTTAAGCACTGGCTGCGCACAGCAATTGCGCCAGAGGAACTATCTTCATTCTATACTCTCGAAAGGGCCCACCGGGTGCCGGCACGTCCACTGGCACCGGGGCGCCCCCGCGGCCTGTGATAGCTCGGATACTCCACTTTAGATACAGGGATGTCCTGTTGCAGAGGGCCAGAACGGGAGGCCCGTTCATAGTGGAAAACTGTAAGGTATCCATATTTCCGTATTACACTATGGAAACGCAGCGAAGGCGAGCCTCTTTTCTGGAGGTCAAGAAAGCACTGCGGGAGGAAGGCCTCCAGTACTCCTTGATGTTTACGGCACGACTGCGCATAATGTTGGATGGACAGTCACATTTCTGCGATGATCCTGACAAGGCTTGGAAATGGCTGGAGGCCTACAAGGCTGGAAGACCGTTCCCTGTGAAAGGCCGCCTGGAGGAACGTCAAGTGTCAGGGTCACAGAAGCGGACGAAACGGAGGCCCAGGAAAGGCCTACCGAAAAAGCCAAGCCCGTTGCAAACTGAAAAAGAGAGAGCGGCGGCGCTGCAGGCAGTTGAGGAGATAATGCAGCTGACAGGAGCACCATCAGAGACTGGCTCTAACTCAAGGAAGGGGACAGAGGGCTCGGATTCGGACTCATCCCGCAATTATAGCATTATCCTTCCAATAGTGACACCCGGAACAGCCAATGACATCATATGAGAACAGACCGGGTGGAGAACAATTAATCTCCCCCCCCCGGGACTGGGACGGGCCTGGTGGACTGGGTGCTGAGGCCTGTGGGTACTCACGACCGGGTGGGCCAGCATGGGCCAGTGGAAGGTTTGATATCTTAAAAACAAGTTCCCCCCTGTACATCAGGATTACCCCTTGGTAGGTGGTGTTCCCAAGTGCGGACAGTGATGTTTTACCTACAGTTTGGGCGGAAGCCGCTGCAAATCTGCTCTGGGAATGGGAGTTTGTTTTTAACAGGGTTAAGTTGTATATGTTGTTATGATGTAGGTGACATTGCTTGCGTTGGTAGGTGGTGGAGTGGCAGGGGGATGGAGGGGGGGTTTAGTTGATGGTGATTAATAATGGCTCCCACAAATAGCACGTTAAAATTCCTGACGTGGAATATAAGGGGGATGGGATCCATGGCCAAAAGGCATAATATTCATAGGTACCTGAGGCGTAGGGGTATAGAGATAGCCCTGCTGCAAGAAACGCAGCTCTTACAGGTGGAGGTGGAGAGATTCCGACGAAGATGGAGGGGACAGCTCTTTGCCACCTCCTACTCGGCGTATGCCAGGGGGGTACTGATATGGGTGCGGGCAGGGGTCCCCTTTGAACCAGAACACACACAGGTGGATCGGGAGGGCAGGTATGTTCTACTCAGTGGGAAACTATATGGTAAAAATCTAACACTTGGTAGTATTTACGCTCCCAATCAGGATCAGGTGTCCTTTTTTTCAGGACCTGTCGGCCCACATGGCCAATTTGACCATTGGCTCCATGCTCTTGGGGGTGACTTTAACTGTGTATCAGACACTAGCTTGGACCTCTTACTCCCGCCCTTGCAGGGTGCCCCGGCCCATCGTATAGCGGCAGGATTCCGAGATTGGTGGACACGATGGGACCTGATAGACATCTGGAGAACGTAGCATGTAGAGGATAGGGATTACTCATTCTACTCTCACATACATCATCTCCATACACGGCTAGATGTTTTCCTCTGCTCTGACAGCCTCAGCAACTCAATTACGCACACTGAATACCTAGGGCGTACACCATCGGACCATAGCCCACTCCCGCTGATGTACCAACCGCTGGGGACACGCCCGCTAATTCCACTGTGGAGGCTTAACACCTCCATGTTGGACGACGCCCCATTCCGGGAGTCCCTTGGCGCCCTCATTGACTCCTACTTTCAAATAAATACAAACACGAAGCCCTTGGTGTTGACGGAATGGGAGGCATTTAAGGTGGTAGTGAGAGGACACTGTTTGGGGGGTTCGATAGGGGTGCAGAGAGAGTTACACAGAGAGTTGGAGGGATTGGAGAAACAAACTGCACAAATTAGATAAGGCCCTGGGGGCGGATCCCTCCTCAGGAATGAAGCTGCGAGAGACTCGTGTCCTCTATGATGAGGCGCTTGAAAGGTTGAGGTGTCATGATTACAGAGTGTATCTTACTAAAGTGCAGGAGGAAGAGGGGAGACCAGGGCGCTTGTTAGCCTGGTTGATTAGACCCGACTCCCGTGGAGCCCCGATCACGCAATCAGGTCAGATGGGGGAGCACCGGTGCATGATCCCGGGGAAATAAATGCCTTGTTAAGGGAATATTACGAAGCCCTATATAGGGCCCCCGCCCTGGTGGAAGCGGAGGAGGTGGGAGATTTTCTAGCCCTCTTTACGACTCAGGGTCTGGCCAGAGACGCTCAGGAAGGCTTGGGAGGTCTGGTGACTTGCAGGAGATAAAAGCTGCTATTAAGAGTATGGCCACGGGGAAGACGCCGGGACTGGATGGGCTCCCCGTGGAGTTCTATGCAAGGTATACATCGCAATTGGCTCCTCGGTTGGTAACCTTATTATTGTAAATGACGAAGGAAGGACGATGTCTTATGTTGAAGAAGGATTTATTACATAAGCCAGGACGAACAAACCCGACCACTTCAGTCAGGGAAACCTCCTCTGCCAACCGCTAAACTGTGGAACCCTGGGCTCGAGAAGTGGAACACAAACACGTCCACGAGCCCAGGGATACCACGAGCCAAGCAGCATAGGCAAAAGCAGAGAGAAGCGAAATATAAAATACAACACATCTCCTCTCCTTTCAAAACAAAATAACAAGAAAAGAAACTGTAGAACCAACAACAGAAAACACCATAGAAAAAGAAATAAAACTAGCAGTAGTTAAAATGAACTCTTAAAATCAAGCCATGCACCCCACTCCCTTCCTAAATAATCTAAGCACACACAAAATCTTTCAAATAAACAGGTGACTTGCATTGCCGAACAGACTTTCTCTTGCCAATATATATTTCAGAATGGCGATCAGACTCCCCCCCCCTCTGCAAGGGAAAAGAATTAAACAACATTTTATCATGCTTTTGATACAAAGCGACCCTTCTGAGGTTCCAAGTCTGGCCATTATGTAATTTGACCCAACTCTCCCCCACAGATTTGACCATAAAAGGGCCTCTAAATTTGTTAAAACCTTTGTTGACACCACCAGGTTTGACTTTTACTAAATCACCAGGTCGCACATTTCTATCGACCTTACTGGTGCAATGACTCGAACCAAGAAGACCATCCGGTAGGTTCTTGAGTAACCAAGTAGGAACCATTTTATACCAGCTTGCCTACCCCTCATAAGTTCAAAAGGAGATTTCACCATGCCATGATGCACCGTAGTGCGATAAGCCCACAACATTTCTTTGATTTGATGTTGCACAGAGGAACCAGCTGCTACTGCCAATTGCATTGTGCTCTCCCTTGAGGGTTGTACAAGGAAGCACACACGTGTTTCAGGCCAATCTTAACAAAATATTGCTCCATTTCCTTGGAGGTGAGTTGTGTGCCATTATCAGAGAGAAGCATAGCTGGAATACCTTCCCTACGAAACACCTCACTGAGGACTTTAATGGTGGACTCAGTAAAGCCACTTCAACCCACCTTGATGCAGAATCCACCAGTACCAAAGCAAACTTCTCACTATCATGTAGTTCATTGAAAGGACCAATAAAATCTACACAAACTTTTTGCCAGACACCTTCCACACCAAGTACATGCTGAGAAGAAACCGGTTTGTCCACACCAACATGCAACCTTTTCTCAGATTCCTTACATTTGTCACAATTCTCAACCCACTCCTTAACATGAACATCCATTCCAGGCCACCAAAATCTTTCTTTCAAACGCTTTCCAGTAAGGGTTTGGCCCAAATGAGCTTCGTGAGGTGAAGCAATAACACGATTCCTAACAGACTGAGGTGGTATGTATCTTTCTTCCCTTAAGACAACATAATCCCCTTGTGTGGATAATTGGTCTTGAAGCTGCACAAAGGTTCTGATAGCAGTTGACACGGTACTTTCCCTAGACACCCCTTCCCTAATCAGTTTGACCACACCAGCAAGAACTTCATCTTTACTCATACCATCCAACCACTCCTCTCTCGAAATAGCACTACCCAAGTTCTCTGTGAGATCCTCAAGAGTATCAACAACACTCTCTGTGATCAAATCAGAAGCAATGGCCTTAGTATCAGGCAATCTGGACAAACAATCCGCAACACTGTTATGCCAACCAGGTACATATTCTATTTTGCAGACAAAATCTTGCAAGGCAACTGCTAAGCGAGCAAGTCTACCAGAACAATTCCTAAAGCCACCAGGACTCAAAACTTTAAGTAATGGCTTATGATCCGTCCGAAGAGTAAACACAACACCCCACAAAAAGACCCTAAAATGTCTAGTTGCCCAAGCAGATGCCAATGCCTCTCGTTCAATAACCGAGTAATTTCTTTCAGTATCAGTTGGCGAACGAGTTGCAAAAGCGACAGTCCTTTCTTGTCCTGCATGTTTTTGTACAAGAACCGCTCCAATACACACTGCACTAGCATCTACTGTCAAAATGGTGGGTAAACCAGGAACAAATCCTGCCAAAACATCAGCATTAACAATGTTCTACTTAACCATGTTAAAGGCTTTGTGTTGATCAGGACCACACGAGAATTTCTTGCCCTTCCTCAACAATTCCCTTAAAGGTTCTACTTTATGTGCAAAATTTTCAACAAACTTGGCATAATATTCTATCATACCCATGAAAGATCTTAACTTGTCTCTATCATCTGGTACCTTCACATTTACTATTGCACTGACTAAATCATATTTGGGTCGAATGCCTTCCTTGGTGACATGATATCCTAGATAGTCAACCTCATCCTCAGCAAAAGATCATTTGTCTTTACGTAAAGTCAAACCAGCGGCAGACAAACATGACAATACTTGATCCAAGATGGAATTGTGATCCTTGGTACTCAGGCCATAAATCAAAATGTCATCTTGAAAGAATACCACACGGTCAATTCCCTTCAAAATATCAGTGATGATCCGTTGAAAAACACTGGCTGCTGAACACAGACCAAAAGGAAGTCTGTTAAATTGATACGTGCCTTCCGTTGTAATAAATGAGGTATACTTCTATGAATCCGGATGTAGTTTGATTTGATGATATGCACTGCGCAGATCAAGTTTAGAAAATATCTTACCTCCAGACAGGCTCAGAATAATCTCATTAATGTTTGGGAGAGGAAAACTATCCATGATGACACCCTTATTGAAATTTCTCAAGTCAACACAAAAACGAAGAGAGCCATCTTGTTTTTGAGTAATAACTACCGGAGATAACCACTCAGCAGCCTCCACAGTTTCAATAATGTTGTCGTCAAGCATTTGTTTGATGATGTCCTTGACTTTAGCCCTTGCTGCTAGAGGTATCCTCCTTGGCCAATGCTTGACGGGAATGGCATCCTTCCTCAGTTTAATTTCATGTTGATAACCAGTGGCCTCTCCCAAGACAGTATCAAAAACTTTGGCATGTACATGTAAAATACTTTGAATGTCATTGTCATTAATGCACATCACAGGTTGATCAGCCCTAGGATCAACTCTAATGTTAAGATCGTACTGGTGAAGCCAGACCAGAATAGCAGGACCCTCCGGAGCAATATAAACTTTACCTTCAGTTGATCTGTTTTGAAAGGCAATCTGTGCCTCCAAGTAACCCAAAACACCAATGTTAGCACCCTGGTAACCCCTCAAAATGACATCTGAAGGTAGTAATTTGACATCCTTCCAAATGGAATCACATAATGATTTGGGAATTATTGTGTATAAGGAACCAGTATCCACCATTAAAGATAACAAATGACCATTTATAGTGAAGTCAGCCTTGGGCCGAATTCTGTTCCTACCCACATCAGAAAGTTCAGCTTTATCATCTTTGACAAACATAATCTTGACTTCATTATCCTCCTCCTCATCTACCACTGCTACTTTCTTAGTAGTAGCTTTACACATACGTGCATAATGTCCCTTTTTCCCACACTTGAGACAGTCTTTTCCAATGGCAAAGCAATTCTTAGAATCTGCTAAATGAAAGGTGCTACCGCACCTATGGCATATGCGGTTGTTGCCCTTTTGCCAGGAAACTGTAGTAGCTTTTGGAGAAATGGCTTTGCCACCACTAACAATACCTTTAGTTTGTTTATTACGTATAGCATACACCTCCTCAGAGTTACTTTGTGAGACAGCAACTTCTGACACCTTATCTTCTTGAATGATTTTCATCTCCCTCATACATTTCTCTGACTCCTCAACCACCTTAGCAATGGTAATGGCTTCTTTTAAAGTAGGATTACTAGCCGCCCACAACCTTTCTTGAGCCTTCTTGCTATAACACTGTACTATAAGTTGGTCCATAATCATATCCTCCTGCATAGGACCAAACTGACATTTAGTAGATAACTCTCTTAATCTCGACAGAAACTCATCAATGGTCTCATTAGGCTTCTGAGGTTGAGTATAAAACTTATGTCTGCGCATGACAATATATTCTTGTTTTGCAAACCTAGTGCATAGTCTAATGATGGCATCCTTATAAACATCATCAACTTCCTCAGATGAAACTGGAAGATATTTAAAAACATGTTGTCCCTCCTTGCCTAAAGCACCTAATAGTAATGCCTTTTTGCGCACTGCAGAAAATTTAGTTCCATCAAGTGCTACAAGATCATTTTCAAAACAATCACACCAATCCTCCCATTCCATGGACGGTTCCCCAGCAGACATAAGGAAAGGAGGTGGTGCGGAAATTGAGTTTGCAATATTCATTATGAATATAACGGCAAGCTAACACACAAAGTGAAAATTACTTAACAAAGTCAGCAAAGCACAACAAATGTAAATAAGGGCCACAATACAGTATGTATAACAATTAACAGATTCGAGTACACACTAGAATAAGAAGGTGTGTGTGTCACCGTAGTTGAATTTACACAGTTCACTTGTCAGAAAACATGCATTCCTTTTCAGATGTGCATATCATCGTTGAAGAAGATTAAATATGCAGCAATAGATTTAGTGAGTACTTATGAGGTGTGTGCGTGTCACCGATGATAACAACAACTGAATAAACACTGTGACACACAATGAGAATGGCGAGGTGTGTGTGTCACCGAATCAGCATTTACCAAGAGATGACAGCAGAACAGAAATGCAGGGTTGACACAATAATTGAACAGGCTGTGTATGTCACAGAAAATACTCTAAGCTTGCCTGCTGTATCCAATTGAGTTGGACCCAAAGTTGGCGTTGCCGCTTTAAATGAAGAACAGGCAGCGTGAGGTTCAGTTTAACATCATTTGCGCATTCACCACGTGACTCAAGCCACAATACACGAGTGCTGAAGCACATATAGCAGAAAGCATGTGTAGCCCTTTCTGCTTTAAAGCCGTTGCCGCTTTAACGAAGACACAGCTTGAAATACGCAGCTTACGTGTAGCCCTTCCCGCTTAGATTTAGGGAGTATGTTGCCGCCTTGAAGAAGAGCCAGCACAATGAAAAATAGGCTGCGAGCTTTCACTGTTGCATCGCACAATAAAGTAAGTCTCGTAACATACCTCTTTTCAGCAAAGTAGAGCGCATTAACTCGTTGCCTACGAGTAAACAGGAATGTAAAGCGCAAATCACGTAAGTTCCGTTGGTGGTGGGTTGTTCGTCAAATATAACTGCAGTACTGGCGTTCCTTTGTTTATTCAGAGACTCCAATCGTCGCCAAAAATATTGTAAATGACGAAGGAAGGACGATGTCTTATGTTGAAGAAGGATTTATTACATAAGCCAGGACGAACAAACCCGACCACTTCAGTCAGGGAAACCGCCTCTGCCAACCGCTAAACCGTGGAACCCTGGGCTTGAGAAGTGGAACACAAACACGTCCACGAGCCCAGGGATACCATGAGCCAAGCAGCTTAGGCAAAAGCAGAGAGAAGCGAAATATAAAATACAACACTTATATGCCGAGTCCTTGAAGTTGGGTTATCTACCTTCCTCCTTGTGGGATGCACTGGTGATCCCACTCCCTAAATCTACAACTCAGGGTGCAAGAGTGGGAAATGTTAGGCCCCTTTCCATGCTTAACATGGATTTTAAAATTCTAAGTAAAGTATTGGCACAACGCATACTCCCCTATATGCCCACAGTGATTCACAGGGATCAAAATGGGTTCATCCCATCTCGAACCACCGCATTCAATCTACGTAGATTGTACTCAGTACTATACCATCCGGGGGCGTGCGATCTCACATGAGCGGCCATTTTGTCCATTGACTTGGAAAAGGCCTTCGATTCCATTGATTGGGAATATTTATTTGCTGTGATGAAACATATGGGATTTGGAGACGGTTGGGTTAAGTGGGTGTCACGGTTTTACCTCCCCTCGAGACCCTCAGAGATAACAGAAAGTTGAGGGAGCGTCTCTCACCCAGCAAGTCCCTTTCTGTTTCCCCAGCCTGAAGACTGCAGCAGGTACGGCAGCATCCCGCAGGAGACAGGTACAGAGAGCGGCCCCTTTAAGCGGAGCGGAGGGCTGGGAGACCCGCAACGTCACGATGACGTATACTGCAGCTGGCCATTCGAGAGAGAAGTCGGAAGAGAAAGAAGCAGTTGGAGAAATGAGGAGCCGGAGGAACCGAAGGACGGAAGCCTGCTGTTGCCTAACCCCGCAAAGGTGGTACCGACCAGGGAGCCAGGAGGCCTCCGAGACGGTGCTGCGCCCAGCCACGCCCCCGGAGGAACGTGGCTACAAAAGGTACGGGACCGTGTCACGGGGTGGGTGGGAAGGAAGTCTGTTCCTTAAGCAGCTCCCATCATCCTGCATGGGTCTCGTAACCCCTTCACACTACAGTCACTAGCTGTGTGATTGTGCACCGGTGGTCCCTCACTCCTTTTCCCTTCACTCGCACCACTTAAAAAAACCTTACGGTTTCCATATCTCTTCTCTCCCCATAACGAACCGCCGAACCATCGAGAGGTGACGACCCCGGGGAAACGAGGACACGATAGGAGAGATCGACTGCGCTGGCCCCAAGGAGACATGATAAGGAGGATTATCCGGACCTTGCTGCCGAAAGTCCATACACATAATGGGACAAGAGGGATAAGAGGCATTATCCTGTTGTCACAGACTGGCGTATTACACTAAAAGAGCATATAGAAAAATAAAACCCGCTCTACGTCAATCTCCTGTGTCCGCCCATCCTTGCCCATCCTTACAGTTGGTGGAGAATGTGGGCAACCCCTCCATTAAAACAGGAATAATGGAGAACTTAATACAACACCTGATAACCGGACAGGAGAAGTTGGGATGGGCCGTAGAACGGCAGATGAAGTCGGCCCAGGCCGACAGGGATATGTTTAAGAACAATATGGCCGCCCAGTTGGAGGAACTACAAAAACTGGCCGCCGAACAGACAACAGCCAGATCTCCAGCCACAGTAGGCCCCTCGGGGGTGGCTCTGCAGAAATACGTACCGGGGGAGGACCCGGACGCATTTCTGCTTAACTTTCGAACGGGCAGCCAGGGCCTGTGCATGGCCGATAGAAAAATGGCCTTTCTTTTTAGCCCCATTACTCACAGGGGAGGCCCAGGCGGCCTATCAAGTGGCTAACAATAGCAGAAACACCCCCTACGACGAAATAAAAGTCATAATACTCGACCACTTGGGACTCGATGCAGAGGCTTTCCGGGTTCGTTTCCGGAAGGAGAAGGGACACCCCGGTGAGAACCCAAAGACTCTCTTCTTTCATCTAAAAGTGGCTGCAGACAAATGGTTGAGACCCCACGAAAGCAGCAAAGAAGAGATCATGGACCAAATCTATTTAGAACAGTTCCTGGAAGCCCTCCCCTACAACACACAAAGGTGGCTGAGACAACATTTGCACCTGACCACCTCCCAAGCCGTCGAGATGGCCACCACGTTTTCCCGCGCACAGCCCCGGGCTTTGCTATGGGAACCTGAAAGACCACAACGTCATCCAGCTGGAAAAACGGAAAAGAATAACAAGCCCCCTTCCGAGTTCCCTAGACCCCGATTTTCAAAGCCCGAAACTCCGGCACCAAAGGGCCCACAGTGTTTTGAGTGCGGGGATTGGGGGCATATCGCCCGGGTATGCCCACGAAAAAGGCCCCAGGAAGATCCAATGGAGGTTGGGTACATTCCACGATCGGTCCTCTTTACGGCAAAGATGGGGACAGCCTTCTATGTAAGTGTAGTGGTGGATGGGAAACGTGTAAAAGCATTACTTGATTCTGGCTGCAGGCAATCCGTTATACAGCAGGAGTTGGTAGATCCCCTCCACATACATAGGGATAACCTGGTCCACATACGATGCGTGCACGGAGATGTGAAGCCTTATCCCATTGCCATAGTCACCATCACTCCAAACAAGGGCACATCACACCAAATCAGGGTGGGGGTTTTGCCAAACTTGCCGGAGGAGCTAATTATAGGTACCGATAACCCCGACTTTCTTGGTATGTTCCTGACAACGGTTCAAACCAAGGAGAAGGTAGAGGTAGACAGACCCTCAGGGACCCAGATTCCTGCCCTTATAACATCCGAACCTTGGCTCCTAGACCGGAAATTCAGATTTGCACAGGTCAACGATTCCACCCTCCAACAGGCTTGGCAATCCGCTCAGGGAAATGACGGGGTACCCTGTAGACCATATCCTCAGTTTCTGACACATAACAACCTTCTTTACCGAAAGGCTGATAAAGATAGCGAACCCCAATTACTGGTACCATGGGACTTCAGAGAACAGATCCTGTTCTTCTCGCATGCCCACCTTACCGCTGGACACATAGGGGCGGAAAAAGCTACCCAAAACGTGCTGAGGTACTTCTATTGGCCAGGGATCTATGCAGACATAAAAAAGTATTGTCAAGAGTGCACTACCTGTCAAAAACGCAATGTCTACCGACCACCCCCGATTCCCTTGCAACCACTCCCCATCCTGGGAACCCGGTTCGAACGAATAGGGATGTACCTCATAGGACCCCTTCCTAAGACACGTAGAGGCCATCTATACGCGCTAGTCATGGTAGATTACACCACCCGATACCCGGAAGCCTTTCCCTTAAGAGCCCCAACCACCACTAATATCGCGGAGAAATTGATCGAGTTTTTTTCTAGAGTGGGATTCCCACGTGAGATACTCACTGACCAAGGGACACCATTTATCTCGCGCCTCATGAATGAAGTCTGTAAAACACTCAACATAAAGCACATCAGAACATCGGTTTACCACCCCCAGACCGATGGCCTGGTGGAGCAATATAATGGGACCCTAAAGCAAACACTAAAAAAAATGTTGGGTACCGAAGAGGCAGAGTGGGATCGGTTGTTACCCTTGGCCTTATATGTAATCAGAGGCCAAGTACAGAGCAGCCTAGGATGCTCATCCTTCGAAATGCTCTATGGTAGACAGCCCAGGTCTCTCCTAGAGATGACCAAGGAGGCGTGGGAAAAAGAGGAAGATGATGAGGCCCGGGGTTTTCTGGAATATACTACTAGCCTAAAGAGCAGAATAGGGAAACTTAGAGACCTCGCTTTTACCCACCTAGAGAAGAAGCAGGAAAAACAGAAATACTGGTATGATAAAGGAAAAAAATGGAGAAGGTTGTCCGTGGGGGACTGGGTCTTGGTGCTGCTGCCTTCAGCATCGAGCAAGTTCAAATCAGAGTGGATGGGTCCCTATAAAATCATAGCCACAGTGGGGAATACCAGTTACAAAGTGCAGGTGCGACCCTCCCGGGTGCAAACCTATCACATTAATATACTGAAGAAATGGTTGGGACCACCCCCTAGGTCTGTCCAGGTCGTAAGCCCCCTGCCCAGCAGAAGTACCTCATGTACATTAGAACAACTGGTCATAAACAGAGAGCTGGGTTCCACAGAAAGAACAGCCTTAGACGAAATTTTACATTCTTTTCCTACCCTCTTCTCGGATAGTCCGGGTGCTACCTCCATCATCAAACACACTATAACTACTCTGCCAGGGCAGATCGTCAAGCAGAGACCCTATCGCATACCGGCAGCTAGGAGACAGGCGGTACAACAAGAGGTTAGGAGTATGATGGAGATGGGAGTCATACGCCCCTCTAAGAGCGAGTGGTCGTCCCTAATTGTCCTAGTACCCAAGCCCGACGGATCGACTCGCTTTTGCAGGGATTTCAGGGGCCTTAATGCCATTTCCAAGTTTGATTCATACCCCAATCCCAGAATTGATGAATTGGTAGAAAAGATCGGAAAATCACATTATATCACCACGTTTGACTTAACTAAAGGCTACTGGCAAGTCCCCCTCAGAGAGACCGATAAGGAGAAAACTGCATTTGTGACTCCTGACGTGCTCTACGAGTTTAATGTACTGCCCTTCGGGCTTCACGGGGCACCCACGACGTTCCAGCGTCTTATGAATACGGTGCTCCAGGAGCACCAGGATTTTTCATCTGCTTATCTAGATGATATTGTCGTATTCAGTCCGACGTGGAACGACCATAAACAGCACCTCCGGTTAATTCTACAATCTCTCCTAGATGCTGGGCTTCACATTAATTCAAAAAAATCCCGGGTGGGGTTTCACTCTGTCAACTACCTTGGGTATGTCCTAGGTGAGGGGGTTATTGCGCCTTAGAGGGAGAAGATCAAAGACATCCAAGACACCCCGTTTCCAACCACCAAGAGGGAGGTCAGAGCGTTTCTGGGACTATTAGGGTATTATCGGCGATTTATACACCAATACTCCTTGATAGCTGCCCCCCTTACGGACGTACTCCGTAAAAACGTGAAATCCCAGACCCTGCTACATCCATCCGAAGAGATGAAAAAAGCCTTTTCACTACTGAAAAAAGCTATCACCACTAGTCCGGTTCTTGCCTACCCCAACTTTAGTAAGCCTTTCCTTCTACATACTGATGCCTCAGAATTAGGAATAGGGGCGGTCCTCTTACAACTCTCCCCTACGGGGATAGAACACCCCCTACTCTTTATCAGTAGAAGGCTGTTTCCCCGGGAAGAAAAGTACCTAACCATAGAAAAGGAATGTCTGGCGACAAAATGGGCAATCAAAAAGTTGAAATATTACCTGGATGGCCGCCCCTTCACTCTTTACACAGACCATGCCCCGCTCCAATGGATGTGCCGCAACAAAGGACACAACCCCCGCATCTTGCAGTGGTTTTTGTCCCTTCAACCATATGTGTTTGAAGTGAAACATAGGAGGGGTACCGCCAATGGTAACGCTGACTTTTTGTCGCGAGTACTGCCTCTCCCCGAATGGGAGAAACCTGGGGAGAGGGTGTGTCACGGTTTTACCTCCCCTCGAGACCCTCAGAGACAACAGAAAGTTGAGGGAGACGTCTCTCACCCAGCAAGTCCCTTTCTGTTTCCCCAGCCTGAAGACTGCAGCAGGTACGGCAGCATCCCGCAGGAGACAGGTACAGAGAGCGGCCCCTTTAACCGGAGCGGAGGGCTGGACGTCACGATGACGTATACTGCAGCTGGCCATTAGAGGGAGCCCGGGAAACCAACGAGAGAGAAGCCGGAAGAGAAAGAAACAGTTGGAGAAACGAGGAGCCGGAGGAACCAAAGGACGGAAGCCTGCTGTTGCCTAACCCCGCGAAGGTGGTACCGACCAGGGAGCCAGGAGGCCTCTGAGACGGTGCTGCGCCCAGCCACGCTCCCGGAGGAGCGTGGCTACAAAAGGTACGGGACCGTGTCACAGGGTGGGTAGGAAGTCTGTTCCTTAAGCAGCTCCCATCATCCCGCATGGGTCTCGTAACCCCTTCACACGGTTGTATGTTGGAACAACGAGTTCCCCAACCACGACTTCCCTAACAACGAGGTCGCAACCACGACCTTGTCTAAACCACGATTTTTTTTACCACGCATTCCTTTACCCCGATTTTTCGTGGTAAAGGAATGCGTGTTAAAAAAAATGCTTTCCAACTAGTACCCCGATCCCCCCACCCCTTAAAAACGAATTCCCCCAGCCTAAAAGTAAACACGATCACCCACACACACTAAACTAATTCCCTCCCACCCTAAAAATATACTCGATCACCAACACATCCTTAAACTAAACCCGATCACGCACACCCCCTAAAAACTAACCCCAAACCCCTAAAAACTAACCCCAAACCCCCCCAACCCCTGCATACTAACACCAATCTCCCCCGCCCTCCTAAAACTAATTCCCCACTCTAAAAATAAACACGATCACCCACAAACCCTAATAACTAATTCCCCTTCCCTAATAATATACACGATCACCCACACACCCTAAAAACAAACAACACCATTTTAACTAATTCCCCACCTTAAAACTAAACCCCAAACCCCTAAAAACTAAACCTAAACCCCCACCACCCCCTGAAAATTTACCCCTCTTACCTGTTCCTCGACGATCTCCTCTGCGACGCTCCTCGGAACTCCGCCCTGCCCGAACACTAGACCGAATCAGCCTTAACCACGCACATGCGTGGTTAAGGCTGAGTCATTGTTCGGGCAGGGCGGAGTTCCGCTTTCGTGACTCCGGAACTCGTTGTTCCGGAGTCGTTGTTCAGGATGTTTACCCTTCACACTACACTCACTAGCTGTGTGATTGTGCACCGGTGGTCCCTCACTCCTTTTCCCTTCACTCGCACCACTTAAAAAACCTTATGGTTTCCATATCTCTTCTCTCCCCATAACGAACCGCCGAACCATCGAGAGGTGACGACCCCGGGGAAACGAGGACGCGATAGGAGAGATCGACTGCGCTGGCCCCAAGGAGACGTGATAAGGAGCATTATCCAGACCTTGCTGCCGAAAGTCCATACACCTAAAGGGACAAGAGGGATAAGAGGCATTATCCTGTCGTCACAGACTGGCGTATTACACTAAAAGAGCATATAGAAAAATAAAACCCGCTCTACGTCAATCTCCTGTGTCCGCCCATCCTTGCCCATCCTTACAGTGGGTTAAGCTATTATATAAATGCCCCACCGCGCGGGTAAAAACGGGGAAAATGGTTTCTACCCAATATGAGATATTTCGAAGCATGAGGCAAGGTTGCCCACTGTCTCCTCTCCTTTTTGGCCCTGGCCATCGAGCCGCTGGCTTCCCTATTCCGAAGAGGTGGGGAGGGGTTGGGAATAAGAGTGGATGGACGACAGCATAAAATATCCCTTTACGCAGACGACCTGCTGATCTACTTAGAGGATGGATTGAAGGGCTCTGACACGGCGTTATCATTGCTAAGGCGATTTGAGAAATTGTCGGGCCTACGGGTCAATAAAGATACGACCTATTTGTTCCCGGTTGGGGGAGCACTTCCGCGCCCCCAAGATCTTCCAGCGGACATCAACTGGGCACCCCATACCTTTAAGTACTTGGGGATTCATATATGCCACTCGTTGGAAGATCTTAGGGAGGGTAACTTAGGCAGAACGCTTTGATCTCTTAAAGCAAGTGTTCCCTTTTGGAGCTTACTGCGCCTTCTCCTCATGGGCAGGATCTGCCTGTCCAAAATGGTCATGCTGCCGCGACTGCTTTATTTCTTCATTAACCTCCCGATAACAGTACCGGGAAGCTGGTTCCGTCAACTGGACTCGCTGCTGCGGGACCTAATTTGGGGGGAGGAAAGAAGGAGGGTCTCGCTAAAGGCGTTGAAGCATCCCATGTTGGAAGGTGGGCTAGGGGTGCCAAATTTTGAGTTATATTTCTTGGCTGCGCAGATGCAATGGCTAGCACAATGGGTGGAGGGGGTGAACCCGGAAGGGACTTTTACAGTGGAGGCTGAAGTGCAATCACCCCTGCTATTGGCCAGGCTATTAGACCCAACGACATCAGTCCCGTACAGATCGACACTGCAAACAGTGGCCTTGCAGAGTTGGAAGCGATGGCTGGTTAAGACCCCCCGGATGCCACATTACACGCCAGTGGTGCCATTGGTGGGCTTGTCCCACGGTAACCCTCGGAAATTTTTTACGGCGGAGCAATTGACACCAGGGTTGGAGGTGGGGGTGGAAACGGTGGGGGATTGTTACCAGGAGAAGACACTAACGCCCTTTGAGGAACTGGTGGAGGGCTATGGTCTCCCACCGGGGCAATTTTTACAATATGAGGCGTTAACCCGAACCTTTGGGAAATTGTGGGGAGGGGGCCGGGAGGAACCGGAGACTCACCCGGTGCTCCATTCATTAATTACATTAGGATCGACAGGCCATCAGGTGAAATGGTTTTAGGTGTCGCTGACAGAGGCCACTTTGGTCCCTTTACAGAAATTACGAGAGCGCTGGGGACCGGCCCTGGAAAGGGAGCTGACTGACTCGGAATGGTGTCGAACCTTGTCCTCCCATAAAGCGGTCTCTCGTAATACCAGACTGAAATACATTCAGTTTAATCACGTGCCCATGACGTACATGACACCACACAGGATACAGGTGACCTGTGGGGGGGAACCACGTAAATACCCAAGATGCGCGCAGAACGATGCAGATTTTTTACACATGACCTGGGGCTGCATGGAACTGCGACCCTTCTGGGACGAGGTTTTAGCACAGATAAACGCAGCAGTATGGCGCGTACTTGAGGCCACAATAGAAGTCTGCCTGTTGGGACTGTTTCCCAGGCCCCCCCAAGAGGAAGGTTGGCAACAGATTTATTGATTGGCCAAAAGGCGGATATCCATGTCCTGGAAGTCAGCCCTGAGGCCATCGGAGGTGCGTTGGCGGTGAGACGTCATACACTGGGCAGGGGCGGAGGGCAGAGCCCTAATTAGAGAAGAGGCCAGAATTCTAAAACGTCACCCTCTGGCAGAACAGTGGAAAGACATGATGACTAATTCGGAACTCTCGGGACAGGTGGAGGATGGCGATGACGTTGTCCAGGAGAACGAGCCCCAGGGCGCTGGGACTGATGGTAGTGAGTGAGCTTGTCCACTTCCCAGCTTCTCCTCTGAAGCATCAAAACACCATAGGGGATAGGGGTGAATTGATCATGGGTCTTGACTGGCAGTGGTGGATGGGGCCTTGGGAACCTCTCACCACCCTCTCCGACCCACAACACATAGTTATTCTAGAATGATAATTGGTATAGCAGCAGTGCCTGCCTTCGCGCACACACCCCAAAGTTGTTTTGTATTTGGTTTTGTTTAGTTAGAAGAAAACAACAAACTGATATTATCTATGAAAACTCCCCAACTTATGGGTGAAGTAAAAAAACACAAATATGATGGCATATAGGCTACTGAAAGTTCAGTACATGGCAACATTGGGAGATAAGAGGAATGCTATGAGGGGTGCAAACAAGACATGTTACAACTGCTCCCCATGGAGGACGCTGAGGTATAATTATTATGTAAATGGAAACAATTGTTTGTCACTAACGTTTGATATACGGTATGACATGGCATGATACAAGTACATATTTGTTGGTGTCAATGAAAATGTCAATAATTTGAAATGCCAATAAAAATATGTTTGGAAAAAAACCAATAAAGGGAATGTGGGGGTAAAGCACTCGGGAGCTCCACACGGTAAGACTGAAGCTCAGTAAGTTGCTCACCCACAATTGCTGTTACAGATACTGATTGCAAATACCCACATATAGGATATGCATGCAAAGGCAGGGTCTGTGGAGCTGATACCTATGGTGATGTTATAAATGTAACTCAAAGACAATACTCACAGTGAACAAGAAACACCACCTAGTTTGTCAGCTGTGCCCACGGATCCTGGCGATCAAACAGGAACACGCAAGGCAGTAACAGCAAGGGCGTAGAACTAAACACAAGCACGATAGACAAGGAGCTAGCAAGGAGGAATGCTTAGTAGGAAAGGAAGGAAATCACAGGACACACTTGGCAGAAAACAAGTAACAAGCAGACAAGGTAATTAGAAGCAAGACAGCAGGAATAGAAAGACAGCAAACTAGGAACTGGAACCAAGGAAATGGGAAGAAAGGCAGGGACTGGAAAAGGATATACAGAAGGGGAGGCTACAAGGGTATACTAAAATAGTGCAGGTTCAGGAATCAAGAAAACAAAGTAGAATTGAAGGCAGTGCTGGGGCAGGAACAAGAATTGAGCTAAGGCTCAGGAGTCAAGGTAGCACTGCAGGCAGTGCTAGCTCAGGAACAGGGAATTACTAAAGCTCAGGAGTCAAGGTAGCATTGCAGGCAGTGCTAGTTCAGGAACAGAGAATTACTAAAGCTTCAGGAGTCAAGGTAGCACTGCAAACAGTGCTAATTCAGGAACAGGGAAATTACTAAAGCTCAGGAGTTAAGGTAGCACTGCAGGCAGTGCTGGTTCAGGAACAAGGATAGCTATAGTTCAGGAATAAAGAAATAACTAAAGCTCAGGAAACACTGGAAACAAGGATATCAAATGCTCAGGAAACACTGGAAACAAGGGTCGGGCTCTTCGGTACACAGCTACAATGACCATCCTTGGCCTGAAGGGAGCTGGGGCTTAAAAAAGCTCACAGTAATCACATGCATCAGGTGTTAGCAGGCTAGCAGCAGCCAGCCACAGGTGAGCTGAATTACTCCACCTACCCTTGGCCTGCAGGGGTGGAGATGAAGCAGTGAGCAGGGAGTTCTAGGTAATAAAGTTTCAGGCATCAGCAGGCTGGCTTCCACAAAACCCAGCATGGATTGGGAATGGATGGCAATTTGCAAGTAGCATACAAATGACTGGAAGTCAGTTTATGCATGAAGGGGAGGGTCTGTAAGCTTATTAGAGCACAGGAGAGCCCCACAATTCAGCCCCCTGGTGGTGGACACGAGAATGCAGGGAGCGAGTGGTGACACAGGGTGAGTCGTGTGCTCGTGTGACTGCAGGGTGAACAGCGCAAGTGCATTGTGAGTGCAGAGTGATCACTGTGAGTGCAGAGTGTGCGCAGGGTAAGTGGAGGGGGAACGGTGTGAGATTATGGCGAGTGGCATAAGTGCTGTGTGGTCATTGTGAGTTCAGGGTGAATAGTGTGAGTGCATGGTGATTAGTGTGAGTGCATTGTGATCGCTGTGAGTGCAGGGTGAGTGTGAAAGTGAAGGGCGAGAATGAGGAGTGTGTTGTCTGAATGCTGGGTGCATTCCCAGACACTTGAAGTAACTCAGCATGTTATTGAGGGCTGGCGTAGAGTTTGAGATATAAGTTAAACTATTGCTATTATGGCATTATTCAGGGACAGGGCCGGACTGGCCGTGGCGGGCACCGGGCGTTTTCTCGGTGGGTCGGATTGTGGGGGCCGTTTTTGGACCGGTGGCGGCCGTTTTTGGTACAGGGGGCCAGTTTTGCAGTAGTGCCGCACTATCGTCCCACTGTACCAAAAGCAGCTGCAGTGTTTTCCACATGCACCCCCCACCCGCCAGGCCCCACTCCCTCCCCTGTGGCCGGTCAGACTCAATTGCCAATGCCCACTTGTGTTACCAGTCTGGCCCTGTTCAGGGATCGAGGGTGGAGGAAATAAATATTGTGCTCATCCTGCAACAAACTTCCAGTCTTGTGATTAGGGTTGCCAGCTCATTATATTGATGTCCCAGACGGGACAAAAATAAGCAGTCACCTAAAGCCTATTTTCAGCACTTATCTGTGCATACTTGGAACAGCAAATATAAATAGTAAGCACTTTTAATTGTGTTCTAGGGCTGCCTGAATGATCCATGACTGATAATTAAAGGGAACAAAGACAGAAAAGTCACATTACAGATGAATACATATGTTTTATTTATAACCCTATTTAGTGTCAAGAGGAGGCCTTTGCAGGCTCTTTAAACAACAAATGGCTGGTATTTTTTTCTTTTGGCAACCCTACTTTATATTTCTTTTCATGAAATGCATTCTCACACTATAGCAGTAAAAGTAAAATCTAAATGTAAGGAGTAGGCAGACTGGGGGCCCAGGGGTACGGAAACCAGAAAAAAACTAAGCCTTTTTAAACAGTTTACAAAGGTATGTAAATATGCAACTGGTCTTTAAAGACCTGTGCAAAACTCGGGCGTGCCGGAGATAAGACTCCAGACACTGCCCAGCCGAGCCCACAGCAGCTCGAGCTGCAGCAGCACAGGCTGAGACACATGACGGGGGGGCTGAAGCCCTTTCAGCCCTATGGGCGTTGCGAGCCTGCAAGAGGTTTGATACCAAACTTTCCAGAATTCAGTAAAGCCATTATGGTGCTGTGGAGTTTGTAATGACAAACTCCCAGACCATATACTCTTTATGGCCTTACTGCACTTACAATGTCTAAGAATGGACTTAGACACTGTAGGGGTACAAGGCTCATGCACCTGTACCATCACTGGCATAGTGCACCCAGCTAGAGGGGTGGATGACCTATGCCATAGGCAGTGGGTTGTAGGCATGGCACACAGGGATGTGTGTCATGTCGACTCTTCACTTTTCTCTGCACCAAAACACGCAGCCTGCAATGGAAGTGTGTGTGTGTTAAGGTACAGGACCTCTAAGGGTGACACAATATGTGCTGCAGCCCTTAGAGGCCTTCCCTGGTCACAGTGCCCTTGGTACCCATGATACATTTTACAAGGGACTTACATACAGAGGTGCCAATTGGGGGTACAAGGTACAGTTTTGGGAAAGAACACAGGCCGTGGGAACCTGATTGGCAGGAACCAAGGACACATCAAGTCATAGTGCATCAGAAATCTGGATAAAAGTGGGGGGGTTACTGCACCAGAAACCCAGCTTCCCACACAAGCCCCCTCCCCATCCCAAAGGCCAGAAGACTCAGCCAAACCTGAAAGAGTCTTCCTAGTCTTTAAGGCGAGGAAGATTAGAGGAAGTGGTTTGAAAGTTGCAAAGCCTACGCTGCCTTACATCCTTCTGTCCAGGTCAGTCCCTTTGGGGAGCTGGCCTACCTCAACAGTTTCAGGACCTAATTCCCAATGCTCTTTTCTTAGCTCTTTAGTGTCTTTACTCCATCTTTTTAGTTTGGGTTCAGAGGTGCGAAGGTCCACGCAGGTAGGTTAACTTCAAGGTGATTTATTCAAGCAGGTAACAAGTAGTACAACAAGTAGATAAGTTCAGAAGGAGAGCCCCACCAGGAGCAGCCTGTGTGCTGCTCAGCCCATGCCTAACTGTCACTTCACCTCTCTGAGTCCCAACATTCCGAGGCTCATCAGACTCCAACATTCTATTGTGATCAGAACACAGGCACTGGCTGAGCAGGTGGAGTAAAATACATTACAATACAAATGCAGGATACTACATATCCCTTTTCCTTCCAACAGAAGAACAAATGCAATATATGATAAAAGTAACGAGTGTGAACAAGGGATAGATAACAAGGAAGGAACAACGGAGTGACAGAGAGAGCGTCAAGGAAAAGAGCAAACAAAGCAGAGCGAGGAGATAGATGGGAGAAGACAAGGAGGAGAAGGTAAGGTGTAAGTAAGCAAATGGAAAACCCAACCTCTACAACAACGAAATAGAAAGAAGGAGGCAGTGAGACGCAAGAGAGGAAATACGAAATAGAGAGAGACAGACGTACCAAAGACAACCCCTACGCACACCCACTGGCCAGGCAAGCAAGCAAGGAAAGAAGGACAAGGCACGACGGGAACAGAACAGAAGACATACCCAAGCACAAGGAGAAGAGAAGGAAGAGATTCCTCCTGAACAAGGAAGAACGAGAAGAACATTGCAGAAAGGGACAGACTGAATACTGAAGAAGAAATAACAGCGAAATGTGTATGGTCCAGATTCCCAAGATGAAAAGGAAGTGACATCAATCGGAAAGCTGAACTGAAGGAAACAGAGAGGAAGCGAAGAGACACAAACAGTATCACTAAACTCCTCCCCATATCCCAATGGATAATACAATAAAAGTTTGAGTGTAACATTACGTAAATAAAACAGCAATGTAACATCCTAGAAATTACAAAGGAAAAAAATAACCAATGGGACTGAAACCCATGGCCGTCCTCAACTCCTAGGCAGGAGGGTGAGGATCACTGTGAATGGGACAAAAAGCCCATGACGTAGCAGGCCGTGTGAAGTCAACCCCTATGTAGAGGAAAACAGTACTGCCCTGTAAATTTCTAGGATGTTACATTGCTGTTTTATTTACGTAATGTTACACTCAAACTTTTATTGTATTATCCATTGGGATATGGGGAGGAGTTTAGTGATACTGTTTGTGTCTCTTCGCTTCCTCTCTGTTTCCTTCAGTTCAGCTTTCTGATTGATGTCACTTCCGTTTCATCTTGGGAATCTGGACCATACACATTTCGCTGTTATTTCTTCTTTAGTATTCAGTCTGTCCCTTTCTGCAATGTTCTTCTCGTTCTTCCTTGTTAAGGAGGAATCTCTTCCTTCTCTTCTCCTTGTGCTTTGGTATGTCTTCTGTTCTGTTCCCGTCGTGCCTTGTCCTTCTTTCCTTGCTTGCTTGCCTGGCCAGTGGGTGTGCGTAGGGGTTGTCTTTGGTACGTCTGTCTCTCTCTATTTCGTATTTCTCTCTTGCGTCTCACTGCCTCCTTCTTTCTATTTCGTTGTTGTAGAGGTTGGGTTTTCCATTTGCTTACTTACACCTTACCTTCTCCTCCTTGTCTTCTCCCATCTATCTCCTCGCTCTGCTTTGTTTGCTCTTTCCTTGACGCTCTCTCTGTCACTCCGTTGTTCCTTCCTTGTTATCTATCCCTTGTTCACACTCGTTACTTTTATCATATATTGCATTTGTTCTTCTGTTGGAAGGAAAGGGATATGTAGTATCCTGCATTTGTATTGTAATGTATTTTACTCCACCTGCTCAGCCAGTGCCTGTGATCTGATCACAATAGAATGTTGGAGTCTGATGAGCCTCGGAATGTTGGGACTCAGAGAGGTGAAGTGACAGTTGGTCATGGGCTGAGCAGCTGACAGGCTGCTCCTGGTGGGGCTCTCCTTTAGAACATTACTACCTGTTTAACTACTTGTTACCTGCTTGAATAAATCATCTTTAAGTTAACCTACCTGCGTGGACCTTCGTCACTACATGCCTACCTCTGCAAATTCTAACTTAGCTAGGGCAAATCCCAGCTTACCCACAGCTTGTGTAACCCCACCATGACCAAAAGGGTCAGGGGGCCTAACTTACTATTTGGCAGGGGGCTAGGCCACCATGCCAAGGACAGTGCTGCCATGAAGGCTAACACCCAGCAGAGGCTACTGACAGCTGTCATTGCCCAGAACCACACCTTTAGCTCTTCACTGGTAGGTGAAGGGGCTAACTTAAAGGCTTCTTTAGGTTCTGGTGGCCTGCCTGCTGTTTTAGGGTAGGGTGCCACTACACTGCGTAGTGAACACCCTTCTTCCACCCTCTGTTCTGTCAGCTGAGGAGCCACCAACTCAGGCTGGACAGTTGCCTGACTAGTCAGGTCTTTTTGTGGGCTAGGGAGGACTTCACCAGTGCCAACGTTGGAGTTCTCCCTTACTGGAGTCACGATTCACTCCCTGTGCTCTCGTTCCCACCACCAGGGGGCAGAATTGTGGGGCTTTCCAGTATTTTAATATACTGCCAGACACTCCCATGTATGCATATCCTGACTTCCAGGCATTTGGACATCATTTAGGAATTGACATCCATTCCCAATCCATGCCGGGTTTTGTGGAAGCCAGTCTGCTCATGCTGGAAACTCCATTGCCTATAATCCCCTGCTCACTGCTTTGCCTCCACCGCTGCAGGCCAAGGATGGGTGGAGTAATTCAGCTCACCTGTGGCTGGCTGCTGCTAGCCTGCTCACACCTGATGCGCATGAATACTGTGAGCTCTTTTAAGCCCCAGCTCCCTTCAGCCCAGTGTTGGTCATTGTAGCTGTTTTCCGGTGAAACCGATCCTTGTTTTCGGAGCTTGTAATATTCCTTGATTCCTAAGCTATAGTTAATCCTTGTTCCTTGATTCCTGAGCTATAGCTATTCCTTGTGCCTGAATTAGCACTGCCTGCAGTGCTACCTTGTTTCCTGAGTTCCTAAGCTACAGTTATTCTTTGTTCCTGGGCTTCAGCTATTTCTTGTTCCTGATTTGCACTGCTTGCAGCGCTCTCTTGACTCCTTGTTTCCTGAGCTGTAGCTATTTCCTGTTTCCTGCAACCAGTACTGCCTGCAGTGCTACCTTGAATCCTGAGCCTTAGCATTCCTTGTTCCTGAACTGCAGCAGTTTCCCTTGTTCCTGAACTATTACTGCCTGCAGTGCTACCTTGACTCCTGAGCCTTAGCATTCCTTGTTCCTGACCTGCAGCAGTTTCCCTTCTCCTGAACTAGCACTACCTGCAGTGCTACCTTGACTCCTGAGCCTTAGCTCAATTCTTGTTCCTGCCCCAGCACTGCCTTCAATGCTACTTTGTTTTCTTGATACCTGAACCTGCACTGTTCTAGTATACCCTTGTAGCCTCCCCTTCTGTATATCCTTTTCCAGTCCCTGCCTTTCTTCCCATTTCCTTGGTTCCAGTTCTAGTTTGCTGTCTTTCTATTCTGCTGTCTTGCTTCTGTTACCTTGTATGTTTGTTACCTGCTTTCTTCCAAGTGTGCCCTGTGAGTTCCTTCCTTTCCTGTTAAGCGCTCCTCCTTGCTAGCTCCTTGTCTATTGTGCTTGTGTTTAGTTCTACCCCTTTGCTGTTACTGCCTTGCGTGTTGCTGTTTGATCGCCAGGATCCGTGGGCACAGCTGACTACCTAGGTGGTGTTTCTTGTTCACTGTGAGTATTGTCTTTGAGTTACAGTTATAACATCACCATAGGTATAAGCTCCACAGACCCTGCCTTTGTACACATATCCTATATGTGGGTATTTTCAGTCAGTATCTGTAACAGCAATTGTGGGTGAGGAACTTACTGAGCTTCAGTCTTACCGTGTGGAGCTCCTGAGTGCTTTACCCCACATTCCCTTTATTGTTAATGTTGTATTATATATATGTCTTGCACGTCCGTCCTGGGTGTAGTTAGTCTGAATGCTAAATTGCCTTGTGAGTGCCCTTCCTTTCTGAGTCTTAGCCATCTTGTACAGGCTTCCCCTTTGGATCCCTTTTTCTCCTCTGACTCCTTGTGTGATCCTGGGCAGCGCTGTACTACTCTTTCTGTGCACGGTACGTTTTCTACCCAGTCCTTGCTCAAGTCCCTGACTGTGTTCCCGACATAGTCCCGGACAGTCCCTGACAACTGGGATAGTATCTCCCTGGCCCACTGGAACAGTGGCTAACAGTTTTCCACCTTTCCTACACTGTCTCTTCTTTTTCTTTTGGGGCTTATCTGCACTAACTGCAGGTTCAGACCCCCAGGTTCCTTGGATGAGGTCTTACACTGGATCAATACCTCTCTTTGGCTCAGACCAAACTCTGGGTGGTCATTCCCAAGGAAACAATCAAAGGGGAAATCTTTATTGACTACCACCTTTCTCCAACTAAGGGACCCAGCTATTTCAAGGGGCACTACATCCGCAGGCCTAACAGTGACCTCCCTGGGATAGCTCTTACTCTTTTTGTTTCCCGTGGGACATACTGGCTTGAGCGTACCAACCTGGCATGCACCACAGTGTGACTGGCACAGGTATCTCTCAGGGCAGAGGCTGGGATTCCATTCACCAGTAGGTGGTCGAAGTGTCTACTCCTCTCTGGAATTTCCAACTCACCTTTTGGGCCCATCTTCCAGTTGAAGGGTAGGAGGTCTTGCTCATCTGAGGAACCACCCTCCAAAGCTACACTGGCAACCCCTGGAGCTACACTAGGGGCTTGGATTTTAGGACCGCTAGGGTCCTTGGTGTGATGTTCTGTCTTTTGACAGTTGTGACACCATACCTTGTTGGGATCCCAACTCTTACCTTGGTACCCAGTTTTAGTTTGTGAGGTGTCTTTGGGCCCACCCTCCTGGACAGGTTTTTGGGGGGCTACCTGGGACTCCTTACTTTATCTTTAGGATTCTCACTGTCTTTCCTCTGGGGAGGTTTTGTAACCCCTTTCTTTTGGTCACCCCCAGTGGACGTCCTGGTCACCCTTGTCTTGACCCAGTGGTCCGCGTTCTTTCCCAATTCTTGGGGAGAAATTGGACCTAGGTCTACCAGATACTGATGCAACTTTTCATCAATGCAATTGCTTAGTATGTGTTCCTTCATAAACAAATTATAAAGACCATCATAATCTTGAACTTTACTTCCAGTCAACCAGCCACCTAGTGTTTTCATTGAGTCTATAAATTCCACCCAGGGCCGACTCTGGGTTTTCTGAGCCCCCCTGAATCTAATTCTATACTCCTCAGTAGTGAGTCCAAATCCCTCAATCAGGGTGCCCTTCATGAGTTCATAGGACTCTGATTCTGCCCCACTAAGGGTCAGAAGTTTGTCTCTGCACTTACCAGAGAACAGTTCCCAAAGGAGTGCCCCCCAGTGAGTGTTCTTCACTTTTCTGGCTTCACGAACTCTCTCAAAGGCTGTGAACCACTTGGTGATATCATCACATCCTCAAATTTAGGGACAATCCCTTTGGAGATTTTGAGATCATAAGATTGCTCTCTGACCCTATTTATTAAGTTGCTGCCACCATTGATGGGTGCTAGGCCTATCTCTGCTCTTTATTTTTCTAGAGCCAGGAGTCTGGTCTCTAGGTCTAATCTTTTAGCCAACCTTACTAAAAGGTTGGTCTCTTCATTGAGGCTGTCCTCAATGGACTCAGAAGCACCTGAACCACCTGTGTGGGATCTAGGTGCTGTGAGTTGTATTCTTGGAGTCATGGGCACAGGGACCCTGTTCTCCCTAGGAAGTGGAGGGGGTTGGAAGTTATCCTCATCCCCTCCATCCTCTTCCCCATCTGAGAGGTCTTCACCTTGCTCAGAGGGGTGGTCCTTAGCATACCCTGCCAAGAGCTCCTGGAGCTTTTGTTTGGAGGGATGAGACCCCATGGTTATGTTTTAAGTTTACATAGATACCTTAACTCCCTAAACTATAAGTGGAGATAAGGGATGAGGTCGAGCTCCTCAACCATATTCTCTATGTCATTAGTTATATTTTCACTAATAGCTGGGTTCTTGTTAAGAGACATTCTACAAAACGTTTCTAACCCTCTTACACCTAACAATAGTGAGTTTTTATTTTTCTAAAATTCTAAAGGGACTTAACCAAGGCCCTAACAAGACTTTTAGCAATTTGGAAAAATTTGTCAAATTCAAAAATCAGAATTTCTAAAGACAATTTAGGAGTTCTGTCGTGTGATCAGGTGTTGACCAAGTCAGTCCAACAAATGCAAAGTTGTATATACCACCACTGATCCACCAATGTAGGAAGCTGGCTCTGTATATACTATACCATAGTAAGGTATAGTGTGCACAGAGTCCAGTGGAACCCCAAAGGTAGGCAGAGGTAAAAGTATATAATACCTTACTCTCTTTTGTGGTAGTGTGGGCAAGCAGTAAGGCTTTATTAAAGGGTAGTATTAAGCATTTATTGTACAAACTCAGGCAAGAAATGATGTCACACACTCAATTCAATTCAATTCAAAGATAGCTTTATTCGATTTAATTCATAAATCATAAAAGCACAACAAAAAAAAGAAAACAAAGAAAAAAGAGAAGAAAAAAAGCTCATTCTAGGGAGAAGCATTTTTGCACAATATTAAATACACAGTAAAAGTGAATTCATATTTCAGTCATAGTCATAAACACTTCCTATGATTCACAACACATTTTAAAAATGAAGATACGCCAAGGACAATTAAATCACCATCTAAAATTTGTAACGCTAATAAGGCAGGTCGGCATTGTCTAAGCCCCAATTTTTTTTACATCGGTTTTAAAAATCTATTTCTTGAATACGAGTAAAATTTGCAGAAGAGAATCACATGCAACATCGATTGGTTAGAGGTGCCATCACATGGACACACGGTTAAATTTCTTGACCAATCATTAGTGTTCGGGAAACTTATCAATCTGTGAAATATCCCCAAATGAAATCGTGTCAGTAGCATCCTTTCATAGGACCCGGGTACACGTGCTAAATACGGCTGAATGGCATAGCAAGAAAGCATCATTTGATTCTCCATGACTGATTTTTTTGTAATCTCTGACTCGAGCCTATTGGCTTGTAGGTGTGCTAAGCAGGTTACTTTGAGGGACTTTCTACTCAGTTTAGTTAGGCTGTCAGGTTGCTCGAAATATTCTAAATGGCCAATATCAGACATGAACTTTTTAATGTAATTTAACCATGGGATGCTCAATATCCTAGTCAGGCCTAGACAATCCTTGATAATCTCACGATTGAAACTGGTCTCCTCTGTTACCCACACCTTATGCCATAATAAAATTGGCTCTATTTTAATTAGGTCTGTAACGTATTGCAGGCCAAGTTCAGAGTGGCAGACAAAATTTGCTGTGCTAGTAGGAGTGGCCAGTAGGTATTTTAAAAACAAGTTTTCAGTTGGCTGGATGGAATTCACATCCATATACCCCCAAATGCCCGCTCCATACATAGCTGTAGTTATGCATTTAGCTTTATAAATAACAATCAGTTCTGGGATTGGTCTTTTGCCTAGCCTCCTAGCAAAGTTAGTAAGTGCACCAATCATTTTTATAAATAGCAAATTTCTTCCCATCACTGCTGGAGTCCAAGTACCTCGGTAGTCAAATTGTATACCAAGGTAGGGAAAACTGTTAGTGCATTCTACCTTTGTGTTTTCAATAAATATATTACGACATCTAGCACTGTTTTTCCCACATTTCATGATAAGTCTTAGAAATATTAACTTTTAGGCCCCTCTCACTCATAAATAGTGTAAAATTCTTTAAAATCTTCTGCAAACTTAATTGGGTATGCGCCATTAAAACTGCATCATCAGCATACATCAATGCAGGTACAGTTTGTTTAATAATAATGGGAAGATCCTGACACTGTTCATCTAAAAATTGTCCTAGGTCGTTTATATACAAGTTAAAAAGTAAAGGGGCGAGCACACAGCCCTGTCTTACACCTTTTCTAATGGAAAATTTGGCTGTGCACTCACCCTGTTTTCCGAAACGAACCATGGCTCCTGCCTCACTATATAGTTGCATGATGAGGGTTAAAAGGGGGGGTGCCATCCCTAGTTCCTTAAGTATACCCCATAGCTTATTATGTTTCACACAATCAAATGCGGAGCTGAGATCGACAAATACTAGGAATAACCTTCCTTGCTTCGCACGTGTGTACTTGTCGATCACTAGGTTTAGATTCAGCCCCTGTTCTACGGTCCCTAGACCCTTGCGGAAACCATACTGGAATTTAGAAAGGACCCCTTCTCTTCCACCCATAATTGTAGTCGATTTAAAATTATTCGGCCAATGATTTTAAGGGTCGAATCCAGCAAGGAAATAGGACGGTAACAAACCGGGTTATTGCGGTCACCCTTTTTAAATATTGGGACCACAATTGAATCTGACCAGGATGGTATTAGGCACTGCTGGCAACAAGCATTTAATACTTGAGTTAGAAGCGGGCCCCAGAACGCCAGGTTGGATTTAAATAAATCTACAGGAACACCGTCTGGTCCTGGGGCTTTTCCAGCTGTGCTTTCGTTAATGGCACATATTACCTCTTGCAGGGAGAAATACAGATTCAAGGGGAAAGCACTGACACATTCATCAGAGGCTAACAATTCTTGCTCCATTAATACTCCGGATTCCTTTGTGTCATCATATACATTTGTATAATGCTCTACCCAGAAACTTTCATTAATGGCAACCAAAATTGTGGGCCGGTCTCTAGGGGTTAGAAAGGGAGCGTTGACCGCTTTCCAGAAACTGGTGTTATCTTTCAGGGCACTGGCCTTACACAGTGATTTCCAGGCCTGTTCCCTTAATCCCTTTTTTCGTTCTTTTAATGCATGCTTATATATGGACCTAGCCATGTTTTTTTCACATTGGGTGCTGTCTTTCTTATGTAGAACTTTCTTTAAGTTTGAATGGGCTTTGGTACATTCTGTGTTAAACCAGCCCTTTTCTTTTTCCTTTCCCTCTCTAATTTTCGCAGTCATTAAGTCTTTAACTGTTTTACTTATAGTGCCATATGATTTTAGAATCTCCGTGTTACCGGCCCTCTCATCCAGGCAAACAGTCACTTCACTCAAACATTTGTGGATTAATTTGTTAAATATCACAATGGGATCTATTTTTGCCCAACTCAAAGTGTAACCATTTAATGTTTTAATCATGGGTTCGAAGGGAAATAGTTCCTTCTCATTATCTCCTACTAAGGTGGCACGGGGAGGGCAAATAGAGATACTTATTGGAAAGTGATCGCTCATGGAATTCGAATGGGTCACAAAATCCTTCACCCTGCTAGAATTGAGTCTCGTTATCATAATATAATCAATAATTGAACCTAGTCCTCTGCCATTAAATGTGTTCTTGAACTGTACTGGAGGGGAGCAAAGTTCATTAGCGAAGGCTAGGTCAAATTGGTATGCAGGCATATTATATTGTTCTCCAAGTGTGGTATGCGAGAAGTGAGCAAACTCCTCATCTTGTTCCATGTTTAGGCCGCAAGTTCCCTTTACTGCACTAGGACAAATTTTGTCATTAAAATCACCACCCCAGATTATGCATAAATCCCCCATTGAACTTCCTGACACATTGCATAGGTCTTTTCTCAATTCACCCAAAATATAACATAGTTGTTCTTTGGGAATGTTATTATAAAAATTAACAAGCACCACTGTATGTAATCTATCCATATGTAACAGTAAAATTTGATAACATTTTTTAGAAGCTTTAAAAACTATCTTTTTACAATTACAGTACTAGAGATGTATATACACAGTCCCCCTTATTTCTACCAGAAGTTGAACTCGCCTGCGGGTGTATGGTAGGTCTTGTATCCATTTATATGAACCTCATTCAGAGCCCACGTCTCCTGTATACACAGGATAGAAAAGCTTTCAATGAAGGACAGCCATTGAGGATCTTCAACCTTTAACCTCACCCCTGCCACATTCCAGAATAATATATTATTGGCAATAAATCTCTGGATGCACCTTCGTTCTCCCTTATAGAATTAATAGTGTGATTAATTGTATTTTTATTCTGGCAGGTTTTCTTGACAAGGCCATCTGTTGACCTGGTTCTCAGTTCTTGATCAACAGCAACTTCAGTGACAAAACTGGATATCACTGCAAAATGTAGAGGGGGAGTATCCCTTGTAGCTGTTAAAGTCCCTTTTCCCTTACCCACAACTAGTGGATTATAGGCTCTTGGTCAATCTATATCCTCTAGTGTGGGTAGTGCATCAAAACGATTAGTTACTGGCACATTATAAGAAAAAGTGGGTCCACTCTGCGCTGATGTAAACTGGCCTCTATGCTGTGAAACTGTATGAGGTTGGTAAAAAAAAGCCTAATGGCAAGATATTAATGCCCAAATGTGACAAGTTTGTATTACCGGCTCTTGCCAATACCTAATGAATCAGGTGAGGATCACTAAATGTAAGGACTACACAGTCCCCTACTAATTTTTTGTTGTCTCGACCTACCCAAGGCCCCCTTCTCACCATTTTAAACTTAGCAAATAACTTTTCTGGGAGGCCAGTCCGCTCACCCAACCAGAAGAGTGATTTGTTTCTTAAGGCCTCCCACGTTTCATTCTTCTGGGTAGTTAGCACAGGGACATTGGCCAAGATAATGGTGTATGGGGTTGCTGCTGGGGGTAGCTCAAGAGGGAAAGATGAAACTGATAGTGGTTTTGTTAAGATTGTGTTTATCTCTGCAGGGGTTTTTCTATTGTGCGCATCAACAGGGCCTTTCATGTGCTTATGTAATTGAGCTATTCCAGGCTCATTTAATGCAGATGCATATAGGGGACTATGATGAAAATCAGGAATATTACTTACATATGCCGTCTCATTAGAACTACATTTTGGACGCATAGTAAGCTGATTACACTGGTCATCAGTTGGAATAATGGCCTTATCATGGGCAGCACGCTTGTCAGGGCACACATTTTGCATAATATAATCTTCGAGAGACTTTACTCTATCAGTTAACTTCGTGATTACATCCATTAAACTATTTTGCATAATGTCGATTTTTTTTATTATCACGCTGGTATCAACCAGCTCACTGTCTGTCATAGCGCTAGATAATACCTTTTTTCCAGGACCTGATTTACCCTGTCTACCCTGTTTGCCTAAGTTACTACCTTTTAATCGTTTTTCCTTACTAGTTCTCTTATTTAATATTGTGCGAGGTGATGGAACACTGTTTAGTTCAATATTTATAACATCTGGGTTCCTAGGTTTCTTTAGCGGTGGCTGTGGCTCAGACTCGAAATCACTTATATAGATGTTATCGGAGATATTTTGGGCACAATTGTTCTTAGGCTGCTTAGTAGTCTCCAGTGTATTAATTTGTAAGAGTTTATCTTCATCTTGGTTCACAGGGCTTTTAGCTACCAGACCCATTGTTTTCCCTTCTGTGAGTGTTTCCTCAACTGAACTGATCTGATCTGATCTTCTATCACCCCCATTGCACCTGTGAGATAGGTCAGTAATGATTTTTGCCCCCCCCCCGTTAAATTAGTTGTCGGGCCCGCTTTCCTTTTACTCATCCTGAGATAGAAAATTCGTTTTCGGTAAAAAATTCTTTAAGTAAAAGAAAGCAAAATATAAGCAGAAGAGGATATAGTACAAATATCCACAGTCTGTGGTCGCAGAATACCATACAATAAATGTAATCAATGACCGATATCAGTCCGCAGAATCTCAGTAAGCTTAAGTACAAACAAATCGGACGCCAATTGTTGTTTTTTTTTTTTCATGAATGGCAAGGATAAATCGTCAGGTTAGCAGAGAGCTCCCTTCATCAGTTATGATATTTTTCCAAGAGTACAGTGATAGAACGCAAAAAGGATGTAAAATTACTAATGTCTTTTCCGCTTGAATTTTAACAATTACTATCCTCACAGACAGACTCACCCTTTGTGCATGACCCGTTACCAAACGTCCTCAATACTGCTTCTCAGGGGGGTGGCCCAGCCCAGGCTCTAACAGGCTATGATGGGCTAAGACGGGCCCGTCTTGGCCCTGTCTTCGCCTGGGCCGTTCCGCGCAGCGGTTCCTTCGGGTGCCTTTTCAGGCGTCTGGCAGCCCCTCCTCCTTAGCAGCAGGGGTCAGGGATAAAGTGCGATGTGCTGGTCACTCGCAAGAAAGTGACGAGTGCTTCTCCCCGCACAGCGGTTCCTCCGGGTGCCTTTTCAGGCGTCTGGCAGCCCCTCCTCCTTAGCAGCAGGGGTCAGGGATAAAGTGCGATGTGCTGGTCACTCGCAAGAAAGTGACGAGTGCTTCTCCCCGCACAGAGGTTCCTCCGGGTGCCTTTTCAGGCGTCTGGCAGCCCCTCCTCCTTAGCAGCAGGGGTCAGGGATAAAGTGCGATGTGCTGGTCACTCGCAAGAAAGTGACGAGTGCTTCTCCCCGCACAGCGGTTCCTCCAGGTGCCTTTTCAGGCGTCTGGCAGCCCCTCCTCCTTAGCAGCAGGGGTCAGGGATAAAGTGCGATGTGCTGGTCACTCGCAAGAAAGTGACGAGTGCTTCTCCCTGCACAGCGGTTCCTCCGGGTGCCTTTTCAGGCGTCTGGCAGCCCTTCCTCCTTAGCAGCAGGGGTCAGGGATAAAGTGCGATGTGCTGGTCACTCGCAAGAAAGTGACGAGTGCTTCTCCCCGCACAGCGGTTCCTCCGGGTGCCTTTTCAGGCGTCTGGCAGCCCCTCCTCCTTAGCAGCAGGGGTCAGGGATAAAGTGCGATGTGCTGGTCACTCGCAAGAACGTGACGAGTGCTTCTCCCCCACACACTCAAAGACTGAACTTAGACCAATTTGTTTGTATAAATATATTATTTAGTTATTTTATTTCTAGAACCAAGCCAGACCTGGTGTAGGTAAGTGAAATAATACTTTGCAATACTTATGCAATAAATTACAGTTGAATGCAGGTTCAAATGCAGTTGGTTGATTTACAGGTAAGTCAATAATCAAAATACTTTTCAGTTACTTTGAAGATTACAGTACCCGTTACTTCTTGGATTACTTTTTAAGTTACTTTTGCTAATCAGTGTGATATGCCTAGATATCACACTGTGACATTCCTAGACAAAAGGTAAGTTATTCACTTTTTGTATATTTGCAGTTTTTCAAGGTTTCATACAAACCAACTCCACACAGAAGAATTTTCAAAGAAAAGCAGTCAATGCAATCCTATGGGAAGAAATTAAGTTATCGGTTTAACGGTAAGTTATTTGTTTTGGAAGCTGGTTTTCTGGGGTTAGAACAAGGGTTCCCCCAGGGTCAAGGATGCACTCTTAAAGCACCCTCAGCGGCACTAGGGTGGCCGGGTGCAGAGTGCTGAGGCCCAATGTTATCCAATGGGGTATAGGGGGCCTCCGGTTGGTGGCTGCTCACGAGCAGGCCACAAGGTTGTGGGAGCAAAGCTCCTGGTGTTAAGCTCAATGCAAAGGGGGATCCGAGTTAGCACACAAGGTGCACCCACAGCGGCACAGGGGCGGGAGGGTGTTGTTTTGACGTCGAGTGCCCTGTTGTTTTCAATGGGAGTTGCCGGTTTGGGATTTTGGCTGCGGGCTCAGTCCAGGAAGACGTCCGGGAGGAACCAACAGCTGGGAAGGTAAGTTGGAGGGCTTGGGGATGTAGGTGCACCTCAGGTTCTCCTCTCCAGGGTGCAGGGCGGCTGGATGCAGGGGTGTCTTTTGAGGTCGGATTTCACCTTACCGGGTCACTCAGGTTTGGGGGGTCTCCGTCCAGAGGCTGCAAGTGACGTCGGGGAGTCCTGGAGGGATCAACCCACAGTGGACTCGGACTCTCGAGCGCTGGGGGACCTCGCTAGGACCATTGGGCCACCCGGATTCGGGCCGGAGGCGTCGGGTGCAGTGGTGGTTCAGGCATCGAGTTTCTTTGGCCTCAACAGGCTCAGAGTCTGTCTTGGAAGTTTCTTTTGAACAGAGCTGCTGTTCACAGGAGGTCCGGTCTTTGTTGAAGGCAGTCAGTCCTCCCAGGGGTTCTGGAGGTCGCTGGCTGCAGGACAAGACGATTTTTGGCGCAGGAACTCTGGAAACTGCCGACGGGCCGGTAGGGCTGGGGCCAAGTCAGTTCTTCTCTAAAGTCTCCTCTGCTGGGCGTCTTCTGTTATGTTAAAGGGACTTCTTAAGCGTGCGTACACCAAGCGGTTTCATGGCGCTGTCTTCTTTTGTCCTTCTTCTTAGGTTGCAGTAATCCACCTTCTTGGTTTAGGGCTGCCCCCTAAATACTGTATCTAGGGGCCGTTATAGGGTCTTGAGGTCAGTAGCCAATGGGCTGCTGACCTTACGGTGACTACCCCCTTGGTGTGCTCACCCCACGTGGGGGAGTGGGCACGATCCTTAATCCTGATTGGAGAGTGCCTGCCATCTGCAAGATGGCGGGCACTGAAGCGTGGGCTTCACCTCGCCTCCCCCACCTGAGTGGTGGGGTTCGCAGAGGTGGGCACACCTTCTGGGGTGTTCTAATTTTCCCGCCGAAAAGGAGGGGAGACAGGAAGGGGGCCTGCTCCTGTTAGCAGTAGAGGCTGGGGGTTGCATTACGAAGGCGGCTAGGCCTCTGAAGCTCCCCTGCCACAGATGGCTCTTCCTGGCCTGGGGGAGGTGTGAGCACCTCCGCCCAGGAAAGGCTTTGTTTCTGGGCTCAGGAAGCGAAAGCTCCCACCCCAGGGGTCCAGAAACATGTCTTGTGGTGGCAGACTGGTGTTTACCAGTCAGGGAATCCACCAGAGGCTGGTCGTTTTTCAGGGGGCATCTCTAAGATGCCCTCTGAGTGCATTGTATAATAAATCCCACACTGGCATCAGTTTGGGTTTATTATACCGAGAGGTTTGATAACAAACTTCCCAGAATTCAGTAAAGCCATTATGGTGCTGTGGAGTTTGTAATGACAAACTCCCAGACCATATACTCTTTATGGCTTTACTGCACTTACAATGTCTAAGAATGGACTTAGACACTGTAGGGGTACAGGGCTCATGCACCTGTACCATCACTAGTGGCATAGTGCACCCAGCTAGAGGGGTGGTTGACCTATGCCATAGGCAGTGGGTTGTAGGCATGGCACACAGGGATGTGTGTCATGTCGACTCTTCACTTTTCTCTGCACCAAAACACGTAGCCTGCAATGGCAGTGTGTGTGTGTTAAGGTACAGGACCTCTAAGGGTGGCACAATATGTGCTGCAGCCCTTAGAGGCCTTCCCTGGTCACAGTGCCCTTGGTACCCATGATACCTTTTTACAAGGGACTTATATGTGGCCAGAGAGGTGCCAATTGGGGGTACAAGGTACAGTTTTGGGAAAGAACACAGGCGGTGGGAACCTGATTGGCAGGGACCAAGGGCGATGTGCCCTTGGTCATAGTGCATCAGAAATCTGGCAAAAAGTGTAGGGGGGGGGGGGTTACGGCAACAGAAACCCAGCTTCCTACAATTTGTTCCTTACATGGGACGGAGATACTTCTCTTGATAATGAGTTTATCTCCAAATTAAGGCAGAACAATTTGACTTTAAGTTTCACGTACAAGATCAGTAACAAATAAGTTGAATACTTAGATATTGCTGTACATGTAAAAGACAACAAACTGAGTACAAGCCTACACAGAAAGGAAACAGCAGGCAATAGTGTGTTACACACCCGTAGCCGCCACCCTAACTCACTAACATGGAGCATCTCCTATGGGGAAACGCTGAGGGCCCATAGGAATTGTAGCTATGATGAGGATTTCAGAAAAGAACAAATTCAGATCATTGATAGGTTCAAACAGCGAAAGTACCCCCAAATGAATCTTTCAACAGGTGCAGACTGGTCCTTTTTAAAATCAGACAGACTGGGGACGAAACTAGCCCACTGCTGAAACCTCTCCCAGGTTCATTACGACATATAACAAGAAATCTGGCAAGATCAGGGACCTCGTGAGGCAAAATTGGAATCTGCTTAAAACAGAAAAAAAAAAAAAAATAGGAGGGATATAGCAGATTACCCAGCAATCACATATATGAAATCAAGATCGATTAGGGAAAGGATAGTACCCAGCTACACTCAGTCTACAAAGTCTACACGGCTTGCATTATCGGGCTTCCATAAATGTTGCTCTTGCAAAGCCTGCAAAACAAACAGTAACTGTGACCAGTATAAACTTCCAACCGATAAGATGAAGAAAATCAGCAAATTCATCACCTGTATGTCAGATTGTTATCTATGTACTAGAGTGCCCACATGGCCTCAGTTACGTAAGAAGTACTAAATTACCAGTAAAAAAGAGAATTCTCGAACATTAAAAATAATGATTCTATCTGATGGCCCGACATCTCTACATTAAACACAGGAGTAATCAGGAGCTTCTGACATATTATGGGATTGACAGAATAGAGAAAAATATCAGGTGCGGTGATCGGGAAAAACAGCTCAGGCTTGCTGAATCCTGGTATATTATTCAGCTGAATTCCAAGCATCCTTATGGATTAAATAGGGACGAAGAGTTATCTGTACATATTGGAGTATAGATACACCCTCCCTTGGCACCTTTATGTCTGTCTGGGCTTTTATAATGAATACTTGATTCCCTTTGTACTCCTTCTCTGCAGGATTACCTTTTTAACATATTTTCGTAATTTTGGTGTTTGATTTCACTTCTAGCACTATTTATTCACATTATTACACTCACAATACGTCTTCATGATGCCCCTATTTAGGTTATTATTGGTACATCCATGCGTATATGGAAATATATCCGGGATAGAGGGAGGGCGCGGTATCACTACCTGGTACTGTCTGCAGAACCTCTACACTGTAGGATTGTGGGCACTGACCCTAGTGGATTATGTACATTCCTTTGAATGGAGGTACTCAGAGCGGTACCCAGGGAGGCCCCCTTTCTTTAAGTTGGGTATATTAATATAACTATCACACTGCCCGATACCCGGTACTGGCTCCCGAACCACTTCAGTGTAGGATTGTGGGCTATGGCCCCAGTGGATTATGTACATTCATTTGAATGGTGGTACCCAGAGAGGTACCCTGTGAGGCATTTCTTTCAGCAATTTGGGTCTATATATCTAATCGTATCACCCCACTATGATGGATTATCTAGTTTTTATTGCCCTAGGATTTACCAGTTATGTGAATTGTATTCACATATTACTCATATAGGTTTGCATGACGTTTGAGAGTCACTTCACGTATTTGGTACTTTGCACTGTACAGCACTACATATTCACTTGCTTGCCCTGCCTAGAGCATTATTTTGTTAGTTTATTTTTGATTGGGCAAATCCTTGCTTCTATGCATATTGTGTATACATATTACCCTTTCTGCATTGCGTGGCAACATGTTTGTCATGCAAACAGACAAGTTGCGTGAAGACTAATACTGTTTGGTCTGTTTTTCATGGTTATTGACATTTAGCATTGAAATGTTTACATTGTACATATACACGCTGTATGATTATTGGTGCTATAGTTGTAGAAAATTCGGATGTTGTGTTACATTGATGAATTCTTCTTGCTGCTTTGGGGCACCTTTGGAGCTGGAATGTTTTGGCGGCAGCCTCGCCGCCGAGAAGCCCCATCCCATGATCGACGGGAGCCACGGGGTTTGCTATCCAAGCAGACCACATATGTGGAGCAGTAACAGGGATTTTAAGCGGACCCGCAAACTGAGGCCCATACAGGGCTAGTAACTTACCAGCAGTGACACTACAAGGCCCAGAATTCCATGCACAGTCTCATTCGGAGCAGCCAATCTATGGACGTGCAATGTACTATTTAATGAGTGGGCGGTGTTGACTGTGCGCACACTTGACTGTCGCAGCCTCTGAAGAAGGAGTTTATCTCTGAAACGTGTCAGGCAATTATGGACAGGAAAGCTGCTAAAAGAATCGGCTTGACGGAGCCTGCGTGTACCTAATAAAGGCTTGTAGCCTGTTGCTGGCTCGAGTGCTTCTTGCTGCTTTGGGCAACTTTGGAGCTGGAATATATATATATATATATATATTCACTGAAAAAACCATAAGTTTCAGACATGTTATAGTTAGAAATTAGCATTTGAAAAACCTTTGAAATTCACTGAAAAAACCATAGGTTTTAGGGACAGTTATAGTTAGTGGGACATTGCACTCAGTACAAAACCCGTGAAATTCCCCCGTTATAGTTAGTTCAGCTAACTATAACTCGCACCCCGCAATGCACTGCTGATGACGTCACATATTACATCACTCATGACATGGTCAGTGACATCACTGATGACATCACTGATGACATCTCAAATGACATCACTGATGACATCATGCAGTGACTGTGTGTTTCTATAAAGTTTAAATATGTTTAATATATATGCCAAGGTGTATTGAATAATGAGTGGGTGTATAAGTGTCTGGATGGATGATTTAGTAGGTGCGTGACTAACTCTATAAGTGAGTGATTAAACGTATCTTACTAAATGCATGGGTTAGTGACTAAACTGTGTGAATGTCTTTATCCGTCTGTCTGTTGGTGTGTAAGTGGCTGCATGGGTTTGTAAATAGCTACATGAGTGTCTATATGAGTTATTGATTGGTTGTCTGAGTATCTGTATGGGTGCCTGAGTGTTTGTGTGGATGGGGTGTGTGTGACTGCACATAGATGTATCAGTGGGTGATTCACTGGGTGCATGGTTTCAAGAGTGCATCTGTGTTGGACTGAATGGGTGGGTGAGTGTGTGTATGGGTGTGTTAGTGAGTGAATGTATATCTCAGTGGTACATGTGTGAGTAACTACATATGTGAAAGGCAGTATATATGTGTGTTGGAGTATTTAAATGGGTATAAGTGAGAGTGTGTGATTGTGAGAGTGGCTGTATGGATGAGTGTGTACTTGTATTAGTGATTGTATAAGAGCGTAAGAATGTGCTAGTATTTGTATGAGTAAGTGAGCTGGTGTGTGTATAACTGTATAGGTGAGTAAATGGCAGTGTGATTAATTATTTGCATGACTGACTAGGTGTGTGAGTACCTCTATGGATGAGTGGCGGTGTGTGAGTGTCTATGTAGGTGTATGAGTGCATATGATAGTCCTGTACTGAGTGACCGTAAGTATGAGTGACTGTACAGGTGAGTGAGTGGATGTGTGTGTAGACCTAAGAATCAGTGAGTGGGTATGTAGTTATTGGTGCTGGAGTGTCTATGGTTTTGAGAATGGCAGTTTGTAATTTAGAGTGGGTGTATCAAAAGTTATATTAGGGTGTGAGAAGATGCATGAAATTATCACATGGATGATGTCATCAGTGATGTCATTTGAGATGTCATCAGTGATGTCATCAGTGATGTCACTGACCATGTCATGAGTGATGTAATATGTGACGTCATCAGCAGTGCATTGCGGGGGCGCGAGTTATAGTTAGCTGAACTAACTATAACGGGGGAATTTCTATGGTTTTGTACGAGTGCAATGTCCCACTAACTATAACTGTCCCTAAAACCTATGGTTTTTTCAGTGAATTTCAAAGGTTTTTTAAATGCTAATTTCTAACTATAACGTGTCTGAAACCTATGGTTTTTTCAGTGAATTTCAAAGGTTTTTTAAATGCTAATTTCCAACTATAACGTGCCTGAAACCTATGGTTTTTTCAGTGAATTTCAAAGGTTTTTTAAATGCTAATTTCTAACTATAACGTGCCTGAAACCTATGGTTTTTCAGTGAATTTCAAAGGTTTTTTAAATGCTAATTCCTAACTATAACATGTCTGAAACCTATGGTTTTTTTCTGTGAATTTCCAAGGTTTTGTAAATGACAATTTTTAAATGTATTAATTGTTATCTTTATTTTTTGATACTGATTTACTACATTTTTTTAAACTATTTATTTTTTAAATTACATTGTAATTACATTATACATTACATTACAAAATATACTTTCTCAGAATGAATTACTTTAGTTTAAATACTTTGCACATAGGCAATAGACTTTTAAGTACAGTAGTTACAGTTGTTGCAATGGGCAACACATTTTCAAACACAATGCAACATTCAGCTCAATGTGAATTTCTAGTTAAATGCAATTAGTTACTTTATGGATTACTTTTCTAACCACAGGACTGGATCCTAGATTCAGTCCTGGGACATCTCCTGTAAACAGTTGAGTAAAAGCGTTTTGGTTACAGTAGTGATTTTTAAGGAATATTATTGTATTTTAAAAGTTGACACTTAGAAACTTTTTCACATAGAATCACCAATGTTATCCTATGGGAGGAAATTCACTTAGCAGGTAAGTAGTGTTATTGTTACTTTTTCTTACTCAGTGGTGGATCCTGGTTCCAGCACTGGTGCATCTCCTGTAAACAGTTGAAAGAATGCGTTTAAGTCATACAGGCGATTTTTAAGGAATATTTGTAGTTTGTGAAAATCGACACTTTGAAACTTTTCTGCTGAAAACCAGACAATGGATTCCTATGGAAGGAAATACAAGTTACTGGTAAGTACGGTTAGAATTACTTTTCAGGGTCAGTGCTGGGCTAAAAGATGCAGCACTGGGTTCTCTCCTGATAACAGGTGAGTAAATCGGAATTCGTAGTTCGGCTGATTTTAGAGGAATATTATAAAGTTCCAAAACTCCACACTTAGAAGAATTTCCAAGTGAAACCAGTCAATGTTAGCCTATGGAAGGAAATTCAAGTTACTGGTAAGTACGGTTAAAATTACTTTTCAGGATCAGTACTGGGCTCAAAGATGCAGCACTGAGGTCTCTCCTGATAACAGGTGAGTAAATCGGAATTCGTACTTCGGCTGATTTTAGAGAATATTTGCACAATGGTGAAGGAAGGGGGTGGGGCCTGAGGTGACATGTCTGCAAACACGCCCTGTGGCACGTTTTAAGTTGGAGAATTAATTCCTCCTCAATCCCGAGGGTCCCTGGGGTCCAACTAGCCCACCCTGTACCTCCAGTATGCACCAGGGAGCTGCGTTGCAGAGAGGTGTTCAGAGGCCACGCCCCTTTTTACACCTCTCTGCAACGCAGCTCTGTGGCGCTTTCTGGACGTACCTGATGGGCTAGTTGTCCCCCAGGGACCCTCAGGATTGAAGGGATTTAATTCCCCATCTTAAAACGCGCCACGGGCCTGTTTGCACACATGTCACCTGAAGCCCCGCCCCCTCCCTTCACCACTGTGCAAACGTGCCCCGTGGCGCGTTTTAAGTTGGGGGATTAAGTCCCCTTGAATCCTGAGATAGTTATAGTTAGTACCTTTATCCATAGGAAATCCGCAACATTCTATTTGAAATAACTCTTGCGCCGGTTGACGAATCTTCGCGAAAGCTTCCAACTTGTTGGGGCGCTCTGCTCCGCTCCTACCCTGAAAGTCTCGGGTTGATTCGTCAAGCGGGGGCCGAGAAAAAAGGGGGGTCCCAAAACGCGTTTTCTCCGTTTTCTCCATGTTAATTCCCATAGGGAATTTTAGCCACGGCTACAGCCCGAACTGCTGAACGGAATTACACCAAATTTTGCAAAAGGTAGCGCTTGGTTCAGAAAGCGACCTTTTTTTAAAATGATGTAAATCCGTTCAGTAGTTGCGTTGGAATTCAAAAAATAAGAATGAAAAAATCGATTTCCCATAGGAAACTTTATGCAAGGCTACAGCAAAAACTGCTGAACGGAATTACACCAAATTTGGCAAAAAGGTAGTGCTTGGTTCAGAAAGCACCATTTTTAAAAATGTTGTAAATCCGTTCAGTAATTGCTGAGAAAATCCCAAATAAAAGTTTCGATATTTAGAGCCACGGAGGATCCGCGCACCCTCCCGACCACGAGCTGCATGCTAATTGGCTGTCAACACTCCAAACCAGGAAGTGTTGGCAGCCATCTTGTTCCTCGGTAGAACCGAGGGACAAGAAAAGACAAAAACAAGGGCGCAAAACGCAAAAAGGGGGCAGGGTAGAAACACCCTGACCCCCTAGGCATGCTCAGGGGGTCCTATAAGGACCCCCAGGGCCAAAAAAAAAGTATTTTTTTTTTTAAAAATCGTCGGGATGCGCTCAGGGTGCGCAGATCCCGCCGAGGAAAACAAAGCACGCGGTCTCCGCGCTTCCTGGTTAATTGGCCCCGGGTGGGCCAAGTCCCGGGGGCATGGGGGGTTTATTTAATAATATGGGGGCCTCTAAGGCCCCCATGCCCCGAGGACCGCCACCCCTGGGGCTTTAAAACAATAATGGTGCGGGAGGGCTCGGCCCTCCCGCAGCCCCGGGACCCGCCACCCCGGGGCTTCTTTTTATTTAAATAATACACCTGTGTGGGGGCTCGAGCCCCCCACACGCCCGGGACCGCCACCTCCCTGGGGCACTGAAAATTTTTTTTTAATTTGGGGGTCCGGAACGGACCCCCGAGCCCCCGGGACCACCACCTCCCGGGGGCTGTGCATGTGAAGGGAGGGGGGCCGCGCGGCCCCCCTCCTGGAGCCCTTGATGGCCCTGGGGACCACCACCCCCCCAGGGCCGGCTCCTGCAGTGTCACGGGGGACACTGTAGTTTGCAACGACAGGACGGGAGCCTCGCGGCTCCCGTCCTGTCATTGCAAACTGCTTTGGATATTGGAAGAGAGAGCAGGAAACCTGCTCTCTCTTCCAATATCCAAAGCACATTGCTTTTCCACATGGGGAGCTGCATGTTAGCAGCTCCCCATGTGGAAAAGCAATGCCGGCTCCCGCAGGAGGTACCTGGTGGGCTAGTTGGACCCCAGGGACCCTCAGGATTCAAGGGGACTTAATCCCCCAACTTAAAACGCGCCACGGGGTACGTTTGCACAGTGGTGAAGGGAGGGGGCGGGGCTTCAGGTGACATGTGTGCAAACAGGCCCCGTGGCGCGTTTTAAGATGGGGAATTAAATCCCCTTCAATCCTGAGGGTCCCTGGGGGACAACTAGCCCATCAGGTACGTCCAGAACGCCACAGAGCTGCGTTGCAGAGAGGTGTAAAAGGGGCGTGGCCTCTGAACACCTCTCTGCAACGCAGCTCCTTGGCGCATACTGGAGGTACAGGGTGGGCTAGTTGGACCCCAGGGACCCTCGGGATTGATGAGGAATTAATTCTCCAACTTAAAACGCGCCACAGGGCGTGTTTGCAGACATGTCACCTCAGGCCCCACCCCCTTCCTTCACCATTGTGCAAATATTCCTCTAAAATCAGCCGAAGTACGAATTCCGATTTACTCACCTGTTATCAGGAGAGACCTCAGTGCTGCATCTTTGAGCCCAGTACTGATCCTGAAAAGTAATTTTAACCGTACTTACCAGTAACTTGAATTTCCTTCCATAGGCTAACATTGGTTTCACTTGGAAATTCTTCTGTGTGGAGTTTTGGAACTTTATAATATTCCTCTAAAATCAGCCGAACTACGAATTCCGATTTACTCACCTGTTATCAGGAGAGAACCCAGTGCTGCATCTTTTAGCCCAGCACTGACCCTGAAAAGTAATTCTAACCGTACTTACCAGTAACTTGTATTTCCTTCCATAGGAATCCATTGTCTGGTTTTCAGCAGAAAAGTTTCAAAGTGTCGATTTTCACAAACTACAAATATTCCTTAGAAAATCGCCTGTATGACTTAAACGCATTCTTTCAACTGTTTACAGGAGATGCACCAGTGCTGGATCCAGGATCCACCACTGAGTAAGAAAAAGTAACGATAACACTACTAACCTGCTAAGTGAATTTCCTCCCATAGGATAACATTGGTGATTCTATGTGAAAAAGTTTCTAAGTGTCAACTTTTAAAATACAATAATATTCCTTAAAAATCACTACTGTAACCAAAACGCTTTTACTCAACTGTTTACAGGAGATGTCCCAGGACTGAATCTAGGATCCAGTCCTGTGGTTAGAAAAGTAATCCATAAAGTAACTAATTGCATTTAACTAGAAATTCACATTGAGCTCAATGTTGCATTGTGTTTGAAATTGTGTTGCCCATTGCAACAACTGTAACTACTGTACTTAAAAGTCTATTGCCTATTTGCAAAGAATTTAAACTAAAGTAATTCATTCTGAGAAAGTATATTTTGTAATGTAATGTATAATGTAATTACAATGTAATTTAAAAAATAAATAGTTTAAAAAAATGTAGTAAATCAGTATCAAAAAAATAAAGATAACAATTAATACATTTAAAAATTGTCATTTACAAAACCTTGGAAATTCACAGAAAAAAACCATAAGTTTCAGACATGTTATAGTTAGGAATTAGCATTTAAAAAACCTTTGAAATTCACTGAAAAAACCATAGGTTTCAGGCACGTTATAGTTAGAAATTAGCATTTAAAAAACCTTTGAAATTCACTGAAAAAACCATAGGTTTCAGACACGTTATAGTTAGAAATTAGCATTTAAAAAACCCGTGAAATTCCCCCGTTATAGTTAGTTCAGCTAACTATAACTCGCGCCCCCGCAATGCACTGCTGATGACGTCACATATTACATCACTCATGACATGGTCAGTGACATCACTGATGACATCACTGATGACATCTCAAATGACATCATGCAACTTGTAGATCACTTGCTCAGTCTGCTACTGGTCCTCTTCAGATTACTTTATACATGTAAAGGCCGATCTTTACAAACACTGCGAATACTTCCACGAAGAGATCTAACAAGTCCTGAGACAATCTGATTATAATATTTCGCCTACTGATCACACAATAATGGCAGAAAAAGAAGCCAAACAAAACCTGAAACGGGTCAAAGCGGAACACCCTAACCCTGAATCACCTGTGAAGAGCAAGCAGGATATCAACGCCACAATGGAGATGATTCTTAAAAAACTTGCTGATGTACATGACCTAGCTAAATCCACAAAAACTAATACAGATATAAAGCAAAGTGAGATAGCTGCAATACGGCAAGAAATCAGACAAACTAATTGTAGATTCACAGAGGCAGAGAACAGAATAAGTAATCTAGAAGACATGGACACCAAAACACAGAAAGCTATCCGAATGCTTGACTCCACCACACGAACACTCTCAAGAGACCTCCCTGAGTTGGAAGACAGAAACAGACGTGGGAACTTGCGCATCTTTGGGATACCAGAAGGAGAAGAAGACACAGCAGGATCTTGCATTCTCTTCCTAGAAAAATGGTTTACTCAAGTCACAAACATAACGTTTGACAAAGGCCTCGAGTTTGACAGGGCTCATAGAAAACAGAACCAGAGGTCACCACATCCAATAATATGCAAACCACTGTGGTATCAGCATGTTGAACTTATCCTGTCCTTCAGGAGGAAGCACAACCACATACTCTGGAAAAATAATAAGATCTTCATCTCACAGGATTATTCAAAAACAACTGTAGAGGCAAGGAAAGGATTTCTAGCTCTCCGCTCTAAAATGACAGCTCTGAACATTCAAGGCTCATTTGCAGGCCCTGCTAAATATCGAGATACAGTCCAAGGCACCCCACATTTGTTTACCGACCACTTTATGGTCAAGAAATTTCTGAACAAGAGGGAAGAATTTGAGATGGGCACCTCAAATCTCAGAGAGACCAATACCAATTCCAACTAAAAGCCTTAAGTCACCAATGCCTTATAAGGGTATCAATCTCACGGACACCCTTAAGTTTGGATACACTAAACCAAGCTACTGATGACAAAATCTAAGACAACATTTAATTTCATGGGAGGAAAATTATCACCAATGTACTCAATGATCTCAAATGAACTTCACCTCTGGAGGCGACTAATGAGTTTCTGAACGACAAAATCTTTCTATGGCTGCCCAGCTGTCATCACTAGAGGAGGCACATCCACGGTGTATCCTGTCTGTATGCAGCAAGTCTCCTAGTATCCTGTCTCTAGTACCCTATCTACCAGTTGGTCATAATATAGAATAGTCAGATACGTAATCATCAAGGACAGAATATTGTCTGATGACGCAGACCAGTATCCTTAACTATACTAACTAAGTTCATATAGGGGTTTTGAACTGAGGTTATGGAAATATGTTAAGATGTATGCTTCTCCAAATGCTAGAACCATCTGCCTATCACATGGTAGCACACATGGTCATGTGGATTATGGTAATATGTTAAGATGTATAGGTAATATACATGTAATGTGCATGTAATGTAGGTTAAGATAATATGTTAAGATGTATAGGTTATGGTAATATGTTAAGATGTTATATTTCACCAAAATGTGTGTATCACCTGCCTATTATACTTATCCAATTGTTTGGTACTTATCAAGTGTGGAAGAGCAAGCTAGTAGCAAATCTTACTATTGTTAGAGCTCATTTGTAAGATCTCATGCAATTACTACTTCATGCATTAATGCTCTACTACACTTGACGGTTTATTGTTAGTTCCCTGGGGGGAGCAGTTCTCCCTCTTATCGCCATGCCGGTCGGCTACTTTGGGGGGGGGTGGGAGGAGGGGGGAATATGGATGAGGGCTGGTTTCTTTCTTTTTGTTCTTTGCTTGTATCCATTTGCTTTCTGTCTGATTTTGTTTGTATATTATTTGTCAGCAGTCGAGGGGATGGTAGGAGACACCTGAAGACAACTGTAACATGCTCACACACCGTCGATAACTTACAGACACCTCATAACTTTAGACAAAAAGCTTCACTTAAACAACGCTGGGTAGGAATAAATGTAGTCTTTGTTCAGTCTAATGAATGCCATATCGTCTTCCATTAAGTTTATCTCACTGAACGTGAAGGGGATCAATCACCCCGTTAAAAAAAGAAAATCCTCCATTATATTTGCAAACAAAAGGGAGACATTATACTTCTGCAAGAGACCAAACTTGTCTCCACACAATCCTCCAATTTTAAGAACTTCCAGTTCTCAGACAGTGTATGCTCAGCCGAGTTGGGTAAGAAAAACGGGGTACTAACCCTAATTTCTAAAAAGGCTAGGATTGATTTAATATCAAGTCTCACTGACACACAGGGGAGATAGACTATCTCTAAACTATCAAACAACAAAAAGAAATTCTATGTGGTCAATATATATGCCCCCACTAAAGACGAGCCCACATTTTGGGATGATCTCTCCACACAACTTGGGAAGATACCAGATTCTGCTACACTCATACAAGCCGGGGATCTTAACTTGCCATTAGACCCCCTCTTGGACAGGAACTCAAAATTCCCATTCCACCCTACTAAATCCCACAAAGCCCTTAGAAATTTGTATACGAAATCCAACCTGATTGATGTCTGGAGAACCCAGAACTCCACAGAAAGGGACTTCACATTCTACTATTTTCCCCATAACTCCTACTCACATATTGATTACATGCTAATCTCCGGCAACTCTCTAAGTAAAGTCGATCAAACTACAATCGAACCAAGAGTGATCTTAGACCACTCTTGAATCACACTCTCCATCATTGACCCCTCCCCAACCAACACCCAGCCTCTCTGGAGATTTAACGATGAAATACTGTCCGAACTATCGAACGTACACCTAATTGAAGAGACAATCAAAAATGTCCTCAACAAAAATAAAGAGAATTAATCTTCTGATCTCATATGAGGGGAAGCTCTTAAGGCAATGGTAAGGGGAGTGATACTCAAAATAAGATCTAAGATGAATAGAGATGCCAACACTAAGCTCAGAGATCTGGAGAAAGAAATCACGGGCCTAGAAAACACCACATTTCTAGTAATGACAATAGTATGCTAAACAAAATAGTATATAAAAAATACGAATACAACAAAATTGTTAGTACTAGAGAGGGCATCTGGATCCACAAGCAAAAGAGCATCACACTATGCGAATCAAACAAAGCTGGTAAAACTCTAGCCTCTTCTTTGAAATTTAAACTTTAAAAAAATACCATTGACGCTATCAAAGATAAGGAAGCGAAGATCGTTACTAACCCCGAGCAAATAGCAGATATATTTAAGGACTTTTATCAAGAATTGTATGACAATAAAAATGCATTAGATCAAACAACCTGCAGGGATTACTTGTACGGAACCAATCTCCCCTCTCTAACACATGAAGAAAATCTCTCCATTAATAGCCCTTTAACCAGAGAAGAAATTACAGAAGCTATTACCAAACTCAAATCCAGGAAAGCTCCAGACCCGGATGGCTACAATGCTAAATTTTATGAGACATTCACCCCCACCTTGATCCTCCCTCTTCTGAACCTCTACTCACATTTTGCTACAACAGATCAGATTACAGGCACCCCAGCTGAAGCTATCATAACAGTAATACCTAAAGAAGGCAAAGACCGCCTCTCCCCAAAGATTTACAGACCAATTTCACTGATGAACCTGGACTGCAAGATCTATGCCACAATAATATCAGCACACATACAACGATACATATCCAAACTCATTCATCCCTCACAAGTAGGCTTCCTAAAACATAGACTTTCTAGTGACAACACTAGATTACTTTGTCATGCCATTGAAAAAGCCAAGCTTGAAAAATCCCCTACAGTAGCAATAACTTTAGATGCAGAAAACACATTTGATAAAGTTGACTGGAGGTATCTACGCTTGGTCTTAGAGAGATTCAACCTAGGCGATAACCTTATACGTATGATCGTGGCTCTTTACACCAAACCAAGCGCGAAGGTCAGAGCTGGAGACATTAACTCGTCCTCTCTAGATCTAAAACAAGGCACCAGACAAGGTTGCCCCCTCTCATCTCCACTATTCCTACTAGCGCTGGAGCCCTTCCTTCAACACCTGAGGGAAGACCAGGACACCCCTGGCCTCACATTCGGCACTACCACAATCAAAATCACAGCTTATGCGGATGACATACTGATCATCTCTGAAAATGCCCCCTCCGCCATACAGGCCTGAATGCCATCAATCCAAGAGTTCTCCCAAATCTCTGGTTATACTCTTAACAAGGATAAATCTGAAGTCAAACTTCTTAATAACCTAGGTAACAAAGAGATTCTAGGGTCCTCTGGTCTGGTGTGGCAACAGGGCTATATTAAATATTTAGGGCTAGAATTTACCAGTGATTTAATTACCACCCTACAAACCAACGAAAAATCCTTACCTGTTAAAACCAATACGTTTGGGTGGTCCCCCAAATTCATGTCCTGGTGGGGTAGGGCGGAAACTCTGAAAATGATGATCACACCATTGATTAACTATCGTATTAGCATGTTACCCATGTCTCTCTCTGAAGACTTCCTAAAAAGAGTGATTGCATTTTCAATAACTTTCTCTAGTAGGGTAAGAAACCAAGAATCTCACTTAAAAAGCTAAGACTGGCCAAAGATAAAGGGGGCCTAGGTCTACCCATCTTTAAAAACTATCAAACAGCTTATCTCTGTAAACAAGGTGCAAACTGGTTTCTCGATAACCCACAATATACACCAACATGGGTAGCGGTGGAAAAATCGCTCATAAACAATATCCCCCTTGCAGTCCTTCTGACAATGCACTCCTCTCACCTTCCACACTTCAAATACATCATACAGAACACAATAAATGCACTTTTACGTTTAGATCGGAAATCTCCAACTAAGATATAGAACTCTAATCTGGTAGCTCTATGGAACAACCCCAGACTCAAGATTGACGGTTTCTCAATTTTGTGGCCAAACTGGTCGGATAAGGGCATCAACCTTATCAAAGACATCTGTGTAGGTGCCTTACCTCAACCTTTCTCCACATTACAGACAAGGTTCAGTTTAGACAACCTAGATCTTTACAAATTATTAAAACTGAGAGTTCAGATCACAAAAGGCTCATTCTCGACGGCTGAACCTTCTCTACCTTGTTAGACCTCCTATCCAAGGTAGGACACATGGTATCTAGAATTTACAAACTCCTCCACCCAAATCCTGTTAAGAACCTCTCCTGCAATTAAATAAAATGGGATATGGAGTTGAACTCAAAGATTTTGTACATCTGGATGGTTGGGTTCAAGGGACCCTTGCAAGAGTCCCTCTAACCCAATTAAAAAAAATAGAGCTTTCTGATTGGCCCAGGGGGCGTTGTTCCCTTGGGCCAATTTGCTTTTGTGGGAGTCAGACTTGCGGGAGCGAGCACTCTGATTGGCTGCCAGCAATCTGAGAAAAATGTTGTTGGCAGCCCTTACAGGATTCTGTGACTTAAACAGCCTTTTTTGCCATGATCCTGTGGGACTTCTGTGTAATTGTAGAAAACAAAAAAAAAAGAAAATGAAGCCCGCCATTTTATCTAAAATATATCTGGGGGTGGCGTGAGTAGGACCCCCCTCCCTGAGCTCATTTTGGGCCCCGGGACCCCATGGCTAGGTATCTTGAAAAAGGGGAGCAGCCCCCTCGCCGAGCCCATTGCGGCCCTGGGGAATCCATCCCCAGGTTAGAATTGAGGAAATAAGTGGAGGGGTCTGCACAGCCCCCCCTCCTAAGCCTTAAAAGACCACAGGTATCCCATTGCCCCCAGGACCAATTAGTGTAAAAAAAAAAAGGGAGGGGACAGCCCGGCCCCCTCTCCAAGCCTTTGTAGACCCTGGGGGCCCATCCCTCAGAGCCGTAGTAAACTTTAAAGGGAGAGTGGCCACGTGGTCCCCCTTCCAGGCCTCGTGAACCCCATCCTCTGGGACAGGCTCAATTACTCTGTCCCAGGAAGCTCATCCCTGGGACAGAGTAGTTTCCCTGCCCGCACTAGCGCAGACCGGAAAACAAATGTTTGCTCCCACCTGGCGGGATTATTTTTTAAATATACTGCTGGGCTGGAGCAGCTATGCCTTCCCTGCCTGCAGAAGCATGGGCAGGAAAAGCATGTCTGCTCCCACTGAGCGGGAGATTTAAATATACTCCTGCCGGGTAGGAGCAGACTTGCGCTTCTGCGGGCAGAGAAAAAGATATTTTTACCGCCTTAAGGGAGCAAGCATAAATAGCTGCTCCCTCCGGGTGGGAGCAATGACAGCTCCCGCATCATATAGGGAGATGGCAGGGCCTCTGGGGCTCTCTCCATGACCCCAACATGCTGATTGGTTGGTGCTCTGGGTGGGTACCCGGGCACCCACCTCTGGCACCGGGGGCTAGTGTCCCCGGGGTGGAAGAAGACATGGGGGACGCATGCCCCCCTCCCTCTAAAAAGGCAGTTGGGCCCTGGGGGATGGGGTCCCCGGGGCCTAATGAGGCACAGGGAGGGCAGCTGCACAGCCCCTCTCATTTTCAATTGTATTTGGCCCTGTGGATGGGTTCTCAGGGCCTATTAAGGCTCGGGGAGGTGGCCACGCGGACTCCCTTCCCTTAATTATGATAATCAGTCCTGGGGAGGAGGGCCCCGGGCCCTAGTAAGGCTCAGGGAGGGAGGCCACGCATCCCAATACCGTTAATTAAAACATGGACCCAGGTGATGGGGTCCCTGGGGCCCATTTGGACATGGCGAGGGAGGCCACAGGTCCCACTCCCCAAATAATAAGGTATTTGACCCCAAGGGATGGGTTCCACAGGGACTCTTAAGGCTCGGGGAGCAGGGCCACAAGCCCTCCTCGCCTATAATTAAAATATGGCCCTGGGGGCTGGGTCCTCTGGCCCATTTGGGCTTGAGATGGGGGTTCACGCACATCACTCCTCTAATGTGCAAGTGTTTGGCCCCCAGGGAATGGTTTCCTTCTGGGCTCTAAAGGCTCAGGGAGGGGAACAACGTGTCCCCCACCCCTAATAATATATTTTTTGACCCCCGGGGATGGGGTCCTCGGGAGCCAATAGTGGCTTGGGGAGGGGGCTGCGTGAACTCCCATTACTTTCTAAAAACTAAGGGCCCTGGGCCAATAGTGGCTTGGGGAAGGGGTTTCCGGACCCTCTTTCCTGACGGGGCATTACATGTTTGCACCAACCCTACTCTGAAGGCCATGTAGGGGTTGCTTGACTGCGAGGGGTCTGATAGCAGGCCAAGCTGTGTTGGCTTTATGTATGGTAATATGGTACTTACCCCCTCTAAGTCAACTATAATACAACACACTCATTGGATGATATAATCAGTAATGACATAATGAAGTCATAGAGCATGTCATGAGTAATGTAATATGTGAGGTCATAAGCAGTGCATGGCGGGGGTGCAAGTTGAATTTCTGTGTTTTTTTAGCTCAATGTTATGTTGGCACTGACATTCACCTAACGATAACGTCACTTTAACCTTTGGATTTTATGGTGAATTTCTAAGGTTTTTATTAAACAAAATCAGATATCTTTTTATCACACTCAACTATGATATAAACCTTTGTCTTTTTTTTACTGAAAAAAATAAATATTATATATATATATATATTCACTGAAAAAACCATAGGTTTTAGGGACAGTTATAGTTAGTTGGACATTTCACTCGTACAAAACCATAGAAATTCCCCGTTATAGTTAGTTCAGCTAACTATAACTCGCGCCCCGCAATGCACTGCTGATGACGTCACATATTACATCACTCATGACATGGTCAGTGACATCACTGATGACATCACTGATGACATTATCCAGTGACTGTGTGTTTCTGTAAAGTTTAAATATGTTTAATATATATAGGGAAAGGCGTATTGAAGAATGAGTGGGTGTATAAGTGTCTGAATGGATGATTTAGTACGTGAGTGACTGACTCTACAAGTGAGTGATTAAACGTATCTTACTGAATGCATGGGTTAGTGACTAAACTGTGTGAATGTCTGTATCCGTCTGTTTGTTGGTGTGTAAGTGGATGCATGGATTTGCGAATAGCTACATGAGTGTCTATATGGGTTATTGATTGGTTCTCTGAGTATCTGTATGGCTGCCTGAGTGTTTGTGTGGGTGGGGTGTGTGTGACTCTGTACATAGATGTGTGAGTGGGTGATTCACTGGGTGCATGATTTCAAGAGTGCATCTGTGATGGACTGCTTGGGTGGGTGAGTGTGTGTATGGGTGTGTTAGTGAGTGAATGTATATCTCAGTGGTACATGTGCGAGTAACTACATATGTAAAAGGCAGTATATATGTGTGTTAGAGTATTTAAATGGCTATAAGTGAGAGTGTGTGATAGTGAGAGTGGCTGTATGGATGCGTGTGTGCTTGTATCAGTTATTGTATAAGAGCGTAAGAATGTGCTAGTATTTGTATGAGTAAGTGAGCTGGTGTGTGTATAACTGTATAGGTGAGTAAATGGGTGTGTGATTAATTTTTTGCATGACTGACTAGGTGTGTGAGTACCTCTATGGATGAGTGGCGGTGTGTGAGTGTTTATATAGGTGTATGAGTGCATATGATAGTCCTGTACTGAGTGACTGTAAGTATGAGTGACTGTACGGGTGAGTGAGTGGATGTGTGTGTAGACCTAAGAATCAGTGAGTGGGTATGTAGTTTTTGGTGTTGGAGTGTCTATGGTTTTGAGAATGGCAGTCTGTAATTTAGAGTGGGTGTATCAAAAGTTATATTAGGGTGTGAGAAGATGCATGAAATTATCACATGGATGATGTCATCAGTGATGTCATTTGAGATGTCATCAGTGATGTCATGAGTGATGTCACTGACCATGTCATGAGTGATGTAATATGTGACGTCATCAGCAGTGCATTGCGGGCGCGAGTTATAGTTAGCTGAACTAACTATAACGGGGAATTTCTATGGTTTTGTACGAGTGAAATGTCCAACTAACTATAACTGTCCCTAAAACCTATGGTTTTTCAGTGAATTTCAAAGGTTTTTTAAATGCTAATTTCTAACTATAACGTGTCTGAAACCTATGGTTTTTCAGTGAATTTCAAAGGTTTTTAAATGCTAATTTCTAACTATAACGTGCCTGAAACCTATGATTTTTTAAGTTAATTTCAAAGGTTTTTAAATGCTAGTTTCTAACTATGCCTACAGAGGTAGGACATGTGAAGAAAGAAGAAAAACGCACAGAAAGAAGCAAAAGATGTGCAGAAAGAACCAACAGAGGAGCAGAAAGAGGCCTTGTTGCAAAATCATCCTGTGCCCACAACTTTTTCAGACGGGTACTGGTGGTAACTGACTCTGACTAACCAGAGCCAGTGCTATGCTAAAAGACACTTAGAATACAGTGAAAACACCTACATACACTAGGGAACACTATGCGTTGGGGTACCCCTGTGATTAGCATGACCTCCTCTGCAAGTCCCTAGTACATAATAGGGCAGGGGATTAAAACTACCTCTTAAAACGCGCTACAGGGCACGTTTGCACAGTGGTGAAGGGAGGGGGCCTGAGGTGACATGTGTGCAAACGCGCCCCATGGCGCGTTTTAAGTTGCGGGATTAAGTCCCCTTGAATCCTGAGGGTCCCTGGGGCCCAACTAGCCCCCAGGTACCTACAGTTAGGACCACAGAGCTGAGTTGCAGAGAGGCGTTCCGAGGCCACGCACCTTTTTCACCTCTCTGCAATGCAACTCTGTTGTGCTTACTGAAGGTACCTGGTGGGCTAGTTGGCCCCAGGGTCCCTCAGGATTCAAGGGAATTAATTCCCCAACTTAAAATGCACCACAGGGCGTGTTTGCGCACATGTCACCTGAGGCCCCGCCCCCTCCCTTCACCACTGTGCAAACGCGCCCCGTGGAGCGTTTTAAGTTGGGGGATTAGGTCACCTTGAATCCTGAGGGTCCCTGGGGCCCAACTAGCCCACCAGTTACTTCCAGTAAGCACCACAGGCCTGCGTTGCAACGCCTGTAACAAATTGTGCAGTTGTGTTTAGGTAGTGAAGAGGGTCGTGCTGGGGGTAGTGTTTTAGGGTTTAGGGTAGTGCAGTGGTGTTTGTGTAGTGTAGGGGGTCATGCTGGGGGTAGATTTAGGGTTTAGGGTAGTGCAGTGGTGTTTGGGTAGTGTAGGGAGTCGTGCTGGGGGAGTGTTTTAGGGTTTAGGGTAGTGCAGTGGTGTTTGGGTAGTGTAGGGGGTCGTGCTGGGGGTAGTGTTTTAGGGTTTAGGGTAGTGCAGTGGTGTTAGGGTAGTGTAGGGGGTCGTGCTGGGGGTAGTGATTTAGGGTAGTGCAGTGGTGTTTGGGTAGTGTAGGGGGTACTGCTGGGGGTAATGTTTTAGGGTTTAGGGTAGTGCAATGGTGTTTGGGTAGTGTACGGGGTACTGCTGGGGGTAGTGTTTTAGGGTTTAGGGTAGTGCAGTGGTGTTTGGGTAGTGTAGGGGGTTCTGCTGGGGGTAGTGTTTTAGGGTTTAGGGTAGTGCAGTGGTGTTTCTGTAGTGTAGGGGTTCATGCTGGGGGTAGTTTTTTAGGGTTTAGGGTAGTGCAGTGGTGTTTGTGTAGTGTAGGGGTAGTGTTTTAGGGTTTAGGGTAGTGCAGTGGTGTTTGTGTAGTGTAGGAGGTCGTGTTTTAGGGATTAGGGTAGTGCAGTGGTCTTTGGGTAGTGTAGGGAGTCGTGCGGGGGTAGTGTTTTAGGGTTTAGGGTAGTGCAGTGGTCTTTGGGTAGTGTAGGGGGTCGTGCTGGGGGAGTGTTTTAGGGTTTAGGGCAGTGCAGTGGTGTTCGGGTAGTGTAGGGGGTCGTGCTGGGGGAGTGTTTGAGGGTTTAGGGCAGTGCAGTCGTGTTCGGGTAGTGTAGGGGGTCGTGCTGGGGAGAGTATTTTAGGGTTTAGGGTAGTGCAGTGGTGTTCGGGTAGTGTAGGGGGTCATGCGGGGGGTAGTGTTTTAGGGTTTAGGGCAGTGCAGTGGTGTTTGGGTAGTGTAGGGGGTCGTGCTGAAGGGGAGTGTTTTAGGGTTTAGGGCAGTGCAGTGGTGTTCGGGTAGTGTAGGGGGTCGTGCTGGGGGAGTGTTTGAGGGTTTAGGGCAGTGCAGTCGTGTTCGGGTAGTGTAGGGGGTCGTGCTGGGGAGAGTATTTTAGGGTTTAGGGTAGTGCAGTGGTGTTCGGGTAGTGTAGGGGGTCGTGCTGGGGGTAGTGTTCTAGGGTTTAGGGCAGTGCAGTGGTGTTCGGGCAGTGTAGGGGGTCGTGCTGGTGGTGGTGTTTTAGGGTTTAGGGCAGTGCAGTGGTGTTCGGGCAGTGTAGGGGTCGTGCTGGGGGTGGTGTTTCAGGGTTTAGGGCAGTGCAGTGGTGTTCGGGCAGTGTAGGGGGTCGTGCAGGGGGTGGTGTTTCAGGGTTTAGGGCAGTGCAGTGGTGTTCGGGCAGTGTAGGGGGTCGTGCAGGGGTGGTGTTTCAGGGTTTAGGGCAGTAGTGTTCGGGCAGTGTAGGGGGTCGTGCTGGGGGTGGTGTTTCAGGGTTTGGGGCAGTGCAGTGGTGTTCGAGCAGTAAAGGGGGTCATGCTGGGGGTGGTGTTTCAGGGTTTAGGGCAGTGCAGTGGGGTTCGGGCAGTGTAGGGGCGGTGCAGGGGGTGGTGTTTCAGAGTTTAGGGCAGTGCAGTGGTGTTCGGGCAGTGTAGGGGCGGTGCAGGGGGTGGTGTTTCACTATTTAGGGCAGTGCAGTGGTGTTCGGGCAGTGTAGGGGGTCGTGCAGGGGGTGGTGTTTCAGGGTTTAGGGCAGTGCAGTGGTGTTCGGGCAGTGTAGGGGGGTCATGCTGGGGCTGGTGTTTCAGGGTTTAGGGCAGTACAGTGGTGTTCGGGCAGTGTAGGGGGTCGTGCTGGGGCTGGTGTTTCAGGATTTAGGGCAGTGCAGTGGTGTTCGGGCAGTGTAGGGGGTTGTGCTGGGGCTGGTGTTTCAGGGTTTAGGGCAGTGCAGTGGTGTTCGGGCAGTGTAGGTGGTGGTGCTGGGGCTGGTGTTTCAGGGTTTAGGACAGTGCAGTGGTGTTCGGGCAGTGTAGGGGTTCGTGCTGGGGCTGGTGTTTCAGGGTTTAGGGCAGTGCAGTGGTGTTCGAGCAGTGTAGGGGGTCTTGCTGGGGCTGGTGTTTCAGGGTTTAGGGCAGTGCAGTGGTGTTCGGGCAGTGTAGGGGGTCTTGCTGGGGCTGGTGTTTCAGAGTCTAGGGCAGTGCAGTGGTGTTCGGGCAGTGTATGGGGTCTTGCTGGGGCTGGTGTTTCAGGGTTTAGGGCAGTGCAGTGGTGTTCGGGGCAGTGTAGGGGGTCGTGCTGGGGCTAGTGTTTCAGGGTTTAGGGCAGAGCAATGGTGTTCAGACAGTGTAGGGGGTTGTGCTGGAGGTGGTGTTTCAGGGTTTAGGGCAGTGCAGTGGTGTTCGGGCAGTGTAGGGGGTCTTGCTGGGGGTGGTGTTTCAGGGTTTAGGGCAGTGGTGTTCAGGCAGTGTAGGGGGTCGTGCTGGGGGTGGTGTTTCAGGGTTTAGGGCAGTGCAGTGGTGTTCCGGCAGTGTAGGGGGTCGTGCAGGGTGTGGTGTTTCAGGGTTTAGGGCAGTGCAGTGGTGTTCGGGCAGTGTAGGGGGTCGTGCTGGGGGTGGTGTTTCAGGGTTTAGGGCAGTGCAGTGGTGTTCGGGCAGTGTAGGGTGTCGTGCTGAGGGGTGGTGTTTCAGGGTTTAGGGCAGTGCAGTGGTGTTCGGGCAGTGTAGGGGGTCGTGCAGGGGGTGGTGTTTCAGGGTTTAGGGCAGTGCAGTGGTGTTTGGGCAGTGTAGGGGTCGTGCAGGGGTGTTGTTTCAGGGTTTAGGGCAGTGCAGTGGTGTTCGGCCAGTGTAGGTGTCTTGCTGGGGTGGTGTTTCAGGGTTTAGTGCAGTGGTGTTCGGGCAGTGTAGGGGGTCGTGTTGGGGGTGGTGTTTCAGGGTTTAGGGCAGTGCAGTGGTGTTCAGGCAGTGTAGGGGGTCGTGCTGGGGGTGGTGTTTCAGGGTTTAGGGCAGTACAGTTGTGTTCGGGCAGTGTAGGGTCTCGTGCTGAGGGGTGGTGTTTCAGGGTTTAGGGCAGTGCAGTGGTGTTCGGGCAGTGTAGGGGGTCGTGCAGGGGGTGGTGTTTCAGGGTAGTGCAGTGGTGTTTGGGCAGTGTAGGGGTCGTGCAGGGGGTGGTGTTTCAGGGTTTAGGGCAGTGCAGTGGTGTTCGGCCAGTGTAGGTGGTCTTGCTGGGGGTGGTGTTTCAGGGTTTAGTGCAGTGGTGTTCGGGCAGTGTCGGGGGTCTTGCTGGGGGTGGTGTTTCAGGGTTTAGGGCAGTGCAGTGGTGTTCGGGCAGTGTAGGGGGTCTTGCTGGGGCTGGTGTTTCAGGGTTTAGGGAAGTGCAGTGGTGTTCGGGCAGTGTAGGGGGTCGTGCTGGGGCTGGTGTTTGAGGGTTTAGGGCAGTTCAGTGGTGTTCGGGCAGTGTAGGGGGTCGTGCTGGGGCTGGTGTTTCAGGGTTTAGAGCAGTGCAGTGGTTTTCGGGCAGTGTAGGCGGTCGTGCTGGTGTTTCAGGGTTTAGGGCAGTGCAGTGGTGTCTGGGCAGTGTACAGGGTTGTGCTGGGGCTGGTGTTTCAGGGTTTAGGGCAGTGCAGTGGTGTTCGGGCAGTGTAGGGGGTCGTGCTGGGGGTGGTGGTTTAGGGCAGTGCAGTGGTGTTCGGGCAGTGTAGGGGTCGTGCTGGGGCTGTTGTTTCAGGGTTTAGGGCAGTGCAGTGGTGTTCGGGCAGTGTAGGGGGTCGTGCTGGGGCTGGTGTTTCAGGGTTTAGGGCAGTGCAGTGGTGTTCGGGCAGTGTAGGGGGTCGTGCTGGGGCTGGTGTTTCAGGGTTTAGGGCAGTGCAGTGGTGTTCGGGCAGTGTAGGGGGTCTTGCTGGGGGTGGTGTTTTAGGGTTTAGGGCAGTGGTGTTTGGGCAGTGTAGGGGGTCTTGCTGGGGGTGATGTTTTAGGGTTTAGGGCAGTGCAGTGGTGTTCGGGGCAGTGTAGGGGGTCGTGCTGGGGCTAGTGTTTCAGGGTTTAGGGCAGAGCAATGGTGTTCAGGCAGTGTAGGGGGTTGTGCTGGGGGTGATGTTTCAGGGTTTAGGGCAGTGCAGTGGTGTTCGTGCAGTGTAGGGGGTCGTGCTGGGGATGGTGTTTCAGGGTTTAGGGCAGTGCAGTAGTGTTCGGGCAGTGTAGGGGGTCGTGCAGGGGTGGTGTTTCAGGGTTTAGGGCAGTGCAGTGGTGTTCGGGCAGTGTAGGGGGTCATGCTGGGGGTGGTGTTTCAGGGTTTAGGGCAGTGCAGTGGTGTTCGGGCAGTGTAGGGGGTCGTGCTGAGGCTGGTGTTTCACGGTTTAGGGCAGTGCAGTGGTGTTCGGGCAGTGTAGGGGGTCGTGCTGGGGGTGGTGTTTCAGGGTTTAGGGCAGTGCAGTGGTGTTCGGGCAGTGTAGGCGGTCGTGCTGGGGCTGGTGTTTCAGGGTTTAGGGCAGTGCAGTGGTGTTCGGGCAGTGTAGGGGGTCGTGCTGGGGGTGGTGTTTCAGGGTTTGGGGCAGTGCAGTGGTGTTCGAGCAGTAAAGGGGGTCATGCTGGGGGTGGTGTTTCAGGGTTTAGGGCAGTGCAGTGGTGTTCGGGCAGTGTAGGGGCGGTGCAGGGGGTGGTGTTTCAGGGTTTAGGGCAGTGCAGTGGTGTTCGGGCAGTGTAGGGGGTGGTGCAGGGGTGGTGTTTCAGGGTTTAGGGCAGTGCAGTGGTGTTCGGGCAGTGTAGGGGGTTGTGCAGGGGGTGGTGTTTCAGGGTTTAGGGCAGTGCAATGGTGTTCGGGCAGTGTAGGGGGGTCATGCTGGGGCTGGTGTTTCAGGGTTTAGGGCAGTACAGTGGTGTTCGGACAGTGTAGGGGGTCGTGCTGGGGCTGGTGTTTCAGGGTTTAGGGCAGTGCAGTGGTGTTCGGGCAGTGTAGGGGGTTGTGCTGGGGCTGGTGTTTCAGGGTTTAGGGCAGTGCAGTGGTGTTCGGGCAGTGTAGGTGGTGGTGCTTGGGCTGGTGTTTCAGGGTTTAGGGCAGTGCAGTGGTGTTCGGGCAGTGTAGGGGGTCATTCTGGGGCTGGTGTTTCAGGGTTTAGGGCAGTGCAGCGGTGTTCGGGCAGTGTAGGGGGTCTTGCTGGGTCTGGTGTTTCAGGGTTTAGGGCAGTGAAGTGGTGTTCGGGCAGTGTAGGGGGTCGTGCTGGGGGTGGTGTTTCAGGGTTTAGGGCAGTGCAGTGGTGTTCGGGGCAGTGTAGGGGGTCGTGCTGGGGCTAGTGTTTCAGGGTTTAGGGCAGAACAATGGTGTTCAGGCAGTGTAGGGGTTGTGCTGGAGGTGGTGTTTCAGGGTTTAGGGCAGTGCAGTGGTGTTCGGGCAGTGTAGGGGGTCTTGCTGGGGGTGGTGTTTCAGGGTTTAGGGCAGTGGTGTTCAGGCAGTGTAGGGGGTCTTGCTGGGGGTGATGTTTTAGGGTTTAGGGCAGTGCAGTGGTGTTAGGGTAGTGTAGGGGGTTGTGCTGGGGGTGGTGTTTCAGGGTTTAGGACAGTGCAGTGGTGTTCCGGCAGTGTAGGGGGTCGTGCAGGGGGTGGTGTTTTAGGGTTTAGGGCAGTGCAGTGGTGTTTGGGCAGTGTAGGGGTCGTGCTGGGGTGGTGTTTCAGGGTTTAGGGCAGAGCAGTGGTGTTCGGGCAGTGTAGGGTGTTGTGCTGAGGGGTGGTGTTTCAGGGTTTAGGGCAGTGCAGTGGTGTTCGGGCAGTGTAGGGGGTCGTGCAGGGGGTGGTGTTTCAGGGTTTAGGGCAGTGCAGTGGTGTTTGGGCAGTGTAGGGGGTCGTGCAGGGGGTGGTGTTTCAGGGTTTAGGGCAGTGCAGTGGTGTTCGGCCAGTGTAGGTGGTCTTACTGGGGATGGTGTTTCAGGGTTTAGTGCAGTGGTGTTTGGGCAGTGTAGGGGGTCGTGCAGGGGTGGTGTTTCAGGGTTTAGGGCAGTGCAGTGGTGTTCGGCCAGTGTAGGTGGTCTTGCTGGGAATGGTGTTTCAGGGTTTAGTGCAGTGGTGTTCGGTGCAGTGTAGGGGGTCGTGCTGGGGGTGGTGTTTCAGGGTTTAGGGCAGGCAGTGGTGTTCCGGCAGTGTAGGGGGTCATGCAGGGGCTGGTGTTTCAGGGTTTAGGGCAGTGCAGTGGTGTTCGGGCAGTGTAGGGGGTCGTGCTGGGGGTGGTGTTTCAGGGTTTAGGGCAGTACAGTGGTGTTCGGGCAGTGTAGGGTCTTGTGCTGAGGGGTGGTGTTTCAGGGTTTAGGGCAGTGCAGTGGTGTTCGGGCAGTGTAGGGGGTCGTGCAGGGGGTGGTGTTTCAGGGTAGTGCAGTGGTGTTTGGGCAGTGTAGGGGGTCGTGCAGGGGGTGGTGTTTCAGGGTTTAGGGCAGTGCAGTGGTGTTCGGCCAGTGTAGGTGGTCTTGCTCGGGGTGGTGTTTCAGGGTTTAGTGCAGTGGTGTTCGGGCAGTGTCGGGGGTCTTGCTGGGGGTGGTGTTTCAGGGTTTAGGGCAGTTCAGTGGTGTTCGGGCAGTGTAGGGGGTCGTGCTGGAGCTGGTGTTTGAGGGTTTAGGGCAGTTCAGTGGTGTTCGGGCAGTGTAGGGGGTCGTGCTGGGGCTGGTGTTTCAGGGTTTAGGGCAGTGCAGTGGTTTTCGGGCAGTGTAGGCGGTTGTGCTGGGGCTGGTGTTTCAGGGTTTAGGGCAGTGCAGTGGTGTTCGGGCAGTGTACGGGGTTGTGCTGGGGCTGGTGTTTCAGGGTTTAGGGCAGTGCAGTGGTATTCGGGCAGTGTAGGGGGTCGTGCTGGGGGTGGTGGTTTAGGGCAGTGCAGTGGTGTTCGGGCAGTGTAGGGGGTCGTGCTGGGGCTGGTGTTTCAGGGTTTAGGGCAGTGCAGTGGTGTTCGGGCAGTGTAGGGGGTCATGCTGGGGCTGGTGTTTCAGGGTTTAGGGCAGTACAGTTGTGTTCGGGCAGTGTAGGGTCTCGTGCTGAGGGGTGGTGTTTCAGGGTTTAGGGCAGTGCAGTGGTGTTCGGGCAGTGTAGGGGGTCGTGCAGGGGGTGGTGTTTCAGGGTAGTGCAGTGGTGTTTGGGCAGTGTAGGTGGTCGTGCAGGGGGTGGTGTTTCAGGGTTTAGGGCAGTGCAGTGGTGTTCGGCCAGTGTACGGGGTTGTGCTGGGGCTGGTGTTTCAGGGTTTAGGGCAGTGCAGTGGTGTTCGGGCAGTGTAGGGGGTCGTGCTGGGGGTGGTGGTTTAGGGCAGTGCAGTGGTGTTCGGGCAGTGTAGGGGGTCGTGCTGGGGCTGGTGTTTCAGGGTTTAGGGCAGTGCAGTGGTGTTCGGGCAGTGTAGGGGGTCGTGCTGGGGCTGGTGTTTCAGGGTTTAGGGCAGTGCAGTGGTGTTCGGCAGTGTAGGGGGTCGTGCTGGGGCTGGTGTTTCAGGGTTTAGGGCAGTGCAGTGGTGTTCGGGCAGTGTAGGGGGTCTTGCTGGGGGTGGTGTTTTAGGGTTTAGGGCAGTGGTGTTCGGGCAGTGTAGGGGTCTTGCTGGGGGTGATGTTTCAGGGTTTAGGGCAGTGCAGTGGTGTTCGGGCAGTGTAGGGGGTCTTGCTGGGGGTAGTGTTTCAGGGTTTAGGGCAGTGCAGTGGTGTTCGTGCAGTGTAGGGGGTCGTGCTGGGGGTGGTGTTTCAGGGTTTAGGGCAGTGCAGTAGTGTGCGGGCAGTGTAGGGGTTCGTGCAGGGGGTGGTGTTTCAGGGTTTAGGGCAGTGCAGTGGTGTTCGGGCAGTGTAGGGGGTCGTGCTGGGGGTGGTGTTTCAGGGTTTAGGGCAGTGCAGTGGTGTTCGGGCAGTGTAGGGGGTCGTGCAGGGGGTGGTGTTTCAGGGTTTAGGGCAGTGCAGTGGTGTTCGGGCAGTGTAGGGGGTCGTGCTGGGGTTTGTGTTTCAGGGTTTAGGGCAGTGCAGTGGTGTTCGGGCAGTGTAGGGGTCTTGCTGGGGGTGGTGTTTCAGGGTTTAGGGCAGTGGTGTTCGGGCAGTGTAGGGGGTCTTGCTGGGGGTGATGTTTCAGGGTTTAGGGCAGTGCAGTGGTGTCGTGCAGTGTAGATGGTCGTGCTGGGCATGGTGTTTCAGGGTTTAGGGCAGTGCAGTAGTGTTTGGGCAGTGTAGGGGGTCGTGCAGGGGGTGGGGATTCAGGGTTTAGGGCAGTGCAGTGGTGTTCGGGCAGTGTAGGGGGTCGTGCTGGGGGTGGTGTTTCAGGGTTTAGGGCAGTGCAGTGGTGTTCGGGCAGTGTAGGGGGTCGTGCTGAGGCTGGTGTTTCACGGTTGAGGGCAGTGCAGTGGTGTTCGGGCAGTGTAGGGGGTCATGCTGGGGCTGGTGTTTCAGGGTTTAGGGCAGTGCAGTGGTGTTCGGGCAGTGTAGGCGGTCGTGCTGGGGCTGGTGTTTCAGGGTTTAGGGCAGTGCAGTGGTGTTCGGGCAGTGTAGGGGGTCGTGCTGGGGCTGGTGTTTCAGGGTTTAGGGCAGTGCAGTGGTGCTCGGGCAGTGTAGGGGTCGTGCTGGGGGTGGTGTTTCAGGGTTTAGGGCAGTGCAGTGGTGTTCGGGCAGTGTAGGGGGTCGTGCTGGGGCTGGTGTTTCAAGGTTTAGGGCAGTGCAGTGGTTTTCGGGCAGTGTAGGGGGTCGTGCTGGGGCTGGTGTTTCAGGGTTTTGGGCAGAGCAGTGGTGTTCGGGCAGTGTAGGGGGTCATGCTGGGGGTGGTGTTTCAGGGTTTAGGGCAGTGCAGTGGTGTTCGGGCAGTGTAGGGGGTCATGCTGGGGGTGGTGTTTCAGGGTTTAGGGCAGTGGTGTTCGGGCAGTGTAGGGGTCTTGCTGGGGGTGATGTTTCAGGGTTTAGGGCAGTGCAATGGTGTTTGGGCAGTGTAGGGGGTTATGCAGGGGCTGGTGTTTCAGGGTTTAGGGCAGTACAGTGGTGTTCGGGCAGTTTAGGGGGTCGTGCTGGGGCTGGTGTTTCAGGGTTTAGGGCAGTGCAGTGGTGTTCGGGCAGTGTAGGGGGTTGTGCTGGGGCTGGTGTTTCAGGGTTTAGGGCAGTGCAGTGGTGTTCGGGCAGTGTAGGTGGTGGTGCTGGGGCTGGTGTTTCAGGGTTTAGGGCAGTGCAGTGGTGTTCGGGCAGTGTAGGGGGTCATTCTGGGGCTGGTGTTTCAGGGTTTAGGGCAGTGCAGCGGTGTTCGGGCAGTGTAGGGGGTCTTGCTGGGTCTGGTGTTTCAGGGTTTAGGGCAGTGAAGTGGTGTTCGGGCAGTGTAGGGGGTTGTGCTGGGTGTGGTGTTTCAGGGTTTAGGGCAGTGCAGTGGTGTTCGGGGCAGTGTAGGGGGTCGTGCTGGGGCTAGTGTTTCAGGGTTTAGGGCAGAACAATGGTGTTCAGGCAGTGTAGGGGTTGTGCTGGAGGTGGTGTTTCAGGGTTTAGGGCAGTGCAGTGGTGTTCGGGCAGTGTAGGGGGTCTTGCTGGGGGTGGTGTTTCAGGGTTTAGGGCAGTGGTGTTCAGGCAGTGTAGGGGGTCTTGCTGGGGGTGATGTTTTAGGGTTTAGGGCAGTGCAGTGGTGTTAGGGTAGTGTAGGGGGTTGTGCTGGGGGTGGTGTTTCAGGGTTTAGGACAGTGCAGTGGTGTTCCAGCAGTGTTGGGGGTCGTGCAGGGGGTGGTGTTTCAGGGTTTAGGGCAGTGCAGTGGTGTTTGGGCAGTGTAGGGGGTCGTGCTGGGGGTGGTGTTTCAGGGTTTAGGGCAGAGCAGTGGTGTTCGGGCAGTGTAGGGTGTTGTGCTGAGGGGTGGTGTTTCAGGGTTTAGGGCAGTGCAGTGGTGTTCGGGCAGTGTAGGGGGTCGTGCAGGGGGTGGTGTTTCAGGGTTTAGGGCAGTGCAGTGGTGTTTGGGCAGTGTAGGGGGTCGTGCAGGGGGTGGTGTTTCAGGGTTTAGGGCAGTGCAGTGGTGTTCGGCCAGTGTAGGTGGTCTTACTGGGGATGGTGTTTCAGGGTTTAGTGCAGTGGTGTTTGGGCAGTGTAGGGGGTCGTGCAGGGGGTGGTGTTTCAGCGTTTAGGGCAGTGCAGTGGTGTTCGGCCAGTGTAGGTGGTCTTGCTGGGAATGGTGTTTCAGGGTTTAGTGCAGTGGTGTTCGTGCAGTGTAGGGGGTCGTGCTGGGGGTGGTGTTTCAGGGTTTAGGGCAGTGCAGTGGTGTTCCGGCAGTGTAGGGGGTCATGCAGGGGCTGGTGTTTCAGGGTTTAGGGCAGTGCAGTGGTGTTCGGGCAGTGTAGGGGGTCGTGCTGGGGGTGGTGTTTCAGGGTTTAGGGCAGTACAGTGGTGTTCGGGCAGTGTAGGGTCTCGTGCTGAGGGGTGGTGTTTCAGGGTTTAGGGCAGTGCAGTGGTGTTCGGGCAGTGTAGGGGGTCGTGCAGGGGGTGGTGTTTCAGGGTAGTGCAGTGGTGTTTGGGCAGTGTAGGGGGTCGTGAAGGGGGTGGTGTTTCAGGGTTTAGGGCAGTGCAGTGGTGTTCGGCCAGTGTAGGTGGTCTTGCTGGGGGTGGTGTTTCAGGGTTTAGTGCAGTGGTGTTCGGGCAGTGTCGGGGGTCTTGCTGGGGGTGGTGTTTCAGGGTTTAGGGCAGTGCAGTGGTGTTCGGGCAGTGTAGGGGGTTTTGCTGGGGCTGGTGTTTCAGGGTTTAGGGCAGTGCAGTGGTGTTTGGGCAGTGTAGGGGGTCGTGCTGGGGCTGGTGTTTGAGGGTTTAGGGCAGTTCAGTGGTGTTCGGGCAGTGTAGGGGGTCGTGCTGGGGCTGGTGTTTCAGGGTTTAGGGCAGTGCAGTGGTTTTCGGGCAGTGTAGGCGGTCGTGCTGGGGCTGGTGTTTCAGGGTTTAGGGCAGTGCAGTGGTGTTCGGGCAGTGTACGGGGTTGTGCTGGGGCTGGTGTTTCAGGGTTTAGGGCAGTGCAGTGGTGTTCGGGCAGTGTAGGGGGTCGTGCTGGGGGTGGTGGTTTAGGGCAGTGCAGTGGTGTTCGGGCAGTGTAGGGGGTCGTGCTGGGGCTGGTGTTTCAGGGTTTAGGGCAGTGCAGTGGTGTTCGGGCAGTGTAGGGGGTCGTGCTGGGGCTGGTGTTTCAGGGTTTAGGGCAGTGCAGTGGTGTTCGGGCAGTGTAGGGGGTCTTGCTGGGGGTGGTGTTTTAGGGTTTAGGGCAGTGGTGTTCGGGCAGTGTAGGGGGTCTTGCTGGGGGTGATGTTTCAGGGTTTAGGGCAGTGCAGTGGTGTTCGGGCAGTGTAGGGGGTCTTGCTGGGGGTAGTGTTTCAGGGTTTAGGGCAGTGCAGTGGTGTTCGTGCAGTGTAGGGGGTCGTGCTGGGGGTGGTGTTTCAGGGTTTAGGGCAGTGCAGTAGTGTTCGGGCAGTGTAGGGGTTCGTGCAGGGGGTGGTGTTTCAGGGTTTAGGGCAGTGCAGTGGTGTTCGGGCAGTGTAGGGGGTCGTGCTGGGGGTGGTGTTTCAGGGTTTAGGGCAGTGCAGTGGTGTTCGGGCAGTGTAGGGGGTCGTGCAGGGGTGGTGTTTCAGGGTTTAGGGCAGTGCAGTGGTGTTCGGGCAGTGTAGGGGGTCGTGCTGGGGTTCGTGTTTCAGGGTTTAGGGCAGTGCACTGGTGTTCGGGCAGTGTAGGGGTCTTGCTGGGGGTGGTGTTTCAGGGTTTAGGGCAGTGGTGTTCGGGCAGTGTAGGGGTCTTGCTGGGGGTGATGTTTCAGGGTTTAGGGCAGTGCAGTGGTGTCGTGCAGTGTAGGGGGTCGTGCTGGGCATGGTGTTTCAGGGTTTAGGGCAGTGCAGTAGTGTTCGGGCAGTGTAGGGGGTCGTGCAGGGGGTGGGGATTCAGGGTTTAGGGCAGTGCAGTGGTGTTCGGGCAGTGTAGGGGGTCATGCTGGGGCTGGTGTTTCAGGGTTTAGGGCAGTGCAGTGGTGTTCGGGCAGTGTAGGCGGTCGTGCTGGGGCTGGTGTTTCAGGGTTTAGGGCAGTGCAGTGGTGTTCGGGCAGTGTAGGGGGTCGTGCTGGGGCTGGTGTTTCAGGGTTTAGGGCAGTGCAGTGGTGCTCGGGCAGTGTAGGGGGTCGTGCTGGGGGTGGTGTTTCAGGGTTTAGGGCAGTGCAGTGGTGTTCGGGCAGTGTAGGGGGTCGTGCTGGGGGTGGTGTTTCAGGGTTTAGGGCAGTGGTGTTCGGGCAGTGTAGGGGGTCTTGCTGGGGGTGATGTTTCAGGGTTTAGGGCAGTGCAGTGGTGTTCGGGCAGTGTAGGGGGTCTTGCTGGGGGTAGTGTTTCAGGGTTTAGGGCAGTGCAGTGGTGTTCGGGCAGTGTAGGGGGTCGTGCTGGGGTGGTGTTTCAGGGTTTAGTCTAGTGCAGTGGTGTTCGGGCAGTGTAGGGGGTCGTGAAGGGGGTGGTGTTTCAGGGTTTAGGGCAGTGCAGTGGTGTTCGGGCAGTGTAGGGGTCGTGCTAGGGGTGGTGTTTCAGGGTTTAGGGCAGTGCAGTGGTGTTCGGGCAGTGTAGGGGGTCGTGCAGGGGCTGGTGTTTCAGGGTTTAGGGCAGTGCAGTGGTGTTCGGGCAGTGTAGGGGTCGTGCTGGGTGTAGTGTTTTAGGGTTTAGGGTAGTGCAGTGGTGCTTGTGTAGTGTAGGGGGTTGTGCTGGGGGTAGTGTTTTAGGGTTTAGGGTAGTGCAGTGGTGTTTGTGTAGTGTAGGGGTCAAGTTTTAGGGTAGTGCAGTGGTGTTTGGGTAGTGTAGGGGTTGTGCTGGGGGTAGTGTTTTAGGATTTAGGTTAGTGCTGTGGTGTTTGGGTAGTGTAGGGGGTCGTGCTGGGGTAGTGTTTTAGGGTTTAGGGTAGTGCAGTGGTGTTTGTGTAGTGTAGTGGGTCGTGCTGGGGGTAGTGTTTCAGGGTTTAGGGTAGTGCAGTGGTGCTTGTGTAGTGTAGGGAGTCGTGCTGGGGGTAGTGTTTTAGGGTTTAGGGTAGTGCAGTGGTGTTTGGGTAGTGTAGGGGGTCATGTTTTAGGGTAGTGCAGTGGTGTTTGGGTAGTGTAGGGGGTCGTGCTGGGGGTAGTGGTTTAGGATTTAGGTTAGTGCAGTGGTGCTTGTGTAGTGTAGGGAGTCGTGCTGGGGGTAGTGTTTTAGGGTTTAGGGCAGTGCAGTGGTGTTTGTGTAGTGTAGGGGTCATGCTGGGGGTAGTGTTTTAGGGTTTAGGATAGTGCAGTGGTGCTTGTGTAGTGTAGGGGGTCGTGCTGGGGGTCGTGCTGGGGGTAGTGTTTTAGGGTTTAGGGTAGTGCAGTGGTATTTTTGTAGTGTAGGGGGTCATGTTTTAAGATGCAACGCTCCAATACCTGACCAGTCTGCACTACATAAAACTGCAAAAAACTAAAAATAAAAAGTGTTTTGCACACTTTTGTCATTGGGCTATATGTGGGCTACATCTGGGTAATATTTGTGCTACATTTGGGCTCTTTTTTCACTGGTGGCAATCTTGGAAGACTTCTTTGTTATGAAGTTTCCTAATTTCCTCATTTACTGCAGTCTCCTCAGTAGGAAATGCTTTCAGTTTTTTACTTTGATACCATCAAGAAGGCATTCAGATGTGTCTCACATTTGCCATAAATTCAGAATGTTAGCACTCTAGTTGCTCATTAGATCACTGTAGTAAAGCTACTGCTCACCAGGGAGTTAACTGGAAGTCTGCTGCTGGTATTGAAAGTGATTGTTTCAGTCTGCATGTCAGATTTTTCTAATGAAATAGAAGAGGATTTGAGATCTCACTTAAAAGATGCCCTAATTTTTCTTTCTGCAGCACTAACCATAATTTCTATTTCAAAAAGTACCCCCTCATTTTGTTCCTTTTTAAATTAAATGTTTTAAGTGTTACCGGTTTATTCCAATCAAGATGGCTTCAGGTGTGCCATACTTTTGTCATAAGTAAGGCTGTTAGCGCTCTAGTTGTTCTTTAGAACACTCTGGGAAGCTGCAGTAGAACACAAAGGCATCAACTGGCAGGCTGCTCCTGTTGAAATATAAAAGGACGATATTTGAGATCACACTTGAAACATGTCCTAATTTTTCTTTCTCCAGCACTAACCATAATTTCTATGACAAAATGAACCCCATCATTTTGTTCCCTTTTAAATTAAATGTTTTAAGTGTTACCAGTTTATTCCAATCAAGATGGCTTCAGGTGTGCCATACTTTTGTCATAAGTAAGGCTGTTAGCACTCTAGTTGTTCTTTAGAACACTCTGGGAAGCTGCAGTAGAACACAAAGGAATCAACTGACAGTCTCTGCCCTTGTTGGATGTACATGTTTTACTGAGAATGTCAGACTTCATTCTCACATGACTGAGAAAGATAATGTGAATTTACAGAAAATATGCTTTCATTTTAGCTTCTGGAGCACCTTCCAAAACTCTATGGGACAAGCATGTGAAAATAGTTTTCTCTCAAACATGATTCATGATATCCCAGCAGAAGGTTTTTCACAGGGTAAAATCACCTTAGAACACACCACAATTCCTGAAATTAGTATGGTACCATCAACAAATGAATTCTAATGTAACTAAAGTCTGTTATCACCCTTTATAGTTCTCCTTTTGGTAACCCTCAAAATCTTCGATTCACTACAATGCATTTCAATGGGGTACTATCATGTATATTGGTCTCAAGATGGCTGCCAGCAATTCCAGGATGAAGTGCTGACAGCCAATCAGATCTCACAATGACATGTGTGGTTAGGCTCCGCCCAGATATATATGTGATTTTACTTTTGATTTTCTCAGGAACTACTGAACGGATTTACACCATTTAAGCAAAAGGCATGACACTGAACCAAGGGCTACCTCTTTGCCAAATTTGGTGTAATTCCGTTCAGCAGTTCGGGCTGTAGCTGCGACTAAAGGTTCCTATGGAAAAATGAATGGGGAAAACACGTTTTGGGACCCCCCTTTTTCTCGGCCCCGGCTTGACGAATCACCCGAGACTTTCAGGATAGGAGCGGACCGGAGCGCCCCAACAAGTTGGAAACTTTCACGAAGATTCGTCAACCGGCGCCAACGTTATTTCAAATAGAATGTTGCGGATTTCCTATGGAAAATAGGTCCTAACTATAACTATTTACTGGCGACCGCCAGTAGATAATATATATATATATATATATATATATATATATATATATATATATATATATATATATACATGCAAAGATGATGTCTCAGTCTCATCCTTCTGGTCTACCTGTTGACCTGATGCAGGAGAGCATAGCAGATTTAGTTTTAGGTTCTGATAAAGAGGCATTGTCTCAAGCAATGCCAACAAATGTCCACAAGACTATAACCACATCATTAGGCCTGCTGGCTGAACAGCTTCAAGCCTTTTTTGAAGGGTTGCCTCTTTCTGCACCTCAAGGTGCCTCTCAGACTCAAAGAAAATCTTATGCTAAGGCCGCTTCTAAAACGGACACCGTAGAACAATTAAAGAAGGACTACCTTGATTCAACGTCTTTCTTTCTGGAAGCAGATTATGAAGATGAGACCCCAGAAAGTAGAGTGTCTCTTCAAGACTTTGAGAACATGGATGAGGATACAGATGCCGGTGATGAAGAAGACACTAGTTGTTGGTTACTTGATCCAAAAAAGAGACTTTGGAGCAACCTGACTCGGGTTTCCTCTCTTCTTCCCAGTTGTTACAGGATACCTTTGATCCCGAAGATATTGCCCACCATTGCTCCTCCGATTGGACGCTGTCCCCTAAGACGGCTGCTTATGTACAAAGTAGGTTACGTCAATCTTACCCCAAAGAGGTTAGATATCGCCTAGAAGCAGAATACCCCAGACCTTCCCTATCGGGCTATGTGGTTATGATCCCTGATAACGACCCGAAGTTGTCCACTTTCCTAGGGAAAGTTAGTAACTACCCTAAAAAGGGATTAATAGATCCTGGAAAGCTTGTCAGGACTAGCTTTTAGATATTTCTGGCCCTTTATGAAAAAGTTTGGATATGGCCTTCATGACCAAAGAGCAAGGTACTCCCATTGACCCCAACATTCTGGCTGGTTGGGACCAACGGGCCATCTGTTTATTAGAAAATGCTAATTGCAGTTTGTCATCTGAGCTCCGGCGCTCTAATCTTCTCAGAATAGACACTAAGCTTTGTGAATTGGCTACTAGTGATGCCGGACCTTCTGCCGTTGGGCTTTTGTTTGGTGATCCTTTTGTAAAGGATGTGGCAAAATTTGTTAATGCGTCACCTCACTGGATAAGGCTGAGGCAACTCTAAAAAGGTTTTTCAGACCCAAATTGATACCTGGGCTGGTCGAGGCAGGGGCCGCTCCACCAGCTGTTTCCATTTTCAAGGCTTCTCCTGTCGAGGCCAGACCACAAGGAGGTTCTCAGGATGGAATGACTCTCAAAGGGGAACTCCCTTCTTTCTTTATCAAGCAAGAGGCTCCATAGCCTGGCTGCATCATGTAGGTTTCCAAGTAGCATCTAATAATACCTCTTTCCAAGGTGAGTCTTCCCAAACAGAATAAGGGGGCAGGATCCATTACTTTCCTCATCATTGGGGCTGGATGCCCCAGGATGTGTGGGTTCTTCAGAGAGTTCAAGGATTCCTGCTGGAATTCTATGCGACTCTAGCTCAGATTTTGTTTCTCATTAGTTTCATTTACGTTCTCACAAAATACACTTCATAGACCAGGAGTTTTTCTCTCCTACAGAAGCAGGCCATAGATCTATGCAATCCTCTTACCTCGGGATTCATAAGCAACATCTTCCTGGTTGACAAAAATGGAGGAAGCTTCTGCCTGGTAATCAATCTCAAAGAGTTCAACAATTGGGTCCTTTACCACAGTTTCAAAATGGAGGGGATCCACTTGTTACAAGACCTACTAAGAGAGGACGATTACGTGGTCCGCTTGAATCTAAAGGATACCTACTTGACATTGCCAGTCTTTCCTCCCATTGTTGTTTCGCACAATTTCAAAGGCAGAATCTTACCTACGAATTCTTGGCAATGCCCTATGGCCTATCCTCAGCCACTAGGCACTTTACTAAACTTCTCAAACCTGTGGTTGAGTTCTTGAGAGCCAGAGGTATCCGAATAATCGATACTTGGACAACTTCCTCTTGATGTCTCATGACAAGAGTCTGCTCAAGCATGTGTTGAACCCCACATTTTCCCTGTTGAATTCTCTGGGGGTTGTCAGCAACTATGACAAATCCGACCTTCCTGCTCAGCAAACAACCTTTCTAGGCTTTATGAATTTATCTGTCTCAGCCACATTAGCTCTTCCAACCTAAAATATCAGAGCAATAAAAAAAGGAGATTCGCAAGGCTCTTCTAAATACAACGCTCACTCTTCGTTGGCTAGCAAGACTAGTGGGCCTATTGGCGCTGTCCATTCAGGAAATCTTTCTGAGCCCGTTTCACTATAAAGCTGTGCAACGCCTGAAGATTGCTCATTTGTAGAGGGACTTGTTTCATTCAGCTCAAGTTACCCTCACTCCAGAAATGCGTCATGAACTGCAATGGTGACTCGACCACATGGACGCTTGGAATAGGAAGGCCATTTTTGGTCTGGTTCCAGACATGATGGTGGAATCTGATGCTCATTTTTCACGGTTTGTGGAGTGTGTTCACTTTTTTTTATGGTTGCTGTATTCTACACATCTCAAGTTTTCTTCGCTATATTTTGCTTTTTACTTTGTTTGATTCACTTTGAATATTTCATGCTGCGGCTATACAGTCATAGAGTTCACGTTATTTTTGGCCGTTGCGAAAGCTTCTCAGCTCTCGTAGGTTTACTTGTTGGTCCTTATTCAGTGGTGCCACGGGGTGTGGTTTCAGTGCTATTGCAATTATGACTTAATAATATGTTCGTTCTTTTAGCACATATTGCACCGTTTAGAAGAAATCACATACAGTTTTTTGGTTTGGTATACAGAACGTATAGCATCAGTTTCATGTTTTAGTAACACATTACACAGAGTTTAGGGTTATGGTTCGGTATATACATGCATAGAATCGGTTTGGTTAATATCATTTCAAGATGGCGATCAAGGATTGGGTCGGAGTCCTTTGTTTGTTTTGATTAAACGTGAGCGCGTCAACTACCGTCACGTAGGATCCTGGTGCTTTACAAACAGCTTACAGGAACCGCCTTACTTTTCATGGCGGATATTGTGGTATTCAGCGTACCAGTGAATTCTATGGTGGCGTTTCAAAGACACGTTTAGGTGAGTAGCGGTTTATGTTTATATAGCTTATGTTTATATAGCATAGTTCTGAGTACATGGATTCCCGATTCACATGAGATCTTCATGGTTTTCTCTTTCCTCTTTGTAGTTTGGAGACTTTCGGTAGTTAGTGGTGTGGCGGTTTTAAATCCTCAGTGTATTCCATTCCAAGGATTAACATTGACCTTCATTGGGGTAAGCAGGTGCCCGATACGCATAATTGGTCTGTCATTTTTTTGCGTTTAATGTTTGATAGATTGTAGGCATTTACGTAGTGTATCAACACTTTTTTCAGGGAGTAAGCGAGAGTGTCCCTTCATTTATTCCACTACAGAAGACGCAGATTCTAGGTCTCACTTCTACAAGGTAATTGCTATACTGTATCCACTAGTCTAACTGAATAAATACAGTCAACATGGTTGTGACAGTGGGTATTCTATTATCTTGTTTACAGTTTTTACATCGTTCTCATCGCCTTAGAGTTCTACAGACATTGGCTTTCTGTTACCATAGTTGAGAGAAGGTTTCTTGTCAGTATACCGATAGCTTTACCACAAGCATGATGACAGCATGGGCACACATTATTTAGTAGCACAGTTATATTAGGGTTTCGTTTTTTATTCTTGACTTCTAGGTGTGTTTAATATTGTGGGTCTATCACTTTATTTTATTCTTCATCATGCGGTGTCTAGTCCTATTGAACTTTTTCACATAATTTTTTCGTCATGTGGTGTCTAGTTCTATTGAACTATTTCACAATTTTTTTTTCGTGCACAGTTGAGCACAGTACTATCCCATTCTTCACTTCTTTGCATTGCCTTGCGTAATTCATATTTAGGTGTTATTTTCTTCATTGCCTAAAAGTGTTGGTCAAAATGTCGTGCTTTGTAAATATTGTACATTCATACATTGATCACGTGTATGTTTTTCTTGTAGTGGCCCCTGAAGAAGGGATTAAAATAATCCCGAAATGCATTGGGCTGGGTAATTTGTTTGTAACATGTATCTGTTTTGTTATTCTTAACCAACAATGTACTGAGTTTTTTTGTACATCATTGTTGCAATTTCATTTATGTGTTTTCACTATTTGCAACCACACATTAATATTGATCTGATTTCAAGGCTTTATGTTCATTACATACTCCTTGTGTAAAAACAATTGAATGATTGGTTATTCTTTCGTTTAATAATATAGCTAAGGGTCGATTCAAAATTCACACTGTGCATCTAGTATACTGGTGAACATTCACCAGCAGGGTTACTTGGAATCTGATGCCAGCCATTGGGGATGTGGCATTCGCTGCGGCGAGGTAGCAACAGTGGGACTATGGTGCATATCAGAATTCTCTTTACACATTAATTGTCTAGAGCTGTTAGCAGGGTCTTTTTTATTAGTACCTTTTCTCCTCAACGAGCACACTGTTGTATTTTGCTGAAAATGGACAGTGTGTCAGCAGTCCAATACATCAATTGCTTGGAAGGCACACAATCACACCTTCTAGCGGAAATTGTGAAGGATTTCTGGCACTATTGCCTGCAACATCAGATTTTGGTGATAGCTCTTCACCTACCAGGCACTCAGAATTCAGCAGCCAATTGGAATTTTCAGCATCTCAGAAATGATATCTAGTGGAAACTGTTCTACAGGATTATGCGGAAATGCAGTCCCTGCCAGATGGACCTGTTTGCATCTCGTCTAATGTACCAATTACCATGCTTCTTCAGTTGGAAACTGGATGCTCTAGCGATGGATGCATTCTTGCAGCAGTAGCCTGGACTGAACTACACCATTCCCCCATTCTATAAGCTTCTGAGAATAGTCCTTCAGGTCAGATGTCAGTCAGCAGAATTGATCCTGCTGACTGACATACGGAGAACATAGAGTTGGTTTCCAATTTTGCTGGAGCTTTCTTGCGAATGCCCTCTCCTCCTTCCCTGATTCCCGACTTTCCTCCTGGATCCTCTAGGGCCATGGTAGTACAGCCCGTGGGCCACCAGCGGCCCGGCAGACCTTCCTTGGCGGCCCACAGACCTTGCAGGCAATGTACTGGTGTTTTCAAAAAAGAGGGTCAGTAAACAGTACACTAAAGTGGGTCGCTGGAGCATGCGCGATAGCAGCTTCAACGTGTGCTCCAGCTCAAGCGGCCCTCTTCTGTGTTTACTGAACACCTCTGTGACATCACGCATGGCATTTGCGGGAAGCTGTTGTGCTTTCACAGCTGACTTTTAGGGGGCCTTTCGCAAAGCTTCCTGCTTCCTTTGTTGCCGACGGCATCTCTGCCCACAGCTCTGATGCTGTCTGCAGCCTGCTCTCGCCTGCACTCTTGTACGCTATTAGGAGTAGGACTGCAGCATGGGGCCTCCCTGGATCGGTCCAGCCCGCTTCCCTCCTCGCCATCCACAGAAATGCTTGGTGCTCTTCTGACGCTGTGTGCAGTCTGCTCTCACCAGCACTCTCCGACGCCATTAGGACTGCGGTAGGGGGCCTCACTGGATAGGGCCAGCCTGCTTCTCTCCTCACTGCCCACAGAACCCTTGGTGGTCCATTCAAGGTAGGTTCGCTGAGTGCTTTCTGCTTGTTTTTCCTTCCTTTCCCCCATTTTCTGAGTGCTTTCTTTGCTTTTCCTTTCCTATTCACTGTTTTCTCCTTCCTTCCGTCCCACTTTCAGAGTGTTTTATTTGCTTTTCCCTCCCTTTTCACAGCTTTCTCCTTCCTTCCTTCCCGAGTGCTCCCCGGCATGGCCTTGTCTCTTGGACCAGCTGTCTACTTTGTCTCTCCAACTACGGGGTCCTGCCTCTTGGTTCAGGTCTTTCCCATGTCATTCTGCTTGCAGGGCATTTCATTTCAGACCACATCTCCCCCATGTCATTCCGCCTGGAAGTCTTTGCCTCTCAGCTTGGGTTACTCCCTATAACACTCTGCCTGCCTGTTTTTTTCTGTGCCTGCCTGTTTTTTTCTGTGCCTCCCGTTACACTGGCTGCACAGCTTTGCCGCTATGGGACCACTGTTACTCCAGCACTAGAGCCTACCCTTTTGAGTCTCATACTGTGACATTGACTGTAGATCCAGTGGCCTCTTTACGTGCACCTCCTTTGTGACACTGACACCAGGACCTGCTCTTTGAGTCTCTCCCCTTGTCTTTAACTGTAAAGCCTGGTTCCTCTGCCGCTCCCTGTGATATTGACACCAGGGCCTGCTTTTTAAATCTCTCCCTTGGACATTGTAGAGTCTGTGTACTCTGTCTCTTCCCTCTGTGACACTCAAACCAGGACTTGCTCTTTGAGTCTCTTCCTGCGACATTGACTGTAGATCCTGTGTCCTCTTTGCCTGCTCTTGTGATAGTGATACCATGGCCTACTCTTTGAGTTTCTCCCTGGGACCTTGACTTTACTGTACAGCTTTACTTCTGTGGTTCTGTCTGTTGTCTTACAGATTGTTGCTGCTTGTCATTTTGCTACCTTTCTCCTCTCCATTAGCCTGCATTTCAAAACATCTATTCCTGTGTGTCTATCTTTGCCAGAAATGTCTCTCTGCAAAATCTGGCATCTCCAAAGTACCGAAGGCCACATGGATGGGTAGAGAAAAACCCATGAATTGGGTAGGGATTTTATGTAGACTATAGCCATTTCAAATGTAATTAACGTGTATCCTTCCCCTGCTCTGCCCATTTATACTACTTCCCCACTCCTGTCCTCTTTGCTGCTCTCCCCATTAGCTCATCCAACTTTCTAGGTACGTTTTGATATTTTTGATGACTTCCCTTCCCTGTTCTCCTTTGCTTTTCCCTCCCTTTTCAGTGCTTTCTCCCCCCCGCCCCCCCATTTTCAGAGTGCTTTCCCTCCCTTTTCCCTGCTTTGTGTTCTAGTTGCTGCGGTTACATTATTTAACATGCCGATTACCACAATTATCTAATTACATGCGTTAGCTCTCTCCAATTCACAATATATAAGGTAAATTCATCAATGAAGCTGTTACTCAGCAATTGTATAAGCGCAGCTTGTCTATTTTCAATAAGTAGGTATGCTGCTTACCTAGTTATGCAGATACATTTAAGACACGTTGAAATGAAATGAAATACCAGCATTTGTAAAGCGCACAGCTACCTCCGGAGAGGCGCTCGGGAAGATTAAGCGAGCTATTGCCAAGAGTCACATGGTGCTGGGCTAACCTGCGCCGGCACCGGTGATCGAACCGTGAACCCCGTGGTCCGGAGTCAGACACCCTGGCTGCTGCGCCACACCTCTTCCACGTTATTATACCCAGAACACTTACCTCATGTTTACAAATCATTTGCAAACTGTAGTACATAAGATTTTGCAAAGGCTTATAAGTGTGAAAAAATGTGTAAACTTTCATTTTCATGTAGTATCATCACAACTCAGACATGAAATCCAGCAAGAGATGCAAGTCTAGCACAATGATCCATAGTGCCTTTACAGCACCAACCGTTCCAAAGGGGGTCATGTTTGATGCTTCTGTAGGATGTGACGCCCTCCTGTTTGCCAAGATCTTCATTTGTGCCACTGGTGCGAGGTGGTGGGCAGGAGCACACATTTTTATTTAGAGACCGGAACTTATTTTTTGTCATCATCTGACTTTGACTCTGAGCAAGAGCGAGAAAGGTAGAAGAGGAAAGGAGATAAAAAATAGTTAAACACTGACAAAGGAAGCAGGGATGAAAAATAACTTGCAAGAGTGAGATAAAGAGACAGAAAGTGTAGGGTTTAAACACAAAAAGGCAGCCTTGGTATTCAGCAGTCCTGGCTTTCAGCAGTGCCAGCAGTGTCTCTTTAAAAATCCTTTCTGCACGTGCACTTTAAAAAAAAAAAAAATGAGATACTGCTCATAAAGACCAATCCTAGAATCGTAATGCTTTCACAGTACGACCTGCACAGATGGCTCTGTGTGACCACTAGATGCAGTCCTTTTAGAAGTGGTGCTTGAAAAACTCACATACGCCTGAGAATAGTGAGAACCATGGCTGTCCCCCTTTTTTACTGCTTTCTCCTTCCTCCCCATGTGTGAAATGCTTTCTGGGATTTGCAGTTTCCTTTTCATGTGGGCTGTTGGCTAAAAAGATGCCCCACACTGAAGGTGTTTAGCATTTTAGGCTCTTCAATTTAAGAGCAAGCTAAGAAAGCGAGGTGGTGGGGAAGCAGAGGAGGAACCAGATTTGCAAGGTGAACTGCCCTGCTGCTGGCATTTCTTCGGTACTAGCTGATTTGCTCATATCACCTATCAAAGTAACAGCCCTATGATAGCTGGCAAGTTGCAAGCACAATCGCAAAAAATCATTTCTATAACATGCTCCTCCAGGAAAGGACCAATGTCACTCTGCGTGTTATCAATTAAATGTTTAATCGCAATGTGCATGCCTCACTTTTTACACATTACTTTGTATGTTTAAACAAAACATTACTTTGGTGTTGCTCACAGAGGTCTGTAGCGAGACGCGTTGTCGGTCCATCGGTCGTGAGGCGGTGTCGGTCCATCGGTCGTGAGGCGGTGTCGGTCCATCGGTCATCAGGTGGAAAATCTGATTCCTGGTCCTTGTTACTTATTGCACAGTAACAAACAAGCTGGAGAGCTCTGCAATGGCTTACAGTCCAGTTACCAAGCTTTACAAACAACCCAGATCGATACAGAGTGGGCACAGGGCATTCTGGGCAGCATGGGAAGTAGAGCACTTGTTTGTTGAATGCCCAAAAGAGAAAGCCACCTGTTTGCTTTGCTAAGGGAAAGTAAATGTTCATAAGAGGTATAACCTGAAATGGCACTACAAAACTCGACACTCCAGATATAGTAAGAACTTCCCATTGAACTCAAAACTGCGTTCTGCAAAAGTAGCATGAAAATCACTTCTTTCCCAGCAGAAGATCTTCCTTTTTCCAGATGAAGGAATCTGAAGCTGTTACAGAAGCATCATTCAAAATATGCCACTTGCTTGCCAAACATAAGAAACCATTCACAGAGGCAGAGCTGGTGAAGAAATGATTCCTTTCCGCAGCCAAACATTTATTTGAAAACTACATTAATAAAACCAGCATTTTAAAGGAAAACGGCGCATTACAGCTATCGGATTCCACGTGTGCATGCAGAAGAGGCAATGGGTGAAAAAGTTCAGGAGCAGGTGATCAAAGCAGTCAGAGTCACCGTTCTTCAGAATTGCCATGGATATAGGCAATGTGGCCCAGTTATTAGTCTGGGTGAGGTATTTGGACCAATCTCTTTATCCTAAAGAAGAGCTCCTATGCCTCCTACCACTGCAAGGGCACACAAAAGGGGAAGAAATATTGGAAAGGATGTGCAACTACTTTGAAACACATCACATACCGTTGAACACTCTTGTCAGCATCAAAACAGATGGGGCTCCTGCAACGGTAGGCCATGACAGAGGCTCTGAATCTCTGCTTAAATAGAAGTTCACCGGACAGACTGTGATAGACTATCTCTGCATTATTCACCAAGAGGTTTTGTGCGCATAATTAAAGCATGGAGAACTGAATAACGTCCTAAAGGTTTCCGTGAAAACAGTGGCGGCTCCTCCGCTAAGGCAGAGGAACGTCGCACCACTGCTTTTCAGCAGTGCAAAGAAGGAAAAATTAAATAATAACAACACAATGTTATCATTTTGTTTTTCCATGCTGAGGCAGGTTTTGGGGTGGGGTGGGGTGGGGCTTGGCTGTGTCACAGCCAGCAGTGGGAGGAGGAAATCTGAGCACTTAAGTTCGCATGACGGTTTGCGCACTTAGCATGTTCTGGTGGGAAACATGCACAGGCTCCCACTGCCTGTCTGAGCGCCAAACCACAGCGCTCAGACCAATCACAATGCTGCTAACAGCAGCGTTGTGATTGGCTTATGGGAGCCTGTGTGCTTCCTGTTCAAGCCAGACCGTAGCGAATGAGAGACGCCGATTGATGAGAGTCGGCGGCCTTACAAGATAAGTGATATTTAGTTTTTTAACCCCACCACCCTCATTCAGTACCCGCCGCGACTGAGGGAAAATTGAAAATTTTATTTGTGCCAAAGCCCTTAACCACAGACTTTTTAAAGCAATGCTGCAGGATTACAAAGCTGAATATACAGACTTCTTGATGCACACTGACGTGTGATGGCTAAGCATAGGTAAAGTTATAGAGCGGTTCATTGCATTAGTTCCTGAAATTGAACACTTTGTAAACAGAAGAGGTCAATCATTCCCAGAACTAAAGGATATGAAATGGCTTATTATGCTCCATTTTCTTTGAGATCTATTCACACACTTCAATTCTCTCAATTTGATGCTGCAATGCAAACAACAGCTTGTGTGCTCCATGATGAATGGTATTTACTCATTTGAAAGTAAGCTTGTGCTATTCAAAGAACAACTGGATTATGCTGACTTCAGTCACTTCCCAAAACTGTTGGCTGTGATGCAGAGGTTTCCATATGCACAAGAAATTCTGTCGAAGCTAGACCTTGGTGCATGTTTTGAGTACATTTTTGGGGAGATCAAAAGGCGATTTTCTCAGTTCAGAGCCCTCACCCCTCTGTGCAGGCTGGTTGAAAACACATGGTTGGTGAGTGCACGAAATCTTGACATTGTTGAACTTATTGGCATGAAAAGGGCGCAAGCAGAAATAGAGCGGATTGACATGCAGCACAATTTAGCCCTCGAAGCATCTTTTTTGGGGCAGGTACCAGAAGAATTCTGGAAAATATTGCCTTCTGACAAATTTCCTCTTCTTTTTACAGTGGCCCAGAAAGTAATTTGTATTTTTGGGTCAACATCTTTGTGAAATTTTGTTTTCCACAATGGGACTGTTGAAGAGTAAACTCATAAATAAGCTAAATAGCATAAAATGTAAAATAAGGTCCTAGTATATCTCTTTAACTTATCTATTTTCGGACTCAGTTAAACCAGTGCTGCATTCGACCTGTGCTGAATTTCCGGTCAATGAGAATTGCCATGCAATGCCTCTAAAGATTGCGATTGCCTGATAATACATTTTTATTATCAAAATGTCCTCCGTGTAGCTTTGTAGTTACATCTGCGTTCAAAATACAGCATTGTCTAGTAATGTTTTGAAAAGGTGGTGATTTTTTTTTTTTTTTTACTGTAGCCATGCCCCCACTGACTCCACTCCCACCGGTGTGGCCCTCAGCCACAAACCAGACTGTAATTTTGGCCCCCGAGAGAAAGTTTGTGAGTACTCATGCTCTAAGGTGTCAACATCCCTTAGTCAGGGCAAATAATTGAATGGAAATTTTGCGGAGACGCTGGCAAGTTCCGGGACATTTGGACAGGTTGTTGACCTCATTGAAAAAGCCTTGGCAGATTACACACATAAATGATACCAACCAGAATGGTAAAGATGATCTTGCTGGTGCGTAGACAGGGGTTTGGATCCCATGGCAGCAGATGTGATTCATGCCACCAATTTTTTGGCCTCCTTGGTTTTGGACGGTCTTTCCTACAGAACCATCAATTCTTACAGATCAGCAATTTCTGTCGGTCATCTTTCCATTGATAACAGGCCTGTGGGAGACCCCCCCTTTGTCTCTAAACTTCTGTGTGTGTGCTTTTCTGCTCCTCCTCAACCAAAACTTCTTCCCTTTGGGATATTTCCTTAGTCCTTAAATTTCCTCAGACCTGGCCAGACAATCCCCTTCAAAGCAGAAAAAAATTCTCTGCAAAAGTGACGCTTTTATTGTGTCGAGTCTCTTGCAAATGGGTTTCTGATGTTCAAGCTCTAGATCTGGCTGGCAGATCCTTCGTCTCGGTAGGCATGACCTTTCATGATTACCAAAAGAATTAAGTCAGCAAACAGACAAGTGGTATTTCCAGCACTTCCAGGAGACCAGAAGCTCTGTGTAGTTAGTTGTCTAAAAGAATACGAAAACGTTACTGCTCCTCTACGAAGTTCCCCATCTGGTCCACTATCAATTTCTTGGCTACAGCCTCATGCTCCTGTACCTTGCCCTACACTAACGTGTTGTGTGAAATGGCTTCTTTCAGAAGCATAGGTTTACACTTCCATTTTTGGACCTCATTAGGTCTGGGAAGCTAATCTTTTGTTGTAGGAGCATGCTTGAAAAAGTTATCCAAATGGCCTATTTGTCCTCGGATTCCATGTTTAAGGAGTTTTACCATAAGCCAGTAAGTAATCTTTTTTCTATGGTGGTTAATAGGCTATAAACTTGCATAATCTGAAGCCTCTGGCATAGAATAATATTTTTTATAGCATTTGTGGACAAAAAAATTTCAATTTTATTAAGGATACAGAGAGGAAGATTATCAAACAATTTGTTAATGACGATTATAGAATCATTGTGATGTGACTTGTCATTTTCTTTGCATATTAAAATTTCTCCATGCTTGATACTGTGGATTTAGAAATCTTCCCACCCATAGTATAGTACAGTTGTTTATTTCACTATCCTTTCAATTTCAGATCAAAAACAAGAACGAGATTCAAGGTTTCAATACTCATCGATTATTCCTCACAACAAGAAGAGACGGAGCTTATGTAGGTCAGCCGGTTTATAGAGCAGACTAAGTCCTGATTGGTTAGCACATGAACTTAAATAGGTATTTGTAGTTCTAAGCTTATCTGTTATTGGTGTTGTAGTTTTTTTCTACAACAACTCGGTTTATGGTGTGTTATTACATGGCTGCTGTATTAATAAAGCTGAGAAGAGAAAGCATAATCTTTGGCTCAGTGTCCTTAATATAATTGAAAATTTGTGTTCAGAATGTTAGAACATTTTTGATTACTTTAAAAGCTATCTCAGAGTCATTGGAGGATCATCCAATTACCTTAGAATTCGTTTTTACATCATCAAATATCATCAAGCTCTTGAAGTCATCAGCAGAGTTTAGAAACTTGTGCTTGATGATTTGAGGATGACTTAAAAATGATATCTGATAACTTCACTAGATATGATTGTTCCTGATGATTTGTTGATGACTTGAAAATAACTGTTGTTACTTTACAACACACGCTTGTTCCTGAAGATTTGAGGATGATTTGAAAATGACTATCTAATTACTTGACTAGCATAATTTTTCTGTTCAGCAAGAAGGCAATACTCCGGTTGTTTGAGAATGATGTGTTAATTATCTCAGGAACATGTCAACAATTTTGATTTGTTTATTCATTTAGAATATCTTTATAAAGTTGAACCTGCATCATAATTTCATAATTGGCTGATCACTGAATAGAAATTAATATATTACAATAGTTAACACACAAGTTTGGCAGTGTACCCCGTAAAGACCCAGCACCTGACCCACTATCCCTAGTTAGCGTTAATAGGATTTCTCCAATGATAGTGTGTGCACACCGTTAACACACCCACCGCCACGGTGCAATCCAGAACAGGATTATAACAAGTAAACTAAAAAGCAAAGGTGTACCACTTAGTAACAAGAAACAATGGACACATCACAAAAGATCAAGTCCGTGTCCATAGTATTTTCCATATATTTTCTTCTTTTATTTTTCAAAGTATTCTTGATATAAAAAAACCACAGCCGACGCGTTTCGTCCAATGATGGACTTCTTCAGGGCTGTAAATTTGACAAACATATATATGTACATAAATATATATATATAAAAGGACATCACATACATCTATATGCACAAACACATTCAGACACTATGTATGTACATCTTAAGTGCAAGAAAAATAACTTTAAAGACAGGACAGCTATATACAAAGAATCACATTAATATTATACTCAACGTATAACAATTACTCAACACATAACTACTAACAAAACTTCTATCTTAAAAACAAACACCTAATTTGACATTAATATACAATATTTAAACAAATGTACATCACATACTATTTACATAAGACCATGAACAGAATAGCATCTTTTATAGATCAGTTAAAAATAGAAAAAGAGAGAAGAAAAAGAGAGAGAAAACGCAGAGAACATTTGTGAAGAATTCATTAAGAAGAGTATATAAGATATCATATTATATCCTTCCGTGTGGACAATCGTTAATATGAAGAAACTAATATTTAGTTTAACAATAATCCTATGTGGCCCGCAGGTCAATAGCCAAAAGAGGAAGAGAGGAAAACGGTACTCAAGAGAGCCGAAAGAAGAGAAGCTGAGACTATTGCTCATATTTAAAAAAGTACCCACCGTTAGAATCAAAAAGGCGGGACTCCTGGGGATAGGTCAACACCGGAGTTCCAACCTCTGGATATATGTTACGTTGACATTGCCCAAAGCTCTTATCCTCTGTGTACTGTGCCAAAAGGAAAATATATATAATACAAAATAACACAATGACCATATCATCATATGATCCTACTAAGCTAATCTTTCCATTTGTAACAGATAACATATGATAATTACTTACATAATAAAATCAAGATAGTTTTCCTTAGTTGGGAAAGGCAGGATTCATTCATGGGACTAGTACCTTCCACAGAAATTCTTCCGAAGGACGCCTCACCATGATACAGTGGGCCAACAATAAAAACAGGCAATCTCCCAATACAGCCTACAAAGGAAACCGTGGGCAATATATCAATCCATTCAAAAGTAGTTACCCTATATTAGCAGACGACGCAGTATCACCAAACATACATAGAAACATAAGGTACAACACAAACTCAAATCCAGTCAAGGACTCGCCTCAAGCCATAAGACCCCTTAAATTGAGAATACAGGAACACTTACGTGCAATACGAAATGGTGATTACAAATATCCCATGACATCCCACATGCAAAAGAACCACCAAGGTGATAGCGCATTATGGTTTATGGGTATTGATCATATATCAGCCCATATGAGAGGGGGGAATTAGCCCTAAGAAAAACGAGGCAGGATGGATATGCAAATTACGTTGTGTTGAACTGGGCCACAATAGCGATGAGGAAATGCATTACTTCCTTTAAAAATGTAGAGGGGATGGTAATCAGATATGACACTCTGGATAAGGGTTGTATGCGAATAACAGGGCTTGCATGCACACGCAAATTGATGATTCTGTTCATACATCTTTATAAGGATTGGCCACAGTCATATTTATTTGCAATTGGATGACTGTTTGAGATATGCATCTATACAATGTTTTGGACTATGGTAATGCATATTATATATTTTTTATTTATCTTATTTTATCTTCTTTATTTTTTTCTTTTTCCTCTTCTCTCATCTCTTTTTTTATTGTTATTGTTTTTTGTGAAATTAAATTTCTTTATTATATTTTTTTCTTTTTCTTCACTCTTTCCTTATCTTTGGCTCTGACATGCGATAATGGGCACTTTAACCACCACCCATGACTAGGGTCAAAAATATATCGTTGACATTATTGGGAGTGCCCCCCCCCTCATCTTCTTTCTTACATCTACACTCTCTTTGAATATATGTATATATACCATTGGACATTGAATTTATGAATATATATATACTATTAAACATTTCACCACTCCAAGATGGCGGCTGTATCGTCTGGGGGTCATGATAAACTTTAAGTTATAACTAATTCTGATTTTTTAAGATCACTATCTATAAGATTGGTATATACTTATTACTATTACTAATCTAAGATCGAGTGTATGGAATATGTTGAAATATCCTTAAAGTTGGTATTTGGCAATTTTGTGCCGTCAGTCCGAGCCCATTATTTGGATATATATATTTTATATTAAATCCATCCGGAATAAATACATAATCTACTAGATATATGCTGCTTGTAACCGTAGTGTTCAGGATGAACGTCTATGCCAGTAGACCATAGATTTGTATTTTCCCTCTCGAACTATTGGCCACTACAAGATGGCGGCTATATTCGGTATCCCCGTGAGGTAGTGATTTTGACTTCCGGCAGGCTGAATAACATTGCAGCTGTGTTCAATTAGGATTCCAGCATGGGCTATTTAAAAGTAGCGGCGCGTGAACACATTACATATTGCCTTCGCATCACGGGAGGTTGTTCGAGATCGCCGCTTGTCTTAGCCATATTAAGGTAAGGAGGTACTTTGCATTGGGTCCGGTAGCTGTGTTGTTTTATTGAGCACACTCATTTGTGAGTGTGGGGGGGTTTAAATCTTACCGTAAATCCTACAATACGTGATGGATTGTCTGATGGGATCGAGGTATGCCTATATGCTACCTTGGGTCTTAAGGTGCGTCTTTTCCGGTGGGAGTTAAGTGCACTAAAAAAATTTTTTAATTTGAATTGGGTTCTAATCGCTTTAAATATTATTATTTTTCACAGGCACGTTCCTCTATATTTAAAGATCAAATACATGCACCGCCGATGGATGATGGTGTGTAGATTCAAGAGACTGTAGTTAGGCACTCTCATGTATTGAGTATAAACTATTTTCGCCCTGTTACTTTCTGAACGGGGATACATTAGATCCAGTGTTCGGATGTAATACTGAACAGTTATTGCTGGAAGTATTTCCATGGATTTCATGCTGTTACTGATGGCAATCTTTTAGGGTTATCATGGATTACAGCTTGAGGCGAGTCCTTGACTGGATTTGAGTTTGTGTTGTACCTTATGTTTCTATGTATGCTTGGTGATACTGCGTCGTCTGCTAATATAGGGTAACTACTTTTGAATGGATTGATATATTGCCCACGGTTTCCTTTGTAGGCTGTATTGGGAGATTGCCTGTTTTTATTGTTGGCCCACTGTATCATGGTGAGGCGTCCTTCGGAAGAATTTCTGTGGAAGGTACTAGTCCCATGAATGAATCCTGCCTTTCCCAACTAAGGAAAACTATCTTGATTTTATTATGTAAGTAATTATCATATGTTATCTGTTACAAATGGAAAGATTAGCTTAGTAGGATCATATGATGATATGGTCATTGTGTTATTTTGTATTATATATATTTTCCTTTTGGCACAGTACACAGAGGATAAGCGCTTTGGACAATGTCAGCGTAACATATATCCAGAGGTTGGAACTCCGGTGTTGACCTATCCCCAGGAGTCCCGCCTTTTTTGATTCCAACGGTGGGTACTTTTTTGAAATATGAGCAATAGTCTCAGCTTCTCTTCTTTCGGCTCTCTTGAGTACCGTTTTCCTCTCTTCCTCTTTTGGCTATTGACCTGCGAGCCACATAGGATTATTGTTAAACTAAATATTAGTTTCTTCATATTAACGATTGTCCACACGGAAGGATATAATATGATATCTTATATACTCTTCTTAATGAATTCTTCACAAATGTTCTCTGCGTTTTCTCTCTCTTTTTTCTTCTCTCTTTTTCTATTTTTAACTGATCTATAAAAGATGCTATTCTGTTCATGGTCTTATGTAAATAGTATGTGATGTACATTGGTTTAAATATTGTATATTAATGTCAAATTAGGTGTTTGTTTTTAAGATAGAAGTTTTGTTAGTAGTTATGTGTTGAGTAATTGTTATACGTTGAGTATAATATTAATGTGATTCTCTGTATATAGCTGTCCTGTCTTTAAAGTTATTTTTCTTGCACATTAGATGTACATACATAGTGTCTGAATGTGTTTGTGCATATAGATGTATGTGATGTCCTTTTATATATATATATATATATATATATATTTATATATATATATTTATGTACATATATATGTTTGTCAAATTTACAGCCCTGAAGAAGTCCATCATATTACAATAGTTGTTACTCTATGCAAGTGAAACTACAGAGCACTGCAAATATTTCTGACAAGCTAAGTCGCACAGTCCCATTGTTACGGGAACTTATTTTTAGGTTTCACACGTGACAGCGCATGCGCTGTCGCTTGCAAGACAGTTTGTTTAATTACAGGGGGCTTAGAGCCCGCCCATTGCTTACCATTAGTTGGCTTTATCATCTCTCTCATTTCCTTGTTTCTCTTTGGTCAGCGCGTGCCAGCTACACTTTCTCTTCATGCGTTTGTCCCTCCCCTGGAGCATGGCCCATCAACTCTTTCTTCCCCAATGTCCTTCTACTGCTTGTGCTTTCAGAGCTATTTTTTGGTATTTTAATTGCAGTCCACCAGAAGAGGTCACGTGTTGTGAGCGTTCTCTCTACCACCTGTGCCCTCCCACATTGTTGCTATTGTATTGTTGTTGCTGCTGCTTTTCCCATCCCCTGCCCCTCTGCTGCGTTGTGTTGCTTGCCCCGCCTTCTCCCTCATTGCGCTGCTTACCCCTTCCTCCTCCCTCATTGCGCTGCTTACCCCTTCCTCCTCCCTTATTGTGTTGCTTTCCCCATCTCCTGCCCACTCCTGCATGGGTCGCTTGACTCAGTCACCAGTATATAGAAGGCCAGGGAGAGGGATAGTGGGTCCTTCTCCCAGGTCTGAAGGGTAGAGAGGTGCTTCCACCTTATGGAAGAGAGACAGGAGGGATGCGTCCTCCCAAATTGCTTCATACACACACAAAGTATCCCACCTAATATTTTAACGCGGTGCTGTGTACTAGTGTTGTCAGGTAGAACTCTGCCTGCCTAGAGGCGGGGAAGGAAAGGGTTCCTTTTCTTTAAATAACCCTTACACACTCGAATAGTGTCATGCTTCATCATCGAGTTCACCCCGACTTCTGAAGGTTAGGGTGGGCTCGACCATATTCCAGGGAGCACTTGAAGAAAAAAGACCAGGGGGCATAAAGATTAAAAATCCTCTGGCTTACTCCAAGGTATCCCTTTATTGGTGGAGTAGTCGGGGATGTTAAAAAGAATATAAGGGGGGTATTAGGATATAATGGTCCTATGACCCTATACCGACATGTTTCAGCCCTACTCTATGGCCCAGAAAGGTCTGGGGCTTTCATCAGGGTGATTAGAATCACCTCCCTGGTGTGTTTGCTCTGCGCGGTATCTTGATCATACAAATAAGATGCATGTAACTAACTGCATCTTGGGGCAAAGTGTATACTTGCCCTTCTAGTTATTTTTTTCTGTTTACTCTTCGAGTCCAACCTGTAATTAAAAAGGCCATATACATACTGGTATTCATACTATTTTCTCATATTACGAATGGACAGTGCATTATATTGAATCTCAATGTGAGATTGTATATGGTGGCATGCATCACCCAGTGCACGCTTGCATTGTGGAAACGTTAGCCACTCAGTTATCATTAAAAGGGTTCCTGAATCTGAGCCTCTCTCATCAGGTCTCCCATAGTCATACACATGTTGAGTGCCCACTAATTCAGCGAGAACTGTTGGTGTATCACTCATATATCATATCATTTCAATCATAATACCCTTAGCAGTGGATACCTATTGGTGATACAAACATCCGTCCAATCATAGTATAGGGCTGAAGAAGCCCTCGTTTGTCAAAACATGCCTTGTGTGCGAGGTATGTTGTATTATCGTTTACGATTCACATAAATCAATCATGCGGTAGAGACACACATACATGCTGCATAATCTCACTCACCCGTTGGTGTTGAACTTATCGTCTCTCGGGAGAGCAAGGAGACGAGGGTTGCCCTGTAGTCACACTTTTTGTATTTAGAATGGTATTAGAGGGGGGGAAAGAAGAACCAAAAGTGAGGCCGAGTTACAGCATTCACTAGTTGTGACACACACCTTATCTTTGATCCAATGTGCATTCATGCAGGGACCTACTTTGTCATGGGCCCTACCCTGCTGCCATTCCTATTTGGTTCCGCTGCTCCCGGCTTGTGATTACCAAGTGCCGGTGAGCGCGTGTTTTTATGTGCAGTCATGCAGCAGCTGCTGCTGATCAGATCTACTGACCTGCTCATGTCGGGCGATGTAACGTCAACGTGACATTCAATTGATTGGCCAGAGGCATTCTGGAAAGGTGTCTCGCAAAGCCACCTGATCTTAGCAGGACTACAGAAAGTCCATGGATTCATGGGAATTGTAGTTATGTTTATTTTATGTGAACGCCCACACTGGAGGTCCTGAAAGGGCGTCCAGCACAAGGACGTCCAGCATAGCCGCCTGGTCTAAGAGGGACTACAGAAGGCCCATGGATTCATGGAAATCGTAGTTCTGTTTATATTATGTGAACCCCGGCACCAGAGGTATTGCCGTATGGAGGGCATCAGTGCATGGCAAGAGCGAGAAAGATCATGATCCTCCAACTCGCCCGTTGACTTTGTACAAAATTGATGTGTCTGAAGTGCTACTTTTGGGGACTTCATCCTACTTGGTTGGAGAACCGTATGGATGTATTGTTCTAGTGTGCCTACACATCCCATATGAGGTTGTGACAGGTATGTTTAATAGTGTTGTACACGTTGGTGTATCGAAGTATAATGTCTGAGTATCTGTAGTATTGGGGCATGTCTTATATGTTGTCACTACTTCTGGAAGTGATATTAACCCTTGTATCAATATGTGACATGCTTTGAAGGAGAGATTGGAATACGCCCTTCAGTTTGGAGACAGCTGACTCGAAGGGATCTCATCGTTGAGTCCTGATCTATGCGTATTAAGACTGTTGACCCATCGTTGTTCCTTTTCCAGTAATATATATGTTTGTCCAGTGCAGTAGATACATTTTTTAATCACCGTCCATTTCATATCTTGGTCAGTGTGTCCTTTCTCTACGTAATGTGCTATTAGTTTTGTGGATGTCCTTTTACATCGTATAGTACTTTGATGTTCACTTATATGTATTTTTACCTTTCTGGTTGTCATCCCTATTTAGCGATGACCACAATGGCATGTGATCATATAAATGACGTTGTTGCTATTGCAATTAGTGTGATATCTCTGTTCCCATGGAGTAGGAAGGCCTAGGTCGACTGAATTGGATTGTGTGGTAAATGGACATATAGTACAGGAACCACATGAAAAATGTCCTTTGACTCGCGGTTGGTCCCATAGGGTGAGTTTTCTCTTGTGGGCTTTTGCAGCTGTTACTGTGAACCAGTACATCCCTTATGCTCCTATTCCGTTTAAATGAGAAAAGGTTTTTTTTGATGGACAATTGGTTCAAAGGGAGAATGTGCCATTTTTTGTTTATTATTCTTTTAATGGTATTTGAGGAGTAGTGACACATATCAGTGAATTGGTTTCTTCCTTTTCATTGGTTTCCAGCAGTGCCGATCGTGGAGTATTGCGGGTCCTTTTCTGCGCTTGTTCGATGATCCTCTTCAGTTATGCCTTCTCTTTTAGTTTTTTTGTCAGTTTCTCTGATTCTCCTTTGAAACTGTGTAAGTCCGAGCAGTTTCTTCTGATCCCGAGGTATTGTCCCACTGGGAGATTTTCTCATAGAGATCATGTGTGGGCACTGTTAAAGTGGAGCAAGCTGTTGCGATCAGTTGGTTTTGTGTATAATGTGCTTTCAAGTTTGCCATTTCTAGCTATGTTGTTTACATCCAGAAACGAGACCATGTTGGTGTTGGTGGTCATAGTAAAGCATATGTATGGATTAAGTTGGTTTAACCATCCCTTAAAACCTTCAGCGCTTTTTTCATCCCAATGCCATATTACAAGGATGTCGTCTATGTAGTGGTGCCACAGATGTATCTCATTTTGGTAAGGGTTGTTCAGCCAGATGTTCTCTTCCTCCAACCAGTTCATATACAGGCAGGCTAAGCTTGGGGCGAATGTGCTGCCCATGGAAGTTCCGTGTCATTGTAGGTAGATCTGATTTTCAAATTTAAAGAAATTTTCTGTCAGTGCTAGATGTGCTAATGTTGTAATCCAATTGATAGGTGCTTGCCAAACCCAATCTTGGGCCTGTAATAGGTTGGATACTACACAGAGGCTTTCATCCTGTGGAACTCGTGTACAGGGCCTCCACGTCCAGGCATATCATGGTTTCTTGTGTAGGGTCGTGCTCCACTTCAGTTAAGATGTTAAGAAGATGATTAGTATCCTTAATGTAGGATTTGATTTTAGTTACTAGAGGGCGTAGGAACCAGTCAGTGTATTGAGAAAGTGGCTCTAGGAGCGAGCCTATGCCCGACACGATGGGTCTACCTGGTGAGGGTAATCTTCCTTTATGCTTTTTGAGTATTGTATAGAACTGAGGGGTTCTTGGTTCAGAGGTGTTTAGAGATTCATGTTCTTTTTCGATATCCTCCCTCTTTCTAAGGCTTCACCCGTAATGGTCTTGATGGTAGGTTGTAGACGTTTGGTCGGGTCTCTTTGTAACGTGGTATAGTGTCTGGTGTCTGACGAGGTTCAAGCAAGCTTCCCTGTATCCTTTCTGGTCTTGGATGACAGTGGCTCCGCCTTTGTCTGCTGCTTTTATCACTAGATTGGTTTTCTCGCTGATAAACTTCAATGCCTCTTGTTCATTTTTGCTGAGGTTATGGAAGGTGTCTCTCCTCTCGTTTTTCCATCTTCTTGATTACTGCCTCTTCAAAAGCAATTCCCTCTGGGCGCATCATGGAGGCTGGTGAATTAAATCTGGATTTTCTCATGATATTCGTGTATCCATTATCTGTCTCTGTCATGGTGTTTCCTTGGAAAAAGGTTTTCACTCGGATTTTCCTGAAAAATTAATTCAGTTTGCATCTGGTCTTTAATTTGTCCATGTTGGTGGTGGGGACGAACCCAAGGCCCTTATTCAGGACTGCTAGTTCACTGGGTGCGAGTTCTTCATCTGTAAGGTTCATTACAAGGTCTACAGGCTGCTCGGGTCTGCTTGCTGGTCCCTTGTTTGACTCCTTGTGTTCACTCCTTCCGTTCCCACGTAGTCCCACTGAATTCTCCTTGCACCTCACCTGCCCAGTCTTCCTCATCTGCCACTTTGCCCTAAAAAATATTGTTGGTTTTGATTTGGCTCAAAGTACGGCATGTTTTGGAATTGTGGGGGGGGGCCTTGAAAGTGTTGGGGGGTGTACTGCACTGGCCAAAGTAGCATCTGTGGTGGGGGGTACATGGGAATGGGATATGCACCCCTTCTGTGCCTTTGTTTTCCTCGCCAGCTCCTGGTTGAATAGTCACTGGACCAATCTTCTTGCTCATAGTACGATGATCCAGAGTCAACCCTGTTCGATGACTCTGCTTCTGAGACATATTGTCTCCTGTAGTCGGCTCTGGTGTACGGATATACCTTTTCATGGGAACATTTCTTCAGATCTTTCTGTAGTTTGCTGATCTTGCTCTGCATGAGGTAGTCCTTGTGTTCACTGATCTCTTTGTTTATTTCACCCAGTTTTTTCTTGAAGACTGTGATCTTAATTTGGGTGTTGAGTGAGTCTTCGCTGGCCTTTATCTTAATCAGCAAAGCCTGTGATAACCACTTCGCTGTGATGATGATCAGAATAAGCCAGTCCCTTGAGCATCTCCATGCTATGAGCGACAATTCTTTTTTGAAAATGGGGTCTTCCATGAAAATTCCGGGTTTGTTGGTGACCAATAACCCTGTTGGAGCTGCGTTGCCTTGCTTGACTCAGTCCCCAACCCTAAAAATAAAGCATTATGACGCAGCCAGGGTTAGCTGCATCATTGCGCTTTATTCCCTAACTTTCAGCCATGTTGCACAGTAGTCGCACTGCTGTACAACATGTCTAGAAGACATTGAGAAAGGCAATAGTTTATGCATAGGTGATAGGTATTACCTTTGCTAATGCTTGTACACAAAGGGCCAGATGTACGACCATTCAGTTTAGCAAGTCGCAAATTGTGCAGAATTGCGACTCGCAATTTGCAACTCGCTAAACTGAATGTACAACAGTGTCTCAAACACTGTTTGCGAGTCCCAATGGGGTCGCACATTGCATGCCTCATCAATATTCATGAGGCAAGCACAATTTGCGGCCCCATTGGGAATGGCTAGCACTTACAGGGATGGTGGCCGGGATGCATTTAAAAAAGAAAAATGAAACTTTTCAGTTTCATTTTTTAAGGGCAGGCAGTGGTCCCTGGGACCACTGCCTAAAATATTTTTGAACCCATTCACAAAGGTGAAGGGGTCCCTTGGGGACCCCTTCCCGTTTGCGAGTGGTTTACCACCTAATTGAAGTAGGTGGTAAACTGCAAGTGTTTTGCGACCGCAAATGCGGTTGCAAAACAATAGTACATTGGTGTTAGAGTCGCTATTAGGAAGGGACTCCCTTGGCACGCCCCTTCGTAATAGCGAGTTGCAAATGCTATTTAGCGAGTCAGTGACTCGCAAAATAGCGTTTGTACATACTACCACCGTTTTTAGGTCGAGCCTCGAGTAGCGCGCAAGCGCTGCCCTGGCGAGACTAAGTAAGGGGGTTTCAGAAGCTGACCACACGCTCGTGCGTCGTGGCCTTTTTCGGGCGGTTACGCGCGAGCAAAAGGCCATGGTGCACGAGCGTGTGGTCACGCCTGCTGCTCGCAAGCGCACGCGACGTCAGCTTCATTTTTTTTATTTAACTTTCAGCGCGAGGCGCGCGCAACACTCGCGTCGCCTCCCCGCGCGTGCCTTCAAATGCTTGTATTTTCTGTCGAAGGACCATGGCAAAGGCTCCTGTTACTTTTCTGTAGCCCCCCCTTGCAATGATGTTTTGAAATGCATTGACTTCGGAGCGGCTTTGTTACCAGCAGACACTCCACAGCCCAGTCTCTGACGTGGCATTTCCAGCGCTTCCTTAGGAAACGGTAGCGAAGGACGGGGCTCGCATGGAAAGTTTACGAGGAGCCCTGATCCCAGGGATTTCGTTTTTCCACGAAAGCTTATGTATGGTGTGTCTGCCTAATCACTCCGAATAGAAGCTGATTACAGCGGGGACTGCTCGCTGGCTTTTACGCGCTCTCTCTCGCAGCTCCTGGTTACAGCCCCTCCTTCTCTTTGGCTCTGCAGCGCTTTTCATAACAGGGCTCACGAGTGAGCACTGCTCCCATATCAAGGACAGGCGAAAGTTGCACTTTTCGCTCCTCTGGGTTCCCCGCCGGTTTCCACAGTACATTGTGCTTTTCTGTATTATTTACTGCTCTGGTTTGTGTCTTCACATGGAACATTGAGGCTCAAGGGAGAACACGCTGGTTTCTTTTTATTATTATTCGAAAACAAAGAAGGCCCCATAGGTCCTCTGCTGGTCCGGCATGGAATAAAATTGCCACCATGATGCCAGTGCCTTTTCTCGTGTGAAGCGATGACGGCGTGATGCCTCCAAGAAGGTCAGCATATCTTGTAGGTGTTTCAGAGGTATCTCTTGTTGGTTTCAACAGATAAGTCTTGAGAAGAAAATGCAGGCGGAAATTCAGCTCACAGCGGACTGGCTAGGCTTGGCACCTCAGCCGTGGGCTGGGTTGGAACTAGCCGTGAGAACAGGGAAATTGAAGGTGGGGCAAGACTTAAAAAGCCCTGTGGTCGGAGATTGACTTTGTCTTCTAAACCTGTAGGCTTCGCACTATTTGTTGACAATAAACCAGAGAGGATATCTTGCGTGTTTAGGATGCATTATGTTTGGTGGCATTTCTAAGGTGCACGAGTTAGCAATGCCGCAGACTGTTACTACCGGTGTCTGATCCTCCACTTAGGTGTAGGCTGAGCGAGCGGTATTTGCGAAGCTAATTTTGGTTGTAGATACCTATGATTGAAGGTGACCAGTCATGGCGCTGTTCTATTGCCTGCAAGACTGACTCCTCAAGGCTCAGTCTTCGGAGCATTGTTCCCCTCCTCACTCCTGCATAGCACACTACACGCTCCATTCCTTTGAAGCTAGGATTGCGCCAAACAAATGGAGATACATATTTGACTAATTGTATGTATAAAAAGTGCTTAAATGAGTCCTGTTCTGAACTACTGGAGCCTCACCTCGCAATCTTTATGAACAATTTTAATTAGGTAAAAGCCTGCCACCGCAACTATTAAATTCCCTATTGTGAAGGCAGGACCATTAGAATAGTTTGGGGGTCTGCTACTTCTCGCAGCCCATCACCAACAACACACATATGCTGATATCTCAAAGCCTGGATGCTTGCCATGTGAACTTGTGCGGTAGTCACACTTAGGTAGAACCTGCAGGCTGAGCAATTCATGAATACCTTGGTGCTCAGGGCCTTATCTTAGCTTTTGTGCTTCAATTTCATAACTAATCACTTCTGATCTGGACATGCGCATATGTGGTTGTGCCAGTGCCTGCCCTCCAGCAACTGCCAAGGTTGGAATGCTGTTGGTTAGTACTGTGACAATACCAGTCTAACGTTCCACACTACCATTGAGAAAGGACTGCAGGGTCGCTGGGCAGTCTAAAATATATTATTTACGTTGTCTATCGAAAAATGAAGAGGAACTAATATTGGGTGGGTTCCCAGGAGGCTGCCCCTTTTAGGTCTCGGCCTGCACCAGCGCTTGCGCTGGTCTGGCCGACAGTTTTAGTAAGCGGGTTTTGGAAGTGCAAACACTGGCTTTCGGCTGGCAACCAGCTTGAGTTCACGATGGCGTGCACGCGCGCAGCTGCCATGTTTCCTATCTCTTCCTCATTTCCTCGTCATGGCTCATTAACTCTCTGGACTCTGATGTTTCAATCGCAGCAGCAGCTCACATTACCAACTGAGGGCCCTGGACTACAGTCACATGAAAAACAACAGCGATTAGCATTGAAATGCAAGCTTTTTTTTGTCTAGTTAGAAATATTGCTTCGGTGGGTTGATTTCACCTTATATCGCTATTTGTTTTATATTGGGAGTCACAGACTAATTACCAGTATTTTTGTCTCACTCTTTTTTTTTATAGTTATTCGCACAAAGCTATATTTAAGGTTACTTTTTCCGCGTCACTTCTTCACTCTATTTAAACTCCACACCCCCCACTCTTATTGTCGCTCTCCTTCTCTCTCCCCTCTCTAATTCTCTCTCTACTTAATTAACTCTCCCCTCTCTATCTTTTTTAGCCTTTCATTCTCTCTCACCCCTTTATCTGTTTCTCTTTCAAACTCCTTCATTCACTCTCTCTCCCCTTCTTTCTCTCTCTCTATCCCGCTCCACTCTTTATTCTGTGTACACCCTTTCTCTCTCTTTCTCTCTCACCACCCTCTCTAATTGGGCATTATATCTTCACTCTATCTCTCACTCGCCAACACCACAGCATCACTCAGCATAACCACAGCATCACTCAGCGCAACCACAGCATCAATCAGAGCCAGCACAGCATCAGAGCCAGCACAGCATCACTCAGCACCAACACATCTCTCAACGCCATCACAGCATCACTCAACGCCATCACAGCATCACTCAACGCCATCACAGCATCACTCAGTGCAACCACAGCATCACTCAGTGAAACCACAGCATCACTCAGTGAAACCACAGCATTACTCAGCATAACCACAGCATCACTTAGCGCCACAACAGCATCACTCAGCGCCACCACAGCATTACTCAGCAGCACCACAACATCACTCCGCGCTACCACAGCATCACTCAGCACCACCATAGCTTCACTCAGCGACACCACATCATCACTCAAGGCCAACACTGCATCACTCAGCACCACCACATGATGACTCAGGATGACTCAGCACCACCACAGGATGACTCAGCACCACCACAGGATGACTCAGCACCACCACAGGATGACTCAGCACCACCACAGCATCGCTCAGCACCACCACAGCATCGCTCAGCACCACCAACAGCATCGCTCAGCACCACCAACAGCATCGCTCAGCACCACCACAGCATCGCTCAGCACCACCACAGCATCACTCAGCAACACCACAGCATCGGTCAGCACCACCACAGCATCGGTCAGCACCACCACAGCATCGGTCAGCACCACCACAGCATCGGTCAGCACCACCACAGCAGCACTCCGCAACACCACAGCATCACTCAGCACCACCACAGCATCACCACAGCACCACCCCAGCATCACTCAGCACCAACACAGCACCACTCAGCACCAAAACAGCAACACCCCAGCACCACTCAGCACCACCACAGCACCATCCCAGCATCACTCAGCACCAACACAGTACCACCACAGCATCACTCAGCATCTCCACAGCACCACCACACCACCACTCAGCACCACCACAGCATCACTCAGCACCACCACAGCATCGGTCAGCACCACCACAGCATCGGTCAGCACCACCACAGCATCACTCAGCACCACCACAGCACCACCCCAGCATCACTCTGCACCAACACAGCACCACCACAGCATCACTCAGCAACACCACAGCATCAGTCAGCACCACCACAGCACCACTCCGCACCACCACAGCATCACTCAGCATCTCTACAGCATCACTCAGCACCACCACAGCGCCACCACATCATCACTCAGCACCAGCCCAGCACCACCACAGCACCACCACAGCACCATCCCAGCATCACTCAGCACCAACACAGTACCACCACAGCACCACTCAGCACCACCACAGCACCACTCAGCACCACCACAGCATCACTCAGCACCACCACAGCACCACCCCAGCATCACTCAGCACCACCACAGCACCACCCCAGCATCACTTAGCACCAACACAGCACCACCACAGCAACACTGAGCACCACCACAGCATCACTCAGCACCACCACTCAGCACCACCACACCACCACTCTGCACCACCACAGCACCACTCTGCACCACCCCATCACTCAGCACCAACACAGCACCACCACAGCACCACAACAGCAACACCCCAGCACCACTCAGCACCACCACAGCACCATCCCAGCATCACTCAGCACCAACACAGTACCACCACAGCATCACTCAGCATCTCCACAGCACCACTCAGCACCACCACACCACCACTCAGCACCACCACAGCATCACTCAGCAACACCACAGCATCGGTCAGCACCACCACAGCATCACTCAGCACCACCACAGCACCACCCCAGCATCACTCTGCACCAACACAGCACTACCACAGCATCACTGAGCAACACCACAGCATCAGTCAGCACCACCACAGCACCACTCCGCACCACCACAGCATCACTCAGCACCACCACAGCGCCACCACAGCACCATCCCAGCATCACTCAGCACCACCACAGCACCACCCCAGCATCACTCAGCACCAACACAGCATCACTCAGCACCACCACAGCATCACACAGCACCACTCTGCACCACCACAGCATCACTCAGCACCACCACAGCATCACTCAGCACCACCACACCACCACTCAGCACCACCACAGCACCACTCAGCACCACCACAGCACCACTCAGCACCACCACAGCATCACTCAGCACCACCACAGCATCACTCAGCACCACCACACCATCACTCAGCACCACCACAGCATCACTCAGCATCACTCAGCACCACCACAGCATCACTCAGCACCACCACAGCACCACTCAGCACCACCACAGCATCACTCAGCACCACCACAGCATCACTCAGCACCACCACAGCATCACTCAGCACCACCACAGCATCACTCAGCACCACCACACCACCACTCAGCACCACCACCACAGCATGACTCAGCACCACCACCACAGCATGACTCAGCACCACCACCACAGCATCACTCAGCACCACCACAGCATCACTCAGCACCACCACTCAGCACCACACCACCACTCAGCACCACACCACCACTCAGCACCACACCACCACTCAGCACCACATCACCACTCAGCACCTCCACAGCACCACCACAGCATCACTCAGCACCACCACACCACCACTCAGCACCACCACTCAGCACCACCACAGCACCACTCAGCAGCACCACCACAGCACCACTCAGCAGCACCACCACAGCACCACTCAGCACCACCACAGCACCACTCAGCACCACCAGAGCATCACTCAGCACCACCACAGCATCACTCAGCACCACCACAGCATCACTCAGCACAACCACAACAGTATCACTCAGCACAACCACAACAGTATCACTCAGCATCGCCTTTGCACTAGTACACCACCACATCATCACTCAGCAAGACCTAAGTATCATTCAGCATCACCTCAGCATCGTCTCAGCACCAGTCATCACCACCACCACTACCACCTCAACATCACTCAACACCACCTCAGCATGCTCTCGGAATCTGCCATCTGTTGATTCTCCCCTAGCGTCTGGCCGCTGCTAGTGTTATAATACAGGTACTAGTTCACAACCTTCAACCTCCAATTGTTTATGCCCCCTCAAAAAAAACTTTAACAAACAACCATTGGAATAGGCAAAAACAAGTTGCCAGCATTGCAAGAACAAAAGAAAAATGAGGAAATTTTTTATTGTACATACATTTTTTAATATGGTCGTTCTGTTGGACATAATGCCTTTTTGGTCATATATAAGGTAACAAAAATGCTTCTGGCACTTTTTTATTACAACTTTTCAGCATGCTGCACAGCAGCCACACTTCTCTACAGCACAGCTTGAAGACATTGGCAAAGTCAATAGCTCTGCCTAAACACTTATAAGGCCCCAAAGGCGAGACCTATTGGCTATGCCAATGCTTGTTGTGTTAGCAAACGGGTTGATGTCCCTTTTGCGACCACAAAAAAGTGTCGTTCATCTGGGCCAAAATGTGTTAATGTTGTTTGAGTGGTCTTTATGAATTCCCAGTGTTTACATACAAGGAAATGAGAGAACAAGAGAGATGAAGTGAATTATCCAGGATGACACAACTGGTCATGAATTTTTGCTGTACAGGGATCGAGTTTCTCATATTAATGACATCAGAGAAGCCAAGCACTGATAATGAAAACAACGACTCAACTGTCACCTGTTCCCTCTGTGGGTTTGAGAAGTTCGTTGTGTTGTAAGGTTTGTCACTATTACTCTCGAGGAGCAGAGCAAATTATTGCTGGCAAGGTCACCGGGTCTTCATTCATGCCTGGAGGTGCTGCAAACATCACACCACCAGGGATTTGTCCTGTGCACACACCCAGAGCAGAAGGTGGAAGGAAGGCCAGTTTAGCGATGGCAGCGTCAAGCACCCGGAATCTTTGTCGTGGGCAATGGTGCATCAGCGCCAATGCAGTTGCACACCTGGGGCCATATTATAGAAGTACCCCAGGGGCGCAACGGGCATCCCCCCGGTGCACTTTGGTATTACAGAAGGGGCTGCAGATGCTTGTGCGCCCCCTTCTGAAATACTGAAAGCGCTGGAGAACATACAGATGGGGTGGGCTTCTGCTCATTATGAGCTGAGCTGCTTTGAGGCTGACTGGTTGCAGTATCAGTCATCCGAATACAAAGCAACACAGTTTACACCAGTACATATACACAGGCGAAACATTGCCTCACCAGTACATGTGCCCCTAGCAGCGGGTGCTGGTTGCCTTTTACAGCAAGAGGCATTGCTCCAATCACAGGAGAGCGCACGGGTATGTGTCCAGCACTGAGGGAGGCCAGGCAGCTGATACCATGTGTTCCAGAAACATATCTTCTTGGAATAAACAGTGCTTGTAGAGATGGGTAAGTTCACTCCTTTGGGTCAGCAGATCATGAGTAGGCGGATGATGTGTGTCAGAAACGCTACCCCTGAAATCAGATGAATGGACGTGCCCACAGAGGGAGTGCACCAATAACAGCAGCTCTGAATTGACAGTGCTGTTTATATTAATAATTGTTAATCATAGCTGAATCAGTAGAGTGCGTAACATTTCTTAATGAGAGCTTATAAGCTATTAAAGTGTGTTACCTGGACCTCTACTGATGCACAGAGCTTTTTCATCAGTTCACCAGTCTGTGTGTTCTCAAAGCCACTGGTGCATACTCTTGAGGTGAGGTCAGCAGGTGAACACTTTCAAAAACTTTATCAGGGTGTATTCAACAGAATTACACTGAGCTTCTTATTCTTCTGTGAGTTACACGTTTTTGGGCTTCTATTGATCGCTAGAGGACATGGACCTCACCACTGAACTGAAAAGACAAGTGTGGAATGTTCCTAACAAAAGGAAAACAGACACTAACACAAAGCTTAACCTCCACTTAAACCTTCACCTTAGTCCCAGCTGAATCCCTGCCCCTAACAAAACCCCAGTCAGTGCCGCTACAGAATCCTAGAGAAGCACCTACTAGTACAAGGAAGTTGTTGCCAAAACATTTCCGGATCCAGTGTGCTACCTGGGGGGAATTCAGACGGTGGGGAATCTGCAGTTAATGTATCCATTGGAAAACCAGGTTGGCCCTGCTCTGAGCTTTTTGCTGGGCTGAAAATGGGTTCAATAGGAACTTGTGGTAGAGGTATCCAGCCTAGTGGCTTTGTTCTTTGCTACATAATTCACCTCACTTTTTAACCGCAGGCATAACACTAATTATGTACATTGTTCAATCACCATGAAAGAGTTACAACACAAAGCACACCTATGTGCACTAACACTCCTGCTCAAAATCACACAGAGCCTATTAATACACCACACATTCAATCACATGCAACATCAGTCACTGAACATCTCTAAGTCCCAGCAAGAACCCAGCGCCTGGTGATTAGCCACGCTCTACAAATCTGAGTTGATTGACATTTGTGATATTACTTACAACACCAGTCACTCACCCTATTCAGGCACCAACAGCCTACTATTGCAGCACTTAATCGAAGTGCATCTCTAAGTACCTCCGCGTCCATTAATTAGTCAGTCACTTTATTATTAGCCACTTTAATCACTGTGACAGTCAGACACTCTCAAGACATAACTCACAATCCCCTCACCTGCAACCACTCACATTGACGACCCATTCACTGTTCTACCTCTTGCTACACTTTTTACCACTGTTTACTGCACCCCTTAGTTAGAGTAGTCAATAACGTCACCTAAGCTACTCACCTTTGGCCACTTAAACACTCACCAACAGTTATTTGGCAGTACCTGTCATCCAAAATACCCACCAATGGGACTTGTCAAGTTGCTTGAATCTTCCACTCACACAAGCACTCAACTGCAGCAACTCCCACTCAAGCCTGCTTGCCTATGCCATTCACTTTCCATCAGGTATTTAAAACACCACTCACCTACGTAATCAATAAAATTTCATTCATAATCATGCACTTGGCCGTCCACAAAATGTCTTGGCTGCTTTCGCATCATCAGTCACTTCCAAAACTGTCCCTTGCGACATAACTTGAACTGTCCGTGCGACATAACTTGCCTCAGCCATTTGTACCACTTATTCACTATTTCAGATTCAATAGCAGGCCACACTTCTCATTCACATCCCAGAAACTACTCCTCAACATCAGCTACATACAATAATCCCCATCCATTTAACAACACCGGCATTTAGCTGAAGGCGAGCTTGTTTTGACACAAATAAATAGCTATGTTTGTGTAGAGTGGAGCGAGTGAGAGATTAGTGCATCTGTGGCCATGCATACAGTCCTTGTGATATTCTGTAGTGTCCAAGCACTCATTGTGGTGACGGATGGTTATCTCTGGTGGTTGGTGGGCCACTTGGTCTGCCAGGTATGAGACAGAGACACATTTTTACTGTCTTCCTGAATACCAAGAGATTTTGGATGCTTTTTGGCTCTGCTAAGAGGGAATTCCATAGTTTTGCTACCTGTGCAGAACAGGCTTTACCGCTTGGGCAGTCAGCTGAGGTGCCAATCTAGAGCCGAGGTTGCTGGTCTGGGAGTATATTTGGAGTTTTACTTGTATGAAAGATGGGTCCTAGCAAGGTTGCTGTGGGCAATACAGACATATCTCACTGTGGGTAACCAGTGAACTGCAGCGAGGCGCTGGCGGAAGAGCAGAGCCTTCACAAACAGTTCATATGCACAATTAAAAGGGGACATCCCCGGCCTGATGATGTGAGTCTTCTGTTGGGAATCTAGATGAGTGGAAAGGAATCAGTGAGTCTGCATGGAAGAGAATGCAGTTCTTGTGATTTTTTTCATAGTGGGATGAGGGAAAGTTTGGAGTCCATATCGCTGGCAGGCTGCTGACTTTAGTCAATGCCACATATGTGGGCCTTATTCATGGGACCAGCTGGCTGTTGTGTGGTAGTTTTTCACCATTTCATGCAGCACAGCCTGCTCACCCATCCACTGACCACCGCTCATCAAAAATGACTTGAATGCTCACTCACTTCTCACTGCAGCCCTCGCCAATCATATCACTCAGAGATATATGATAACTCCTTGACACCACATCCCCAAGCCTCAAAATATCAGTGAGTCACACAAAACACTTATTTCTCTACTTGGAAGATCCCGAGCCACTTAAAACACCATTTGATCAGGTGACTCTCCATTAACTACTGGTAACCACTCACCATCACCCACGACCGATGCTAGCATCTTATAGATTACTTTAATCCCACCACAATTCAACTGCAGTATCTGATTCAACCACTCACAATACAACACAAAAGCTTAATTGCATGCCTCAACCACAGTTTAGCACAACGTGCCTGTCCTAGAGTCAGACATACCTTAACTCTCCCAGCACAAATCTCCACCTGTGGTGCCATCACTTAAACTTATAATTGCTCATTTACACCTGCCTCTCCAATGACACTCACTAGGGACCTGATTACTAGTCTGGTGGTCCAAGGACCACCAGACTCATGGTGGCGTGCGGGTGGCAGTCTAGCCACCGGCGGTCCAACTGCCCCATTACGAGTTGGGCGGTCGGACCGCCCTGGGACTGCCAACGACACCAGGGAACTGCCGTTCCCTGGAGTTGGCGTGGCAGTCAGGAGGCCGCAATATGCTTGGCAGGATCTCCACGGTCCGCCAAGTATATTACGAGTTTCCTCTCCTCCAGGGTTTACATGGATGTTCTTCCTCCACGTAAACCCTGGAGGAGAGGAAACAAAAGGGTCCTATGCTTGTGCATGCACACAGGGGGGCGTAATCTGGAGTAATTCAACCTCACCCTGAAGTCATCTGGGGATCATCTTGGAGTAATCACAATACCATCCTAGAGTAGTTTTTGTGTTGACACTAGAGTCACCTCATTTAAATATTTCACCCTAGACATATGCTTCAGGATGATTTGGGATGACTTCACCAGATAATTGCAGGAATAGCCCAGCTGAAGTCATCAGATGACTTTAGAATGACTCCTAGAAGATCTTCCTTTTTGACTTGGGAGCACATCGAGCATGGACCTGGGAAACTTGGCAGCTATGATGTCAGGACCGGAGGCTCCAAATATGCTCTATAAAAGCTTACTTACCACCAGCGGTGTTCGGACAAAATATTGAGTAAAAACTATTGAGATGCAGAAATAGCAAGTTTTTTATATCGTGATGCAACAAATATTGTGATGAAGGAATATCTTTGACAAGAATATCGATTTTCTACGGTAATATCGATGTTAAAAATATCTATGTTTTAAATGTAATTTACAAAAAAATAATTGTTAATAATATCGTTTTTTAAATTATTTTTTATGTATTTTAGTTTATGTTTTAATTTTATATGTTATTTGTCGGGTTGGAGGGGTATAGGGTGGGAAGTAAATAAATTATAATTAAATAATAATTACGTTTTTAATTATTATTTAATTGATAAGTATGTAAATTGTGTAATCAATTTTTTAAGTTATGTTTTAGGTGCGGGTTGTGGGAATTGTAGGGGTACACGGTGGTAAGCAAAATAATTTTCATTAATAATTAATTTTTAATTCTTAATGATTTCAATGATAATTATGTAAATTGTGTAATTAATTTATTTTGTAATTTAAGTTTTAGGTACAGGTTGTAGGGTTTGGAGGGGTACAGGGTGGGAAATAAATTAATTTTAATGAATTAATAAGACATGTTTAATTATTAATTATTTAATATCTCTAATCTTTAATACCATTATTTAATACCTCTCTGTATATCCTCTACCTCCACTCTCTGAATCATCCAAAACTCATTCTACTACTTTGATCTCCAAAACAAGCCATTCTACTACTATGATCTCCAAAATAACCCTTTCTAGACACTTCCCTTCTCTATCCCTCCTTGCATCACCCCAAACCTCATTGTACTACTTAGAACTCCAAAACAATCCTTTCTAAATTCTTCCATCAGGTATCCATCCTTAGACTCATCTGAGACATCATTTTACTACAAGGACCTCCCTAATCCATTTCTAGAGACTCCTCCATCTCTCTTTATCTCATCCCAAACTTCCTACTACTACTACTATGATCTCCCAAAAAATACTTTCTGGACTCTTCCCTCTTCTATCCCTCCATTATCCTTCTCCATCCAACTAACACACTCACATGTCCACCACTCAAATTAGATTATATTTCCCTATATAAATTCACCACTAATCCTTTTTGGGTTCCGGAGTAGCGTGCTACTCGCCAAAAAGCGTTCCCACACCTCGTCAGGGGTAGAAAGCGCTGTATAAATACAATTACAACTTAATTGATAATTGATTAGGTAAATTATGTAATTCATTTATTTTTCAAGTTATGTTTTGGGTGTGGGATTTATAGGGGTTCAGGGTGGGAAGTAAATTAATTATAATGAATGAATTAATTTAAATTATTAATAATTATTTAATTGATAACTTAGCAATTTGTGTAATTAAGATATTTTATTTAATTATATGTCAGGTGCCGGTTGTGTTTTTAGGGTTACAGGGTGGAAAGCAAATTAAGAAATAATTTATTGATAAATAATTATTATTTTACTATTAAGGGCCCGATTACGATGTCGTTAGAAAAGCATTCCTACCGAATCGGTTCTGAAATGCTTTCCGAACCAGTCGGATCGGGGGACTCCGACCGAGCGATTTGGATGCATCCGGATACGATTCGGTCAGACTCCCATTGACTTCAATGGGAGCCTGTGTTCCGAATGTAAACGCAGGCTCCCATTGAAAAAAGGGGTGGTTGGGGAAAGTCGTGCACCCTGTGGTGGGCACCCCATGGTGCCTGCCACACTGTGCATGCATGGGTATGGGAGACCCATGGGTACCCCCACGGGCCCGATTCGGAGGGCCCCGGGTGAAGAGGGGCCTGCTACGGCCCCCCCGAAGTCCGATTCCCACAGCCATTTCGTCTCGGCCAAACCGGAACGGCTGTCCGAATCGGTCATCGTACTCGCTCGTTCGGAAACCGTCTCCATTAGGCTGTACGATTCATCTCCGAATGTATCGGGCTGCCTAAATCCCATTCGGAACCAATTCAGACAGCCTGGACGGCTCCCTTGCATTGTACTTGGTCTTCCGGAAAGGTGACCGATTCAGTCAGACACAAGGCTTCTGAATTGGATTCGAACTAATCGAATGCCGTTTGGAGCTTTTCCTTAAGACATCGTAATCAGGCCCTAATTATTTAATTGATAATTATGTTAATTGTTAACTTATCATATATTTTTAAGTTATATTTTAGGTGTGTGTTGTTTATTTTGGAAAGGAATGGGGGAAGTTATTTAAGTAATCATAAATAAAATAAATTATTTTTTTAATTATTATTATTTAATATGTTAATTGTGTTAGAATTTGTTTATTTCAATTACATTTTAATTGTTGGCTGTTTGTGGGAATATAGTGTGTTTTTTTAAATTAAATTAATAATATTTATGTTAATTGATAATTATTAAAACTTGTAATATTTATGTTATTTTTTTATTCAGACATTTCATTTTTATATTTAGAATTTTATATATTGGGGTATTTAATATAGTTGTTAAAACATGTTATATGTTTGAAGTGAAGTACTCTCTCCATACTGTACCAGTGAATGTAGTTGGAATAGTAAATGTTACCCCTTCCGAGTCTAACACTTCCCCTACTGTTGCATCAACTGTAGTTTGTATAGTACATTTTACCCCTCCTATGCTTTCCCTACTGTTAGGCCAACTGGTGTGGAAATAGTAAATTTCACCACTCCTGGAGTCCAACGCTTTCCCTACTGTTTCACACACACTGGAGTGGGAATAGTAAGTTTTACCCCTCCAGAGTCCAATGCTTTCTCTACTGTTTCACACAGTGAAGTGGGAATAGTAAATGTGACCCCTTCTGAGTCCAACGCTTATCCTACTGTTGCATTGATTGGTGTGGGAAGAGTAAATGTAACTCCTCTTGCATCCAACACTTTCCCTACTGTTGTACCGACTTAGGTGGGAATAGTAAATTTAACTCCTCCTTAGGCCAATGCTTTCCCAACTGTTACACCGACTGGAGAGGGAATAGTAAATTTAACCTTTCCTGAGTCCAACACTTTCCCTACTGTTGCACCTACTAAAGTGGGAATAGTACATTTTACCCCTCCTGAGTCCAACGCTTTCTCTACTGTTGCACACACTAGAGTGGGAATAGTAAATTTTTCCTCCCCGAGTCCAATATTTTCTCTACTGTTGCACACAGTGGAGTGGGAATAGTAAATGTTACCACTCCTGAGTCCTACGCTTTCCCTACTGTTGCACTTACTGGATTGAGAAAAGTAAATGTTACAAACAAAATCAAGCAGTACTTATTTAGCACTACTTCTCACCCAAGAGGGTATCCAGGCGCTATGCTGCAATGTCAGTCGAAGAGCCAGGTCTTGAGTCCCTTTCTGAAGTGGGTCAGCGAGGGTGAAGTAAGGAGGTGGAGGGAAAGGGTGTTCCAGGACTTGGTGCGAAGCGGGAGAAGGAGCGTTCTCCGGTGTGGTAGCATCGGATGCGTGGTATCTGTGAGAGGGCGAGATGAGTGGAGTGGAGGTTCCTAGGAGGTAGGTGGAAATCCAGGCAGTAGTTCATGTAGGCGGGTCCTTGGTCATGGAGGGCTTTGTAGGCGTGGGTAAGGAGCTTGAATTGGCATCTCTTCTGTATGGGGAGCCAGTGGAGGCCTTTCAGGTGCTGGGCGATGTGGGTCCTCTTTGGCAGGTTGAGGATCGTCTGGAGTCTTCTCACGAGTTCGGTGTTGGTGCCTGCATAGAGTGCGTTCCCGTAGTCCAGTCTGCTGGTGATGACTGCCTGTGTCACAGTTTTCCTGTTGTCAATGGGGAGCCACTTGAAGACTTTGCAGATCATGCGGAGAGTGTGGAAGCAGGCTGAGGAGACAACGTTGCCCTGGCGTTTCATGGAGAGTTCACTGTCCAGGATGATGCCATGGTTACAGGTGTGGTCTTTCATAGTGGGGGTGGGTCCGAGTTCTGATGGCCACCAGGAAAGGTTCCAGAGGGAGGTGTGTCTGCTGAAGATCAGTACTTCAGTTTTGTCAGTGTTGAGCTTCAGGCAGTTGTTCTTCATCCAGGCTGAGACATTCTTCATACAGTTGAGGAAGTTGGTCTTCATAGTGGTGGGGTCCACTGAGAGCGAGCGGATGAGCTGGGTGTCGTCGGCATAGGAGACTATGTTCATGTTGTGGGTTCTGATTATGTCCGTGAGTGGTGTCATGTAGATTTTGAAGAAGGTTGGACTGAGAGAAGAACCTTGAGGGACACCGCAGATTGTGCTCTTGGGTTGAGAGGTAAAAGGAGGAAGACAGATACTTTGGGTGCACCTCGTGAGAATGGATGCCATCCATTTGACTGCGTCATCTGTGATTCCGATCTGTCGCAGTCGATCGATGAGTGTGTAGTGGGAGACGCTGTCGAAGGCTGCGGAGAGGTCGAGCAGGATCAGGGCGGCTGATTCTCCTCTGTCGGGTAGGGTGCTGATGTCGTCTGTTGCAGCAATCAGTGCTGTTTCAGTGCTGTGGTTGGCCCTGAATCCTGATTAGGAAGGGTCCAGCAGGTTGTTTCCCTCCAGGTGTTCAGTGAGTTGGAGGATTGCCTTCCCCATGACTTTGGCAGGGAAATGGGAGCAGAGAGATAGTAAGGTAGTTATGGAGTTCACTGGGGTCTGCCGATGGTTTCTTGAGGAGGGGTCTGATCTCTGCGTGTTTCCAGGCATTGGGAAAAGTGGCTGTGGCGATGGAGGTGTTGAGGATGGTGGTGAGCTGGTGGCTGATTTGTTTCTTCAGAGGTTGAACAGTCAGTGGGGGGCATGGGTTGGTGGGTGGATGGAGTTCATTAGAGTATTTGTGTTCGGTATACCGAGCTGTTCCCATGCGGTGAGCAGGTGGTCAGTGGCAGTGGTCGATGGGATGCTGAAGAGGTTGGTGCATTGAGGATTGAAGTTTCTGTAGATGATTGCTATATTTTTATGGAAGTGGTCGGCGAGGGTGTCTCAGAGTTCCTGTGAGGAGGGGATAGTGTTTTCAGTGGCTGACAGGCAGGTGAACTCTTTGATGAAGGTGAAGAGTTCCTTGGTTTGGTTGGCGCTGGTCTCGATCTGGTGTGTGAGGACCTCCTTGTCCGTGGCTTTTAGCTGGCGGTGGTAGTTGTTGAGGGCCGATTTGAAGGTGGCTCGGTCCGTGTTGTTCCTGCTGGTTCGCCACTTTCTTTACAGTTGTTTGCATCTGCGTTTCACCGTGCTAAGTTCTGGGTTGTACCAGCTAGGTCATTTGTTGGGTCTCTGCATTCTGGCCGATTTGGTGGGTGCGACTCGGTTGGCGGCACAGGTGATGCAGGCGTTGAAGTTCTCTACTGCCCGGTTCAAGCCTATGGTGATGTTGGGTTGGGTAGAGCTGAGGGCATCGGCTCGACGCAACTTGTAACCTGATAGCCCCAGAAAAAAAGTGGGCTCCTAAACGGGCTCAACCCTCAGCTCCTTGGTATTCAGAGGAACTTAGAACTCAAAAATGAGCATGTAAGCAATTAGAACGGGCCTGGCGTAAAAAGTATTTATGCGTCGACAAGGAATTGTATAAACACAGTCTTACTAATTACAAACAGTCACTACTAGAAGCCAAAAGAAACATTTTTACTCTGCAAATAGCTTCTGTTAAGTCCAATTCGAAAGAAATTTTTAAAACTCTTAAGAAACTCACCACCCTTAATGTCCCAAAGAGTCAGAGTAGTTTGGAATTTTGTGACAAACTAGCAGATTTCTTCAAACAAAAAGTAGAAATCATTTTTTCCTCGTTTACCCATGCTGACAAAAGGGTACAGGGGACGTCGTCTCTGGACAAAATGGAAAGCCCTGTCCATCCTTCAGTTTTAGAACACTTTACACCCATGGGAATATCGGAAACGATCAAATTTCTGAATTCCTATCGTTCTGGAGCCCCCACTGATCCATGTCCTGTGTGGGTCATTAAACAAATCCCGGACATTATTGGAACGGCGCTTACGCCCCTGCTGAATATAATACTTAGTTCAGGCATATTCTCTAAAATGTGGAAGAAGGCCTCTGTTCTTCCCTTGCTGAAGAAACAAACTTTGGATCCTAAAGATCCCAACAGTTATAGGCCAATTTCACGGCTTCCTTTCCCTGCCAAGATTTTAGAAAAGGCCATGAACATCCAGCTTAGTGAGTTTCTTCAGACTAACAATTCTCTAGACCCATCTCAATATGGGTTTAGAGCAGACCACAGTACAGAGGCTGCTCTTATAAAATCCACAGAGGAAATCAGAGAAGCCTTGGATCAGGGTGGTAATGCCGTTCTGATCCTGCTGGATCTGTCTGCGGCCTTCGACACGGTCCATCACAAAGTGTTGATGGACCGGTTGTCCGATATAGGAATAGAAGGACGAGCATGGAAACTTTTGCAATCGTTTCTATCTGACAGATCACAGACCGTGGATCTGGACGGCAATAGGTCTAAACCTTTCTCCCTCCCATGTGGGGTGCCACAGGGCTCGTCGCTTAGTCCAACGCTCTTTAATATCTATGTGGCGCCCCTGGCAGAGGTCATTAGATCCTTTGGTTTCCAGCTTACCTTATACGCCGATGACACTCAAATAGTGTTGTCACTGACGGAGGGGGTGGAAAAAGAAACAGGGGCACGCTTCCATAACTGTATGGCGGCCATTTCTGGGTGGATGTCCTCAAACGGTTTAAAACTTAATTCCAGCAAGACTGAGGTCGTAAAGTTTGGCAACAATCCACATTTGTGGACACCAGATTGGTGGCCGAAGACTCTTGGAACCTGCCCCCTACCTACTAAAAAGGCTAAAAATTTAGGGGTAGTGGTGGACAACAAACTCACCATGGGGGATCAAATAGGTAAGGTGGTCTCGGCCTGTTTCTTAGTTTTAAGAATCAAAAGAAAAATTATATTTTTTCTTACAGAAAACAGCCTAAAGACAGTAGTAACTGCACTAATAATGTCGCGCCTCGACTACTGCAATGGCCTATACCTAAATGTCCAGAAGCAACATATCAATCGGCTTCAGCTTGTTCAAAATGCTGCGGCCAGACTGGTGTCCGGAATCCCGAAATTCGTCTCTGTAAAGAAGGAACTAAGGCAACTTCATTGGCTTCCGGTCAAACAAAGAGTATGCTTTAAGGCACTTTGTACTGTCTTTAAAGCAATTAATGGAACAGGACCGGATTTCCTGGTGCCCAAATTCCAATGGTATGTGTCGGGCAGAATGTTGCGCTCCTCTGGATCTAAACAAGTTCGTGTCCTCCCAGTTAAGAAGGTGAACTGGGGAGGCAGGAGCTTTATTACTTGCGCCTCTCGGGCATGGAATGAACTGCCCTTTCACCTCAGGAATGCATCGGATCTTCTCTCCTTCAGGAAGGGATTGAAGACCTGGCTCTTTTCTCAGTAAAACATTTCTTTCACGTTTCCCCCAGTAGGCAGTGCTTAGCGAAAGGACACCCCAGGGTAACCGTGCGCTCTATAAGTGCGATTAACATAACATAACATTGGTGCTGAGTGACCTTGGTCCAGCTATGGAAGGGGGCGCTGTGGTGGTTGGGGGTGTTGCTGGGAGGTCCAGTGATGGTGAAGTGTATGGAGTGGTCTGTCCAGGTGAGTTCCGTGGTGTGGCTGTACCTGAATCTGTTACTGAACGTGAAGATGGTGTCCAGCGTGTTTTCTGCTTTGTGCATGGGGGCTGTGACGAGCTGCTTGATGCCGGTGTTTTCCATTGATTCTAGGAGGTCTGTGAAGTTGGTGTCAGTGGGGTCGTCCAGGTGGAAGTTGAGGTCTCCCTGGAAGATGTAATGTTCTGATCGAAGGCGAGCATGGTAAGGAATATGGAGATGGCATTGCTGAGGCAGGTTCGAGATCCAGGAGGTCTGTAAATGAGGGTGCCTTTGATGGTGATTTTGTCGTCAGGGCGGAGCTGAAAGTTCATGTGTTTTCAATGATCAGTGTGGTTTAGTCATCAGTGGTTGTGCAGACGATTTATTCTTTGTGTACTATGGAGATGCCACCTCTGTGTCCGTTGGCGCGGTTGCGGTGTTTCATCTTGTACCCAGTGGGTGTTGCAGTGGCGACTTCCAGGGCAGATGTGGGGGTGAGCCAAGTCTCTGTACTGAAGGTCACGTGAGAGGCTAGGGTGGAGATGGTGTCTCAGATTCCATTGGTGTGTTTGCAGAGCGATATGGCGTTGAACAGAAGACAACTTAGTTGTTACGGGGAGGTTTCGGCCAACTGGGATGGCGGGGCGTTGTTTGTTGCCATGGAAGTCAATCCTAGGGTGGAGGTGAACCAGCAGTGGAAGCAAGTGAAGGGTCCCGCTGTGGAGCGAGGCGATGCGAGGCAGCAGTTGTTTGTGTCCGGGGTCAAAGGTGCGGAGATCTGCAGCGGAGTACCTGCAGATATCCGGAGTGCCATGGTTCCTGGCGCTGGAAATGGTCTGGGCGCAGACAGGCACAGACAAGCTTGCCATTGGCGCACCGGTGGCGCGACTGCACTGCAGCCTTCATTAAGTAGGTCCTGGGAGGGGCACTGGGGAGGCAGGGAGCTGGAAGCGGGAAAACAATGAGCGGGTTAACAGCGGGAAAAGCAGCAAGCGTGAGGGATCCTACGGGCACAGGATACCTAGAGAGGCTAATGGGACCTGGAGTGGCTGCACTACTGCAGAGCTGCCTGTCAGGAAAGGGCAGGTGTTGCCTGGTCACTGGCAGAAGTCAGGAGGCGACTTTCAGCAAGGGGGAGCAGGAAAAGACCTGCTCTATGGGGCAGCGCTGTAGCCTCCATTAAGTAGGTCCTGGGAGGGGCTCTGGGGAGTCGGGTGGCAGGGAGCTGGCAGCGGGTAAATGGCAAGCAGGATAGCGGTAGGAAAAACAGCGAGGGTGAGGGATCCTATGGGCACAGGATACCTGAAGTGGCTAATGGAACCTGGAGGGGCTGCACTACTACAAAGCTGCCTGCCAGGAAAGGGCAGGTGTTGCCTCATCGCAGGCAGAGGTCAGGAGGCAATTTTCAGCAAGGGGAGCTGGAATGGAGCTGCTCAATGGGGCCGTGCTGCAGCCTCCATCAAGTAGGTCCTGGAAGGAGTGCTGAGGAGGTGGGCGGCAGGGAGCTCGAAGCATGAAAATGGCCAGCGCAAGTGATCCTATGGGTACGGGATACCTCGAGGGGCTAATGAGACCTGGAGTGGCTGTACTACTGCAGAGCTGCCTGTCAGGAAGGGCAGGTGTTGCCTGGTCGCTGGTAGAAGTCAGGAGGCGTCTTTCAGCAAGGGGGGCAGCTGGAATGGATGGACCCCTCCAGAGTCCTATGCTTTCCCTACTGTTGCACACACTGGAGTGGGAAGAGTTAATTTTTACCCCTTTGGTGTCCAACTCTTTCCCTACTGTTACACTTATTGGAATGGGAAGGGATTCCAACACTTTCCCTACTCTTGCACAGACTGGAGTGGGAATAGTAAATTGAACCCCTCCTGTGTCCAACACTTTCCGTACTGTTGCACCGACTGGTGTGGGAATAGTTAATTTAACCTTTCCTGAGTCCAACGCTTTCTCTACTGTGGCACCTACAGTAAACTGGAACTGGAAAGTAACACCGAACAGTTGCATGACATCTCCTGAGTCTAACACTTTCCCTACTGTTGCACACACTGGTGTGGGAATAGTCAATGTTACCCCTCACGAGTCCAACACTTTCCCTACTCTTGCACAGACTGGAGTGGGAATAGTAAATTTAACCCCTCCTGAGTCCAATGCTTTCCCTACTGTTTCACTGACTGGTGTGAGAATAATTAATTTATCCTTTCCTGAGTCCAACGCTTTGTCTACTGTTGCACACAGTGGAGTGGGAATAGTACATTTTACCCCTTCAGTGTCCAACACTTTCCCTACTGTTGCCCATACTGGATTGGGAATAGTGTATTTATTATTCTTGGAGTTGAATCGTTTTTTTAGCATTGTTTACATATTTATTATGTGTTTATGTATTTAATTTGATGTTTTATACATATAAATTTATATAATTTTAACATTTTTTGTAAAACGTATTTTTATATATTGTTTACTGTTTTATGTATAATTAAATTTGAAATATTTTATATAATTTTGCACTTTATTTGTTACATTTATTATTTTTATGTGAATGTAAATGTGTATATATTGCTTTATTTAAAAAACATTAGAAAATTAAAATATAGATTATAATTATTTTTGAAAGATAGTTTTATACTATATATGTGTATTTAAATATACACATTCATATATATGTGTGTTTGTTTAAATAAGTTTGTACTTATATATATATGTTTAAATATTGCTTAAACATTTGATTTACAGGATATTTTTGTTATATGTTAAAATATTTAAAATGTACTGTTTTAACTATATATATATATATATATATATATATATATATATATACTAAAAAAGATATTATTGTATGCATTTTTTGTCTATATTAGTGTAAAACCATATTTTTGGGGGATATTTTTGTACTTACCATTATATGTATAGGAAAACAATATTTTTGTGATCAATATTTTTTACACTATTTCTGTATCACGATATTTCTGGTTTCGATATTGTGTCAGTGATCCCCACAGCGTATCCAACTGGGTCACTGGTTTCAAGCAGAACTTCTTGAAAGTGGAATAGGATGATCAGTCAGGTGATCTTAAAATTATCTTCCAATCTGTCCTCTTAAATAACAGCCTTAAAAGACATGGTAATTCTGGCTGAATCAGCGCCAAACAAAAAAATGTAAATTCCCTCTTCCTGCATCACCCATCAAACCCACCTAGCCATAGTGGGTGAAGAAACTGCCTTACTGGGTTTTGTGAAAGTGAACAAAAATTGATTGAACAAAGCAGACCTTTGTTCAAAGAGCACTCTGGGGAAAACAAAATTTGTCGTCTCTTCCAAATCGTCCTCTTTAATTGTCTATCTACTGAAAATTTGGGAGGAGAGTGAGGGGGGGCAAGATTAAGGAGCACCATGAAAAGAAAAGCAAACAAAAAGCAGACGAGCGTCAATAGTCTTCAGAAAAAGTGTTTAAACATAATTTTCTTTTGATCTAAATAGTTAGACTGCTGCAAGCCAGCTCCTGCACACCTCTGGAGGTCGGCGCCGTGGGTGTGGGCCCAGCTCACACATGTAGAAAGCCAGCCCTGGGATTGACACCTCGGATCTGAGCTCATGTGAAACACTCTCTTCCTCGTGCAAACCTCTCACAACAACATTTTGGATTGTGAGCTAAGACCGGGTAATGAAACATCTGTGGGTTACACTTGGTGTGTCTGTTGACGGAAAATATTACCCTGTTCCGAGTAAAAGTTAATCTTGACAAGTCTAAGCCCCGCACGTCCAAAATTCTCTTACAGGAAACGAGGCAAGAAGAATGGTCAATTTGGCAAAATGTTGTTTCCTAGAAACATCAGAAATATCAGGTCCAACTGGTAAGGAAGTGCAATGCTCTGTTTACAGTCCATGTTTTTGTGTACTTGGGTCCTGGGGGTATGGATATCCCGATACACTTCATAAGCTTACCGACAAACAGTTGAGAGCCCACTGGATTACTAGAAGGTATCCTGCTGAGATGGACGACCTAGATGAATTAATGGTGGAATATGCCCTGCCAACCTTCACCAGTTGTGAAGGGAAGTTCAGAATGAATACAATATCAGCCCCCAAGAGATCCACATGTTTTCCATAAACCAACTACACCTAGCTAACCAGGCAGTACTTAATCTCTTATGGGTTCCTGAAGCCTATGCCTGTTCCATGTAGAATGAAGCTGTTTGGGACGACAGTACTGACATATTCAATTTTTGCCTGAGATCCGGCCAGAAGGTTGCTCAGAATCAGTGGGTGTAATTAATCTCCCAGACCCTAAAGGATGTCCTGGGAACTGGAAAGTAACACCGAACAGTTGCATGACATCTCCAGAAGCAACAGGAGCTCTCCAGATAAGAATCACTAGTATTATCTCTGCCGGTTTGTGACTGACTTGTGTCACTACTCTGATTATCATGATAAGAGCAAAGGCGTAATTCTGTCCCTTGCTCCAGTCTTGTAGGAGCATGTCCACCTGGGTGGACTCCGGGTCCAGTTTCCAACTGAAGAACTGTTATACTTGAGTATTCAGTCTGGCAACATATAAATCTCCGATCATACTGTCACATCTTTGGCACAAGGATTTAAAGCACCTGGGGTTTCAATCTCCAGTCACTGGAATCTCTCAGAAACCATCATCTCCAGTCTGCTATGGTGTTAGAACGCCCCAGTAAATGCACTGCTTTTATTGAGATTCCTTTCTCCAGGCAATAACGCCAAAAGTCCTTAGCTATATCTGCCAGAGCCTTGGATCTAATACCTCCCAATTTGTTGGTATACTGTACCATGGACACGCTGCCCATCTTCAGCAGTATGCAACATTTCACTTTGTTCTTTGCCAGGCTGCGGATGGCGAAGGACCCTGCCAGAGCAAATTTTATTTGCAAGCAAAAATGCTTTTTTATAAAAAATTAGCAAAAGCCTATGTTTAAATAGCACATATACTAAACGCAACATTTTGTAGTTGGTAGTCCTACTTAAATGTTTTAGGCCTGCAAGTGAAGTAAATAATGTTGATTTAAGCTAGCTTAACTGTCAATGCCTTGCTAACTGAAAATAATGCATTAACATTCAATGGCCTGTTTTCACATTGAACCATTATTTTCCACTAGATGTTTTCTTCTCTTTTGCTGCTGATGTTGTAACTTTCCAGAAGCCTTCTGTTAGTTAGTGAATATGCATTTGTTTTATATTAGACAGCTTAAAGTTAGGTTCGCACCGGGAGGAGAGGAGGCAGCAGGAAGGATGATCCATGAGAAGAACTGTCTGGACCGTAGAATGTGAATGATTTATCTTTTCTAGGTCTAACGTCTACGAACCAATGTAGGACAACGAGAAAACAGGGAGTTTGCTTATTCCCAAAAGTTTACTGAAACCCTATTGGAGGATGCAGGAGACGAAAGAAAATATGTTGCTACCCAGAATATTGTGTTTATATCAGTGTGTGTTCCTAGAGCAAGGCAGGACTTTCCTTTGAGCTTTCTATTCAGGAGGGCTTTTTCCTTTGAGGTTCTGGCTGGAGACTCATCTCTGAGTTTCTTATCTCTCTCTATGGGAGATTTCTTAGCCTATTTCTTTAATGTCTGCTGATTTACTGCTGAGATTACTTTACAGTTTGACATACAAGGGCTTTATGCTTATGCATTGATTCTCTCATCAGAACTCTTTATTCAGTATCTGAACTGACACCTTATTTTTACCTGATTCCAACATTTCTAGATCAGGGAATTTTCTTTATGGAACACGCTTGCTGTATTATTTAAATATAATCTGGACTAATATTCTATTTTACCTTATATTGAAATATCAATTATATTATTATGTTCATTTTAATGCTGATGTTAAGAGACTTATTCTTACTGATTAAATGATTAAATATTAAGCAATGAGAATAAAACCCTTTAACTCACACAAATTCGCTTTATTGATTGTACTAAAAGCCATTAATGATTTAACATATTATTGGATTGATGTAGATGTTTGCTCCTTTTTATTTCTCCTTGTCGGTGAAGAAAAATGTCAATGACTAGTGGCAGGAGTTATTTAATGATTACAGTTGAAGACTGAGATATAGAAAACCACACTCCGTCAACCCCGTGAGTAGTTCTTGACAGTTTATGTGGAGATCCAATTCCTCCTTGGATCATTTTCCCACGCCAGGGTCTCTGTGCATCTGGCTCCCTAGCCCCATCAGCTGGAATCTGACTCGATGATCACCTCCGGGACATTCTGCCTGTAATCTGTTGCAGACCTCTTTGCTTAAGGATTGCGTCAGCCTTTGTTTTAGGTAGTAAGACACTCTGGTGTAAGGTTGCCAGTCCGAAGAGCAGGGGATGCCTGGTATCCATGGGATCATATTAGTCCTTGTGGTGATCCCCGTCTGTGGGGATCCTTGAGCATTCAGTAATAGTAGGTGTAGGTGGGGGGTTAGCCAATTTAGTCTAGAGTTTCTTTTTACCACCCTCTGAGATGCCAGTCTCTCAACCTTTTTGAATACTTATCTGAGTAATCTGATGTGGGGGAAACCCTGTCCCCTTAATCGTGGTCAGACCAATGATCACTATGTGGGCTTTAGTCTAGATTGTGCAGCCTGCTAGGGGTCACCCCCTCCTCAGAGAGGTGCACCCGAGATATTCTCAATATTTGGTGCAGCTTCCCATATGAGTCCGCCAACTCACTGGGCATTTTAAAGCCCGGTTTACCGGTGGGGGTCCCACCTGCATCAGTATGATGCATCTGCGAAAGAGCACCTGAAGAGCTCTTTGGGGTCCTGGTGGCAGTGTTCCGTCACCTTTATAATGCCATGCACATTGCTGTCTTTATGGATGTGGAAAATGACAAATCAACCATGGATACCAATTCAAGGTCCATTTCATAAGGTCTCTGATACCTTATTCTGCCTGACATATCCATGGTTATAAGCCATGACTGAACCTGAGCCAAGCTATACTATGAGCTAATTCTGAGTTAGCCAACTACTCCCCGATAGTATAAAAGGAACACCATTTCAATATCTAACTAGGTGCTCAAACCTACGAAATTAATGCCTTTATAGATGATGGCAAAGCGTGTAGAAAGCAACTCCTCAGTCATATCAGTCTCATAATGCCCCAATTTTAACAATGAATCATAAAATGGTGGTGCAAATTGTGCATGCAAGTGTAATCGCTCACCAAGCGGAGTGATCGTTCTCTGATGGGAGGGGGCATTCAGTTCACCAACTCACACCTCCTGCTTTGAATGCAGCTCAGCAGTCCTTAATCTGACTTCACCGGACGATCACACCTGTTTGTTGAGCTGCGCACAGACCGGGAAGAGAGCGGCATCTGGGTGAGAAAGGACCCTAACGCATACATACCAACATTTTAGAAGAGAAAAGTGGGAGATTTTTTTTAAATAATCGGGAGAATGTCTTTCTCCCATTGATTACTACTGAGGCCTGAATTGGGTCTATTGTCATGTATGGAACTTGCAACTGTGCTGCTGCAGGATCGGATATCAGAAATGCATATATACATTTTTTTCCCTTACCTGTCAGGAGCACGGAGAAAGCGCTATGGGAAGCATTGACAGCATTGCAAAAATGTCGTGCACTGGCCTGCAGGAGCAGGGTACTGGCAGTTCATACTCGGAGTCACACAAAACTAGTCCCTGTTGCCGAGGACTCAGGTTTTTGCATGCATGAATCGGGAGACTAGCCTTGAAATCTGCAGTCTCCTGCCTGAATCAGGAGGGTTGGCATGTATGTGAACGCCAGTCATCAGGTGGCATGTGCATGTTCCTCTGTTACAGGAAAATCACGTTATTACAATAGACCTTTTCTATGTAATATAAATCCACAGTGTATCCAATAACTCAGCTTAATAAACATAAGAATAAATCATGAAGCATGAGCAAAGAAGCACTTATCTGTGGCTACTGTAAGCGACAAAAAAAGAGGATGAGTAAATGGCATTATATCACTGCTTAAGTTGAGCCAGTGGTTTATGGTGCTTGGCACCGGCACTTAATTGTCAACACCGGCACTTATAACAGTCTGCCACTTGTGGTACCGTCTGTCTAATTTAGAAATGAGCACAACAGTTTTTTTATTAATTCAATATACATTAAAAATGACTAATAAGGCCCTCCTTAGCAATTTCTATAGCTTTGGAGGCCTGGAATAGTGTGAATTTTCACACTTGTAGGAGAGTGATGGTTAGTAGTTGTGTTTGTACTGCCATTGGCAGCGCTGACAGGGGCAATGGGTGGTGCAAGTTGCAGTGGCCGCCTGACGGTGGCCCTGGCATTATATACTACTATAGATATTGCTGGTTGTGGTCACGTGTTATGTCTGTACAATAATGGAAGTTGTAGCTTTTTATTGGCTGCTGTAATAAAACAGTAAAGAAAGCTAAGCATAACCAAAGCCTCCGTTCCTCACATAGAATTGTTGCCTGGATTCACAAAGTTTCAAACTGGTGGACTTTTTGAAACAACGAAAGCCTGAATGCTGTGGTTTGAAAGCTCCTCAACATTTCTTGCAATGGTGGGTATATGGGGGTGTGAAGCGATGCAAGAGAGACAAAGAGGATTGCCTCATGGGGAAAGGAGTTATGGTCCAAAGGTCACCCAATGAGAGGGTCAGTTGTGCATAGAGGAATTAAGGGGATTTCTTGAGGAAAGATTATTGAGCGACCTCCCTCTGCATAATAGGCTTTAGACTGAGTCCAGATCATGGTTACCACTGGAACATTTGTTTATTGACCTGACCTGTATTTTCATCTCCAGGCCGGTAAAAATATTGGGAAAAACAGTTTTCATTTTGAAACATAAATCTAAAACAGCCAACACACAAAAAACAGCTAAAAATTATTTGAAATATGTCTAAATCATTTCAGCACGAGTGTTAGAGCAAACAGAGGGACAATTGCCATGCTGTGTGGTGTCTTCATTGATTTACTGTTTGAAGCGTTGCACAAATACTTTACACATTGCCTCTAAGTTAAGCCTGACTGCTCTGTGCAAAGCTACCACAGGGTGAGCACAGGTTAATTTAGGGTTTGTCTGTACCTTACCCTGACTAGGATTGTAATTCCTGCTTGACCAGAGCTGACACCCCAGTCAACCAGTAACCCAATGTTTAATAAGGAGGGAACAACCCAAATGTTATGGCTTTTAGAATTCCAGGCAGTTGGAATTTTTTTTTTCTCCAGATGGGGGCCTCCCTGTGACAGGAAACGTATTGTCCTGCCTTCGCCTGCTCAAGCTTGGCTCAGCAACAGGAGGGCAGAATCGGGTCTCTGGTCAGCAGCAGCCATAGTTTGCTGTCCTGGTCTAGAAGACTGGTACCGAGAGCACGAAGGGCCTCTCGGAGGAGCTTTACAGTGCATGGAATCATACCTCCAATGGTGTTGGGGTATGATTCCAACATGTTTGATACCAAAAATGACAGGATTCGTTACAGACAGTTTAGAGATAGCCATCACGTAATGATGCATGGCCACTCGATATATTGTAATGGCTGATGCACTTACAACCCGGGAGAATGAACTACCGAGGATTGTAGGGTTGTCCTGCTCATGCAGAGGCACCCTCACACTTATAACCGAGCACCCTGCCTTCAGGATTGAAAGGTCTGCCTTAGGGGTGACTTATAGGTTTTAAGTGCAGTGACCTCAGATATAAGTAAACGTATATCTGTCGTAAGTGGTGGTAGCACCAGGTTACACAGGCTGCAATGGCAGGCTTGTAGTCACAATTTGACTGGTCTCCAATGGGTGGCATAATACATGCTTCAGCCCATAGGGGGACCCCTTGTGTACCTATGCCCTGGGAACCTTAGTACCATATGCACAAGTTACTAACTTGTGTAACGATATATCTGTAAGAGACAGTAGTTAGTGACAGATTCCTTACCTTAGAATATCCCCAGGCGTCAGGCTGGATCCGGAAAGTTTTGCGTAGCAGTACCCTTGCGCGTCGGTTGGCGTCGTCGTGCGGCTCCGCGTCCGTCGTCGGCGTCGTGATCGCCGGGATGACGTCGCGGGCAGTACTTAGGCGCCGCCCCTGCGCGCTGACGTCAGTTCTGTACACGACTTTCCGCGCCAGGAACGCAGAGCCATGCAAGAAGCTGACATAGGTGTCTGAAAAATACTAGGGCCCTGAAAGGGATGTCCTTAACCCTAGAAATCAGTTCGCAGAACGGGGAGGATGGGTGGGCGGTAAGAATCTGTCACTAACTACTGTCTCTTACAGATATATCGTTACACAAGTTAGTAACTTGTGCATCTGAAAGAGACACGTTAGTGACAGATTCCTTACCTTAGAATAGATACCCCAGCAATACCAACCCCGGTGGTGGGTCTGCGAACAAAGATCAGACAAGGAAGTCCTGGAGGACAGAACGGCCAAAGAAGCCGTCCCTCCGGACCTGACTGTCAAGGCAGTAATGCTTTGTAAACGTGTGCAGCGAGGCCCACGTAGCTGCCTGACAGATAACCGGCAGCGGAACACCGCGGCCCAAGGCCGTGGTAGCAGTCGTTGCCCTGGTGGAATGGGCACGCAGCCCAACAGGAGGCTCCTTCTTGGCCAAAGAATAGCAGGTCTTGATGCACAAGGTAACCCAGCGGGAGATGGTCCTCTTGTGCACCGCCCGACCTTTTTGGCGCCCACGTAGCCAACAAAGAGCTGGTCATCCACCCGGAAGTGTTTTGTGCGGTCGATATAGAAGGAGAGCGCACGTTTTGGGTCCAGACGGTGGAGCCTCTCTTCCTCTCTGGAAGGATGCGGAGGCGGAAAGAAGGTGGGCAAAGTGATGGTCTGCCCAATGTGGAAAGCAGTAACCACCTTTGGCAAGAAGGACGGACGCGTCCGAAGAACAACCTTGTCTGGATGAACAGACAGAAAGGGAGGTTTGCAAGATAGAGCCTGGAGCTCACTCACCCGCCGAGCGGAGGTGATGGCCACCAGAAAGGCTGTCTTCAGAGTCAGAAGACGAAGAGGACAGTTATGCAGAGGCTCAAAGGGAGCGCACATTAAAAGGTAAGAACCAAGTTCAAGTCCCACTGAGGCATCACAAACGGAACAGGAGGGAAGAGGTGAGTAATGCCTTTTAAGAACCTGTTAACAACAGGGGACTTGAAAAGGGAGGGCTGATCAGGGAGCCTGAGGAAGGCCGAGATAGCACAAAGATAACCCTTGATGGTACCCAGGGCAGAACCCTGTTGGGCCAGAGAGAGAAGGAACAGAAGGACCTCAGAAAGAGGGGCAGAAAGGTGATTCACAGCCTTTGCTGTGCACCATGCCACAAATTTGTTCCACCTGCAGGCGTATACCACCTTAGTGGAGGGACGCCTGGCTGCCAGAATCACATCACAAACTTCGGGAGGCAAGTCGAAAGGAATCAACTGCCGCCGCTCAATCTCCACGCAAGCAGGTGTAGACTGGACAGGTTCGGGTGGAGGACCGTCCCCTGCTGCTGCGACAGAAGATCCTCCCGAAGAGGCAGACGGATCGGGGGATCTACGCTCATATTGAGTAGCTCGGGATACCAAACTCTTCGAGCCCAGTCCGGAGCCACAAGAATGACTTGGGCCCGGTCGTGCCGAATCTTCTTCAACACTCTGGGTAGAAGTGGTATAGGCGGAAAGGCGTACAACAGACCGCAACTCCACTCGCGACGAAAAGCGTCGCCGAGCGAGTGCCGCCTTGGAAATTCCAACGCGCAGAACTGATGACATTGCGCGTTCTCTTCGGTGGCGAATAGATCTAACCAAGGCTCTCCCCACTGTAGAAAGAGTCCTTGCGCCACTTCCGAGTGAAGACGCCATTCGTGATCCATCGTGCACCTGCGGCTGAGTTCGTCCGCCCTGGCGTTCAGGGAACCTGCCAGGTGTTGAACCATCAGGAACATGCCCTGATGTTCCAGCCATGTCCAGAGGCGCAGAGCCTCCTGACAAAGGGTCCAAGACCCCACCCCGCCCTGTTTGTTGCAGTACCACATGGCGGTGGTGTTGTCTGTGAACACCTGCACTACCTTCCCTTTGACAGAGGGAAGGAATGCCTTGAGTGCAAGCCGGATCGCCCGGAGCTCCAGAAGGTTGATATGGAGCCGGGACTCCGCCCGGAGACCAGAGGCCTCTGATCTCCGCCTCTCCCATGTGACCGCCCCATCCCAGAAGGGACGCGTCCGTCACAACTGTATGCTCTGGCTGGGGAAGGGAGAGGGATCTGCCCATGACCCATTGCCGGTTCGAGAGCCACCACTGCAACTGTTTTGCAGTCCCCTCCGAGATCTGGACGTGATCGGACAGGTTGCCCTGGTGCTGCGCCCACTGGAACTTCAGGTCCCACTGCAGAGCCCGCATATGCCATCTGGCATGATTGACCAGCAGGATGCAGGAGGCCATGAGGCCCAGCAGCCTCAGGGTCATCCGTACCGAAACCCAGGATAAAGGCCGAAAGATCGGAATCATAGCCTGAATATCCCGGACTCGCCGTTCGGGAGGATAGGCCCGAAACTGCGTCGTGTCCAGAACTGCTCCGATGAAAAGGAGCTGTGGAGAAGGAATCAGATGCGACTTCGGCACATTGATGGAGAACCCCAGCGAGTGCAGGAGTTCGGCCGTAGTCTGGAGGTGGGAGACGACTGCCTGGGACGAGCCCGCCTTCAGCAGCCAGTCGTCGAGGTAGGGGAAGACTGAAACCCCTGCCCGGCGCAGATGAGCTGCGACCACCGCCATCACTTTCGTGAACACCCGAGGGGCACTGGTAAGGCCAAAGGGGAGCACGGTGAACTGAAAATGCTCGGGGCCTACCGTGAACCGAAGGTAACGCCGGTGGGCCGGCAGGACGGGGATGTGGAAATACGCGTCCTGCAAGTCCAACGCTACCAACCAGTCTCCAGGGTCGAGGGCAGTCAAGACCTGAGCTAGGGTGAGCATCTTGAACTTCTCCTTCCGGAGGAAGCGATTGACGTTCCGGAGGTCCAAGATAGGACGCATGTCCTCCTTGTCCTTTTTGGGCACCAGAAAGTAGTGGGAGTAGCAACCACGCCCTACTTCTGGGGTCGGAACATGCTCGATGGCCCTCTTGGTCAAGAGGGCCGTGACTTCCTTCTGTAGAAGCACCAAGTGATCCCCTGACATGCGGTGGAATTGAGGTGGCATGGCTGGGGGTGGTCTCGAAGGGGAGGGAGTAGCCCCTTCGGACAATGTCCAAGACCCACCTGTCCGAGGTGATGGTGCGCCAGTGGGGAAGGTGATGGCGGACCCTGCCCCCTACTGGCGTGCCGTGCACCTGAAAGGAGGGACTAGGAGGGCTTGGAGGCCGCGGACGGGTTGGAGGTGGTGGCCTGACCCGCACGCTGGTTGCCCGATCCGCCACGGCGGAATCCACGTTCTCGGCCACGCGAAGACGCCTGCTGCGCGGGCCGGTGGCTGGGCTGCTGACGTGAAGGGCGCCCCTACCGTGGCCACGATAGGGGCGAAAAGCAGAAGTCAGCGGAGGGCGTGTAGCAGAAAGGCCCAGGGACTTGGCAGTAGCCCGTGAGTCCTTAAAGCGCTCCAACGCATGGTCTGCTTTGGACCCAAAAAGACCGACTCCATCAAAGGGCATGTCCATGAGAGTATTCTGGACATCCCCTGAAAAACCAGTGGTTCTCAGCCAGGCGTGGCGTCGGAGCGCCACCGTCGTTGCAATAGACCTGCCCAGCGAGTCGGCGGTGTCAAGGCCACAACGGATAGTGTATTTGGCTGCATCCCTTCCTTCCGCAATGGCGCGGGAAAGCAGTGCCTGGACCTCCTCAGGACACTGGGGCAAATCATCCGCCACCGAATCCCACAGGGAGTGGGTATATCGGCCCAAAAGACAAGCGGTGTTAACGGACCGCAAGCCAGCACTGGAGGAAGAAAAACCTTTCTTCCCAAACTGATCCAGGCGTTTGGATTCCCTATCCGGAGGAGCGGTAGGGAAGGCGGTTTGGGAAGCGGAGGCTTGGACAACCAAGCTCTCAGGAGTGGGGTGGACAGAGAGAAACAGGGGGTCGCCCGGAGCCGGGCGATGGCGTCGTGACACGTTCCGATCCACAGGAGCCCCTGTGTTGGGCTTGGACCAGGCGCCCAAAAGAACGTCAGTGAGGGCGTCGTTAAACGGCAGCACAGTCTCCGCAGAGGAGGCTGCCGGCTGAAGCACCTCTGTCAAGATGTTAGGCTTGACCGTCAAAGTAGGGAGCTGGAGACGTAAGGCCCCAGCTGCCCTACGCAACACCGTACCAAAATTGGCCCCCTCCTCCGTAGCCACGGGAGGAGACAGCATGCCAGTGTCAGGGGAAGTATCCAGACCACTGGCCTCCCCTAGACTCTCTGTCCAGTCCTCATCATACTGACAGTGTTGCGTCAGAGGGTCATCAGACCCCTCCCAGTCCAACTGGTCCTCCTCAGGTTTAAAATAAGGAGGAGGAGGGACAGTTGGGACCCAAGGTCCCATCGGCGCCGGAGCCGGCGTCGAGCGACGTCGCTCCGGGTCCATGTCCGGAGCCGGAAGGAACTGGGGGACGACGCCGCCCGGAGCCCAGGGCGGCGTCGAGAACGGCACCGGAGACATCGGCGCCGGCGGAGGTGTCGTGAGGTCGACCGGCGTCGATGGGGGTTGTGGAGCCGGGATCGAGGCCGGGGCCGGAGCCGGGATCGAGGCTGGAGGCACGGGCGACGCCGGGGCCGGAGCCGTCGGCGACGCCGGAGCAACCCCATCAGGGCCCGCGGGGCCCGAAGGCGCACCGGAGGGGCCTGAAGGCCCGAAGAGGCGGGCCATGGCCGACAGGAATTCCTGTACCTTGGCCGGATCCGCCCCCGAACCCGGGAAGGGCGGGTATGGCGGGGGCGACTCCACCGGCAAGTCCGGGGCCGCGGGGGCGGGGACGGTGCCGGGAGGGGCCTCAGCCGAGTCGCGAGACCGGCGAGGCGAAGTCCTAGAGCGACGATGCTTCTTGGACTTCTTGTGCTTTGACTTACCGGACGAAGAAGACTTCGACGCCGACGACCGGTGTGCACTCCGCGAGCGACCCCTGGACCTCTCACGCGACCGGGGCCTCCGTGGAGCCGAATGCCGGGCCTCGAGGAGCTTTCGAGACCGCTCTCGCAAAGCTTTCGGGTTGAGGGCCTGGCATTCGGGACAAGACTCCGTGTCGTGGCCTCGGCCGAGGCAGAAGAGACACTCCCAATGCGGGTCGGTGACGGACATCATCCGCGCACAGGCGCCGCATCGCTTGAAGCCGGGCATCCCTACGACACCTTTAAAGTAGTGGAAAAAACAGTGAACAAATTCACCAAAAAGTATGGTCAAAAAATGACCAGGGCACTGCTCTTCCCGGATCTGCGCTTGCTGGCGCGGAAAAAGAAGAACTGACGTCAGCGCGCAGGGGCGGCGCCTAAGTACTGCCCGCGACGTCATCCCGGCGATCACGACGCCGACGACGGACGCGGAGCCGCACGACGCCGCCTACCGACGCGCAAGGGTACTGCTACGCAAAACTTTCCGGATCCAGCCTGACGCCTGGGGATATTCTAAGGTAAGGAATCTGTCACTAACGTGTCTCTTTCAGATACTAGGGACTTACAAGGGTGCACCAGTAGCCAATCTGGGGTGTACCTAAGTACTCATATCCAATTTAGGGAAGAAGCACAGAGACTGGGGTCCTGGTTAGCAGGATCCCAGTCAGACTAGTCAGAACAACATAATGACACCAGGAAAAAGTGGGGGTAGGCATGAAAGCAGATCCCGCTTTCCTACAACATGTATTCAATCATGGAATACTGTTATTTTTCAAACAAATTCTCCATGATGTGCAGAAGTGCATTTTCTGACACTCGTTAACTTGGCCTCAATTTGGACCTGAACACCATTTTGTCCAAAATGGAAGTCACCCTTGTCACTCATGTCTTTCTTTTGCAATGTACATCTCACTGCCTGTTATTTCTGCAGCACAAAGTAGATTATTTTTTGTTTATTTCCATTGCTGTTCATGCTGCCTTTGATGACTTGTCCCTGGCTTAGTCATGAAACTGCAACTATTGCATTAAGGGCTTTCATCTAGATCACTGTGCCTCTTCATTTATATTTCACACTGTTGTTTACATATCTAGTTCGTCCTAGCATTCTAATGCCATTAGCATAGAAGGGGCAGAATAGTCTTTCATGTATCAATCAATCAATCAAGCATTTGTATAGCGCACTACTCACCCGGGGGGTCTCAAGGCGCTGGGGGGAGGGGGTCCGCTACTGCTCGAACAGCCAGGTCTTGAGCTGTTTCCTGAAGGCGAGGTGGTCTTGGGTCAGGCGGAGGTGGGTCGGAAGGGAGTTCCAGGTCTTGGCGGCCAGGTAGGAGAAGGACCTTCCTCCTGTGGTGGCTCTTCGGATGCGGGGGACGACGGCGAGGGCGTGGCTGGTCGATCGAAGCTGGCGTTTGGGAGCGTAGAAGTTGAGGCGGCTGTTGAGGTATCCTGGGCCATGGTTGTGTAGGGCTTTGTGTGCGTGGGTGAGGAGCCGGAAGGTGATTCTCTTGTTGACTGGGAGCCAGTGCAGGTCTCTCAGGTGTCCGGAGATGTGGCTTCGGCGGGGGATGTCCAGGATGAGTCGTGCTGAGGTGTTCTGGATCCGCTGGAGTCTCCTCTGGAGTTTGGCGGTGGTTCCGGCATAGAGGGAGATGCCGTAGTCCAGACGGCTGGTGACGAGGGCCTGGGTGACCGTCTTCCTGGTCTCGGTGGGGATCCACCGGAAGATCTTACGAAGCATGCGCAGGATGTTGAAGCACGACGAGGAGACAGCGTTGACTTGCCTGGTCATGGAGAGGGAGGAGTCCAGGATGAAGCCCAGGTTGCGTGCGTGGTCTGTTGGTTTGGGTGCGCTGCCCAGGGCGGGGGCCACCAGGAGTCGTCCCAGGCGGAGGGTGAGGATCCCAGGATGAGGACTTCCGTCTTGTCCGAGTTCAGTTTCAGGCGGCTGTTCGACATCCATTTGGCTACGTCTGTCATCCCTTCGTGCAGGTTGGCTCTGGCGGTGGTGGGGTCGTTGGTGAGGGAGAGGATCAGCTGGGTGTCGTCGGCGTAGGAGATGATGTTGAGGTTGTGCTGGCGTGCGATGGCTGCGAGGGGGCTCATGTATACGTTGAAGAGTGTTGGGCTGAGCGAGGAGCCTTGAGGAACGCCGCAGATGACTTCGGTGGCCTCTGATCTGAACGGGGGAGGCGGACTCTCTGTGTCCTTCCGGCGAGGAAGGAGATGATCCACTCCAGTGCCTTCTCCTGGATTCCGACGTTGTTGAGGCGCTGTACTAGGGTACGGTGGCAGACAGTGTCGAAGGCTGCGGAGAGGTCCAGGAGGATGAGGGCCGCTGTTTCTCCGTTGTCGAGTAGGGCTCGGATGTCATCGGTAGCTGCGATCAGGGCGGTCTCGGTGCTGTGGTTGGCCCGGAAGCCGGACTGCGAGGGGTCGAGGGACCCGTTCGTCTCGAGGAAGGCGGCCAGTTGCTTGTTGACGGTCTTCTCGATGACTTTTGCCGGAAACGGGAGTAGCGAGATGGGGCGGTAGTTCTTGAGGTCGGTGGGGTCGGCTGATGGTTTCTTGAGTAGAGCACTGAGTTCGGCGTGCTTCCAGCTCCCCGGGAAGGTGGCGATGTCGAAGGAGGTGTTGATGATGTCCCGCAGGTGGGGTGCGATGACAGCGTCGGCCTTGTTGAAGACGTGGTGAGGGCAGGGGTCTGTCGGAGATCCGGAGTGGATGGAGTTCATCGTGCGGATAGTGTCTTCGGTGCTGATCGGGGCCCAGGCGCGGAGGGTGGTGGTGGGGGCGGTGGTTCGGTCGCGGCGTGCGTCGGTTGAGTGCTGAAGCTGTTGTGTATGTCCGCGATCTTGTTGTGGAAGTAGGAGGCGAGGGAGTTGCAGAGGTCTTGCGAAGGGGTGATGTCGTTGTTTCCGGCGTTGGGGTTGGAGAGCTCTTTGACGATGTTGAAGAGTTCCTTGCTGTTGTGTGCGTTGTTGTCCAGTCGTTCCTTGAATGCGGTTTTCTTGGTGGTGTGGATCAGTTGGTGGTGTTTGCGGGTGGCGAGCTTGAGGGCAGTCATGTTGTCCGGTGTTGGGTCTCTGCGCCAGGTTTTCTCGAGTGCTCTGCAGTTCTTCTTGGAGCTCTTGAGTTCGTCGTTAAACCATGGGGCTTTCTTGCTGCCGGGTCTGCTCGGCTGGGTCTTCAGAGGGGCGAGGTCGTCTGCGCAGTCGCTGATCCATTTCGTGAGGTTGGTGGCCGCTTGGCTGGGGTTCGTTGTGCTGGTGGGAGGGTTCTTGCTCAGGGAAGTGGCGAGCTGATCTGCAGTGATCTTGTTCCAGCTTCTGCGGGGAGCCTGTTGCTTGTGATGGTGGAGCGTGGTCCTTCTGAAGCTGAAGTGGACGCAACTGTGGTCCGTCCAGTGGAGTCCTGTGGCGTGGCTGAAGGCGATGTCCTTGCTGGAAGAGAAGACCGGGTCGAGTGTGTGTCCGGCGTAGTGGGTGGGGGTGGTCACCAGTTGCTTGAGTCCGAGGTTGGCGAGATTGTAGTGATATAGTGCTTAGGTGTTAAGGCAAAATGACCTTTAATTTTATTGTGCTTTGATTTGGTGATGAAATTATACATTTGCTCACACCACAGTGATTCTGCCTTGCCTGCAACCCGCTCACCAGCTCACAGCACTCAACAGTGAGACCGGGCCAGGGGAGGACTACGCCTCTCAGACTCCCCGGTCTCTCAGTAACACCTGCACCCCCGGAGGCGCATAAATCTGACAACACGGCCCCGCGGAGGGTGTACTCTGAATTGACCTGCCCTTGCCTGCAACCCGCTTACCTGCTCACAGCACTCGACAGCGAGACCGGGCCGGGGGAGGACTACGCCTCTCAGACTCCCCGGTCTCTCAGTAACACCTGCACCCCCGGAGGCGCATAAATCTGACAAGGAGGCCCGTGGAGGGTGTACTCTGCCTTGATCTGCCCTTGCCTGAAACCCACTCACCTGCTCACAGCACTCGATAGCGAGACCGGGCTGGGGGAGGACTACGCCTCCCAGACTCCCCGGTCTCTCAGGAACAACTACGCGCCCGGAGGTGCATAAATCGGACAACGCGGCCCCGCATAGGGTGTACTATGCCTTGACATGCCCTTGCCTGCAACCCGTTCACCTGCTCACAGCACTCAACAGCGAGACCGGGCCGGGGGAGGACTACGCCTCCCAGACTCCCCGGTCTCTCATGAACACCTGCGTGCCCAAAGGCACATAAATCTGACAATGCGGCCCTACGGTGTGGGACGTGCATGGGCCATGACCGGGCAAAGCCCGGGCCAAGGGGGGCCCATCCGCACCCGTCATAGCCCGGAAGAGGCCGGGCGGGGCCACCCCCATGAATGTTGCTCGAGAGGTTCACGGCCCATCTCTACATCAAAAGGTACTGTTACGCAGATTGGAATCCTTTTGTAAACTCATTCTAGTGCTTCCTCACAGGGTATCAGTCGGTTGGTATCCTTCCTATTTCTCCCTGACAATCGAGCTGCCCTGGGCAAACGGAAAGTAACTGAAGGAGGGATGGGTGAAGCATCTAAGAAGAAAGCAAAAAAGAAAGTTTTGAACCCCAGCCCTGTTGCCAGGGCGGGGTTGCTGGATCGCATAGACAGTAGCTCTATACAATCTAGGTGTATACCAGCTATGTTTAAAAGGGCAGCTAGTAGAAACCAGCCATTGGAAGTTTCATATGCACCACATAAAAGCCCCATTAATGGAGATAACAGTGCAACAGAGATTTCTGCTGATTTTCTCTCCAGCAATAGGTTTGCACCGCTCTTAGATCACTTTGGCCCTCAGGACACCCCCATTAGCACGGGGAACCAAGCACTCGGTAAGGGTGCAGATGCTAGTATACACACCATAAGCCTGGACCTGCATAAGGGTATAAAACTCCTTCCACTAACATCTGTTTTATCCACAAACAAAGACAGGCACCCTAGCATATCTACTGAAGCCCTATCCACTGAGGAACTCCCCAAAAAGTCTCTCAAACTTCAGATCACAGACCTGGCTCAGGAAGTTAGAGCTCTTAAAGCAATTGCTAGTAGCCTCTCTGACTCTCTAAATTGAGTGCTTTCTGACATACAATATGGTAAAGAACAGTAGGGAGACCACCCAGTATGTGATCCAGGGGTGGTGGTGAATCGTTAGAGGCAGGCCTGTGGGACAATAGAGGGTCCCTCAAGGCATAGCACGAGAGGAGGGGGGGTATGGATCACCCTACAACGTGTACTAGTAATGGCTACCCGCTACCCATTTATCCCAGCAGGGCAGTTCACAATTATGTAGGCCATTGGCAAAATGCTAATCTCGCTAAGGCCCCAGCTATCTCATCATGTCCTACCTCCCCTCCCCACGTTTGCTAAATTGTCCAAAATATCACGAGGTGTAGGCAGTGCATCTGATATGGGAACCATGGTATACTTAACAAATGTACCAAATCTCTTGCCCAATTTACCAAAGAAGATGAGGGATCCCTAATAAGTGCACTCAATGGATCCGACATGTGAGGGGATGTCGGTCGGTAATAAGGGACGACATCAAAGGAGCCAAATGATGCTCCCCTCGTGGGGCTCCTCTGAACCTGATCGCACTCACGCTCTCACATCGAGATCTGGTTGAGAACCTGGTGGCATTCGATGCACGTACCCATCACCTCACCGGATCTAACATTTGTCTTAAGTATAACCCTCCTGAAATGATCACACTGGCCAATCCTTCCCACTCTTTACCACCATCCACTGGGGTGACTCCCTCACAGGAAATAGACTGACAGTTACACTTACCCCCCCCTATGCATGTACTCAGGCTTTGACACTAGCACCAACCGGTAGGCCTAATGTCCACTCACCATCTGCAATCCCCTGCCCGGTGACAGCTGGCTCTATCATTACAAAGTGCCAGTCGAGATGCACACCGAGGATGCCAGACCTTGGGGATAGAATGACAACAGAGACGCATCCTGCACAACGCCAATTATCCCTCTTGTCTTGGAATGTAGCTGGGCTAAGGTCCAAGGGTGTCTCCCAGATTTTGAACACTTTCATGGAACAGCACGATATTTGCGTGTTCCAGTAAACATGGTCGGTAGACCCGCTCTTTCATCCAGGGTATTTCAATTATTATGTCCCTGCAACTCATGGTAGTAAGGGTTGTCCATCGGGAAGGGTTAACAATATGGGTCCATCAGGATATTGGCCCTAAAATACAGGATCTTCCGACTCAGAGCCCGGACACCTTTGCCATTCGGGTGATGACCACTTCCTATGGAAACATAGATATTTACAAAGTGTACGCGAGAGCAGTTAGAGGTGGGCAGAGATCAGAAACTATAACGTCCGTAGACGAGCTTCCAGAAAAACAAGCAGGGGTAGCATCAGTTATATTAGTTGGAGATTTTTATTCGACCTTTGAGCCATTTGACAGTGAGGATAATCATCTGGCAGCAGAGGAAGATGCATTGTGGGGCATCCCTAGTCTAGAACTACCCCCAATAAAAAGATGGACAGAAGTAGCTATCTAACTAAAAGCTATTTGCCGAGAAAGAGGTATAAGGACGGCCAATGGCAGAACCATCTCTGATAGGAAAGGGGCTATCGCGTTAAACTCAAGCCCGATTGATTACCTCCTAGTTAACTTAACGCTATGGCATGCCCTTAAGGATATGGTTGTCCGAGTGAGTGGAGAGTGATCATAACCCACTGTGTTCAATATTTGATTTTGAGAAATTAGATGAACTAATATGCCCCTCCAACTTAACTACTACTGGAGATTCGTTACCACTAATGATATGCAGCTGCTCAAATGGCCTAAGATATTGGAAAAACCAGACACATTGTCTTCCATTACCAGGGAAGCTAAGAAAGCAGTAGCTGAGATGGAGGTTCACCTCCTCCACTCCCAGGCAATTGGCGCCATTACTACCATCCATAACATTTTATTTGACAAAATACGATCTTACTTTCAAAGACCTTATAGTGGCAAAGATAATCGTGTTAATCCTCAGAACCATTGGTTTAACAAAGATTGTAAGCAAGCCCGCAGACTCCTAGGGGAAGCCATTAGATCGAAAAATTCAAATAGGATAAAGAATGCCAGGAAAACCTATAAAAGAACTCAGGATAGTGCAAAAAAGCATGGGACGAAAATAGATGGCAAGATCTGAAATTAGCATGTACAAGAAATAATCTCCAACACTTCTGGTCCCCTGGTATAATGGGGTAGGGGTGGATACTCTTCCCCCCCCCCCCAAACCATTTTGCCCCAGATGCCTGGGTAAACCACTTTGCTAATCAGTACAGCAATAATAATGATGATGAAGAAAGCGATCCCCTTGCTATCGCCCCTTATTCAAATCACCAGGTCTTTGACCTTGCTGACGTAAAGGCCGCCCTCAGTGCTATTACAGGGGGGAGAGCCCCTGGCATCAACAGTATTCCTGCAGATGTCTTTTTATACGATAAAGAGAATTGGGGCAGGTACATAATGCTGTTAGCTAATGCTATTGCCCATGGTGCTACTATCACAGATTCCTGGAGGGGGGCGAAGATCATACCAGTATACAAAAAGGGCGACAATTCTCTGCCAGGGAATTATAGGCCCATAAGCCTGATCAACTCCATCCAAAACGTGGTAGCTCGTCTTGCTCTGGCAAAGGTAAAAGAGTGGATAGACGCCAATGATATTTTAACCCCCATCAGGCTGGCTTCCGTGCACATATTAGCACAATAGATCAAGCCTTTAGATTTATGTTAATATACTGGTGGACTGTAGTGCTCGGCAAAGGCAGCATGTACGCAGCCTTTGTTGACCTTAAGTCAGCATTTAACCTAGTCTCTCCTAACAAGCTATGGGTGGTGCTCCAAGAGCTAGGAATGCCTAAGGACTTGCTTTCTCTTATTGCTCGACTCCATGAGAACAACTTTGCACAAATTTGCTGGGGAACACAGGGGAATGTAACAGATCCTTTTCCAGTTGAAAAGGGAGTGCGCCCTGGATGTGTAATGGCCCCAACGCTATTCTCCCTTTTTATCAACGGAATTGCCAAATCTTTAGCCACTACTCCTACTGATGCCCTGGTGTTAGCAGGTTCAAAGATCCCAATTCTAATGTTCACCGACGACATGCTGATTATTTAAAAACACCCCTAGTGGTTTACAGCGTGCGCTGGCACGTTTTGAAGACTTTTGTAATCTCCGGGGGTTAATGATTAATGCAGAAAAAACAAAACTATTGATTTTTAATCAGCATAGGTCATTTAGGGGCAGAATTAACTTGAACGGGGTACCCTTTGTCAGGGACTGTCCGGGACTATGTCGGGAACACAGTCAGGGACTTGAGCAAGGACTGAGTAGAAAACGTATCGTGCACAGAAAGAGTAGTACAGCGCTGCCCAGGATAACACAAGGAGTCAGTGGAGAAGAAGGGATCCAAAGAGGAAGCCTGTACAAGATGGCTAAGACTCAGAAAGGAAGGGCACTCACAAGGCAATTTAGCGTTCAGACTAACAAGAACCAGGACGGATGTGCAAGATATATATATGATACAACATTAACAATAAAGGGAATGTGGGGTAAAGCACTCAGGAGCTCCACACGGTAAGGCTGAAGCTCAGTAAGTTCCTCACCCACAGTTGCTGTTACAGATACTGACTGAAAATACCCACATATAGGATATGTATGCAAAGGCAGGGTCTGTGGAGCTTATACCTATGGTGATGTTATAACTGTAACTCAAAGACAATACTCACAGTGAACAAGAAACACCACCTAGGTAGTCAGCCGTGCCCACGGATCCTGGCGATCAAACAGGAACACGCAAGGCAGTAACAGCAAAGGGGTAGAACTAAACACAAGCACAATATACAAGGAGATAGCAAGGAGGAGTGCTTAACAGGAAAGGAAGGAAATCACAGGGCACACTTGGCAGAAAGCAGGTAACAAACATACAAGGTAACAGAAGCAAGACAACAGAATAGAAAGACAGCAAACTAGAACTGGAACCAAGGAAATGGGAAGAAAGGCAGGGACTGGAAAAGGATATACAGAAGGGGAGACTACAAGGGTATACTAGAATAGTGCAGGTTCAGGAATCAAAAAAACAAAGTAGCATAGAAGGCAGTGCTGGGGCAGGAACAAGAATTGAGCTAAGGCTCAGGAGTCAAGGTAGCACTGCAGGCAGTGCTGGTTCAGGAACAGGGAATTACTAAAGCTTCAGGAGTCAAGGTAGCACTGCAGACAGTGCTAGTTCAGGAACAGGGAATTGCTAAAGCTTCAGGAGTCAAGGTAGCACTGCAGACAGTGCTAGTTCAGGAACAGGGAATTACTAAAGCTTCGGGAGTCAAGGTAGCACTGCAGGCAGTGCTGGTTCAGGAACAGAGATTTAATAAAGCTTCATGAGTCAAGGTAGCACTGTAGGCAGTACTGGTTCAAGGAAACAGGAAATAGCTACAGCTCAGGAAACAAGGAGTCAAGAGAGCACTGCAAGCAGTGCAAATCAGGAACAAGAAATAGCTGAAGCCCAGAAACAGGAACAAAGAATAACTATAGCTCAGGAACTCAGGAAACAAGGTAGCACTGCAGGCAGTGCTAATTCAGGCACAAGGAATAGCTATAGCTCAGGAATCAAGGAACAAGGATTAACTATAGCTCAGGAATCAAGGAATATCAAAAGCTCAGGAAACAAGGATCGGTCTCACCGGAAAACAGCTACAATGACCAACACTGGGCTGAAGGGAGCTGGGGCTTAAAAGAGCTCACAGTACTCATGGCAGCAGGTGTGAGCAGGCTAGCTGCAGCCAGCCACAGGTGAGCTGAATTCCTCCACCCATCCTTGGCCTGCAGGGGTGGAGACGGAGCAGTGAATTATAGGTAATGGAGTTTCCAGCATGAGCAGACTGGCTTCCACAAAACCCGGCACAGATTGGGAATGGATGTCAATTCCTAAATGATGTCCAAATGCCTGGAAGTCAGGATATGGATACAGGGGAGTGTCTGGAAGCATATTAGAATACTGGAAAGCCCCACAATTCGGCCCCCTGGTGGTGGGAACGAGAACACAGGGAGTGAATTGTGACACCCTTAGAGCAAGTAGATGCATTCACCTATCTAGGCATTATTCTGGAGAAAAAGATGAACTGGAGGCCCCATATTGAGACTATGGCATTAAAACATCGCCAATTAGCAGGGGCTTTGAACAATGAATTTAGCACATCCCTGACAAAGCCAGTAAGCCCGGTGCTGCAGATTTACAATGCAAAGGTAGTGAGTTTGGTCCTTTATGGGGTTTTGAGAAACTGACCAAGTTAGCTATAGCAGAGAACAGGTTCTTTCGAATGATCACTAAATACCCCTGTCCTCCCACTGCTTAACGACCTAGGAAGGAAATCACTGGTAGAAATAGCTAGGCTCCGCTCAATTTTATATTGGCGTAGAATTTGGAGTACCCGGGAACAGGCAATTTTTGCAAATGGTCTCAGGGATGTTATCACTTCCACAAAATTGCCTGGCTACGTGACATCAAAGGGGTTCTGGTCGGCATGGGATTGATTAGCCTCTGGGAAACTCCATCTACTACCCAGTTCCCTTCTAGAGAAACAATCAAGGAAAGATATTGGGAAATGGTGGGCCAAAATAACATAAGAACAAGTGTTAGTGCCACACTGACGGGGAGATTTTTAACACTTAAACCCCGTCTATGCCTTGAGCTCTATAGGGACATAATCTTAAAACCCTGGATCGCAAACTCTATTTCCAATTTAGAGTGGGCACCCTGCCATTAAAATCCTTTACTGCTAACTGGTCTCCATCTGGAGTTAACAAATGCCCTATTTCTACAGATCACGCAGAAACCTCCCCCATGTGTTGTTTGTTTGTCCTGCTTATGCAGTTCCCCATAAGGCTTGGCTAGTACAGACATGCAAGAACCTGGGCACTAGACAAAGTAGTGTTGCTCTGAGAATTCTGTGTACAGATCCTTCCCTCTGCTACGCAGTTCCTGTAGCCAAGTTCTTAAGGTGGATGTGGTCTATAAGATCTAAACTTGTTGCCCACGTGATTAACTCAGTATGAATTGGCGCCGGTCTTTAAATGAAAAACACTGATCTTGGTATCACCTCCGCCTTTTGTTGTCTTACTAGCATGCTTTTCTGGAGCTCCGGTCTTGCCTATTTATTGTAATGTCTGTATCCACCCCTACCTATTCTCTTGCTGCTGTTCTTATGATTTGTATGTGATTCTTTTTCTAGCTCATAATTAATTGATATTTTGTGAACACTTGTATATGTATGTGTGATATTATTAATTCATGTTTTATCTTTTATATTGTATTTCATCTAATAATGCTTTTATGACATGTATTGTCGAAATAAAGCTATTGATGATGATTCTGCAGTTCTACTAATTTCATTTGCTAAAATAATATATAAAAACATTCAACTTTGGGGGTGAGCCAGAAGACTTTTCTATTCTGCTAGGAATGCAGTCCGTTTCTCTCCCGATTTTGCTGTCCACTGGGGACTTACAATAAATTCAGATTTTGCGGTTTTCCTTATTATCCTATTCACTGAGAGCCTTTATGGCACGGATTCTGCATCGCCTTATTTTTGAATTTTATAATAAAAGATTTTAACTATTCCACTTATCTAGAACTCAGTTATTGAGTTGACCCTTTTAATTAATTGAATGTATTTCTGATATTTTGATGCATTGGGAGATGCCTTAATGCAGGAACATGTGTCCTTATGAAATAGAGGTTTAGGACTCTCTCCGATCCAGAGAATTGTGGGCATACTGATTAAGGTGAATTTGGAGGTGTATATAATTGCGGGGTTCCCCACGCCCACAGTGGCACTATATGTGTTACAATCCATTTTTTGCAGGGTGTGTGTGCCCAGAGCAATATTGCATGTGTCAAATATTGCACCACCTTCCTATCACTAGCCAACAACTGGTATATGTACCCTCTACATAAAACAGTGGTGTAGCCCTTTTGAAATGGTGGTGGTGAGATACGTTATTATGGCACAATGAACAGTACCCCATTTTGGTGATGTAGCCTTTTTGGTGATGTAGACTCTTTGGTGAAGTACCCTCTTTAGTCTGTGTATAAAAGAAAAAATCTAGGGGCTTTTTCTTTTATACACAAACTAAAGAGGCTACTTCCATATTTACAGTCCACTTTTTGTTTTCATGTATACCAATCCACTCTGCGAATCTTTTCAGCAAATGTCACAGGCTATCCAAACTGCAATTATGAACCTAGAAAAGCAAGTTTCATAACATTAGTCTGGACATCAACTGTAACACCAACAAAAATGGGGAATTTTCTGCAAATGAGCACACATGTTCCAATGGAAAGGTGCCAAATGCGAAAAGGATCTGCCACCACATTCAGAGGTGCGTATACGTGGAACCTGCAGGAGGGATTTATTTGTGGACCTTAGCAGTCTGGTGGGCTGATACTGGCGTAGTCTAGAATGAAGATAGGGAGGAAGGGCCTTGTTTAATGCCTTAAGAGTCAGGCAGCACAGCTTAAAAATTGCCAGTTGCCTGATAGGAAAGCAATGGAGGGCTTTTAGAATAGGGGCAGAAGAAGACCATGTGGGAAGATTACAAATTAGCCGTGCCTCTGTGTTCTCCACAACTTGCAATTTAGCCAGCAGATTGTCATTAGCTGTTACTAACAGTGCGTTGCCATAGTCTAAGTGACTAGTAATAAGTGCCTGGACTAGGGTTTTCCTGGAAGTGGAAGGAAGTCGCATTGTGGCAAAGCAGTGGCACATGTTGTGTTGTCATGAACTTTCATAGAGAGCATTTGGCAAATTTTTATTCCAAGGTTTTTGACCACTTGTTTAGGGAAAGGGGCAGGCATACTCAGTGTTGCCATGACAGTACTAATGCACTCAACTTCATTGGCATGTCGAATAGGTTGGAGGTGCTCTTCTGTTAAGCTGGAATTGATGCCCCTAGCACAGGATGTACAACCATGTGGTGGCAGTGCCAGGAAAGGTAGATATGACTAGGTTCTTCAGGTCCATCAGATTCTCAAGGGCCTTTAATACATACTTCCTCACAGTGATCACCTGCAGGGACAGTTCATAAATATGTGACTTAAGGGCACATCCTTTGGTGCCACCTGTATGTAATTTGATGAATGACTGTACATATTAAGGTACAGATGTGTGCCACTCACTTATAGATAGCTTCACTTGCTTGTGGCTCACCCCATTAAGAGTCGGATGGAGATGAAGGCCTATCCAACTCAACTGCCCCATTGGTTGCACCCAAAACATTCACTACTGCCAACAAGAGAGCACCCTCGACTGCAGGCAAGAAAAGACCCACTACTATTGCCAAGTCTACTCCCACCACAACAACCAGGAAAAAAGCACCCTGCTGGAGCCTTGACTGTCCTCCCACCCCCAATTTCAGCCAAGGAGGCACCCACCACTGCAGACAATATCCTTCACTGTAGAAGAGAAGGCACAGCTGTCAAAACCGCTCTCACTGCTTAAGCCAATAAAGCATCCAGCACTGCAGCCATGTTAACTGAAGTCATTGCTGCAAGTAGACCTGCAAACACCTCAATTGCAACTGCCAGCACCATCTTCACTGCAACATCCACTGCCACCTCAGCTGCAGCCACCACTACCAATGCTCCCTCAGCACCTGTCATCTTGACAGTGACAATATCTGCCGCCTCTCCATAGACCCACCACACCATAGACCCACCATCTAGCCCTGTAGTGCCAATTTATGTTTGTGAGGAAGTCATGGCCCAGTCTCACCCAGAGGTCATTGTACCTTTTCAGGTTAAGGGCCTGGAGGGTGAGACTGTTCTGGCAACGGAGTCAGCGGAAGACACTGCAGATTGGAGTCCACCTCGCCTCCTCAACTCGGAAGGAAATATCTGGCACTTTCCCTGATACTGACATAATGTGGACCTTGCAGGAGCTGAATAGGCAGATGTTGAACCTGGTGGAAGGCAGGCAACTTCACTGGCATCATAGGGGAACCAATACCTATGATTCTCTGCCCTTCCAAAGATCAGGAACACATAAAAGAAGCAGCTGGTGCACATGATGCAGAGGGATCAGTTGGCAATAGTTCAGTAGGTCTTCCAGAGACACCTTCCCCTCATCAAAACCCGTGCTCTGAATCACATGACTGCATGCAATCTCACCCCAGTCTGCTTATTGTAGAATCTCAGGCATTCACGGGCTCTGCTTGAACAGCCTGGATGACAGGAAATGTTACTTCCTCTCATTACCTACCTACTGTGCAGCAAGAGACCATATCGCTCTCTCCATTGCACCATTAACCACCTTTATTCCTCCCTCCTCACAGGCCTCCACACAAAGGGAAGGAGAATATCAGTCCATACAGCACATGTCCCTTGGCCTGTTCGAGAACATACTTCCAGAAAAGAAGAAAAAGTTAAGTAATGCTACAGTTACATACTTTGAAGTTCCATCTTCTGGTCAGGCTTTGTTTGTCTAGTTCTTGTGCGCTGGGTACAGTTTACAGAATAAAAAATTATTGAATATGAATGTTGTACAGAGTGGTTCATTGATGTACAGCGTTACATTGTTGTTTCTTCCAGGTCAGAGGTAGTGGTCACTGATGCCAGTGATCCCATAGTCCTTTGTGCTTGTGTTATTCATTCTGGAGTATAGAACTGATCAGGGGTGTATTGTTTGGGTCTGTGTCGAATTACAAAATCAGTGACTGCAGTTCATTCAACTGCATTCATAACTTTTTCCATGTTGGATGTTTCATATATAGAAGCCTAGTAATGCAAACACCGAGGGCAGGAGTGTAGCTTTGGGGGTGGGGGGTTGTTTGGGGTATGACCCCCCCAAATAAATGCATTCTTGGCTTGAGAGTTGGGTCTGGAGGACGTGAGTCGGGTCTCCTACGTCTTTGTTGTTTTTTCTCATTGTCCTTGACTAAGAGGTGTTAATTAATTACTTTATTTTATCAGGAATTTACACAGAGGTCCACCTAATGTAAATCAGTATTGATCCTATTCCTTATAGGAACAGTCCATTCCAAGCCTTGGTCATCTCATCCCTCCACCCTGCGGCATACTCTTTTTTAGTTGGGAAATTTCAGATTCACCCCCTCCCTCCCAGTATCATGGGCTAAGCTACACCCTTGACCGAGGGCTATGAAACACTTGTCACTTAGGACGTTGATGGGTTTCCAGACGTTGGGTACCGCGGAATACTGAGCTGTGCTACTGTGAAGCCTTGGCAAAATTAAACATGGTAGCTCACCTCAAATTTTTTATGTTCTATTAGTAAATCAACCTAAGACATAACCGTTAATATTGATTTGACCATGCAACCTTGCTCCTTCTGTTCAATGTTCTTCTTGTCTCTGTTCTTGTATCCTCTTCAAACAATTTTGTAACTAAGGACCAAACACTGGACTACCATTGCTGTATCGTTTATTCAAAATATAAACTAAGGTTAAGAATCGAAAATGTGGTTATGCCTTTGTTTGATTTACTAATGTAACATAATATTTGAGGTGTGCTACCATATTTAATGTTATTCTTGTTGGGGTCTCCATAAAGGTGGATCTGATTTCATCTAGATGTAAGTTTCATACTGTTATGGTTGGTGGTATCATTCTTATGTAAGAGTAGATGGTGCATGTGCAGCACACTGTCCTACTCCCCTCCTTTTCATTGACCCAACAGCCTTGTTACATATTAATTACCACAGGTGAAAATGTTCTCTATTTAGTCAATATCGCTGTTATTATATACAGCTTCAACACAATGGCCATACCGAAACCATTAGCACTTGGAATAAATATTTGCATGCTGTGTTTCAGCTTGTAATTGAACAGACCAGCCCAGATTTGCGGTAATCACCAATCCATGAAGTATTGGTAACACCAAATGACTATTCATCGGGGCCACTATTTACTTTTATGGACAGGGTACTCACAAACTTTTATTTTAGGTGTGTCCAGTCTACTCTGGATCACTGTTCAATGCTTCCAGATCTTTATGCCTTTATTGTTTTATAAATAATTGTGGATTAGATAAGAATGGAAGAGTCAAAAGCGATAAAGGTGTTGAGATTCAATGAGCATGAGTTGGGTTACAAAGGTAAAGAAGTTATGGCAAAGAATTGATTAGAGTGGCTGGCAACAATTTTTGTCACTGGAAACAAAATAAAGCTTTAACGAGAACGCCGCCTGGCATCCCTACATCGCCTGGCATTATGAAAGATGGCCTTGATGGGTGAAAGATGGGTTTTAATGCTTAGTCTTCCTTCAGCATAGTACGAGGCGGTCCCATATGAGGATTCTAGATGTTTACCGGCTTTTGTCATAAGAGAGGATAATTCCAGTTTTAAGAGCGCCATTCAATTTGTCATTGGTGTCTACAGACTTTAAAGGATTATGCATCACCTCCTTAAATGTGGGTGAGGAGTCATGGTGCTTTAAATGATAGTTTTGTACTTGGAGGTAATATGTTGTGCCCGTATGTGGTTTGTGGCAGGTACACAGAAGGTATCCAAGAATGGCTTGATACTTAAATTAAGGAAGTGTAAGGTAGGAGGACGCAGTGTGAAGTACCTTTGGCACGCCATTTCACAAGAAGACTCGAAACCGAAGAGCAATCTCATCACAGAGAGAGAGGCAGCCCATCCCAGCAATCAAGAGCAACTGCCAACCATCTTAGTGGTCACAAAAATATTACTTTAAGGTCACTTGAACTTTTGTGAGCACAACATAACCTTGAAAGAGATACTGAAGAACGGTATAGTGTACATGTGACTTCTGACAAACGTAATGGTAAAAAGAGGCCTCTCCCACAATGTCTCATTCATAAGTGCCTGGATGGATGGTGTAACTGGATAATAATATAATTAATCATTATAATGCTAATAGGAATACTTATAATATTATTAGTAATAATAATAATAATGACGGTAAAAGCAATAATAATGCAGTTAGAATTATCAGGGGCAACAGCATTAGTAATACGTGTAGTCCTAATAACTGTATAGTCATATCATTTTCTAGTATCATTACTGTTTATGAGGAATTTCCCACTCATTCACCTTAATAACTGTATGGCTCAGGTGTTTGGCACAGGGTTACAGTCTCTTACCCTCTTTGTTCCTAATTTCAGCCTGACTTTTATTGTTAGTGATGCAAATGCATTAGCAGCTTGCTATGTGATTGGGAGCCTGTCTGAAACAAGTTAGTGGCATCAATATAGATCCTGTGAACAACCACCCACTTAACATGCAAGATACCATCACTGTAGGCATGGATTGGCGCCTTTGATGGGAAATTGACAAAAGAAGCCAAGGACTGCTTGAGCACAAAGAATAACCAATTGATGGATGCTTGTGGGCACGTCGAGAGGGTTATATCAGCCTGAAAACTCCAGATTCCGGGATGATATCTTTCACAGTGACTTACTGCACAACCTAAATCCATGTGGTGGTTCAATAAAAGTGCTTGTTGTCGCGAGGCAGTCTGCAGCGTACAATGCTCAGATTCGGATTGATGCTCTCACCCAGTGACGTAGCAGGCAACACAAGTTTGGGGGGGGGCGGCCTCCCCCCAGCTCTTACCTGCCATCTCGGGATGGCAATCGCTAGCACCCCCCGCTCCTCAATGCGGCCGCTGCGGGGTTGCAAAAGGAGCTATATCCCGAGAGCAACACCCGGCTCTTCAGTGCGGCTGCCGCGGGGCAGTAAACGCAAGGACCGCCACAGGCGGCCGAAGGGCCAGCTACGCCATTGCTCTCAACCATGAAAAAAAAGATGAGAAAATACAGCTGACAAGAATGAGAAGCTAATCTTCTGTTCTAAAACCTCTAGATCACCCAACACCAACCACGGCTGCTGGAAACGGTCCCAATGTGAAACAACAGCACAGGGATTCCATTTTGAGGTTTTTTTTTATGACATGCAGGCATCCCAGTTTCACAACCAATGCACCCTACACATTGGCATTATGGTATCTGAAAAAATTTGTTAACTTTTTCTTTATTTTAATACGAATAACATTTTCCATTTGATTTTAGGTAAACTAAAGCTTGTAATACTGTATAACAGTAAAATGATATATTTTCAAAAAAATACAGAATTCAACTTTAAGGTCCATAATCGATGAATATGTTAAAGCAAAACTCCAGTGATTATTCAATTGACTTTCAGTGTCAGACATGGAACATAAGGGCAATGTGGCACAGCAATTTTAAAAATCTAATTCACCCCATGCCAGTACGGTATTAACAGATGTATTTTATTATTTCAAAACTGGCTTCAGTAACAGTCTGGTCTGATCGCATCTATCTATAAAGTCACATAATGGAAGCAGCACACTGGTTATGTACAAAGGCGCCTTTCCTAAAGCTCGATTCGCAAATGGTCTGGTTCTCGCAGCACGTGAAGGGATGGTGACAGGAATGGCGCGTCTCACAATGTGACTGGAGTAACCAATGGTCAAGGATATGAACCAGGAAACCATTTCTGCACATTTAATATGCAGATGCTCTATAATAGCATTCTGTACAACGATTTACAAAATGTGAGGAAAGGGAACATTGGCGATTCGTCGAAATGACAGAGTTTTGGGCACCGAATGTCAACCTTAGCTCTGGCACCTTAGATTTTGAGGTGAAGTACTTAATGTTGACTGGAATATTTCCTCACCCCTCCATTTCTAAATCCAAAGTGAGTTTACCCCCCCCCCACGTTCTTCGCCTGTATTTTTTCAGAAGTAAGGTGTATTTTATTCCCTCTTTCGGGTGTAGATATTCCACATCCCGGGAACATCTGGTGAATAGCAGTAAAAAAGGCAGATGGTTGGTCTTCAGCTGAAGGAGTTGGATAAATGTGGTGGAGGGTCAAATGTCTGAGGGTTGTGGTGGGGCCAGGGCGAAAGAGCCACATCCTACTAATAGGGAGCCCTTGGGCCTAGACCATGAGGGAGATGGCTGAATAGGGAAAAACAGTCAGTTATATTTCAACAGTTCTGGTTGTACTGTTTCTTCATAGCAAGTGCATCCCTGGGACGCCTTGCTGCCAGCTCACTTTCATTGGCACCATTGAACACTGCACAGTTTTAAGCGGACACATTGTGGCAATCATGGTTGGGCCTTCTGTTCCCAGTCACTGCTGCAGCTCCTGCAGCAGCTGGGAATGATTGTTGCCTACCCCGTCCACCCCAGTCGCCCTGTTTATTCAAGAGTGTGATTTGGCAATGCATGTCCACCCGAAGACTCTCGCTGCAAGGTTGATTCTGTGCAAAAGACACTTGTAACACATTCCGAGGCTACGGCCAATAGCCCTCCTACTAGGCAAACTTCAGAGTAATAGATAAAACCGCAGGCAGGCGGTGCCCCTCACATCTGTCAGCTGGTACATGAAACAAGCTACTCAGATGTGGGATAATCCAACCAGCAGGCCATCAAATCCACATTTGTGTACTGTGGAACAAAGTGATATTTACTTACACACACACACACACACACACACACACACACCTCTGCTGAAGGACATTACAACAGTATGTTCCCTTTGACTTAGTTGAGAAGGGCACAGCATTGTGTCTGTTTTGTGTGCGTAGATGGATTTGAACAGGGCGTTCTCTGTTTCCATGTCCAGGCAAGACATCCTGTCTACATGATTCCTTGGTTGATTCTGTTTGTGATAAAACTCTTCACGGTCGGGACCGGATGCACATCATTTTGATGTTTCCGGCGTTCAATGAAGCACACCAGGCGCGAGGTGTCCAGGGGAATTTTTGAATAGCTTCCGCTGTGGGGCTGAAGCCAAGGGTGCTGCAAGCAGGTGCCCACCGTTGGCCTACGCCGGAAGTCCTCCTGAAGGATAACATTGATGAAATCCCTGGCATTATGACTGATGTCGCAGAAATAATCATGAGGAAAACTGAAATCCACCCGACATATGTTCAGACAGGTCTCCTCTTTGCTTTCGTCCAGAAATGGGGACACCCCACTAAGCATGATGTATGTGAGGACTCCTATGCTCCATATGTCCGTGCTGAGGGATACTGGAGTCCCATGTATGACCTCTGGAGCTGCAAACTCTGGGTTTCCCAGGAGGTGGTGGATGTGGTAATGTCCCGTGATCTGGACGGCATCTTCCAGGTCAATCAGTTTAACCCGCGGCACAGGGATCCGCAGATCTATTAGCAGGTTTTCTGGCTGTTAAAATGGAAAAGAAAGAGAATCGGAAATCAGTTCACTTTTCTTAAGTCCTGGCAAACGTTATTCATATCTGTTTATTTCTATACATTATTGCATGAACGGTAATGACTAGGTGACTGATATACCTTGGGTACACCCAACATATATAAATCTATGATAGGGTGTTTGACTGCACAAAATGCAAAGTAAATTTCTCAGGCATTTCTGTGAAATATGGGTTTCATGATCATATTAACAGCCCCCAATCCACTTTGTAGAGTTTTTATCATTGTAAGGACCCGTAGGACTATACGGCAAAGCTATCTGAATTAGGTGACAATTTTTGCAACAAAAATGGCAAATTTTGTGGCATTCTGTGGTAGTATTATTTTCATCCATTTAAGCCATAGACACATTTTTAATAAAATCGGCAAATAATTCAGCAAATACCACAAACCCAAAATTACGCCCAAAAACTACAGTCAGAAAATCGCATAAATCCACTGACCCTCACCGTTGTACATTGTTTCAGCAACACTTTACTCAGTAAAGGTAAACCTAAACATTTTAATTCCAGTCAGTGCCCATTGTTGGCTGCAATCAGCTTTTTCAAGCTAACGACCCCAAAAATAAACATGTAATATAAAAAATGCATAGTGGGTACTGTGTAATATGGCCCTATATTACCATCTTGGGGTTCTGGGGACATTTATAAACCACTCTGGTGTCGGTTATGGTTCATATATATGAAATGTTCCAATATGTTTTCTAGGAGAAAATCAATTAATTCTTCAAATCCTTGTTCTTCAATTCAAAAGCCTTTTCATCAAGCTGAACATCGAAATTTAAATTTTCAATTATTCATCTCCGTTTCACATATTTCCAGATTGTAACAGCCAAATTCTCATTCAGTGCTTGCATAAGAAAAGAAATACAACAAGCATTTGTAATGCAATAGGTCTCGCATTTGCGAGAGTTTAAGCTATTGGCATTGTAAATGACAATGCCTTTTATTTATATGTTTATATAATTAACACATAAATAAAAGACATTCTCATGTACAATGCCAATAGCTCAAACTCTTGAAAAATGCGAGACCTATGCAAAGAAGCGGCCGTCATTGTCCCGGGCTGCTTAGAAAGTGAAAGCGCGCATGGCGCGCTGAATGTTGCAGGAAAGCATGTCGTGCCTGCAGTAGGAGAAACTACTTAAAGAAAATAGTGCTTACAGACTAAAAAAGACTCACCGTATAACAACCGAAGTAAATGGGCCAGTCCTCATGGGAGGTTATGAATGAAGACAAGGCGGTACTAAGGAGGGATTAACAAACCTATTAACGAATCAGAAGCCAGCATTTACGAAGGACAATGACACAAGCCAATGACAAATATGGGTGGAGAGTGGGCGGGGCTTCTATTCCATACTCCAATAGAGCATGGCTTGCAGAGCAGCGCATGCGCTGTCCAGGTTCGACATAAAAATAGCAGGCTTGCCAAGCCAAGAGTTATTGGCTTTGCCAAAGCTTCTTTTTTTATCAAACATATGTTTATTAGGTTTTTCCAAGTACAACATAAGGTATCAGCATCATTTCGCTCATCGCAGTGAGCGCCAACTCGTCGATAAGACACAAATGGTAAAGCAGAACACATTGCCCAAGAGGCCCCCCCGACCCCAAATCCGAAGTAAATGCTAATGGTGGATACAGTGGCTCTCTAAGAGGGGGTGCGGGCATCCCTCCGCGGCATCATACAGACGAAACAACTTAATTGGGCGACTCAGCGCGTGCCTGTGATGACCTGTAAACAAGTCCTTCCAACTGAAGGAATCTACTAAGGCGTACTAAAGGCATATAAAAACAACTCCCCGAACCCAAAAACAAAAACCCTACACCCCCCTCCCAAACTATGGTGGCAGCAAAACTACAGCTAGAAAAGCAACTAGGGGTAATGGCAATAGAATCAAAATTGAAAGAGGTGTAGTGCGCGGACAGTAGGAGGACAAACAGCTGACGGCAGACCCTGGAAAGGAAGGCAACTAGCGGCCCCCACTTGAATTCAAAATCCTTGTAATTATCTTGAAAAATATCAGACACTCTTTCCAGGCTAAGAAGCCGCCATAACCGTGAGTGCCAAAGGGAGATCGCCGGAGCTTCCCTCTGCTTCCAGGCGGCCGCCAAAGTCACTTTAGCTGCGCCTATACACAGCCACATGATGGCCTTGTCCGCACGAGTCTGGTATTCTAGAGTAGGATCTCGGAGCCCCAAAAGAACCTCTGCTATAGAAGTCGGAATGGGGTATCCCAGAATATCTTTAAAATGTGCCAAGATTTCTGTCCAAAAGGGGCGTATAGTCGGACAATCCCACCAAATGTGCTGAAAGTCACCTAAGAGGCCGCAGCCTCTCCAGCAGCGGTCAGAAGTGTTAGGGAAGATCTGCTTGAGCCTAGAGGGGTGGAGATACCAATCCATCATAATCTTTAGATGGGCTTCCCGGAGGTCTACGGAGTGGTTAAATCTAAAAATATCGGACCATAAGTGGGACCATTCTCTCTGACACATCGCGTTGTAATATCCCCTCCCATACAGCCATGTATCGCGGACACGGGGAGGTGGTGGTGGTAAGTAAAAGGTTATAGATGAACGATATCCCCCCTTTCATTGTGGTGGTCTTGGAAAGGAAAGATTAAAATCTAGTAGGTGGGCGAGTGGCTGCATCCCGGACCTTCGGGGTGAGAGCCCAGTGAAGTAGTTGGGTATGGTGGAACCGTTCGGTATTGTCCAAGTCATAGTCCCGCTTGCAGTTGTCAACGGTCAGGGGGTCATAGCTATGAAAGAGGTGTGTCAAGGCAACCCCCCGTCTCCAAGCGTCAAAGGGTCCCTCTTGCATGCCAGGGGGAAGGCAGGATTGAAGTGCAGTGGTGTAAATGGCGAAGGGAAAGTAGTCCATCGATCATCCCCCGCAACAGAGTCCCACACCCGCAAGGTGGCTCACGTGGGAGTGCTACAGTACGCGTTCTTAGGTCTATCGTGTTTGGGGCGCCAAGCCAGGTCCCATATAGTCCTCCCTGCGATACTACGGTCCATATGCAACCAATGTTTATCGGATTCCGGTTTGGACCACTCAATTAGTACTCTCAGCTGTGCCGCTTTATAATATAGATGGATATCGGGGAGACCCACACCTCCCTCCGTTCGGGAGCGACGTAGCACAGATAACGACAGGCGGGCCCGTCCCTTTTGCCACACGAACTGTAAGAGCATAGATTTAATGCGGCGAAAGAAGTCCCTCTGGCTCTATCGGTAGAGCCTGGAACAGGTAGAGAAGTTTAGGAAGGAGTGTCATCTTGACAGCATGTATGCGGCCAAGCCAAGAGAGAAAGAGGGGTTTCCACCTCGCGAGTTCCTCTTGGATTCGGGTGAGACTGGGGGGGAAATTAGCAGCATATAGGCCTTCCACCCTGGGCGTTAACTGGATCCCCAGGTACTGTATGGATGAAGCAGCCCAGTGTAGGGGAGTGAGGGGCTGGAGCCTGTGGACCTCCGCTGGCGGAAGGGTAAGGTTAAGAATATACGACTTGCCCAGGTTGACTTTGAAGCCTGCCACCCCCTCAAAGCGCTCCAGTTCAGATTGTAAGGGGGAGAGAGAGTGCTCAGGCTCGGAAAGGGACAAGAGGACATTGTCCGCAAAGAGGGAGATCTTATGGGAGTCCCCACTGAAGGGGATGCCATGAATATCGGGGTTGGCTCTAATAGCCTCTGCTAAGGGTTCGATGCTCAGGGCAAAGAGTAGGGGCGAGAGGGGGCACCCCTGTCGAGTACCTCTAGAGTGAGAAAAGGCGGAGGAGGATACACCGTTGACTTGTACCCTGGAGCGAGGCTGAACATAGTTAGCTCGAAGCATAGTGAGAAATTTAGGAGCGAACCCAAAGCTCGTGAGGGTATTAAATAAAAACGCCCAATCGACCCGATCAAAGGCCTTGTCCGCATCGAGGCCTACCAGTACCGCAGGGATATGTCGTTTATTAGCTTTCTCTATGAGGTGAACTATGCGGCGGGTGTTGTCGTGTGTTTGTCGGCCCTTAATGAACCCCGATTGGTCTGGGTGAATGAGGTCCGGCATGAGGTCATTTAGACGTTTAGCCAAAATAGGGGAATAGAGTTTCGCGTCGAGGTTTAAGAGGGCGATGGGGCGGTACGAGGCGCATAAGTGAGGGGCCTTCCCAGGTTTAGGTATAACAGAGATCACAGCCTCGGATAACGATCCAGTGGTCTCTCCCTCTGTCACCATTTGGTTAAACAAGCGCGTGAGATGCGGGATAATATCGGAGGCAAAAGTTTTGTAAAACAAGGCGGTGTAGCCGTCTGGACCCGGGGCCTTACGGGGCTTAAGGGCTTGTATGGCAGAGTTTACCTCCTCGTAGGTGATAGGAGCAGTAAGGGTTTCATTCCATTCATGCGAAACCTGAGGGAGGCATAGCATCCGCAAGTATTCTCGTTGGGTGGCAGGATCTAATTGGTCCTTGGTGTAGAGCGATTTGTAGAAAGAGCCGAAGATCTACGACTTTTCTTCATCTTTATATGTAATCTCTCCAGTGGGCCCAAGAATACCTCCAATATATTCCCGTTCACGTTTGCCTTTGAGTTGTCTGGCTAGATGTCTACCCACCTTATTACCCTGGGAGTAAGAGAGGTGTCGGAGTTTGAGAAGCGTGAATTCTGCCCTGTTATTATAAATAGCTCTGAGTTTGCCTCTCAAAGCCGTCAGTTTGCGAAGAGTGTCTCGAGTGGGGTTCGCTTTATGTGTGTGTTCGACAGCAGCCACTTCCGTTTCCAATGCTTCCCTCTCTCTAGCTCGTTGTGCGTTCAGCGCCGAGTTGAGGGCAATACATTTTCCTCGGAGGACCGCTTTAAACGTGTCCCAGGTATTATATTCCGAGGTGTCCTCAGGCTTATTAAGATAAAAAAATTCAGTAATGCTTTCCCTCAATTTAGTGCGGGACTCTTTATCTCGCGTGAGACGGTGGGAAATACCATCGGGGGGAAGAGGAGACCTTACCGTGCCAGGCCACGCAAATGGAAAGGAGACTGTGGTCCGACACGGAGAGGGGAAATATCCTAGCCTCCTGAAGGGCGCCCAGCAGGGATTGGCTGATAAAAATGTAGTCCAGGCGGGAGTATGTGTGGTGGACGTGAGAGTAAAAGGTGTAGTCACGAGAGTGGGGATAGAGTGTCCGCCAGGCATCTATCAGTCCTAGATCATGAAAGTGTTGTTTAGTGGCGGGGGTAAAGGAGCCCAAGTCAGAGCGGTGTGGGTGAGTACTGTCGAGATCTCTCTGCCAGGTCAGATTAAAGTCGCCCATGAGTATCAGGGTTCCCTCCCCGAAGTCCAAAAGCCTCCCCGCAAGAGTGTTTAGAAACGCCGCTTGCCCCGTGTTAGGTGCGTATACTGCTACGAAGGTACAAAGCCTGCCCATCAGGCGGCCCTTGACCATAACCCAGCGGCCATCTTTATCAGAAAGGAAGCCCAGAGGTTGAAATTTTGTGGAGGCGTGAAAAAGGAGCGCCACTCCTCTGTGTTTCGTTAGGGCAGAAGCTTTGTATATCAGGGGATAGCATTTGTGACGTAGGCGTGAGTCCTCTGATCTAGCCAGATGTGTCTCTTGAAGGGCCACTATGTCAAGGTGATGATCCACAATATACTTCCATACTTTGTGGCGTTTCTGAGGTGAATTAAGCCCCTTAACATTCCAGGAACCAATAGTAATCGTCATTGCATTAAAGGATAAGAGAACATCTCACAGTCACCTCCGACCGACCCAGCCAGATGTGTGAGCGGGACCACCCCAGGTGTGCCTATCCCCCATGTTTGCAACCCGCGCGGGGAAACAGAAATAAAAGAAAAGCCCCCCAACACATGAAATGAAAAAGCTGCCACCCTCACCACCCCACCCTCAAACCCCAAAAACAACATAACAAATATCAATGAAAAAAGCGGCAAAAAGGCCGCTAGCTGGTCCCTGGGCGAGGGTAACATGCCCAACAGGGACTAGGGGGACGAAGTGTCCGAGGACCCCGTCCGCGCCATCCGGGTGTAAGTCAAATAAGTCATCGTATGCGGTCATGATGTAGACGACAAAACAGTGCTGACTGCAGAAAGGGAATAAGGGCACTGTACTGAAACAAAGGCAGGTCACAGTTCAACAACCCCCTAGAACAGGTAGCTGCATGGGCCCAGACCTCCGGGCCATGGTGAGTTCCGGGGCGTAGGAATCGGATGGGAGTAGAGCACCTGTTAGCCCATCGAGCTGCTCCTACTTCTGGCCCCGTTCTCAGCCTACAGTCAGGTGTGGCAAGATTCAGTTTGGGCTTCCGATGGCAGTGATTCCTCGATCAGTTGAAAAACAGGGCAGTACATGTAAAGAGTACGTCCGTTGAGGTTTCATCTGCGGCCCCTACGTGTGCCCATAAGCCATGCAGTCTTCAGTGGGGGCCCCCGTGGAGGCTCCCGGAAGTTGTCGCGATCGGAGCCAGACGCCCACAGGGGGAGACCCAAGAGCTCCAGGCCCTCTTGTAAGTCAGTGACATGGCGCTGTTTGTTGTTGAATTCAAAGCTTAGTCCGAACGGATAGGTCCACCTATATCTGATGTTATCATCTCGCAGTTTGGTAGTGATGGGTCGGAACATCTGCCTTCATGCCAGGGTGGTCGGTGCCAAATCTTGGAAAATAGAGCACGAGTGGTTTTGAAAGGTGGCGGTCCCCTTTGACCTGGCCGCTAGGAGCACTGCCTCCTTAACTTTATATGAGTGGAACTTTGCCAGGATGTTGCGGGGACGTCTCTTCTCGCCGGGCTGTAGGATTCCCACACGGTGGACTCTCTCCAGCTTTATTGTGAGGGTGTGGGGACCCAGGACTTCCGCAAAAAGCCCCTCCATGAAAGCCTCCAAATCCGGCCCCTCTGCACCCTCCTCCAGATCCCGGACGCGTAGGTTCTCCCTCCGAGCCCTATTCTCGAGATCCTCCGCCTTGAGCTGCGTCTGGTGAAGTTGTTCCTGGAGAGCACGAACATCATCACGCAGTTCGGCGGTGAGCTTCTCCTGGTCTTGGTGGTGCGCCTCCAGATTAAGTACTCTAGTGCCTACCGAGTCAACGTCTTGCTGAAGGGAGGCCAGTCTCCCTGTAAGGTCCGACCTCAGCTGCTCTATTGATGTTTTAATGTCCTGGCCGAGGTCGTTGCGCCATTCAGTTTTAAAGTCCTTCAGCATGGACAGAAGGTCCGCCTTCGTGAGGGCCATGCCCGCAGCTTCAGCGTCTCTGCGCAGTGTCGGGCGTTTATCTGACAGGCCGAAGAAGTCCGATACCTTGTTGGATGTCCTGTTCGTCCCTTTCTTAGGCGGCATGCGGACTGGCCCGGGAGTATCCCTGTAGTGGCGACGCCCTCTGGAGGAAGCTCGGGATTCTAGGCGTGGGACCCGCTGCACCGAGGGGGCCGTGTAGGTGACCGCCAGCAGGCCAGTGGGGCAGGCAGAGGCACTGTCAGCAGAGGGGCGCCGCAGCGCCGGCCGGACCCCCGTCCGCCGCTCAAGGTGGCTTGCAGTGTAGTATTTGCAGCTAGGTGAAAGTGCATCTCCCTCAGGAAGAGCAGAAGCAGAGTGCCCGGTCACAGCGGAGAGCCCACCCAGAGCTCAGCGCCACAGTTCAATGCTCCGCTCAAATCTCGCTTTTCCCGGCGATGTCAGCCTTTACCTCGCCGTCACGGCCCTCTGCGATGTAGAGCGGGTGCCATTTTGTGGATGCAGGCACTGGCAGATAAGGGGCAGTCACTGTGGCGGAGGCATCCGGGGGGCACCAGCAGCCCCGCCGCAAGGGCGAAGGAGGGCAGGAAGCGGTGATGTCTGCTGAGGCGGCGTCATGAAGGGCGTGGATACGGGGGCCGCAGGGTCCGAGGACCAGACAAGGCACCAAGTTACAGCTTGGGCGCCATTGCAAAGTCAGGCAGGTGCATGGCGGCGATCCGCGGTATCAGCAGCAACCCGGGGGAGGCCCTTGAAATATTCCTCATGGCTTCGCCTACCTTGAATCCCCCCGCGACGGCGGGAAGCAGGCTCGGAGACAGGGGTTACACTCTCCGTGGTTGCTGGAAGCACTCAGCCCAATGTGACGGCCGCCATTTTGAAGGGCTCCAGTAGTTCTCGCGAAAGACCTCGCCTGTTCCGTTCCTGCGGCGGAGGAGGCGAGTAAAGGCTCCCTTGTCGTGCCTCACATCCTCCGCTTGGCACAGAGAGTTTTGCGGCGTGTGGGGTGCGGTGAGACCGCTGCTAGCTGCTCCGGAACAGTGCGCGGACCGGGAGCCGAGACAGGCTACGTCCGATCGGCCATCTTGCCCGGCCACGCCCCCCAAAGCTTCTTTTTAATAGGCACAGACCCATACCTAAGTGCATGTGAATTAAATGGAGAAAAAAACGAGAAGTGACCGTTCACATGCATACAAGGACCAATGCACATGTTGTAACAGATGAGTGAATTGGAAAGAGATACCAGTGCATATGAGAGGAGGAAGAGAAACCTCCAATAACAGACATATCAGATCGTAGCCACTAGGTATATTTCTTTTGTTTTGAAAGAAACTTACTTGTGGCTAGCCTCTATGCTCTCATAGACTTTAACTGAGAATTATACATGGAATATCATAATCTGCCTCCTACAATATCAACTTTTGTTCTGGAAACCTACACTTTCACAGCTATTGGTCCCTCACAACATCCACAAACAAGCAAGCATAAAACATTAATGTCAAATGCATAAAAAATCAAACCAAAACACCAGTCTTTTGTTGTAAATTAATAGAGCAATTTCTATAAAATCAAGGTTGTAGTAGTTTCTTCTGTTTTATTGTGTATGAGTGAGCATAACCTGGCACGCTTACTCTGAAAGCATTTGAAAAGTCATTGCAAATTTTCTTTTTAATTTCTCAAAAGCTGCTCAACTAATTTAGCTCATACTTAGATATCGACCAATTTAGAATTTCAGACAAATTTGCGAAATTGTGTGAACAATTTTATCACAGTAGCTTTACCTTTTCCTTTCTAGGTTATAATTCAGAGCGGAGTGACATCCTACCTATCTGATAAACACATTGCAGAGGTAACAATCCAAAATAAGGCTGCATGCCGACGGCGGATATACAGCATCTTATAAGTGGTACCTCAAGTGAGAGTTCAGTGAAATGCAAACACAGTTTATAAAATGCTACGGTCCTCATTTCGAGTGCTGCGCTTAGATTCTGATGCAAATGGGAGTTTGCACCCAAATTGGGATTGAGTCATGTGTAAACTTTACACAGATCCATTGTTTTTCCCACACACAAATTTTGCAAGAGAAAAACGTGCAAAATTTGTGTAGGGAAAAAACGCAATACTTTGAGTTTTGAACGTACCGAGTCATGTGATTCTACAGGGTTTGCAACCGGAAACAAAATAACCATGTTGTATTAGTCAATCCCCAGGGAGTATTACTGTATCCTTCTACCAGGGTACTCATGATGTTCCCCATAGTCTCTTTTTGAGGAAAAAGTTAATCTTTTCTATGGTGATCCCCTATACCTCACTCTCATACTAATGCAAAGCTTGCAGGGAAGACGTACGAACCTTGAGAGGTGCAGAGGTAAGATGTAGCTCACCACTGAATGACATTTCTCATTATCCCCTTTATCTGCCAACAGGCTAAAGCACTTTTGAAGCACAGTCATTGGTGTATGCTAATTTAGCCAAATCTGGATGAAATATTTTTTGATTTACCAGTGGATACAGATGCAGTGAACGTAAAAGCCAAAGAGGAGGACTTTAAAAACACAGGCTACATGAAGTCTAAAAGGTCTCTAGTTTGAATCCCTCAAACTGTAGGTTATTTAAAAACCAGATCATATGTGGGAAAACAATGAACTGGGTCACACAGTAAAATAAAGACAGGTGGCGCAGATTAGCAAATGCTGTTTTTTTTTTTAATGTCCGCGACCCTTCCAACTGGCACAACAAATGCTGCCCTGCATTTCACTCCCTCACCTTGATATCCAAGTGTGCCACTCTGCAGTTGTGTAGATACTGTAAGGCCTCCATGGTGTCTCGGATGAAAAATGCCACCTTCTCCTCCATGAGTTCATCGTGATTCATCAGGTAGTCCAGGAGCCTGCCATCATCCATGCTGAAGCACAACAAAAATATAAGCAAAGAATGTCATACAAATGAACAAGCCACTGGCTGTTAATCTTGGAAAGTTGTAACATAAACGCATGTCTCTTAGAGAGCCCGCATGAGCTATATATAGGTTTTGGTGCAAACACGTCTTGTCTTCATCGTGAAATGTTTTACTGATTTTATAGTTAACATGAACACTTTGTTTCAAGGTTTTTTGCACATATTTGAGTTCATTCTACATCATATCATAATGCTATATTGCAAAAACAATCAGAAAAAGAAAACATCTATGATGTAGGGCTACTTAACCAAAGGTGGAGAGAGAGGATTCCATAAGGAGGTCATACTATGAACAAGCTATTCTAAAATCCAACAAGAAGTGCAGGGAGAAACAATTTTTCATTAATATCACAATAGTGCTAGCCCTACTTTTCAGGACAGGTGAAAGGATGCAAACCCTCACACCCAGTCTGTGGCATGCTTGGTCATTGGGTCCGCTCAGGTTTGAGTAGTGCTCCCGCCATCATATGGGATATTTTTGTCCCTACTACTCTTGTAAGCAAACCAGAGGGGAAATACGAGGGAATCGCTTTCATGCAGAGCTCAGCCCTCCTTCCTCAACTGTGGCCATCTGATCATCGTGAGTATGGAAACCCTAGAGTTCGCCATAGTGGGAATGTTGTCATCACCCTAGCTGATCAAGCATAAAAGACAATTGTCTAGGAGTGGGAAATGCTCCTTTAATTGATTCCATCTGTTACAAGATAAAAATTACTAGGAGGGAATTAGTACATCCCTAAACATTTTAGGAATACATAATTCCTAAAGCGTAACAGAAGGGATGAATTAAAGCAAAACATACATTAGCCTTTGTCATACGAAGGAGGATTGACCAATACAAGCATAGGACACAACACAGAAATCCTTTGGACACATCTGATTGGAAAGCTACTCAGACCAATCACAGCCCACTTCTTTTACCCCTTGATAGCAAGCATAAAGAATCAAGAAACATATGAGGTTGGATATTACCTACTAGCAAATATGATTGGGTGAAGATCACTGCAATTAATTCACATTAAAATATACATACTCAATATAAAATCTCATTACAATTTCTCACTGTAGTTGTAAAATAGGGATAATCATTGATATTCAAATAATCTGTGGCAAACTTATCACATAAAAGTTGGTATTTTTCGGTATAAGTTACAAAGAAATAATTGCACTGCAATCTGGAGCAGACCTCTAATTCCTCCATGTCTATAGTAACGCAGGCACATAGCTTATGCTTACCTTGCGGTGTTTTGTAGTGATTGTGAGGTGTTCTGCGGAAATATTATAAGTTGTTGTGGTAATATGGCGCTTTATGCAGACAAGTTGAAGTGGTTATCGGGTCTGACGTGGCCTAAGATCCTGGAATGGTATTAAAAAGTGTAGACTGCACTATATTGTAGTTGTCTGCTGTGTTGTGGTGCTAGTCGTGAGACGTCATCAACAGCACAAGAGGTCTTTCTCTTTGCGTGATTGTGCGGTGTGGTTGGTATAGTGAATTTCAGTGCACAGGGAGGAACTGTATCAATCCGAGTGAGACCCCACTGGTCGAGGTTTAGTTCATGTGTGTATCAGTGTAGGTCGGAAAGTGATATTATGGACAATTTCTTGTGTGTATGAATACTTTAATTTCTTTAGAGGAGCAGACAAAGTTGGTTGTTGAAATTGCTTGCATTTGTTTTGCTTGTAAATTAAAGAGAATGCAATCATGGAAAATTGTAAAGGACGGGGAGCCGCTGTAAGGAGTGAAGTTTAACGTCACAGTGTGCCACACTGGGATTGGCCGGTTGGTGTCAAGCCGTAATTAGTCGGCTACGTCAGAGAGCTGCATTGTTATTGGTTGCTGACCGCAAATAAGAACTGTGGGTAAAGAAATTAGTTCCTGGTTTGAAACATAAAGCTTTATATCAACTGTTGAAAAACGAAATTCTTTAAGGCTGTAGGAGACATGTTTAGGGGAGATGTAACGATACCGCTTTCTGAGGGAGAAGAGGCACCACCTGAGGATACGCCATATGACTATAAATGTAGGACTCCATACATGTATTTGGCTTAACAAATGGCATAAGATCACTCCATCTGGCGTTGGCCTGCCTAGACGAACTTCGGGAGGCGCAGCTCCTAGTTGATTTCGAGCGAGCCTTTGACTCGGTGCAATGGCTTTTTCTTCGGGCAGTGCTTGAGAAGATGCAGTTTGGCCAACATTTCAGGGGCCGGGTTTCCCTTATTTACTCTGACCTGTGGACTCGAATCAGGGTGAATGGAACCCTGTCGCACAGGTTCCCTGTCGAGCGTGGCATGAGACAGGGATTCCCCCTCTCTCGCCTCGTTTTTGCCCTTGTGGCGGCGGAGCTTGTGCGGATGGACGCCAGACTCGGCGGGTAAGCATGGAGGGAGGGCACAGAGGACAGTGTGTCTCTATAGGCAGATGACATGCTTTTCTTCCTGTGGAATCCAGGCGAAACATTCCCACGGCTGATGGAAATACTTGAGATTTATGGCAACGCCTTGGGCCTTAGGGAAGATGGTCCTGGTACCCCTGCGGGAGACACGTTTGTGGAAAGACCTCAGTTCCCAGCTACAGGGGGCGAGCGACCACTTTCGCTACCTGGGCACGATGGTGGCTAAAACTGAGCGTCGTTATCTGGAGCTTAATATCGCCCTGCTGGTGGACAGAACTCTGAGAGATATGGGGAAGTGGTTGAAACTACCCCTCTCGATAGCAGGCAGAGGCGCCCTCTTTAAAATATTGGCCCTTCCTAGGTTCTTATATGTACTCTAGCATTACCCCTACCCATTGACCCCGGCCTTTTCTGCGGATCTCCAAGCCCAGATCTCTGCCTTCTTGTGGGCAGGCAAGATCCCTGGGGTATCCTTTGTGAAATGACGCTCCTCACTGCATGAGGCGGGTTTAGGCTGGGCAGATGTGAAACTATGGTACTAGGTGTCCCAGCTTATCAATACTAATGACGGGTTTCGGGCTGACAGAGACGACCTGGCCCATTGGCTGGAACTGGAACTACTCCGTCCTCATGGGTTGCTCTCATCACTGTTCAGCCGGTCTCCCCCCCCCCACCGGTTAGTCAGATTCCACTCCAGTGCTGGTACCTAGGCCTCTGTCACATGAGATGGTATGGCAGAATCACTGGGGCAACACCTTTCTGGCATGGCATCTGGTTGTCTGAGTCGGCTGGATTGGCCAGTTTCGGTGCTTGGGACCTTATTGGTATCTCCACACTCGGGGATGTCTGGGTTGGTGGGCACATGAAGTCATTCCAGGAGATGGAGGAGGAGTTCGGTCTTCATAGTTCCCAATTCTACAAATATCTTCAGTTAAGACACACCTTTGATACATATAAGCCACATCTTTCAGCAGGGGCGGCCGCTGCCAAAATAAAGTGGTGGGGCAGAGCGGGGGCAAATTAAAAAAAAAAAACCACTTACCTGCCGCTCCCACTGCTGGCCGCCTCTGACAACAAGTAACTTCTTGAATGTAAATTTAAATTAATGGATTTGTTTTTTTGTAGATTTATATAGCACGAACTAGACCCGAAGGTATCGGAGCGTGTTACATGAGCACCAGTTGCTTTACACACGGACACAAGTTGAATAAGTTACTCTGGCACAAACCTAGGAAACTTGACAGCTAGTGTCAGATATTTCACATTCAATTTAGAGGTCAGAAAATGGGTTCGTTTCAACAAAGACATCCACGCAGTGAATCGGATTACTGACCAGTTCAACAAGCATTTGCAATGCAATAGGTCTCGCATTATTAAAGTTTGAGCTATTGGTGTTGCATTTGCAAGAGTTTGAGCTATTGCCATTGTAAACGACAATGCCTTTTATTTATGTGTTTCGAAAAGCTGTATGTGGTGCATAAACACGCCCTTTGTACTTATAATCCTTGCTTACGAAAAGGAAGGCTGGCAGTAAAAGAGGCATAGTTACTGCCAGCGTTGCTTCTCGTAAGCAACGACTGCAAGTACAAAGTGCCTGTTTACGCACCGCTTGCAGGTTTTTAAAATACAGAAATAAAAGGTATTGGCATTTACAATGCCAATAGCTCATCCTCAGTGTTAACTTTCATAACATGCAACTGTCACAAAAGACTACATTACCCTTGAGAGTCTAGAACAAATGTTACAAAAGTGGATATATATCAAGCGTGAACCATCTTTCAGATTACCTACCGTCAGTGCTTAATTTGTAAAATATGAAGTGCAGGTGCTGAAATGTTTGTTGGAGGCCACACCTACTTTTCTTCAGCTCCACCCATTTTCTCCACTGGCTCCACCCACATCCTCAACTGGCACTGCTAAAAGTCAGATGTGTAATACCCGATCGATCTGAATTTCAGCAAGGGAGCCTTCCTCATAGTAAGGTTTTGAGAGGAGGTTCCCCTGGGCTGCCCTGTGAACATTTTGAAAAAGATTAAACCAAAAGTGCATTTAAAGCACAATTTTGAAATAAATTAGCTCAAATCAAGAATGCAATGAAAAGGGACAATTCCAGTGCTTTATGAGCCGATTTCTGGAAAGGACAATACCATTTCTAACAGAGTCTACGTCAAGATAAAACTTTTACATAGCTTATGTGACAAAAATAAACTAAAATTTGACATACAAAACCCACTGTTTTAAATTATATATTGGCTACACTCGATGAAGAATAATAGATTCTCTAGGGGTGTTGTTTGTCCCGATCGAAATGCAGATGATCTTATACGTAGGTAGGTGACATTATTGGCTGTCAGTCTGTTTTCTTAGCAGGGACCTGCGTTAGGTCCCGGAAGTCCTGGTTACATGAGGCAGGAGTGCATGTCTGCTTAAGCCTTATGTTTTATCCACCTCTCAATGTAGTAGAGGCAGTGCAGTGCCAAGGCAAGGACCTACACCTGTCTAATTCAGTGTGCCTCAGCCTATCGCTGGGCACCAGACAAAAGAATGGATTGGCTAGCAGTGAAGGTGCCCTTTACTGTAGGGGTCATGATGGCCGCCAGATAGAGTGTTATAGAAACAAGGTCCCCGGCCCAAAGTGGTTTTTTGGGCAATTTGAAATGCGACCGTAATGTTTCTGCCTCAACGAGATTCCACCAGATTTGGTGTAGTAATTCTGCCCCCTCCCATCTCCTGCCTTAACAATACCAGAGGCCCAGGTAAGGGTGGGATGAAAAGAGCCATAGATTCTGTTCAATTCTCTATGCCTGGTTCATGATGCAATGTATTCACTCCGCAGCTCTCCCCTTAAGTCTCACTGCAGGCTGTATCTTCCCAGTCACACCTTGCGGTCAGTGTCTCACTGTAACAACTTAAATGGGTCCTAAGTTTCGCCACTGACAGGCTTTTCCCGTTACAGCGCCCAGAAGCGGATCCTGCTTCCGGGTTTTCTCAAGGAGGAGTCAAAGGTCATGAGTTGCAGGAGACTTCTAGAGTAAAGACCTGGCTTTTCCCTGGTATTTAAAGATCGTTACTCAGTACTTGAAGGCAGTAGGAGTACATATTTGACCCGTTTTTAGCGCCAAGATACCCCATGGAGTGATAGTTAAGTTGAGGCAGCTCTACTCAATAAAACAAAACATAGGAAAAAACACACCCATTTCATAATACATGCATTACAATTTGAGGCACAGGGAGACAAAGTCGAAACTGGGATCAGAATGAACTCATTCAGATTCCAAGGACAGAATTTACCCACTTGTCACGATTCCTCCTCTGGGGGCACCACAGCCCCAGGGGCCTTTCGGTTGTTAAACATGAGATGCTAGTGTTAATAAACTCAGCAGCATTCCCTTGACCTCAGAAGGATGAAAGCGGCAGCTGAACCTGCCTTCTTCAGCTTACACCCAGATCAGTTATTTGCATGAACCCACCGAGGTACCTTACAGGGATTGCACCACCGAGCAGCAGTCCCATGACCCCAGGAGGCTCTGGACCCTGTGGCCTGCAGGGCGTGCTCACATCAGCGCAGCACTCGCTTTATTCTACAGAAGAAGGTATTTTGCCGCATTGGAACCGCAGGTGTTCAGCCCGCTGAGCTAGCTCACCTGTTTGTGCGTTCACAGAACGGAAGTGGGCAGGTGAGGATGAAAGCCCTGCCGCTGTCTATCCCTGAGTGTGTACGCCTTTCATCTGCAGTGCCAAGCCCTCCCACTGCACTGCACACCTGAGAAGCCCCCCAGACAGGAAGCCCTCTTCCAATTACCGTCTAGCTCTGTAATTACAGGTCGCCTCGAGCCCGGGGGCCTGGACCTCATCTGGGGCTGCGTGACTTAAGGGGCACGGGGAAAAGGGGGTGGATGAGGTAGGATTCCTTGCAGTCTACAGTTCAGTGCTATGCACCTTTGTAATTTAATTTATATTCAATGATGACCGACCCGAATTAATCGAGGGACCTTGCAGAGCCTACCTAGTTCAATGTGCCTCAAGTAGCTAGCTGAAACATCTGCATGGGTAAAAGAGAATAGCATCGCGTCTCAGAAGAAATGCAAATGAATACAGATTTAAAAATATGCTTTATGCAGGTACTTTCTATTACATTTTAATACATTTCAGTCAGTGGCAGGGCAGCGCCGTGAGGCACTGGGAGGCTTTACATGTGGCAGGTGTTACTACCAGGACTGGTTACTATGGTGCACCGTGCACCAGCACTGCACTCCGCTGCACATATCAACTTTGTCACAGTGGGCTCAGCTGACTGCATTAGCAGCTGAGACCTCACCGCCTCGGCTGCCTCAGTCTGTGACTGCCCTAGAGACGTGGCCTAGGCTATAGTAGAGCGTCCGTGCCACTACTTATCCGGGGATGGGGCACCTTCCCAGATTTGCTACTTTCCAGCAAGGAACTGGCGCCAACCCCAGTGTCAGTGACCTTTTGGCGACTTTACATTCTACCACTGGACAAACCATATGAATGAATGGGCAGGCGTGTCAATCACACACAACTTTCTAGCTAGGACCTCATGCCCTGGACACACAAGTGCAGCAGCAGGTTAGTGACCTTGACCTTGCATTTCTGGGGCTTTACAGCAGTTTCTCGATCCTCTAAGAGTTTCTTGGTGTAATTTGTGAAATTAATCTATTTCCCGCCTCGTCTTCCTTGCTTAATTTTGCCCGTGACAAAGTGTCACTCATAGTCGTTGAAATTATGTCACTCAGAGTCATATTTATATAATAGAAATTATTAAAATGTCCAGTCCTGAAAATGTCACATGGCAGTGGCACTCTGAAACCTTGGCAGCTATGGGCAACGTGAACGCCTGTACAGGGCAGGGCTGCTTGCATCGTGTGCACAGTGCAGGTCAGGACGTGATCGTGTATATGCAGTGTTGGGGGCCGGGGGTGTTACCGGCGGGGAATTACAAGGCGGGCGGCCCTGCGGATTCCATCAGAATGAAATGAGGAATAACTGGCAGACTCACAAACAGTGAGCTTTACTTCAGCCAGCCAGTTATTTTCTCATTTCCATCACTATGGCATTTCCCCCAAATTTCAATGAAGCCTGAAAATGGCTGGGCCTGGGCAACCACAGTCTGTACTCTGTAGTTGTACTTAGTACTAGTAGCACTGCTGCACCTGCAGGTAAAGTTACCCCCGTACAGTCGTCATTGTTACCTCTGGGCGTAGGCCGGCCGGCAGGGACTCGGTGGGAGTCGGGACACGACGAGCGAGTCGACCAGGGCTTAATTTGTGCCGGTGCACCAGCACTTAATTGACAGGGCCGGGTCTACACTCTGGCTGGCACTGACTGACGCTCGCACATCACATTTCTATTAAAGTTTGTGCAGCGGCTGCAGCCGACGTGTTTTGATCTTCTCCCGAGTCCGGACCGGAGCTGAGCCCCCCAGAGAAAGAGATTCCATGATTTTTTTTACCTCCTGTCACAGTCCACTCCTGGAAATACATTTTAAATGTGTTGAGGCGGGCGGCGCGCGCACTGCGCTACGCGCCTCGGCGGCCCTGCCCTAGTGGTTCAGTGTTGCCAGTGCCTGCCCTGAGTGCCACTAACTGGGTGGGTGGGCGGGACGAGATTATTTGGGCTGGATTTGGTCAGGATGGGGTAGGGGCACCGCCGCCACGACGAGAGTCATCATCGCCAATGCCAAGTCAGCCCGTGGCGTGTTGAGGGCTTGAGGCAACTGGCTGGCAGCATCGATCAGCCTGGCGGGCGGCGGCCTGCCCAGTAGTAGTGCTACTGCCTTCAGGTATTAAAGGCAGTGCAGACCCGCGCCCGCTGGCGAAGCCAGTGTGTCGTCGACCTACCGTTGTAATCTACATGGTGCATTCCGCCCTCTTATTGTCCCCCGCCCCTCCTTCTTTCCTTGACACTTGCAAGGTTCCGTGCTCTAAATTGGAGCTCTCAGGTGCAGCTGGCATTAGAATGTTGGTGAGAAGGAGGAAAGAGCGCGCACTGGTAGAAGACGTATGTTAAGTAATAAAGACTTCTATTTACTTTACTTTTGTAGACTTGCTATTTAACACCTACTTTCCTCTTCAGTCCTATATGTGGTCGGAATGGGCTAGATAAATTCAAATATACAAGCCTAGAAGAAAGAGCTTGGCCACAACAACAAGCACGGAATAGAAACCGCGCGCGCACCACAGAGGAGCCGAACGCGAAACCAGTGGTGCGCGCGCACCACAGAGGAGCGGGGGGAGGGAGCGGGGCAGCGAGGCGAACGCGCGCTGCTGCGCGTTCTGGCCACCGTCGGGAATGGGCGCGGCAAAGGCGGGACATGCGCCCGCCTTTGACCAATCGCGTGCCGTCCCCGAGAAAAAAACGCACGCTCCAGCCAATGTGGGCTTCCAAAAGCAAAACCACACGCACGAGCGTGTAGGTAGCTTTCAGAAGCCCTTTCTAGAGGTCTCGCGCTGCGCGAGCAGTGCTACGCACTGCAACGCTAGGCGCGAGACCTAAAAATATTTCGCTATGCACAAGTCCTTTTACATATGTCAAATAAATTCAGAATATGAAAATGATGTCACGCTTTGTCACACTGGGCACTTACACTTCTATCAGGGAAACGTGTGCTAGATTTTAAACTCACGCTTGCAAAGTGAAAGCAAAACTTTAAAGTGTCAGCGGTAAACCAGGCACAGCTGGAGGCGCTGCAACGCATGTTGCCACTTAGTAGCTGCCTCCCTTAGTGCAACACCTTCCCTGAATGCCCCAATTTTCCTGCGAACCACTTACTCTCGACCACAACCCCTGAAAATTGCTCTACCCCTGCAGGTGCTCTTATTCTCCACCCTGTACACCCCCTCCACCTGTGCCGAATACCCCCTCTCTTCCCCATGCCCCCATTAATGCTCTAGTCTCACTTGAAGACAGGCTGCCTCCAGGTTCTTTTGGTCGATAGTCCTGCAGTGTGGGCTTAGCTGCAGATGCTCGGCAGAGTTCGCAGCCCCCAGATCCAAGCTCCCACATCTTCGGGGCTACGGGGATGCTCCGAGCTCAGGCTACAGAAGCCAATCAGAAGAGGCCTGCTGGGCTTCATTTTGAGGAAATCATACTGTTTAAAAGAAAGGACGCAGGTATCCTGCCCCACCCCCTGCTGCTGTTATTGAGCAGTGCACCACACCCCCTTTTCTGACACAGAGGTGGGCGAGACAGTGAATGCACAGGGAGAACCAAGTTAAAAATGAGCAAAGGTTCTGGCTGGGCTCTAAGCACGTGAGCGGACGTCGGTGAGACACTCAACCTCCCTGACGGGGAGCTGTGTTGGCTTCCCTCTGTGGCAGAAGACTGCGGTTGATCCAAGGAGACCGGAGGAAGGAGCTGAGCACCAGACTAGAGATAAGGAGTGCAAGGTCCCCATCTTGTGATGCAGCATTAATTTCTGGTGAAAGAACAGGCTGTCGGCGGAGCAAGAAGAGAACAGTTATTATTCCCTGAGGCCATCGAGAGCCACGGGGAGTAACAACAAGGCCCCCTCCTCCTCAATAAGGCTGCATGAAAACTTACCCACAACACAAATGTGAAAACACCCATGGTTGCGCCTCTCTTCCGGAAGTCCCAGACTCCCCACCCAATCCAAACCCTGCTCTCATGCTATTACCCAGCATGACAGCAACACCAGTATTGGTCTGGTCTGGTTCCCTATATTGACCCAAGTCTTAAATACGGCGGCCTCGAAGGGGATGTTGCCCCCCTGGTCTACTGCCAATTTTTTAAAAAGGAGACAAGGATAACCCGCAATCTTACCGCCCGATCTCCCTCATTGATGCTGTAGTCAAGGTTTTTGGTTGGGTACTTTTATCCAGATTGTCCGTGTGGGCCACAGATAATCAGATATTATCGGATGTCCAATATGGTTTCCGGGAAGGTTTGTCAACTACGGACCAATGTCTTAAACTTTATCTTCTGATATCTAAATATACAGTGGCTCAACCGGGCACCCTGTATTTAGCTTTTATGGACCTTACGTCCGCCTTCGACCAAGTAATCCAGACTAGTTATGGGACATATTAACCTCTTTGGGAGTGGACCCCTGTATCGTCCACCTATTCCTATTACTCCATGCCCACACGACGGCGGCAGTGAGATTTTCTCATGAGGGAGACCTTACCAATCATTTTAATTGTATACAGGGAGTGCGCCAAGGCTGGATTTTAGCTCCATTTTTATTCTCGGTTTATATCAATGGTCTTGAGGCTGCCCTTTTGGCACTCCAGTCGGACTCCCCTAGAGTAGGCAGGAGACCTTTGCCAGGTCTACTTTATGCCAACAACGTGGTGCTTATGGCCCCTACGAGCCTGGGCCTGCAGGTTCTAATAGATGGTTTTGTTGCTTTTATAGACAGGCTGGACCGGTCTGTCAATTTTCCCAAGTCCTACGTTTTAGTGGCGGGTCCCCGGGGGCTCCGGACGAAAAGTTTTAAAGCTGGTAACCATACCCTTACTAAGATTCCGGCTTTTCCCTACTTGGGTGTGTTATTTGATGACCAATTACAGTGGAAAGCCCTCTTAGAAGGGAAGCTGAGAGAGCTGAATAAATCCTTGGGAGCCATTACTTGCTTCCCAAGTAGATTGGGTTCATGGGCCCCGGAGGTTATCCTAAAACTGTACAAGTCTAAAGGTATTTCTAGAGTTTTAAACGGTAGTGAAATCTGGGGGTATGTGCCCCCTCACATGCGCAGTTCTCGCAAGATGTACGTCCGACATAGGGGGCTTGCAGGAGAGAGACGGTGAGGAGGAGGAGGAGGGCAGCCCGGGGACGCTGCAGTACAGATAAGTGTGTTTATTTCTTTTTAAATTAATTTTTAAATATTTTTTATTTGGGGGGGTGGAGGCGGGGAGCCTATTTAGCAGGGGGGAGGGGCTGGCTAACTCCGCTCCCGGAGTTTTGCCCTATACTCCGCGTTCTCAGCGGAGCGCGGAGTAGGCAAATCTCCGCACACCCCGCTGGCGGAGCGGAGTTCTCTGCCCGCCCTTACAAAGAACTGGAAGACAGACAGAGCAGATACTATGATGATCTGAAACATTTGGAAGAATCCAGAAGAAAATGTATGAAACCCATGAGGTTTTTAGTGGTCCATCTGCTAAGAGATTAATATCTTAATGTGATGGCTTCATTTGCCACCAGAGGGGGATTGGAGTATCATAATTTCGACTCCACCCTTGCACGTCATAAATTTGCAATATATACATGCACATAGCACTACATACTTGTGTGTCCTAACGTTATTAATATAAAGTGTTGCACTTAAACCACGTACTGAAGCGCATTCACTGTAGAACTAGAAAATCATATACAGTGTGCCTTAACCTTATTAAACTGAAAATTAGTCTTTAGAGATTGGATAAAATCATCTTCACACTATTAAAATGTATTTGCTTTAGAAACGAGAAAGATTTATGTAAACGTGTGCACTGTTTTTGCATTAGTATTCATAATGTAGTTCTTAGTCAAACTTGTATTCTATCATTTACAGTTACCTTACATAAATTATATGCTTTAATTGACCCAAGTAGCCCGTATTTCTTTTTGAAGAAAATATAGCTTTTCCATTTCTGCTGCATGTCTTTTTCCTTGCAGGTACGTTCACATGGTTTGTTAGTTTGAGAATAGATGTAACACTGTATTAGTGATAGACAGCCTGAGAAGAAGACCTTGACATAGAGCACAGAGAGCCAGAGCGTTAATTACAATAATGTATCAAGGTGTTGCAGGTACCCAAGGACAATGTCCGTCTCAGGACTGGCCTGGGAGAATATGTTACTATTACAGTTTGCAACGTGAGAATGGAACGGACAATGGAGCCCCTGGTGGTTTGATCAAGGAGTGTTACCCAGATGATTTGTGTGGTATTAACTGGTGTTCTCACAGGTTGATGTTGGCCACTTTTCCTTTGGACTTTGAGAGGTACAGACTTCTATGCTTAATTCTCTGATTCCTTCCTGAGTGTGGCTTAGGCTAACACTTATTTCCCTACCCCGAGAAGACTCTTGACCGAGCTTCTGAAATGCTGACACCTTCCCGCACGCTTCCCACATTTTTCTTTTTTTCTGTATTTCCCCAACTTTTAAGACTCCTTTAGATTAAATCACTTTTGATAGTTGTATACTCTAAATTAGATGTCTTTAGACATTATTCATGTTTAAGAGAGAAGATCGAAGCCACCAGATTCTGCTAATTCTTTGTATTGCTGTGAACTAACTTCTTGTTTGTCTCATACTGATGAGCCTGAACTTCTTTAGGAGGTTTGGCTATCCAGTTGTTATTCTGTATCTTTACAGCCTAGTATTGAGATACATTTACATTAACTTAACTACTAACTTGTAATAAAACGTATTGACTTTATTTATTGATTCTTGGTCCTTATTGTATAGTCAAATGGGTTACATCGTTAAACGGTGATTTGCTGAATGCTAACTCCCTTCACCTCTCAGTCAACCACAAAGGTCTATTGAATGAAACTTTGTAACCACGGCCAACGCGCCACCAGTCTGTATGATGTCTGATCATTCCAGGTAATACCCCAGTATCCTCCCTTAGGTACTTGGGATTGGAATGTGTCCATACTTCACCCTGTTGAAGTTACTTGACACTTCTTGGATGCCTTCTTTGTAGGTTTGATTTCATGGTGAGATTATGTAGACAGCATAACTTTATAGTTTTCATGAACACCTTTATGTTAATGTTTCATTAAACCTGACAACACAGTAATACTGTGGCTTCTCATGCTTTGGGTACCCCCTTTATAGTGTCAGAAGCCCCAGCCTATTATGGCCTAGTTATCAAGTCAGGTAATGCTAGGATTACCCTCTTATGAACTAGAGCTATCATGAATAGCATCCATTGGAGAGCCAATTAGTTGTCAGACAGCGGAACTTTGTTTCTGACCATGCGCAATGATGATTAATTAGAAGCACCCTCTCTTGAATAAATGGTGAAGTGACTCTTCATTTTCCTTTCCTACATTCCGCAAACCAGTTCCAAAGTGACCTGAGCTCCAGTGGGCACTTGGCCCCCGTTGCAAGCTTGTACCTCTAGTTGCTTTGGATGTTCTCAGCCCATATATTAGACAAGGAGAAATATAAAATGGCGGTGCACTGCGCAGATACTTACAGCTCCAGGACTAGGATGTAGGCGGTGGGGGACTCGTAGGTGTCATGGAGCGTGATATACTGCGGGTGCTGGAGATGCTGTAATAATGCTGCCTCATGCACCGCCTGCTCTTTCTTCTTCAGCTTTTTGCTGACAAATTTGACAGCTACGTCCTTTTTGGTGGCTTTCTGTATACATTTCTTCACTATAGAAAATCGACCCCTGTAGAAAAGAATCAATATAACAGAATACACACATACATGATTCAGCAATAATCTTTGTGGACTTTAGGTTCAGTTATCACAGGCTAAAATGCTACGTATAATAAAGTCAGAGATTGGGTTAACACAGTTTTTGTAAATTATTTTTAATATGTAATATTTTCTTTTGCAGTTTTATAAAGCGCAAACTCGACCAGAAGCTCTCAGAGCTCTTTACATGAGCACCAGTTGCATTACAGACAGACACTTTCATTTTTATGTTAGGTACGGGGAGATTAAGTGATTTCCCCAGAATCACAGGATGTTTGAACCTCCCGCCAGACTCGAACCTGGTTTCCCAGCTTCAATGTCGGCCTGAGCCTTTAAGCCACATCCTTTACGTCAAGCTGTTATTACTACAATCAGTTCAGTTCTCCCCTCTGCCTTCAACCACTGCATATACCAACTGAAGGTATTAGAATACTTCATTTGTGCTTCTCTAACACCATGTTCCAGTTGCTTTAAACAAGTAACTTAAACTCTTCACAAAGGTTGCCTCACTGCTGACTAGTACTATGGCACTCGTTGGGGAGTGAGCCTACAGGAGGCCAAAGCATGGATCATTTTCAACATATGGCAAGGCCAACGATATATGCTGCAGGTGCGTGCGGAGGGTGGGATTTCTCTTCTTAGCCCATTTTCTATTTCACATTTTCACCTCTCAGAGATGCGATGCCCTCCTTCAAGTAAGAGCCTTCAACGATGTGGCTGCAAAGCGTGGATCATCCCAGAAAGGGATCAAGAGAGCAGAGAGGACCAGAGCGCTACAAATCTATAATGTCAACGTTAGTCCCTGAAACGCCCAAAACATTATTTATGGTCTAATTTGTTCACAAAGACCAGGGTGCTACAAAAGAGAACCTTTGTTCGAATCAGATTTTAGTCAAACGAGATGAGCAAAGTTTGTAGGATTTGTTTTTGTCATCATCCTCGTTCATATTGAAGAATAAAGTAGGTGGACGTTCCAATTACAATCCCAGGATGCCCTGAAACGTTCAGACACACCCACGAGCGTAAGTGTTTGTGGTTATTCACATACTGCTTTTCAACCCACCCCCCGCCCCTTGGGAATGGTTTTTGATTTACTCCTGTCAAGAATAAATCCCTTTCCAGAGAGGGAATCGATATATAACCCACCTTTCGTCAAAAGAAAATTGGTGGCTTTCTCCGAGGGAAGAAATTATTTCCCCGTTTAAAAAAAGGAATGGGAAAAGGTATACTTGCACACATGGCAGGGCATTGCCCCCCGTGCAGTTGTACCATATGTACAATTATGCATGCATAGATTTCTCTGCAAGGGCGAATGCCAGAACTAATGTTTTCGAGGAGAATCATGGCTGGAGTGTGCCACTTTCAAAGGAAAATCTTAGTGAGTTCTTCAAATTGTCACCCATGCGAGGAGTTTAACCTGTGAGCTCCGATTTCCAAACTTTTCTGTGAACTGTCACCAATTTATGCTCCACTTTCTCATCTTCACTTTGAAAGCTAATGATAACAGTAGATTACCTGCCGATTTCCTGAAGCTCCATGTACGCAAATTCAAAATTGTCCTTCCATAAGACAGTGGACCCGTCCGTTGCCGTATCTTAAAGGAAAAAGAACAGACGGGAAGTAAGTAAAATAGATCACCCTATTACACATTGGTTTATCTTCTTCGACCAGAGTGTCACACCAAGGAATATAAAGTGTGCTCACTTTAGTCAAGGTTTAAACTAAGTTCCATATACCCCTCCTCTACTGTTAACCAGCAATGGAGCCACATATGTGTGCCTCCATTTCGATTTAGCAGCCTTATCATTTTGCAAAAAAACGAAAAGTAGTTCTTACACATATGAGCCGTTGAGACTAACACGTAGGCTGTAAAAAGGAAACCTTTTTCGCCAGCATTAATTTGGCAGTCAATGAATTTTGAATGGAAAGGAAAATATCAGCTAATGGGAACTTTGTCCTTTACGACACCATAGTGGAAGGAGGCGGTAGCCTACCTCTGCAAAGTACCTTCACCCACAACGGCATGGCAATCTAAGGGCCTGGGTGCCTCGCCAAGGCTACAGTCCCATCAGGCCACCAGGGGAAGCAGGGACAGCATCCCGGCAGTGTTTGTGCCACCATGCTAATATCTGCCACCACCCGGCTATCGTTCCAAAATAATTCAAGAACCCCAATGATCAAGGGAAATTACAGCCGGCGGTATTAACAGAGGAATACTGGGAGATATTGTCTAGGTCATGTCGGAGGAGGTGCCTTCACCGAGGTCCAAATAACAGCCTTGGAAACTCAACACACCTTCAATGAACTTATTTTACATAGGCTGGGGTGGCAGCCAGTCAAATATCTTTATTCGGCTGACTTGCAGCCATAAGAGAGGTTGGCAGATGCGCACAGTTGGTTTTAGGCTGGAATTGCATCGAGGCTTTATTCTCCCCTGATTAGCCATCATTTTGTGTTGACTAGAGAGATTTGTCTGAACTAAATGTTATTTTACAAAGCGTTCCCGTTGTCTTAGACCTTACCTCAAAGCCCTAGGTGTAAAACATGACCCTGTTACTACCGACACACCAACAATTTTAACGGTGCAAGTCTTTTCCATGAACATCTCTGTAAGGTTATCCAATGGACTAGCTATGAATTTCCAAGAAGAGCCATTGGGGACCCATACTAAATATAATGATAATAACTTTTTTTTTAGATAGGGCTTCATTTGGCACTTCTGCCATTGTCAAGTGCATTGAATAAAAGGTAATGGAATTGAAATTATCGGCCTTTGAAGAATGGAGTACTTTGCTGGCCTTGATGGAGCTCAGACTTATGAAGTGTAGATCACCGAAGACGCTAGAGACATGCATTTAACTCAACAAACCTTCTGGTCAGTTAATATTGCTAGTCCTCAAAAACATTTGATTCTCTTGGCACACTTTGCAGTGCAACCTGTGCCACCCCTCCTAATAATATCAGTAAAGATGCTTGGTGGCAGATTTATTAAGATTTTGCACTACTGCAAAGTAGCACTAAGTCTTGATAGAATAATTAATTTCCAATGCAAAGCTTTTTTTGCACTGTTAAAGCACCTTTTTAAATGCAAACAACAGAAGGTGGTACCTGGGCTTTCCAGCACAAACCCTATGGTTTTCGATGCAAAGTCCTATGAACTAAAACTGTTAGACTGGTCTTTGGGACAAACAAATAATACCTTATGCAGCAGGTGCAAAGTTAGAGAAATCATATTTCTATTAATATTTCACACATTGCAAGTGTGCCGCACAGTACAGCAGACATCCACTACGTGAAATATTTTTAAAATGTGTCTAGGCATAGGATTTTCTACTGGAGGGGTACAGTTTCAATATTAAAAACCTATACTAGATATCATACTCACCTTTGCAGTATGGTGCAAAGGTTTTTGAGTGGCACTAGAAAGTCTGTTTGTGCACCACCGCAGGGAAAGACCGCAGCAGCAGGACATATTTTAGTAAATCTTTCCCCTTGTGTCCCACCACTCTCCCCTAGATCACTTAAAGTCATCCCTCTTTCCTTCACTTGAACTCGATGTTAAATTAAAATACATTTCTAGCTACGTCACACTAACAAAAAATGATTTTACTGCAGTTTTACAATTTATGGTGCAAGAATTCGTCTAAAGTTCCTGGTAAAGTTATTTGTGATAATTTATTTTATTTCTCCTCAGATGTGCCAGAGAAAAACAGTCGAAATGTGTTTTCCCCTACAGATTTGGACTTCTTTCAAGGCCAGATGTGTAACAAAGGTTATTGTGCACTGATCATAGGTGAGAAGTATCCTACAGTGCTGGGTCTCCTGGTTTCTTGGGGAACTTTCAAGCTCCAAATCTCAGATAAAAAGTATTCTCAAGTACTAGATGACATAGCCAGGGTATCTTAAAGCAGGTAAACCAAAACGTGCGAACCCAAAGCCAGTTAAAATCCCAAGGTTAATAATTGCTGGTTCAAACTGTTTTAGGACATAGCAGCGTCACGAAGAGTTCAAATTGGTCATCTTTATATCTTGCCTAGGAGTGTAAAGCGCTTCTGTAGGTGTAGTCGGTCCCTTCTTATGTGATTGCCCGTGGACCTCATTTCCACAGTAGTCACACCCATTACTTTTCTGTTTCACATATATATTGCCTAACCTATTACCTGTGCTATCGCTTTCCACCTTGAACAGGAAACAGCTATACAGGTTAAGTAAGTACATTAATTGTATTTGATTACTTAAAATGATTACAGGAGGATAAATGATGTTTAAAACAGTATGCATGATCATGGTAAGCTAGTGACATTTGATTAAGTATTTCTAATAACTATCAACCGGATAATAGTTGCAAAAATAAGTTAAGAAAATTATGCATTTTTTAAAAGTAATCCAAGGTGTCTTCCGCTTGACTTAACAAAATTGTTTGAGTTTTGAGTCCATATTTAAGAGTTAATCTTGTCGGGCTGTTAGCTTGTTGTCAAGATTAAACTAATGAAACTTGTCTAAGGCTGTATGTAGACGAATATAGGTTTGATCCAGTAGTACAATGTCACCGGCACAGTGCAGGAGTTGAATATGGTGGTTCTGTATTCTGGGTGGGATTGAGCTTGCTTTACCTAATGCATCTCCAATGTCAGCAGTATTACAATTGAAAAGTACAGGAGCCAGGACGCATTCCTGTTTTAGGCCTCTGCCTGTGTGTATTCTCTTTGAGACCCCAGGCGTCTGATTGCTGATTTGGATCATTATTCAAGAATCAGAATACAGCGACATAAGTGTTCCCAGAAGAACAGTTGGAATTCCCCAAGCTGATCCATCCACTTTATTGAATGCAGCGCAATAATCAATAAAGCAGGCAAAAAAGTGGGCCACCTTTCTGAGTATTTGACTCTTGTGCCAGAAACAATACAGTCACAGTGTTATTTATTGTGCTGCATCTGGACTTGAATCCTGTTTGAAAAAATTGGATCATTTGTTTTTCCTCCATCCATGCTGCTAATTCTTTCAAGAGCATTCTTGTGTATTCTTTACCATCAACATCCAGTTAAGCTATAAGATGGTAGCAGACTGGATCTGACCAGTTGCGTTTATGAAGAGGGGGCATAGGATGGGACATTGCCAAGATTCTGTGACAGAGGATAGCTGGAATGATTCTCTATATAGAGGTGTGAGCTAGGTCGCCCAGTAGTCCAGGTCAGCTTTTAGCAGTGAATTTGGCATTCCATTAGGCCCTGGGGTACCGCTAGATCTGCTCTGCTTTAGGGCATATTTTGTACTTTGAATACTAATTGGTTCTCCATTGTTACTTGTTTCTTATGTGATAAGTGGAACAAAATCCTTTGTATTCTCAAATGGATAATTAGCATCACAGCACAAATGTGGTATATGGAGTTCCCATAATTCTGCACTTACTGCATTTTCAGTTTGGGTATTACGACAGTTACCTAGTCTGTTAATAAAGTTCCAGAACTTACTTTAGTCATTTACTTTACATATGTTGAATAGGATTTGCCACTGGGTCTCAGAGTACTTACTCTTCTTCTCCCAGATTTTCTTCCTGTATTCAGTTTGTAGCATACCCATTTGTCAACTGAAAGTGAAGTTTTTGTCCTATGTATTGTATTTGGACTTTAATTTTCCAATTTTGGATTTTCATTGTTTCAGTGCTGGTGTAAACCATCTTTTCTGATGCGCTTGGAAAGTGTTAATAATACCTGGTTCGATATTTCCAGAGAACATTCTATTATGCATAGATTTTATCACCTCTGACCATAATAAGTGAGTCCCCGCTATTTTTTTAAATAAATCCTCTAATTCCTGAATACTCTACTGGTTTGTCACTGTATCTACCTTTCAATATTCAGCTTGCTCCATATAATTCTCTTTAGTAGCGGGTGGTTAGCATTTTCGACAAGTAATGGTATATTTTTCCGCACGTAATATTGAAGAGTTCTGGGTTAATGTTGTAGGATGATGGTCAGTGTTGACTTTTTCTGTAATTGAAAAGTCAGTGCATAGCACAAAAAGATGTCATGAGATATATAATCAAGTATGTCCCATCTTCCATGCGAGCGGCGAATGATATTTCCTGCTGAGCTAAATTTCTTACATCTCGAGAGAGGAATTAATTGTATGCTTCTGAGGAAGTTGTCTTTTAGTTTTCCAAGTAGGACTTGATTTATAAGCTGGGACCGCTTCTCTTCAGGCTGTAGGTTGTATTGTGGTGAGTACCAACAGGAGTCTATCACTTGTCTCTTGTGATTATTAGTTTGTGCCCTAGTAATACAAAAAATTGTTTTCTAGTTCATCAATTAACTCTTTGATTGCCACTTTATGGCCCTTATTGTGGCTGTTTAAATATACATTTATTAGGAGAGTTCTGTATTTCCTGTTGCTAATACTTAGATTGTTGAGAATTACAGATTGCAAGAGCTTAGAAGTTATTTCCACAGATGTTTTCTTCATCTTAATGGCAGTTGACACGTCTGCGGAGAGTACTGCTTGTTGTGACAAGCTTTGTGAATTCTTCGAAAAAGTTTCTATGGATTGGATCTAGGTTCCAGGTTTCTTAGTGGCAGATAATAGCCCATTGTGTTATGAATGCAAGATTGTCTGGGTTCTGTAGCAGCCCTACAACTTTACAGGAGATTATTATACTCAATTTGGGAGCCAAGGGCTGAATTCGCTTTGTGCATTCTGGGTGTTTGTTAGGGATGCCAGCTGGTGCTGGGTCACAGGGCTGCAGGAATCAGCTCCAGTCTGCTGGGTTCTCTGAGTTAGTATGGGGGTGGGCGGGAGTCTGGCAGTTACGGACAATACCATTCCTTATGGTAATCTTTGATGTGATGGGAGGAATCCGTCGCACCTAGACATCCTTTTAAGATTATTGTTGTTAATAATGTAGAGGGTGATCGTGTCTACTAGGCGGCAGGATGTCAGGTAATTTTTCTCTTTCGCTTACCCTGATGCACTATACAATATCTCTGCTATTTTTGGAGTTCCCCATATGACGGTGATAGGATGTTGCCTCTCTCGCAGGAGTCGATAGTTGTGGTGGAAAATGAATGCTTATGATGTCTTGTGTAGTTAGTGCCCATAGAGCCGGTATATGTGCTAGTAAAGACAATATGTTAATTCTGTTTAAAATGCATTGTCTTCCTCTTGATTTGTATTCTAGTGTGAAGATTATTGAATTATGGCATCCATTACAGCACCCCCTTCAGATTTTATTCTGATACAGGTGACGCTCTGAGTGTTAGATGTCTGTGTTTGACCCATGGTTCGCCAGTTGTGTTTCAGTGTTTGGTAATAGTTCCCTTGATGTGCAGCGTTAGCCTTAGTTGACTCCTTTGGAATTGGTAGGGAAAATTCTAGAAATGCTGACAACTGAGGCTTTTCCTGTGACTGGTTCTCTCGTGAGGTCTTTTGAGTTTGACCCTTTGGTATGTAGCAACGATTATCAATGGGAGGAGCTTTAAAAGCTGGTGTCAGTGTGTTGGATAATATTGGGAGTGACTCTGACCTAGGCTCAATCTGTTGCTAAGATTTGTTTATACATGGTCGAGTGTTTACCCTTTTCTAGTTTAATGTTGTAGTTACTTTTTTCTTCTCCCTTTGCTTGTTTACGATGGTGACGTAAGTTTAATTCTCCCTCGTAGAGTTCTCTGGTAAATCTAAGGCCTTTTTGAAGGTAGTATTTCTTTTAGACTTTGTTTCTTTAGTTTTTTCTTTTCCTTCCTGCTAATTTATAGAATAAATTAAATGCAATTCATCAGAAGAGAACTTGTCGCTTGTTTTTGTTAAGTGAGCCTGCTGGCTATTTTGTATTAACTTTTCGGTTGCTGAACAGTCAAGACCTGAATTTGAGTTCTCCCTTTTTAAATACATTTTTATAATAAACGTAGTTTAGTCACACAATGCATTCACGGGCTTAAGATTAATGTTAATATGCTATTTCAACATTTATGGCAGAGTTGATCAACTATTGGAGAGCATACCAAGTATTCGTTTGAGCCTTGGTTGTGTCTGAAATTAAATCAAGCTTTTGTTGCACATTGTTAAGTTTGCTGTCGAGCTAGGAGTTGCGCGTCACGTGGCGAGGGTTTCTAACTTGTCTCTTTGCCAGTATAGGACCATAACGGCCATTGCCATTGAAGAGTTGATTGAGCTATATATACTGTTAGTTAGATCATCTGCTAAATCATGAGTAGGCGAGGGGCTGGTTAAGAACAGGTCATCTAGTTGTTGCATGACTGCTTTATCTCGGGTGAAGCTTCCGAAAGTATTTAAATTTGTGGGTCTTTGCAGGTTGAGGTCTTTGCTAGCTGAAGTGAGGAAGATAATTATATAATTGACACCTCTACTGTGTCTTTAGCATTATGGTGCATTTGTCTATAGTTTCAGTGTGGGGACTCGTAATAGAGTTGGAATGAGCTAATATTCCGATAACGGGTATAAAACCCGGAGACGTTCGCATTGGATTGTTTGAAAAGATCTCACAAGAGTCAAAGAGTTTTGTTATAGTCTGCGGATTAGATTTATGACTGACTGCCCCAGCACAACTATTTCCTTTTTGCTTGAAGGACTGAAAAACTGTTTTGAGTTGGCAATTTTCAACCTTTTGATCTGTAGAGGGATTGGGGACTTCCCTTGGTTTGATTTTGAAATGATTAATTACTGATGTAGGTACATTATAGAGGAGTTTATAGGGGGGCTTCCAGACTGAGCTTCTTGATGTTCGTTTTGTGGGCCTTCTATGCTTTGTGTAAGCGCAGGGCTAGGTTGACTGCTTAATAGTTGACCCTTTTCTGAGGGTGATGTGTCAGACGATCAATGTTTATTGATGGGCAATGAGGCATAGATGAAGCTCCTCCTTCAGACACGGGTACTGATGCCACCACTACCACCCCTGTGCTTCTATTCGGCTGCATTGGAAGATGCAGAGTTCTGCAGTCACCTGTATTATCTTCTTCTTGAGAGTGAGCTCTGCGCGGTTTATAGGACAAATTGATTACCACTTGCCACACTAAGCAGGCGCCAAAGTCTAGGTTCCCACACCCAACTGCATGCCCCACTCCCCCTGGCTGCCTGAGCGGAAGGACTGATTGGCTTGAAGACACCTTGTCCCAGCTCCTGCTGCACACTGTGAGCAGGGTTTTCCGGTTTACAGTAGTTGTGTTTCTCTATTAAATGCAGGGACCAAGCAACACCCGTAATATGCTTCATTAATTCGCTTTATACTGCTCGCCCCATGGCAGCAGAGAAGGGGAGAATGCTCCATTCCAAATGACTCACAAGAGGATGCTAGAGGAGTGGCAGGTTCTTCTTTTTTTAAAACTCTTTTTATTGGCCTTTATTCAGTCATACAGCATCTGATAAATTATAACAGCATTTATCACAAGTTATCAGGGTAAGGTTTGCCTTACATATTTCAGGTCAGACCACTAGTGACCCATTACAATCCTATGTCATTTCCCTCCAGAGCAGTCCTTCCGAAGTCAGCTCTACCCATCTGATTGGTGGGGGAAGACACATATATTACTCCTGTGGGCATTCCATTTACCCCATATCCGGTCCCACTTCCTGGGGCATCCTCTGCTCTCGTAGATGATCAGTCCTTGTCTCTTTCCCACTCCCCTTGCGTCGGCGTCTCCCTGGCTCTCCATTTTCAGGCAATGTTTAGCTTTGCAATTGTCATTCCCAGGGTGACCCGGAGCTGCTCCATGCGATTCATGTCAGTCGCTTCCCATACGTTGAGGAGACATAGTTTGGGCACAGGATGAAGCTCCCTCCCACATACTTCCTGCAACTGAGATGTTATAGACTCCCAATACAGTTTAACGGCTGGGCATTCCCATAATATGTGGTAGAACGTACCCTCTTGTTCGCAGAGCCTTCTACACTTAGCGTCTTCCTTCCTTCCCATTTTTGTTAGGATGTCACAGGAGAGGTAGGTTCTGTGAAGTATTTTAAGCTGGATTAGTTTAAGTCTTAATGTTATGGCTACTTCCCTTGGGGAGGAAAGTGCTTCCTGCCAGTCCTCGTCATCTAAGTTCACTAGGTCTTCCTGCCAGAGTTCCCGAAGACGAAGAAGAGGGTCAGGTAAATTATTAACTATCTTTTGGTATGTCATGGAGATTACTCGTCGGTCCATATGATCTGTCAGAAGCCTATCTTCCAATGGGGAAGCCTCTGGCAGGTCCTCATCAGGTGGGATGGTTGCTATAATGGCAAGCTTTATTTTCAGATCTCTGAATGTTTCTGTAGCCGCCATTACGTACTCCTTCCGTAAATCTGAAAACTGGATTACAACTCCCTTCACCCACAGGTCTCCCACCCTCGAGATACCTATGGTGTCCCATTTACCAAAGCCTGAGCAGCTACTTAGCCTGCCTAGTCTTTCCACCTCCCATAGGGGCATAGCCTGTGGCACTTTATTATGCCATCCCAGTCTCTTGGTTACTCGGTGCCACAGAGTGATCGTTTGGTTTGTTGGGCACGTCAGATGCTGGTGTTTAGGGTTTGTGTACAGGGCTTTTCTGTAGCTCCCGGGGCCCATGAGTAACCTGTCCATCTGGTATGCTGGCTCGTCGTGGGGTCGGTGAGCCCACTGGTTGGAGTGGCAGATTCTTGATCAATTGGTCAGAGACCTTCCATGAGCCCCCCTGCTGACTACTGATGGCTAATTCTATTGCCTGAAGTCAAGGTGCAACATCCTGGCCAACAAATGCTGTGGCTGTTAATGCCCAAAGTACCCGAGTGGGAGAGCCCTGTGAAGTCTGATGCTGTGGTCTGTTTTATCTGCTTAACCAGTTGAACTCATGTCTCTTCTTGAGCAATTCTTCGTGTCCCTGTGCCTCTAACTGATCCTTTATTGCCTTCAGCAGCTGGGTTTCGGCTATTCGCTGACCTCAGTTTCCTGGGTCCTAAGTCCGGGGACGAGCATGTGGTGGGCAAGCATGACAACACATGGTGTAGCACTGAAGGAGGAGTTAACCAAGAATAACCCAGTAGTAAAAAAACTTTAGAAAATTTGATTTCTGTGACATGGTGAGCATTTAGTTTGAAGCAGATGTGTTTGTATCCAGTCGTTTGGTAATATCCGCCTTACTGAAACTTCCTGAGATTTTCCACACAGTTTCCACTCCTCGAAGACTGTGGCTCATACCTGGGAGGGGCAGCGGGGTAGAATCGGGCCTGCTATACAGGTTACATGAATTGCCCTCAAAAACCCTCACCTCTCAGCATTCCATTTTGTCTCAAGTCTTACAAACTTTGTCCATGCAGACAGTGCCTCTGCTTAGAGGTTGTGCTGGATGATATATCGCTGCTCAGCAGTTCTCTTTAGGCCTGTGCTAATCAAAGGTTAGGGTTATAGGAAGGGAGGGGGGTCCCCTTGGTTCCTTTAAAGGAGTAGGTGTGACTTTCACTCTTTTGTTGTTCTCTAACCAAGACGGACTTGCCATGCTGCATCCCCGTCACATGTCTGCCTTTCACAAGCTATGCACTTTGGGAAGCTGCTCTAAAAAAGACTGTCTTAAGATCAGCTTTAAGGCCTCTCAGCAGTGCTTGTTACTTCTCTGCAGGTTTCTGGTTTTGGTTCTACCCATAGATCCCATTCGGCTGCAGTGATTCATCGGTGCTACTGATACCTGCATGAGCCTAAATCTTTTGAATGGGTAATATAGAGGTTTTATTCAGGATATTCATCTGTTTGCCCTCTGGCAAAACCTTTTAAGTTTCTATGACTTTCCCCCTTTCCTGTAGTCCTGTGACCTTTCCAAGACGCAGAGTGGCAAAAAGGGACAGTCAACTTCACCATACAAACATTAAAGAAGACTGATGCCTTGCAGATATTTCATTTACAATTTTGTGTGTATATGACCCCTACATTCTCCCTTTAAGCTGATATCATGATTCCATTGATCAGCTACGATCTGCACCAGGAGTCATGTGGGGATGTGATGCATCTTTAAAGTTGGGTAAAAGTTTCATGTGATGGATGCATAATTCTATGTTAGAGGTGTGCATATATCCATACAATCTTTGGTGGTTCCCAAGGGAGTTGTCATTTGGCTTGTCTGGGCGAGACACCACCATTACTTCCGGAGCTTAAAAAAAAAAAGTTATTCACCTCTGTAATCCACCGTGACACACAAAACCTTCCATTATCGTCCTTCTCCTTCCTCAGCCCCAAATAATTTAAAGCAATATTCCTGGGGCCATAGTAAACTAAAAAACGCACTTTAATTGTTTGCGCAGGGCGCACCTTTTAAAAGGTGCGCCCTGGGCAAACAATGAAAATGCGCCGTATTAGTAAAATGAAAATGCGCTGTATTAGCATGAATGCGCTGCCCCCAGGGCAGTGCATTCAGTTGAAAAACGGAGCAGCTGCTTTGAAGCCGCTCCGTGTTTTCACAGTGCAGGCGTCACCCCCCCCTGCACTTTTAAAGGGGATTAGAGATCCCCTTGCAGGTGGGTGCAGTGAGTGACTGCACCCGCCTGCAAGGGGATGTCGGGGGGCCCATGGGCACCCTATTCCCCTCATCAGAGGGCTGCCATCAGGGGGTGCACTGACAGTGCACCACCTTTTAGGTGGCAGACTGTCAGTGCGCTTCCTGAGACCTTCTTTGCCTCCGAGCCCAAGACAGTAATAAAGCATGGGCGAAGAGGCAATGGAATTCCTTCATTTGATTGGGGCACGCTCCCATGCAAATGAGGGAATGCCCCCTGAAGATAGCTATGGCGCTTTATGTGCGCCAGCGCTATTAGTATTACAGAAGGGGCCGCACAAGCATCTGCAGCCCCTTCTGTCATACCAGAGTGCCTCAGGGGCGCGTAAAGTGGGCGCAAACGCCTGTTGCACCCCCGGGGCACTACCGTAATACAGCTCCAGGTGTCTTACTATCCTCCCAAACTCAATCTGACTCACGCTCATTTAAAAAAAAAAAAACATTGAATGTCTCTTCCCCCTATTTTTTGCGAGGTTTTGGGTTCTACCGGATCATGCCTTGTGACACACTGTCACCTAGGCTGACTTCTAGACCATCCGGCCTGCTGGATTACCCCTTTCATAGGGCAGACATATGTGGATTAACACCACCAGCACCGATGCGCCTACTCGTTTTTACCAGCCCACTCCATCCACTGGTTGCTAGGTTGTAGCCAGTGTTCATCGGGCGCGCCACCTCACCCAGCGTGCCTGCTGTTACCGCCTGCCTTGCTCTGGCTAGTGTCACATTGCGCACCTTTGCCACCATCCATTAGGGTTTTTGACCACTTTATCCATCTGTTATATTTTCAATTTCAATGAGCTTCCTGAACTGTGCTTCTTTTTCTGTTGCATCCATCTCACCGGTCTATGCATGTTGTCCAGGGTTTACAGATCCCTGGTCTTTCGTCTACCTTCAGCCATACCTCTGACGCCCAATGACAGGGAAACGTCATCTGTTAGATTCTTAAGTCGTTTTTAGCTCTATCTCTAATCCCTTCCTTGGGGCTTCTTGTTTTTAAAGAAACACCATTTACCTCTCTCTGCAGGCTCTGGTGTACGTACCATATGGCTAATATGCCTGGACAGACGTAGTGAACTGTACAACCCACTGTGGTGAGTCACACGTTTTTGTATTTGTCACATCGTATACCAAATGTATATGTGCTTTAAAAATACTATAATTAGAATGTATGAGGTTAGTCAATGTACTTTAGTTTTTGGTTATATACACAATGTTTACATACATGCCTTTATGTCTTCAATATAGGTTGTATGCAGTCCATACTGAACAGTCAGATTACTGGTCCAGTATTTAATTTTTGATTTATTCACGTGTTTTTAAAAATTATATTTTTTCACGTACACACACTGTATAACTGCAGTAGCTGAATAAATTGACCCTGAAGAAGGCCGCGATACTACCTAGGTCCTCCTGGCCGAAACATGTTGGTCTAGCCACACATGTGCTTTTAATGTCGGCACGTGTGTCATCAGCTCCTCATTGGTTTTAATCCTGACACCGGGTAGCTGAATAAAGTTACAATATAGCTAACCCGTTAGCCAGTTTTAACTTTTCACTTCACTTTACAGCACTGCACTTTTTTGCTCCATACACACACACCTGCTCATATAGGGGTTTAGCATACCCTGCCTGACCAAATAAAAACATCCCTGAGCTCCTACCTCGTAGAGAGGGGGTTGTAGCCCACACGAAGACTAGGTCTTCCGTGTGAGGAGGTACCCCCATGATGAAGCATGACACCTCTGGTGTGTGAGGGGAACCGTCCTAAAAAGGGAATCCTCCTTTCCTCCCCTTTACATAACACACTAACCTCCTTCTAACCCGGACCCGTGGCTTGTTTCGTGTGCTACATTATTTGGTGGGGAGTCAGCTCACGCAGGTCCTTAAATCTCCTCAAGCCCTCAAGTGTATTGATCCCTCACAAAAGGTCAAGGAAAGCTGTTTTTCTGCCCATGTCCCACCTCCCTCTGCTCTGCCCTCGGCTTTTATTTTAAATAATGAATATGTAGTCCGAGCTCCTTCTATGTCTTGCCCCATCCTGCCCTTTGGGCCGTGCATTCTTTCTAATTGTGAGCATGGAGATCAAGCACATTGCTGGAACAGACAGCACACAGATCTCCTCCCCACAGTAGGTAGGCACCGACCCACATCTGACAGAGCATCACCCAACCTAACCCAGGTTTATAAGGCCGAGGGGAAAGGCAAAAAAACATCACACCACGGTCTGTCGCTCCTGGCCTCTTTCGGGTTTCTGTAAAAACTGGGGTGATGTCAGGTCAGTGCCAACACAAGCACTCGCTTGAGAGACAGTTTTTTCTGATTAACAAAACTAGTTTTTCACCTCTCACATCAGAGCAATGAATAACCGGGTTTCGATTCAGGTCTTATTGCTCTAGATTGCAATGAAAGCCATTGTCAACAGTTTGAATATACCTCTCTTCTATGATGGAATTTGGGAAAGGGATTTACCTCATTCCTAAACAGCAGACTGATGAAAAAGTAGTTATGTATTAATGCTGATGTTTTTAAACAAGGTGTCCTCCATTATACATAATTGACTGTGCAAAGACCTCAGAAGCATCCTAGGGCATCGCAGACCTTCTGCACCTGGGCGATTATACAGAACCCTGTATTATTAATAGTTCCTGCCACGATGGAACTATATTTGTCATCTTTTTTATTTTTGTTCATTTTCCATCACTTCTATTATTTACAGCAACTTCACAAACCTATGTCTGTGGATACAGGAACTATGGTGTCCATTTTGTGCACACCCCGACTGTGTTCCATTTTACAATGTGGTATTATATTAAATCCTCACCGTTGTCTGGAAGTTTTGCAAATTCGGAAGGCTCGCTGGGTACGCTGATTCCCCAGGGGTTGCTGGCACTGACGCGGAACTGGTACTGGCCACCTGGGCACAAATCTTCGACCACAAGATAGGTGTCCAGGGTGGAAGAGACGGACTGCTGCCACACAGGTGACCCTGGCATTCAACAGAAAGGAAAACTGTTACACTGTGAAAACATCCTTTACAGATAGGTAGTAGATATCAGATGTTGCAACTCTAGAAACACCAAAAGTATTCTGATTGGGTGTGCCATTGATGGCAGCCATTTTAGATCTGCATGTGACACCTTCTCGTGAAAGGAATGTTGAAGAATTGATGCAGGTGAGGTATTGAGGCGATTAGCCATTGTCAGAGAGTGGACCTCTCTCATTGCAGAAGCAACATCAAGTCACATGTCCAAGGCTTGCAGGGAAGGGATTAGAAACTTGTTTCATCATCACAGGAGTGTACAGTTTGATTTGAAGATTATGTGTCTGGCCAAAAAAGCAGCCCTGCTGAGACTGGGAATTTACAAGCGACTGTGGATTAGGACACACTAGTCCCCCCCTTAGCCAGTCATAATGAACTCAAGGAAGGCAACTCATTTCCAATCCAATTACTCGAATAGGAAGTAACACTAGCAGCCTGGAGAAAAGCAGCACTGCTGCCTGTAAAGTGTTTAGAAGAAAAGGAAGACGCAGTGGTAGGATGCTTAAATGCATCATAACAGTCCCACTGTCATGCCCACCACTGCCTGACATGCAAGCAATGAAAACAGCAGGAGAAACAGGAAAGAAGAGACTTCATGTTGCTGGTATTGTTATTCCTACAGGTGGAAGAAAGTAGGTGAAATGACTGAGATGCCCAACACTGTTTTCCCACATTGTATGGAGAACAAACTGCCTGAAAGACGGTGAAAGTGCAATTGAAGTATATGAATTCGGTGGATGTTGGTCTCAGAGCATGGGGAACATGGGGGAACTTGGTTGTGTTTGTAAACGTGTGTGTGTTAATTCATAGTGTTGGCTAATCAACGCTGACAGAATTGGATCAATAGAAGTAAAGTGCTGTTTTCCTGGCACAGTGGATTCTGCACAGGTTAATATCCCTTTGGAGTACATACCTTCTTCCCTATACTCCACTGTGTAGCCAGAAATGGTGCAGTTCCCTGTGCTGGATGGTGGCAGCCAGCGGAGGATCACCGATGTGCTGCTCCTTTCCTGAGCAATGGGGCGGCTGGGCGCTGTCGGAACACCTAAAGGTAAGTACAAGTCACTGTTACACACACACTTCTTCACCCGCTTTGTACAACGGAAAGAGAGTAGCTTACGACTAACTACAATCAGCACTGTTGTTGCACATAGAGTGCATAGCGTTGGATCTGTTGTAGTAGGGACGTGGAAAAGATTTTACAAAATGTGTTAGAAACACTAATACCATCAGTAACCTACAGTTGGACATTACAGAGAGCAAAAATCATATCTTGCCGACGTTTAGGTGGAGGCCAAATATAGTAACTAACATGAAAATGTACATAGAATTATGAAAAAAATATAAGACAGGTGGCAGTTTTAATAAAAAGGTGAGAGAAGGAACACAAATGGGCAACCTTTTTCTGATCATTGAATGTAAAGCTATTGCGAGTTTCTGGCATGTTTAGAAAGCGCATACTGGCTAGAAATGGGATCATATGTTACTGTTCTTTAAATTTGCTAAGAGTTAGGACAGTGGCGCCCATCTACCGTGAAGCAGTAGTATTGTATGTTCTATCATTAACAAAATGACTATCAGGAGTAAGAGCTGGAATGAATGCAGATCTATTAGAATTCATTAGGATTTATTAAAATTATTCACAGACTTTTGGGGCTTGGATATACTACTAATATGTGTACTACTATGTGTTGAAAAGTATTGAGATTTGTACTACTGTGTTTAAAAGGATTGGGTGTGATATTGCCTTCCATGAAAGGTAGACATTTTACAGCCTATATATAAGAATGGATGGAGTTAATTCAGGTAATTAATGGTTAATTGCATTTCTTATTACAAGTGCACTCTTTTGTTAAAACACACTTGTAATAAGATTACTACTCACCTGTAATAATTTGTTACAAATGAGTATAGTTGTCACTGTGCTAAAATCGCGCAGGTATTTTTATCGGGTTGGCACTGAAAGGAACCATTTATCATACAATTGTATCCAAACCCAGGATGGCTCCTAAAGCCTCTAATCACTCCTAGTGGTGGTACATGCCGCAGTTGCGGAAAGGAAATAGTTCCTTTTGTTGTTTAACCCTCACACACCCTATTGGTGTCATGCTTCATCATCGGGTTCACCCAGACTCCTAAAGGTCTGGGTGGGCTCGACCGTCTTTCAGGGAGCTCTTAGGAGATGTAGGCCAGGGGGATTTAAAGATTAAAAATCCTACTACCGCCCCAGGTATCCCTTTATTAGCGGGGATGTAGTGGATATTAAAAAATAGTAAAAAGCGGGTCTTATCAGAGGTTATGGTCCTAAGACCCTATAGTTTTGCCAACATGTTTCAGCCCATACAAGGAGGACAAAAATTGGTCCGGGGCTTTCGTCAGGGCACAAAAAAGAGTTCCCTCCCTGGTTTATTCAAGACAAATTATGTTGACCTATCAATTGATCTTTGAAGGTACAGATAGCTGTCACCTTCATGAACACCATAAGTTATAGATGTTTGGATGACAAAAAATAAAAACTTTATCACAATGAGGAGAATACTTATCCTCCCTTCTTCTGTAATAGAAAAATTCCACCCAATTTGAGGGAAAATTGCGTGTCTCGGGGTCGAGAACGGGTAGGCTTGTAGTCAATTGTACATTACAGGTCCTGCCCGGCGGTATACCTAATCAGTATCTGTGCTCCCCGGCTCTCGCGACCAAAGGAACCAGACTGCAATACCCATGTGCCTTTCTCTGCGTCCCAACTGCAAATAGAAGTAGAAAGATCTGGGGACATTCAGCCTACCTGGGACCTGCAGGCAGCTAGAATAATATTGCACCCAATGCCACTAGTCATCCTCTTCTGGCCATTTTGTTGGCACCCAGAAAAATAAAACATAAAAACGAGGCTGGCTCAGTCTTCTGTTTTTATAAAGCAGAACGTGGCATATCCAAGCATTAGTAGTCACCAGCTTCATGCAAAGGTGAACTGCTCATAGTTCTGTGGTAACTTCAGAGTTCGGTGTAACTTCTGAAGGTAGTCCTCCTGCAGCTTCTTACCTCAGTGTGGTAGCAGTACTTCTTATTGATTTGCAATATCCTTACATATACACTTGGTGGTAATTTATCGCATACATCACAACTTGAGGGGATGCAAGAATCCCACTAATTCCTATATCAAAATAGAAGAATGGGCTACAGAAAAACACGTTAATTCCATAACTCAAATCTTATTTTTGGAAGGCTAACATTAACTTGATAAGCTGGGGAATGGTGAAAGGTGCGGTAAATATCTGTTCCTGTTCTTTAGCATTTCGCTGACTCTTAGCTAATCTGTGTGGACTGGGAATTATGTAGGATTTAGCATCTTTACTAATAAATCTTAATGCAAATCTTTGGTGCAGGGTTAAGCTAGGAAAGGAGTAGCCAAAGAAAAAAAAAAAAGAAAGCCAACACATAATAGCCTGAAGCAGAATAGTGTTTTGGCCCTACATATTGGACTTGCAACAAGAACTTGACAAAGCAATAGTTGCCTGCTTTTATTGTTAAAATTATATCAATATTTGTGAAAGAAGCTATTGAAGAATACAGTGAAAAGGATAATGCAGTCAATAGTTAAAAATAAATGCAGGGGAAACTTAGGTTGTGCTATTTGAAAGAAAAAGAAAAGTGGAATATTACTACTGCTGCAATTGAATGGCACTCTTGCTCTTACGTGGACCTCTTCTTTAAATGCAGTAAAGCATCTTGCATGTATTAAAATGTAGGCCAGAGCCATGGCATCTGCTTTGGGGAAGAATGTAATAGTGCCTAGATGGGTATTTACTTCTTCTGGCCTTGAAACCCTACTCTGCAACGATTATACTTACCTACTACGTGGTTAGGGTTTCAGGTTTTCAGTTAAAACCCATTTTAACCAATAAAACCAATTTTAACCCATAAAACACCACCGTATGGAATATTTGCTTTTCAGTAGAAACAGCAAAACATTGGATTTTGCTGCACTTTTGCTGCTTTAGTTGCCCTGGTATCAAAGTAGTAGAAGTGCAGTCTCTACCTCTCATCATTTTTTGCTATGGATTCTCCTGCTACTACCCTTTTGGGCCTTGGTGAGCCACCTAATATGTCCTTCCGATCATCCACAAGGTCCCAGGACTCCCTGGACCAACTTCCCAGTCTGGCCACCTAGCGTTGTGGCTTAAATTGTGTTGATCTTTGTTCCTGGACTGTTCAACATAAAATTTCCTCTGTAGATGAACATTTTAAATGGTACCTTGTACTTTGATCGTAGCAGATGTCGATGCCACTCCATTTTCGTTTGAAGCAATGCAGGTGTAAATTCCACTGTCCTGGGGCATCAGGTTACAGATCTTGAGGGAGATTTCTCCTGAGTCACTAGCATAAAGAAGAGAAACAACCTAAAACTTTAAAACTGTTTTTTTTGCAAACAAATTTTATTCATTTTGGGCAAGGTCACATAAGCAGCATAATATAAGCACATCAGTTTAGGACATAACACCGATTTCCACCGCTTAGTCTCTATGAGCATAGGCAGGGAAAGATATTTCAAATGCAGTACAGGTGAGTCCCATGGTATTCACATCAGAATTCGACATATAGGAACTTTAAAAAAGTTGTCCAATCAATGGTGCTCTCAAGACTTGATTAAGGTAACATCTTATTGTCCGACATTTCCAAAATACATCTGGCACTACAACCTCATTCAGGTTTTCCAAATGCAATATCTTTAAAGATGAATTCTGTCTCTTTGAGGTATAAAACCCTCAGTGACGAGTCCCATTACTTCTCTATCAGGACTTTCTCAGGTAGGAAATCCACACGTAAAGACTAATAAATCAAGTCCTTCTTTCCCTCCTTTCATTGTATGAGCTATGAATGGGAATGCCTTTTGCGACACATTCTATGTATTAAATGGTGTCATCAAAATGTGTACATTCGCAGGTTTCACAAAACAGCCTGCCTAATGAACATTAATTAGGCAAGTCACAATTTGTGATATGCTGTGATTGGCTGAAAAAACAAGGATGGAGGCCTGCAAAGGACAGCTGACCTCTGTTCCAGCATCTGCACTCCTAAAAGAGAAACTTTTTAAAAAAAACAGCCAATGCAAAAGAAACTGCTGCCGTTTAGATGAAAAAAAGTTTCCCATTTGGAGAAACATCAGGGATAGCAGTCAGTGGTACTCCCATCCACCCCGAGGCTGCCACGATGATTTAAAAAGAGTGATATGTTCATGGGTTCTCGTTTGTGAATCAGATACCACCCATTTGAGATGTTGGAATCAGATCAAAGGTTTGCAACAACAATTCCTCCCTGAATTGTAGATAGGAGTGGGATGCCCCTTTCATGCGCCCTACTCTTTGCGATTTAGACAGGGTTACAAAAGCTCTAGTATGAGTCGGCAAAACTTTTCTGATTCTTGAAAGGCCTTTTGTAAATATGAAAAAAATATATTACAGCTGTAAACCCTCTTATTTTTCAAATCACAGACTTTGCAACCATAAAATACATTTGAACATCTGGGGCCATACTACAATAAGTGCCACAGGGGCGCAACGGGCGTTTGCGCAAGCTTTGCGTGCCCCCGGGGCACTATGGTATTACAGAAGGGGGCGCAGATGCTTGTGTGTCCCCCTTCAGTATTACCGATAGTGCTGGCGCACTTAAAGCGCCAGCGCTACCTTCAGGGGGCTTTACCTCATTTGCATACGGGAATCCTTTGCCCCTGCGCACACGCCATATTACAGATGTGGGCACAGAGGCAAAGAAGATGTCGGGGGCGCGCTCACAGTGCACCACCTTCTAAGTGGCACACTGTGAGTGCGACCCCTGAGAGCAGCCCTCCGAAGGGGAGAAAGAGGGTCTTATGGACCCGCCAGACATCCCCTTGCAGGCCGGTGCAGTCACTGACTGCACCCGCCTGCAAGGGGATCTCTAATCCCCTTTAAAAGTGCAGGCGGGTGCCGCCTGCACTGTGAAAACATGGAGCGTCTGCCAGCAGCCGCTGTGTTTTCACATGAATGTGCTGCCCTGGGGGCAATGCGAATTCGCGGCTGCCCCTGGGGCAGCGCATATATTGTAATAGGGCGCATTGTAATTGTTTGCGGAGCAAACAATGACAATGCGTAATATGGCCCCATGCCGTTACAATAGAAAGTTTTGACTATAGGCAGAAAGTTTAGCTACATGTCTGTTAAAGAGTTGTGAATCATTCTGCTCCGACTGCAACAATGAGCAAAATACTACTACAAAAAGCATTTCCTTACCAGGAGGACGCTGCGTATGTACTGTTGTCACCGTCAAGGATGTTCTGATCAGGCCCCTTCCAAGTTATGTTTGGCTTTGGCCTCCCACATACTTTACAAGTCAGTGTTACCGTGTCGCCAAGCACACATGTGATGTCCACCAATGGCACAAGAAATTCTGGAGCAACTGCAATAAAACACATTCAGGGAACATGTTAATAATCCAGTCCTAGGGGTTCATACAACAAACATCTGCCAGTGCCTACCTGCCTGATATTACCCAATCAGTGTTTTTAATCTTACTTTACTCCATCACTTTACTCCAGGACTTTAGTCAAATAATTTTATGAGTGCATTTCAAAGTTTCTCTCTATTTCTAACTCTTACCGAATACTTCTTGTAGTTGATCTTTGATAATACTGGGTGTCATGAGGTTTAGGTGCAATGTGCGCTGCCTACTAATGGATCAGCCTTATGTCACACATTTTATCACATGAAAAGTCAACTTGATGCGTTTGTACATCATAGCCCACTATAAATGGTGATCTGAATTAGTACCCCTGATACATTGTGCTGATGGGGCCCGGTGGAACACCCCTCTAATTACCAGAGGGCTTCTGTAATGACGTAGATCAACTCCTAGTAACTGACTCTTCAGCCGCACAAAAGCATAACACTACTCCGAGGTGGACTGGTCCTCAGCATGGAGGTACTGGACACCTTGAGAGGAATGAGAATTGTGATCAAGGGATATGTAGATGTGCGATTGCCCATGTGCAGGCACTATTATTAGACATTTTGCCCAACTATAAAGGGCAGCCTTTGCTGCATGAATAGTACCCGTGATAATGCCATCAAAAAGGGATTGCATTGACTATTAACTCTCAATTGAATCACCCCCAAACGCCTGATCGGGTCCACGACACAGTAATCTGATTGGCAAACTGACACTAAAGGAATATACTGAACGTTCAGCTCGGAATTTTAACTGTTGTGATTTAGTTGTGTGTTACCCTATGACATGTGGCGTGGCTTTCAATAAATGTTACGTGATATTACAGCACAGGGCTACCTAGAAGACAGGCCTGTTCAATATCAATGTTTGATTTTCTGTTTTTCATGTAAAGGAGCCGGAGAATTAATTTTTCCACACTATGCAGCTGCTTGCTTTTACGGTAGCTGTGGCTTTTCGCCTCAACTATAAGTCGTATTGCATAGTTCTGTATCAGATGAACTAAAAGATCAGCAGCAGCTCCTCCGCAAAAGCAGAGGAACGTCGCCCCACTGCCTGACTCAGAGCCAGCAAATGAAAAATAAAACTATGTTCTAGCATCGTTTTATTTTCCATTTGCCGGCTCTGAGCCAGCGCTGTAGGGAGGGGCGGGCCGAGGCATGGGAGGGGGGAGGTGGAGTGCTATGTGCACTCCCTAAGTGCACATATGTGTTTGGCCAGCTGTCTCAGGCCGGCCAAAACACACATGCGCACTTGAGTTTCTCCAACTCGGCTGCATTGAACAGCCGGTCTGGAGAAACCCCACAGACTCTGGTCTGAGCGGAGCGTCTTTCCAGGCCACTCAGGCCAATCCCTGCACTACTCTGTAGCACGGGGATTGGATGGGAGTCTGTCCCAGGGGCTGCTGGGACCAGGAAGAGGAGGCAATGCAGGACGCAGCCGGCAGCTTCAGGTAAGTTCTTTTTTAATATATTATTACTAACCCCGGCGCAAATGTGACGCATCCCACGTTCCCTCCACCTACCACACCACCCTTTGTGTGTGGCGGCCGCTATGTAAAAGATACAAGAGAGGCAGCTTACTTTTACTTGTTTAAATATGAACTAAAGCATTGTGTACCACAAGAGTCCAGCAAAAGCAGACCCCCTTCTCGTTCCATATGCTACCATGTAAGAAAAAGGTATAAAAGATACCAGTAGTTGTGGAGGGCAGATGGACCACTTGCTATAGGTATGCTGAGAGATGAATCTCCATCTTCATATGGGTGAATAAAGACCTTGGCATGGACATTCCAAAATAAACCAAGTTGTACATTGGCTAGTTAGAACATATGTAAGGATTAGACTAATTGGTTAGGGATGTGAAATTAAATATGGTTTGGGTTTATTATGGTTCACCCGTACATCATGTTGTTCGCGGAGTTATTAATAATCGCGGCAATAATTCCTACTCACAATATTAGTAGGAAACATGGTTGTAGTAAATATGTGTTTGTACTAAAATAACAATACTTTTAGCATCTGTGTACTGATTTTGAGGTTCAAGACTCCACATTTTCTGCTCCAAATAAGAGGTTCTTTGAGAGGCTTCTCTGACTCCCAACACCCTTACTCATACAAGCATAACTCAGTCGGACAGGGGAGAGACATCTACCAGTTTTCCCTTTCTCTGAGAAGATAGCGGTTTCCTTTAATGGCTTAAAACAAAACTGGGGTTGACCGCAATAATTTTTCATTGGCTTGTGTCATTGTCCACTGTAAACTGTGGCTGGTCATTGGCCAATAGGCTTCGTAGTCCCTTCTTAGTACCGCCTTGCCTCATTTTGTAACCTCCCATGGTGACACCCCCTGTTACGAGTGTTATTACTAGGTAGGCTTCAATTACAGCCTCCGAGAACCATTTTTTTCAAATAGCATTAGGTCTTGCATTTGCAAGAGTTTAAGCTATTGGCATTTTAAATGGCAATGCCATTTATTTGTCTGTTTTAAAAACCAACACATAAATAAAAGGCATTGTCATTTAAAATGCCAATAGCTCAAACTCTTGTAAATGCGAGACCTATTGCATTGCAAATGCTTGTTTTGTTCTGTGGTTGGGCACAGCACAGTCCTCTTCATTTTCTTTTCTAATATGTCATTGGTGGTGGCTGCACAGTGCCCCAACCTCAGTTTAAGAGGTTTCATTTTCCTATTGAGCAGTTATAGCGCTTAGACTCCTGCTCTCTCCACTGCTGGTTTGTGGTTGAGAAGCAGTAGTGGGTAAAATGTAGGACAAGTCTACCCCGAAATGCTTGCATACCATTATACACCTAAAACCTCATTCAGGGTGTTGTGGATTTTCTGTGTGGTAAATTGTCTACAGGTAAAATGTGACAATACACCTTGCAGTTTTAATGCAGGAGTCACAGTTTTTGAGGTCAGTATTGGGCATAACAAGCACATGTGGTTTACAGCACCTGAACTCTGCATATTTGCTCTATTAACAACCACTTTTTCCTGCACAAATTCTTCCTGGCCATATCTGAAGGAATTTGTGTGGGGGAAAGCACAAGGAGTGCAGTATTAGTGCACAACTCAAAATGTCCACATCCGACACAGTGTTTGCACCATTCAGGTTTATATTCAGTCTATTTCTCATAAATTAAAAAAATCGCTCAGTGTCCATTTAACCGGCTCTCAGAATTTAAACAATTGTTCAGGTAAGTTTCGATTCAGACAAAATTTGAGGAGCATTCACGAATCTGGACATTGCAGATGTATGCCTCTAATATGCAGAGATTTCTGACTTTTCCAGGATTCACAAAGATCCTATGAAGTAAGAATGGAACGGAAGGAAAGTCGTAGATTTTCACGCCTATTCCCATTATCCACACGAATAAAGGAAAGGAATGTCTACTTTTTGTTTTAAGTCTTCCTTCACAAGGAAATGGGTTTCCCTCTAGAACCCTTCATCCGCAGCCCCCGACCTGCAGCTGCATGCAATCTTGAGCATTCCCTTCTGTTCCCTCCCAGGAAAGGCACTTGCTTCTGGCTTCTAGTATATCATCTTTTTCAGGGTCGGATTGGTCACTCGGGCAATGCCCAAGGGGCCGGTATCCGAAATCCAGCTGTGGGCTGCTTTTCTGAGCAGCCTGGGGGGGCGATTTGGGCGGTTTCTGCCTTGTTTGGATGCTGCCAGTGGCCCTGTGGGTGCCTGAGTGGCCTTTTAGGAGGTAGATGGGCGTCCATTACCTTCCTTTTATCAACGGCAGAGGTGTCACTCCCTTTCTCTCGCTGGGCCGGCCCATTAATATATGCAGATTGAGCGGGAGAGGGGGCCTGAGCAAAAGTGGCCTCACTTGTTTTTAGGTGTGTTTCACCAGTGTAAACTAATCCGTGCATTTTTTTACTCCCCCTTTTTTTTTTTTAAATAAAATTTCGCCGAAGTAGTGTTTTGCGTAAAGGCAATATGCAAATATGGGCCACTTTTTTTTAGCGTGCCCGGGCCGATTTTTAATCCCAATCCAATCCTGATCTTTTTCACCCGACCCCTAAACTTCGTGCTATAATGAATCTGATATACTGAAGGACTGTCTGCAGAACTAAGTATCACCTATGGGCGTAAATGTCCTCAGATCCTATTTCTGTGAATTAGGATGGAATTTACTCCCGCATTTTACCTTTGAGCTCAAACATTTCGGAACTATGTTCACAATGGTCTGAAGAACCCACTGGAAAGTACGCCTGGTATTCGAAACATTACCCGCTGGGTGGCAGCAAAGGACCAAAAAAGAACTATGCCCTATCTCCTTTATTTTATGAAGAACTTTGCAGGTTCTTAAAGCACAAAATCCAGCTCCAGTAGCAACACATGATTTACATAATTGGTGCCCATGAAACAATGTGTGCATAGCATAATTCAGACACAAAAGGGGATGTTTGAACAAATTAAAAGGATTTTAAGTCCAAAAACATACTCACCTTCTTGTATGAAGTTTGGGTTTATTAACTGAAAGAGAGAGGGGAAAATAAGGTGGTTAGCCGATATGTATACATATATTTGTATCTTGAATATTTCTATCTTTGGGATAAGGAAAGGGAGACAGTCAATTGTGGCCATATACACATAATAAACTATTATCTGAGACTAGGTATTTTGCACAAATTCACGTTCAAATGTTTAACTGGTGAGATCTAGACAGGTGTAAACTCGCGTACAAATCTCCCTCTGCTGCTGCTGCTGTCACTGCAGTTTGTGCTCATTTATTCTTAATAAAGGGTGAATTACATAGGAAAACAAGTGCCCTAATGTACATTTTGATTTGATTTACCTTTACATTATAGAAATGCTTCACACTCAGCGACTCTAGTCACAATTTGTGGGAACAGTACCACCGTCTGGATTTTACCACGAAATCTGCCAACGCTATATGCATGGAGGTTGAAGATGCATTCATTCATTCATTCATTGGCTCTCCAATGTGCTCTGGGCCCACTGCTCATATGATAAAAAAAAAAGTGGTTCTACCCAGAGTTAACACGTTCGTCGATTGACCCACGTGGCCAGGACAAGGTGCTCAGACTTGCATAGTTTGTGTCTTTTTTATTTGCATGTTTTTGAATTTTTTACTTTTAAGCACTTTAGAGAACACATTAGGCTCTTATTACGAGTGGCTTGGTAAATGGGCCACAATTTCCCATCCTCTGGAGTTACCTCCACAGGAGGGACCAGCAACATGAACGTCATTAGCGGTCGCGGCTGCATACCTTGGTTCGCCTCTTGCAACCCTGAACTGCCCACTGTGACCACTGGCCTCAGAGGTGGTAAGGGCAGTCTCAGAAACAGAAGTTAAACAAGGCTATAATGAGCCTTGTTTACTTTCTGTGCCCTATAGATACACCGTGCATCTAGGTGTCGCCTACAGCCCCAGGACATGTGAAGGGAGCATGAAATACAGGAGAAAGGGGGGGGGGGGGATTTATAATTTCTGAAGTCCATACAAGTATAAATGAATCCAGAGAATCAAACATTAACATCCATATAGAAACTTCTAGAAATAATAAACCGTTGATTTCATATGGAAAAATAATTTGGGTACGAAATTTGAAATACAAATATTTCTCTCCACACACTCGTCATATTCTCACATCCTTACACACATTCATGCAAGTGCTTCTGATTAGAAATCCAAAGACGATGAAATTAGTTTTGTCTCTAAACAGGCAGGACTTATGCATATGGTAACATTATTTGGTACAACTTGATATATTGGTCTAAAATCTGTAAATGACAAAAAAAAATGTAAACAATTAACATTTATTTTAGCAATACATGATTGTCAGAAAAACACCTTCATCAGAACAGACTTTTATTCATCAGCTTTTTGCGCAAAGGGCATATATATATATATATATATATATATATATATATATATATATATATATATATATATATATATATATATATATATATATATATATGACAGTGTCCATCTGTAGTGGCCTCAACGTTCAAAGTGACATACGTGGTGCCTATATAGGTGCCACAACAGCGCACTGACGTCAGCTTCTTTTCATGACTTTCCACGCCAGAAGCACAGCCACAAGGAACACTGACCAGTGGTGTGCGAAGCTAGGGCCCTTTTAGGGGTTAATCTTTAACACTATAATCCGGGCTCAGAGTGGGGAGGATGGGACGGTTAATCTGCGGCTAAATCGAATCTCTACCAGATAAGGAGTTACTGAAGGTAAGTAACTAATTCACCTGATAAAGATTTCTAGCCGCAGATTCCTTACCTTAGACTAGATACCCAAGCAAAACCTCTCTGGAGCTGGGGCTGCAATACGCTTTAGGCTAAAAGGTCCTGTAGGCCAGAATGAGCAAAATGGCAATCATGCCGAACTGGACTGTCTAGGCAGTAGTGTTTTGTAAACGTGTGTAAGGAAGCCCACATTGCTGCCTGACAGATATCCAGGACAGGAACTCACCAGGCTAATGCAGTGGTCGCAGCTTTGGCCCTGGTAGAGTGGTCGTGCAAACCCTCAGGGGGTTGTTTTTCGGCCATTGCGTAGCTGATCTTGATGCAGAGAACTATCCATTGTGAGATGGTCTGCTTCTGCATTACCTTCCCTTTCTTGGCTCAGACATAACCCATAAAGAATTAATCATCCGCTCAGAACTCACGAGTAAAATCAAGGTTGAACGACAAGGCGCTTTTTGGGTCCAGCAGGTGGAGTCTCTCCTCTTCTTTAGGGGTTGAGGCAGAGCATAAAAGGTAGGCAGAGTGATAGACTGCCCTACATGGAAAGGAGTGATCACCTTTCGTAAGACGAATGCTCTAGTTTGAAGAACCAGTTTGTCAGGGTAGAAGTTAAGGTATGGAGGAAGTACATATAGCGTCTACAGCTCACTGAACCTCTGGGCAGATGTCACCACTAAGAAAGCTATTTTGATGGTCAAAAGCCTGAGTGGACAGTTGTGGAGCAGCTCAAAGGGAGGGCACATCAGAAAAGTGAGAACCAGGCTACTTCCCACTGGGGCATAATAAAAGGCAATGGGAACATGTCCTGAAGACCTTTTAGAAACCTATGTACAATAGGGGATTTGAAAAGAGATGGCTGATCTGGCAGCCGTAGATATGTCGAAATGGCAGAAAGATAACTTTTCAACATGCCCGAAGCAGAGCTCTGCTGGACTATGGTAAGAATAAACAAGAGAACCTGGAAAGGGGTGCAGATAGGGAGGTCAACATATTTATCTGTACATCATGCTACACACTTGTTCCAACGGCAGGCATATTCCATCTTGGTGGAGGGACGCCTGACTGCCAAGATAACATTGCAGACTTTGGGAGGAAGATCGAAAGCTGTTAACTGTCGCCGCTAAATCTTCATGCATGAAGGCGAAGCATTTTTCCGGTTCGGCTGCAGAACCCTGCACTGCTGCTGTGACAGAAGATCCTCCCGAAGAGGGAGCCTGATCGGAGGATCAATGCTCAACAGCTCGGCATTCAGGATTCTCTCTGCCCAATCCGGAGCCACAACATTGTCCTGGGCCCGGTCGTTCTTGATATTCTTGAGAACACGGGGCAGGAGTGGTATTGGCAGACAGTTGTACAGGAAGCCACAGCTCCCCTCAAGATGAAAAGCATCTCCGAGTGAAAGCTGCCTTGGAAACTCCAGGACACATAACTGACATTGCGCATTCTAAGCACAGGAGAACAGATCTAACCAAGGATCTCCCCACTCTTAGAAGAGGCCTTGCGCCACCTCTGGATTGAGACTGCATTCGTGATCCTCGAGGCATTGATGGCTGAGTTTGTCCGCTCTGGGGTTTAGAGAGCCTGCCAGATGTTAAACCACTAGGGATATGCCCTGGGAGTGTAGAGATGTGGTTGAAAACCCCTTTCGTGGCAACAAAAGGGACGGAAGGTGGACTCGGTTGGTGAGGTGCCATAGAAAGGCCCAATGACTTGCCCGTAGCACTGCTGTCCTTAAAGCGCTCCAGCGCTGAGTCTGCCTTCTCTTCGAACAGACAGGAGCCATCAAAGGGCATGTCCATGAGTGAAGCCTGGACATTCCCCAAAAAGCCAGTGGTTCTCAACCAGACATGGTGCCTAAGGGCCACGACAATGAAGTCACTATCCTCAGCGAGTATGTTGTGTCCAGCCGACATCTTATGCTGATCTTGTCTGAATCCCTCGCATAAGCAATTGCTTGAGAGAGTATGGCTTGGGCCTCCTCCGAGACCATGGGCAGCACTTGCGCAACTGAGTCCCAGATCATATGGGGGTATCGGCCCTCGAGGCATAGGGGGTGTTCACTAACCGCAGTACCTAGCTGGCAGAAGAGAACATCCTTTTCCCAAAGGCAAGCAGTCTTTTGGATTCCCTATCCGGTGGAGGGGTAGGGAATGTGCCTGGGTTGATTTCGGAAGTGAAGGCCTGGAACACCAAGCTCTCAAGGGTGGGTTGCTGGATGAAGAAACTGGGGTCCTCTGGGGTGGGGTAATGGTGGTGGTTATTTATCCTTTGCACTGGAGCTTCTGTGCAGGGCTTGGACCAGGCCACAAGTAGGACGTCGGTAAGGCTTTCATTAAACTTGAGTAATGGTTCGATGGGGGCAACTCCTGGCTGAAGCACCCCCGGCAAGATGTTTGTTTTGACTGCCACTGAGGGTAGCGTAAGGTCCAGGACCTCAGCTGCCCTCCGCAACACCACTGCCAATGAGGCACCCTCCTCTGTAGCCACAGCAGGGGCGAGACCAGAGCAGTATCTGGCAAGGTGTCCAGTCCACTGCAGTCCTGCCAAGTACCACGCATCAGGCGTTAGACTAACGCATTTCAGTGTGGTACTCCGCATTACCACACTGAAATGCATTGTCACGCATATCTGTTGTGTCTCTGTGTGGAAGAGCCTCAAGTCAGCTGCTGGCAGTGCGGCGCCCGTGGCGTGCACTGCACGCGCTGTGCTCCTGCAGGCTTTGAGGCTCCCACTGTGAATTAAGGCAGTGCTGGCAGGCTCACACTCACCTGCAGACCAGTGCTACAAATGTATGATTCATAATTGTGATCATCCCCCATCGACGTGCTCTGACTGACAGCCTGACGGTGACATCATCGGGTAGTGTCTAATGACTAGTACTGAGACAGCACGTACAGTCAGATGCCCGGTGCTGTGGGGGACGTCGTATCCTGCTGGAAGGAGCGGGACTTCAGTTTGAGGAAGGGGGTTCTGGGCTGGCAGGTTTTGGGGCAGCACCGCCATGTAGCTCACTCAGCTATTACTAATTTTACCCCCGGCTGCCCTTGAATTATTACAGCCCACTCGAGGGAGACCAACTAAGTCGGTGACCCGGGTTACAGGCCCAAGTGGTCACCAAGACAGTCTCACTGGACGGCCCCGCTTGGGAACTGGAGTCAGCCAGGACAGCTCGATCATTGTGGAGGTACCGGATCAGTGCTGGGCTGCAAACCTCAATTGCCGCCTCCCATGGTGTCCCGCGGCCTTGCCTGCTCGAGCTCAGCCTGCCTGCAGCCAACCCTTGCAGACCAGAGCACCACCCGCCTGCACCACAGTCCAGACTGACACAGATTCATCTGAGGCCGGGCCGCGGCCCAAGACAGTAAGTTCCAGCCATTGTCAGTCTCTTTATGTGTTTGTTTGTAAGAGAGTAATGGTGCCAATGCCAGTGTGCGATCACATCAGGCAGCTGCAGCCGGTGCCTGCCGGTGTTAAACTTGTTACTCTAGGAGGGTGACATAGGTGGATGGATCCGATCGACCGGCGAGATTGGTTTCAGGAATAAGTTACGACTATGTGGCACTACCATGGAGAATATTGTGAAAGAATGTGTTACTTTTCTCTGTAACGGACAGCCCCGCCCATCCACTGGAGCCAGTTCATTTTGTTGTTGGGGCCTCTCTGACATCGGCCGTCCCCGTGCCCTGTTGGACCTAGTCACTCACATGATGTCAGAGGCCCTGTATCTTGATTCTCTCCTGATTTTGCCGGCAAGGAGGGGGGCCCCATCACAAAGGCTGGCAATCTGTGTTTTGTCTTTCTGCAGGCCTGCCCGCCTGGCAACAGTAGGTACCAGAGGAGTGTGTTGTTGGGACCTCACACATCCTGTTTGGGCCGTGTCCCACGAGGCAGAGAGGCCCTGGATGGGGTGATGCTCTAAGCAGCATCTTTAATTACGAGTGAGGAGCCAGGAGGCCCAGTCCCAGTCACCAAAGGCTGGAAAGAAGGATTCTCCTGGCCTGTCCAGCAACACAGATGTCCAGGCAGGTCCATGATGTTTTTGTGCCTCAGTTGGGGCCCCACACATCCTGTTTGGGCCAGGTCCCACGTTATTTATAGGTTTACTTCGTCTTCATTGCTTGATTTTGCTCGTGAAAAAGTGTCATTGTTGTTGAAATGTCACTCATAATTACACTGAAATTATGAAAATGTCACACATAGCAATTTGAACCCTTGGCAGCTATGCCACTGGCATCTGCCAGATCCTCATACCAGGTGTCCTAAGGATCTTCTAATGTTGGATATTCATAAGGGTCCACAGACCCCGCCCAATCATCTCCCAATCCAGGCCTGTCATAGGAATAAGGCACTGGGTCCGATATAGGAAGTTTGCCCCCGGTCAAGCTGGAGACTACAACAACATCGGGCTCTGTAGCGGAGTAGGGAATGATGATGGGGCAGCACCACTGCTGGGCGTCAGGGGTGTCGGCACTGGAGCAGGTGCCAGAGAAGGTTGAGGTCACTTAACCAGCGCCAGTGTGGATCAGTCAGTGGATCCTTGGGGCCCTACTGGCACAGAGGGTGAACTTGCTGGCTGTAAACCACTAGGGGCTCCTCCTGGACCCATGGGGACCGATGACACTCCAGAGGGGTTGTGCCTCTCAAAGATGAAGTGCATGGCCTCGTAAAATTCTTTACGTTGGGCAGGGCTTGCTCCAATTTTCAGAAATTCAGGGAGCCACAGAGACGGCCTAGGCGCAGGCTCCATCACTGAGCTAGGCCTCAAGTGCAGATGGTTCCACGGCTCATCCAAAGACTACTTCTTTTGGTGGGACTTACCCAACGACTTGGAAAGAGGAGATTATCGCGGAGTATGACTTCACAAATGATTTCGGGACCTTCCTCGCTAACTGAGATCTGGAATGCCGTGGAGTCGATCAACGTCAGGTGGCGAGGAGCTTGAGGAACCGCTCCCTCAGCGTCTTATGGTGCATGAGGCAGCAATCCATGCATATCTTAGTGTCGAATTCTCGCTCAAGATACCAAAGACAAAACAAGTGTGGGTCCGTCAGTGACATCTGTTGGTGACAGGCACTGCATGGTTTAAAACCTGCCTTTATGGAGGACATCCTGCAAACCAGGAGTCAAAGTCTCAAGAAAATCTTTGACAAAAGGTCAAAAAAGGGTCAGTTAAAAATTTGCTGGGGGCAGCCCTCTCTGGATCAGTGCTGGCTGGTGCGGGAAAACAGCACTAACGTTAGCGCCCTGGGGTGGTACCTATATAGGCAGTGCACCGGTCACTTCTGGAGCGGACAATGCCATGCGGAGCCGAACGATGCCATCTACCGATGCGCAGGTGTACTACTCCCCAAAAGTTTCTGGATCCAGTCTGATGCTTGGGGAATATTCTACAGTAAGGAATCTGTGGCTAGAAGTCCCTATCAGATCAAATTAAATTAATCACTTTTGTATTCACTGAGCCATTTTGAGGATGAATAGAAATCAAATTCCTTGGTTTTCAAATCTATTTGAAGGGTGAAATCCAGGAACAAAAAGCACTGTTCTGTTACTGGATATATTTCTCAATTTGGCATCCCTCAAAATTCCAGTGGATTGTGCTAATGTTTCCAGTTCTATGTGACTTAGAGGTACAACTCAATAACATTCATTGTATCAGAAAACTCTGCGCCTTTACAAGGAAATAACCCTGTGCTTCGTGATAATCAACTACCTGGTGGATACAATGATCACCTACATTAACCACTGTTTATTTATGTTTGGTGATCAACTTTATGAGTTAAAAGTAAACCGGTGATTTTAATTTTTTTTTTTTTTACTGAAAAACTGCTTTTATTTGCATCCACACATTAAAGTGTCAGAGAGACACAACTGTGTAGCAAATGGTATACTTAATACAGTGCTTGAATTGTGCTGGTGGTTGCAGATAGCAGGCACCAACGATCATTTTTAGTACCGGGACCTACTTCTCATCATTAGACTTGACCCGGACCAAGAGAGGGTATGACAGAAAGACGTAAAGAAGTGGAAAGGAAAGCAGTGACAACTGGAGAAAGCAGGGATGAACAAGAACATGCAAGAGTGAAATAAAGAAACAGTAGGTGTAGAATGGTGGAATACAGAGGTTTGAAGTGGAATCAAGATTATACAGTCTTGGTATATGGCACCACTTCATTTTTATTTGTTTTATTTTTACAAATTAAGCACTTGCATAGTACTAATTTACATAAACTGCACTTCAACCTTTACACATATAAGGGAATCAGCTTCTCTCTTTTCTTTCTGCCAAGGAGACCCTCCAGTAATTATCAAAGCACCAAAGCCTTTCCATAAAGATTTGCAGATCACAGTAATCTGATGACCTGGCCACAGGGGCCATTTCATATGCTGTCTGCAAGCAAAATTACTTATGCATAAACTCTGGCAGTCCGCCAGCATTGCTGCGACACATAGGGCCAGGAACAGCACACTGTGGGTGAACCGATCCCCCGCAGAGAGGCTGTTATTGTACAGGTACTCTGGCATTTTGTTGTAAAATTAAACTTTCAGACCAGACTTGCAGAACTGGTACATGCCTGTCAGGGCCAGCTTTAGCGCTGGTGGTGCCCAGTGCCACAATGTTTGTAGGCGCCCCCCCAATGACCACCTCTGACACAGATTCCCTCACTACCACCCTTTAACAATGCCCCTCAAGTATCCATAACCACTCTCTCTCAGATGCAATTAATTCGTTTTATAGCGCCACTCATACCAGTGGGGGGGGGTTCTCTTTAATAATCAGAATTGATTTCTATCCAAATGAACCCTTTTCCCAACATTTGGATAATGAAAGACTGGGGTAAAAATCATAATGCTCTAATCTATACCTTATAGTTTGCATGCAGCTCTTTAATGAAGGTTAGAGCTCACTGTTGTTTGTTAGGCTTTTAACTGCAAGTAACAAAAGAATCTCTCAGACAAAAGAAGTAACGCACTGATTTATTTACATTATGTGATCTACATGGTACACGTTCTTTGCAACAGGCATATTAACCCATTGCGCTACATTAGATGAGTCAAAACTTCCACTAGACAAACCTCCGATCTCTCTCTCTCTAGGAAGAACATTAATCACCGGAGTTATCTTGGCATCTTTAATGTTACCTGAAAATTGCTGGAGGCCAGGAACAGTGGCAGCAGGTGCTTTTCAAACCATAATATACTTGCAAAGACGACGCCCCCACCCAAAGTCAGCGCCTTGCTGCGGTCGCACCAGTCGCATAACCCTAGAGCCGGCCCTGATGCCTGTGATGAGGTCGAACTAGTGCGAAACCGCATCATCAAATGCATGAAATGTATTGTACAGTAATGACTAAAAATGAATTACCTACACCTGCAAGCTGTTAGGTGATTTGTTGGAGAGTGGGCTCTATTGTATTGTGTGTGGTCTTCTAAATAGCGGCGGCTCATCCATAGGTTCAAATGATGAGTGTTGCCCCTCTACCCAGGAGCTGCCACACAATGTCAGATAAATGCAGTTTGTTTCTATGTTTTTTTAATCTTCCTGACAACTAAAAACATTTATAAAATCTTATGCGAGCTGCGCCGCAATTTTGCAGTTACAGTTGTGTAGGGGTGAGGTGTGGGGTTCTCCCCTTGTAATGCCTATAAAGAACAGGGCTGCCACGAATTAAAGTGTGCATGTTGTGCTGGACAAGAGCTGTGGCAAGCCCAATCTGACATGTGCACTTCAAAGGCCTCTGTTTCCCACTGTAGCAGAGAGCCTGGGGGGTCTAAGACGACAAGACCATTGCCTCTGATGGAACACTGAGTTGGCCTGCTCAAGCCAATCCCAATGCTGCTCTCATATACTTTAATAAAAGCCTAATACTCTTCATTTTAAAGAGCAATGTTAATATTGGCTGGGCTGCGCCGGGCAGGTACGAAGCAAACTCCACTGCATGGCATGCAGTGTGGGGGCGGTGGAATAGCATATTACTTGGGGATCTGAGAAGGGGCACATCCTGAGCATGCCAGGGTGAGAGCGGCGGTGAGTGGGCATCGCAGGAGGATGTGTGTAGCAGTAGTGCAGAGGACAACTGAAAGTGTATGGCGCCCTTTACGAATCATAACTAGATGAGCAGTAACAATGATAAAGAGGCTGCACTGTTGAGCCGCTGTGCCAGAAACAATCATCTAGTTCACTTTTAAATTACTGTGTTTCCGTTAGCCTTGAATCATCAGTCCTGATGTGCATTAAGTACAGTTGTGTCTCTGTGGCCATGAGGACTCACACTGCAGAAATCTGGAGTTATTTTTATTTCCACAATAATTTCATTAAACTCTTTAAAAAAAAAAAAAAAGAAAATCAAAGTGAAGGTTTCTGGGCTTTTCAGGGAGCTAGCGTTGCTCAATGATATTCAACTCTCTTTCAGACGTCTGGAGTTTTAAATTAAGGTTTGTAACTGAGGATCTATTTTATGTTACATTAAACATCTTGAAGGTTGGATTCGTTTTTAGGTCTCGACTGGCGTTAGCAGCGCGCATTCGCTGCTCTCGCCATGCGAGGGCTTCTTGGAATCGATACGATTCCAGAAGCTCGCTTTCTACTCCGCCCGTGTTTTGCATTGGTGCGCGTCATTTTGCGTCACCAATTATGCAAAACCGGGTGTTGTGATAGTCCAGGAGGCTTTTTAGTCCCTCCTGGTTACCACCCTGTCCTCTTTTGGCCCCGCCCACCGGGATTGCATCTTTTACTGGCGGCGGGAGAGAGTGTCTCCTAATTAGCAGCGACGCACTTTTTTGTTCTCATTCGGCTTTGGCAAAGGCAGCTGCGTGTTTATTTTTGCATCGCGCTTTCACTTAAAGTGAAAGCGCGATGCAATTATAAACAAGCGGCTGCCTTTGCCAAAGCCGAGAGCTTGTTACATGTTTCCCGTGAATGCAGAAGCAATAAACCGGAGACCTCTTTCTGTTTTTCACTAAGCAGAAGTTTAATTTCACGACTGCACCTCACGGGGTACCCGCTGAAGCATGTCGCTGCATTCAGCCACATCAGACCTCTTCCACCGCAGGTCATCGGGTGGACAGCCTACAGATTAGCACAGTAGTGTGTTAATGTGGAGCGTGGTTTTCCGCTCTCTCTGACACACAGACACGCTGTCCTGCTCTCTATCCCTCCAGACATTACTGCCTCTTTCGTTGTTTTATATCACAGACATGATTGTAATACGTTGACATATTAAATTAGCATAGTTGTTTTGCAGTGTCAAAAAAAATAGGGAACAGTTCCGGGTCATGACTGAGGTCATAAACTGCAAAGGTTCAACAGTTCCCATTCCACTGAGTGCCGTGTGCCTCGCGTGATTGTTGGCAGTCTGTGCCCTAGGACCCATAGATTATGAGAACACTGCTGCAGTCTATGGCTCCTCTAGGCACGCGCTTCATTAAACACGATCCGAGAATGTCAGTTAATTTATTTCTTAGATTGAATGTCTCATTAAATGCGAATGAAGCCACAAGCCACTCCGAGCAGCCTTTAGTGTGAAGCTATCCTATCTTTAAAATGTGCCGAGCCCCCTGACTCATGGGATAAACACAGCTTAGAAATCAGTGTGTGGTTTATTAGACAACCTAAAATCAAATTGTGGTAAAAGAGAGCCCGGGTAAATCAAAGTCAGCGGAAACGGAGTCAACGTAAATAGTCACAACATATTGTGTGTGTTTCGGGTTCCTTGTTGATACCTTTTGTACAATAGGTGACTCAAAGGAGGGTAATGGACATTTGTTTTAAGGTATTTCCTCTTTGGCAGATGTCTAACACACAAACGATGGGAAGAGATAATAAACATGGCGCCCAATTCCAATTAAGCAGGCAGTTGCAACGTGTACTATGAGCTTTGTGGAAATTGTGCCGCAATTAATTCCTTTTGCGTTGGTTAACTATGAACAAAAGACCTCTCTGGTGGCGAACATGTGTTCTAGGAATACGGCTGCTTTGGTATTTGGAACAAGGCCTTTTTCCTTGCATGCAAATTAAAGATTTTAGCAAAAAGTACAATGCAAAGCAATTACTTAAGCCTCTTTAAGTATTAAAGAACTGTCAGCACCTTCTGGAATGAGCGATTAAACTTGTCTGAAGATTTGGAGTTGGAAGTGAAAAATATCAGAAACGGAAGAGATGTGCTTTGAGCAAAAGACAGCGAAATAACGAATGTCTCTAAGGTTTTCAGCTGAGGGAAAGGTGTGCAGGCAGAAAGATAATGGATATTGGGGGTCGAATGTGGATAGAAAGCTGAACTGTAGCCCTGAAGGACAGAAACACGTTTTATCTTCACTGAATCTCACAATTAATGTGTGGCAGTAGCGTGAGATCCCATGCAAACTTTCAGCATTGTATGGGACTACTTGGCAAATGCTGTTTACATGTGTTATTCGTACATATTTCACAAATGAGAAACTTTAATTTCATTCTCAACAAGCATTAAAAATGCAATAGGTCCCACCTTTCATTAAGTTAAAGCCATTTGCTTTGCTATACAATACCATTAGCAAAGCAAATGGCTTTAACTTAATCAAAGGCGAGACCTATTGCATTTTCAATGCTTGTTTTTTCTGCTGCCCTTGCTGATTGATCGATGACAGGAAGTCTTTGCATTAGCTTTTCGTCTGCGAGGTACAAATATGCAGCTTGTTACTTTCAGGAATGTTTGTATTTGACCCTTATTGTTTTTGTTAAGGTAGTTCAGTGGGTTCCTGTTCCTATGATCATCGTTTGGCTGCCAGAATTGTAAGAATTGGGCTGACTCTCCACATGGCATTCAAGACGGGCATTTGTTTGCGCCCCTCCCCCCCCACTTTAACATGTCACCAGAGCAGCCACCCCTGCTTCTAAATTCCATTTGACTGCTTTTTGTTTTTCATCCATGCTGACATCTTTCTGCTACTCATTTTTAGGTCTCGCCTGAGCCAGCGCTTAGCGCTGCGCTGGCCGAGACATTTAGTAAGTGGGTTTTTGAAGTGCTACCAGAGAGGCTTTTGCTGGCCACCAGCTTGCGTTCACGCGAGCGTGCACGCGCGCAGCCGCCATGTGGGGTTCTGTCAAGGCTCATTAAGCCTACTTTACTGCCGTCGCCTTCTGCTTACAAAATGACCATCTGCTCTCTCTGAACGTTCGCTGACCTCTCTGGACGCACACCGCCCTCTCTGCTTAAACACTGACCACCTATCCTTCTTGTCTCCCGCGAACACTAGCTGTTCTTTCTGCTCATACACTGCTCTCTCGTGCTCACCGCCCTTTCAGCTAACGCTGCTCACACTCGGATTCTCTGCTCCCTGCCCCCTCTAACATTACTACTGGAAGTCTAACTTGTGCATCTCGCACAAGGAGAGGTCCTTCGGAATTACAAGGCACCATTTCATCTGTGGCGCATATTTTTTGCTAGAATACGGCTTCTGACTTCCGCTTCCTACTCTCTGTACCGTTGTGCCACTCGAGAGTTCGAAAAACTTTTACAGAAACATTCACAAATAACCTATACATCGACTCTTCCTGCTGGACAAGCCCCCCCCCTCCCTCCCCACACACACACATGAAAAATCCACTTTGAGAGCCATCTTTCGAAAGGACAAACATTGGTGTTTCAGGCCGCTGTTTAAATATCATTTGAATGAAAGGCTATATGTTCAAATGAAAAAAGACGTAGAGATGTAAGTTGATTTGGCAGTGAAAATTTAAAAAGTGATACAAATTTGAGTTGATCTTTTCCTCATAGCACAGCCCCAATCTTAGAATTTCACTAATTTTCTAGGCAAAATAAATTGAAGGTTCAGTACCCGGGCTAGGCAAATGTCTACAAAAATAATTTGATATATTTGAGGTAAATTTGTGTACCAAGTAAAACAGTCGGGAGTGACGCAATCATGTTTCTGATGCTGTGCTCCTGCTCAGACCGTAGCTTTTTCTCTTTTGTTTAAATCTGCTGTGCACTGTAGCACACACTACCAACAAGCATCCCCCCCCCAAACAACTTTTTTTTTCCTACTTGCTGTGGAATCTAGGAAAGCCACCATACTCTGTGGTCGGCTAAAAGTAAATCACGTGGAGCCTGCTGGAAGGATGCTGACATGCACAGATTTCACACTGAAATTGTGGCTTCAGCTAAAAGGTGAAAAACGCTGAACAGCTTTTGTCTGAAATGGCCAAATGTCATGAATGTGGGCAATGAATACACAGATGCCATGTGCCTGCCTTTCCATTCAGGTGCCACCAATCACTGTATCTTGGTAACAAACACAAAGCTACAGCACTAACAGGTATGTTTAAGACTTGCTATTATAAAGACAGTGTTATTGAGTTTGCGAAGAGACGTGCTTGAGACAGGGAAGCAAACTGGTTGTTTTTCCAGTGTCACAGTGGATATGGCAAAGAGTCTGCAATACAACACAGGTCCATCTGTGTACATGTCGCTGTGAAGGATGTCAAAATGTATGTTCAATAGTGCGGAGACATCGGCATATGATAATGCAGACAGAACACAAGCCCTAAAAGACAGAAACATATCCTAGGCAATGCACAGTGACGCCATGTGGTGTGATGTTACAGGACAGCCACACAGGAAGGGATTTCACAGCTCTATCATACCCTTCACTGCCCATTTTACACAGGGGACTTCTACCAGTTTCTCCACAACTATGCAACCTCTCATTCTCTCTCTTCACAGCATCTCTCAGCACCACCACACCACCACCACAGCATCACTCAGCAACACCACAGCACCACCACAGCACCACTCCGCACCACCACAGCATCACTCAGCATCTCCACAGCATCACTCAGCATCTCCACAGCACCACCCCAGCATCACTCAGCACCAGCACAGGACCACCACTCCACCACTCAGCACCACCACACCACCACCACTCAGCACCACCACAGCATCACTCAGCACCACCACCACTCAGCACCACCACAGCATCACTCAGCACCACCACAGCATCACTCAGCACCACCTCAAGCATTGGCATAGCCAATAGGTCTCGCCTTTGGGACCTTATAAGTGTTTAACCATGCAACAGTTAATGTTGTTGCACCAAGGATATTGTGCTGCATAACTAAATACTTATAAGGTCCCAAAAGCGAGACCTATTGGCTATGCCAATGCTTGTTATGTCTTTCTACTCTACTTCCTGGCGTTTAGAATTACGTCTGCACGCAATCCCGGTTTGATTCACCTAACAAATAAACGAATACCAATGACGGTTAACAATAACAGAAACTCAATAATCATGTTCCTCGGTTGTGGCGACTTCTGTAATCGGACTCCTAAACCCGTTCCATTCAGCACGCTCCTCTCGGATCTCCACAGCTCAGACACGAACATATACACTCTAGTCGGCGGGTATCAAGTACATTGAAAGATGACGGAGGTGACCGACAGTTCATTCAGGGTGGTTTTAAGTAGGCCTGGGCGGTAAATTCCGTTCCGCTCGCGGAATTTGCGGAATTTGGGTAATTTCGCGTTCCGCGGAATTACCAAAAATTCCGCGATCCGCAGCTTCGCGGAATTTTTTGCTTGTTCGCGCTTTCAAAATGCGCGTTCGCGAGATATTTCTCCCCGAGCACGCAAACAGTGTTCGCAAACAGGAAAAAAGCATCGCAAACGGGCGGAACAAGCAATTCCGCGTGTTTGCAGAACTTTTGCGTGCTCGCGGAGATTTTTTACCGTTTCGCGGAGCTTTGCGTAGCGCGACTACGCAAATTCCGCCCACCCCTAGTTTTAAGGACACTTGTGGTTTTGGCATGTTGCTGTAAATGTCCACAAGGTGGCAGCACATCCCTAGTTCTGGATGGGGAAAGCTTGCGAATAAAGATATAGCTGCTCCCCAATTTTAAAAATAAACGGGCTCCTCTTGGAATTATTATGCGGCTAAAAGATCAATACTATTTCAGTTTCCTTCTTAAAGGTGCATGCTAATACACAGTGTCTAATGGCCGTATACATTAAATGATCCATTCGCCACGATTTTGCACACTTCTTTTGCTGTCAATATTATGCTCGAGCTAACTTAAAAGGACTATTTAACTTGAATGAGTTACCTGAAAGATAACATCGCATTACAACCGCTGTTGCTTTGGTTAACAAAATTTGGAAAAACCCTGAGGCTACCCTCTGTAGGACAATATTAGCTGACTGCATGGGGATGGACAAAAGCCTAGATATACCTTGGTTAAGATATGTCAAAATGAATTTCACTAAAATGGGTGTCACAAATCCTGACACCCTAAAAAAGGTCTCATCTGCCTCTATTAAATCTCTTATTTACCAAAGTCATCAGCAGACAGATATTACCAGTAACATGCCTAATCATCTAGAGCCTTTCTCCCGGCTACAAAGAGAACCCGCACTTTATTTACAAATTGACCTAAATGAAAGGCGGAAATTTTTGCAGACTAGGTTGCGGCTAAAAATAATTCATTACCTAGTCGCTTTCCCTACCCGAGGCACGTGGTTTGCATCACTTCCAGTATGCCCCTGTGATAGTCGTTCATGCCAAAGCACTATGCACTTTATCTTATTCTGTAGTTTTTATACCCCCAGAGGAAGCGATTTATTCGCCCACTTTTACTTGCTGTTGGGATCAGAAACCACGAACTGGCAATGGAATATTTACTCTCATTATAATCAACCGAAATTATATACTGTCTTTTAAATGATCTTTTTACCGCTTTTTAGATCTGTAGTGAATATTAACTACTGTTCAAAAATGTATAATCTCTGTGTATGTGGAGCTGTTGGCTTTTAAAGTTTTAAATGTAAATATGTATTTGCAACCTTTTATGGCTCTTTTTAAGATTCAAATAAAGTATTTTCTGATCCGACTATTTAACTTAAATATTCCCCTTAAAAGAAAACGAGTATTTAAGTGACAATTTAGCGATGGAAAGTCCCTGCAAAAGGCACACACCTGTGGCACCGAACTGTTCCCAAAAGTCTCCCCAGGTAGAGTCATTGTACTCCACACATCACAAATGTAAAAACAATCACCAGGTTAGAGCCCCAGAACCCAAACTCTCCTTCAAAATTATGTCCCCAATAAAACAGATAGCTTGGAACTATCTCTGCAAAACAGCCTTACGTCCTCTCTGCAGTCTTCAGTAACAACTTCTTGCCATCTGCGATGGTGGCACCATCCGGTTTGTGGGCCTACCAATATTCACCCTGATCCTATTATAGAGTGCATCTACAGCACTACATGTCTCACGAAAAAGGGCTACAGAGATGCACCGACGTCACTTCCGCCCTGATAGAACCAGGCTGGCTGTCGTTCCAAGACTGCACTATCTTCGAGATTTATTGCGTCACACACACCCCCCCTCGACCTCTTCACCAGGTACAAATATGCAACACTGGGGCCAACACAAGATGTGGTGTTGCCGGACTGGAAGTGCACAAAAGGGAACCCAGAAGGCGAGCCTTCTCCAGCCACGCACCTAGAATCTGTAAACAACATGGTCATGCGTTTCAGGATTGCGCATTGCTCCTGCAAATCAGACTGGAGCTGGAGACAGGCCTCTTGAAGAACCATGTCACCCATGACAGATAAGGGGCTTCTCAGTTCCCACCGCCCAGCAGGCTCAACACCTTCCCACTCCCTGGAATACTGTACACAAGCTTGAATCCTCTCATTACACAATGAGTTGCAACACTCTGCTGCTCCTCAGCTAGGTCTGAGCCGCAAAATATATCAACAGTCACGTCACAGAATAATAAAGACAAAAACATGTATATTAAAAGGACTGCTGTAAATGTAATTTTCAGTTTAGCATATCTAATCCTATCTTTGTCCATCTCTTGATCTGGACGTGTTTGACACCAGTCATCTGTTCGTCTCTCCTCACTCATCAGGTTCTCTAAATATATTTTTCGTGTATGTAGCAAAACATAGAACTACTCAAGAATAATAAACAAGGGTTGTTCTTCTTGAAAAGTGGCTGCACCACGAGAGCAGCCATTCCTTAAAAAGCTACACGAAGTAAACTTTAGACGAAATTTAATTATGGCCTTTTTGTTTTTCAAACTGCACCCCATCTAAAATTGAAACGTACTTTAGATAGATGCAGTGCCCAGTAAATGAGCAAAGGTTGAACAGTACTTGCTATACAATGTTTCAAGGAGTAGGAAAGTTGAGTGACTTCCTGGAATTCTGTAATACTTTCATTGTAAGCTGTCATCCATAAATCGAAGATTGGTAAACGAGCAACAAAATAAAAACAGTATCCATTGACATCAGAGCACATATAAAATGGTGCCATTACAGGTAGCTATACACTCATTCAATAGTGTAGTTGCAGCAACAATTAAGGGTATTTAAAGTGAGCAAGCCCGCACTATGCCTAGTTAGCGCTCTCAGTATGTAGGCTGTGCAGAGTGCCCACTCCCTCCATAGATTCAAGCCTGCATTAGGTGGAAAAGCCGCTACTACACACAACCTGAGCTCTGTGCGCCACTCTTTATGGGCAGTTCACCTCTTGACAAGCCCAGGTAGGGGGGTGAGCCCCTACTGCAGAGAGGCTGCACTGTGTGTGCAGCTCTTCACTCTCTCCACATGCTCAAGTCTCTTTACATAGCCAAGGGTTTACTACATAGAGTTAAGTATGGTAGTCATACTTTACATTAAGAAAACCTTAGAAACACACTGAAAAACTTAAAGGTTAAAGTCATGTTACAGTTCGATCTGGTAGAAATGTCTTACTTTACTTAAAAAAAAAAAAACGTAGGTACTGAAAAAAACAAAAGGTTAAAGTGAGGTTATAGTTAGATGAAAATATCACTTAAAAATACCAGCTAATTGCCCCAGCGTTTAAACAATGGCTTAAGAGGCTGCTATCTATTTTTAATCTGGAAAAGGGGGTGTTTGAAAGGAAGGGCCGGAGGGCTAGAAAATTAGGCAAATGTATCTTGGCCCCGATTTATAGTTGGAAAACAGACCGGGCAGTGGGCTACAGCTGATTAACTATGAATGTTTGCACTTCAAGTATGCTGTATATCAATTGTTACTTTTAAATCGATGGCATCGAATCCCTAAGGTCCTATTATATAATATTATATCTATTACCTTTTTTTTGTTTGCTCAATCTCCTCATGAATTATATTTGTATTTTTTTCTATACGATGGTGTTGAATAAAAAAATAAAAAATACCAGCTAAGCTGAGCTAACTATGACTTGCCCTCCCGCCATGCACTGCTTATGACCTCAAATATTACATCACACATGACATGTTAAGGGACATCATTAAATATTACAAACATTCAGATAAAGTTGGCCTCAACACACCACACCACCGTGGGTACATCATCACTATTTACCCAATGCGGTCTAACGAAAAACGGCCCGTCCATCTATACACACAACACACTTTATTTGCACATTAACTGATATGAACCATTACAGACACTGAACACATCAACACTCACCATGCACTGTAAAGAAAAACACACAGCACACAACTGTGGCATGGAAATTTGAGAACCAGCGGAGGACACTCAGATTAAGACAGTGCTGTAGGGTCATAGGAATAGTTGATAGCTGCCACTGGAATCATGTGGCAGGGGAAGCCCAAATTATGCAGCAGGTATGAGTAAATTATACAGTAAGAAAAGGCAAATTAAGGAGCATAATGTTGAACATTTGGTGAGAGGATTACTTCATTATTTTGACATTTTTACACTTGTTAATACTCTCTGGGCATAGGTGGCACTTCATTAGTGCCAGTTTAACACCCCAATATAGCAAAAAACAATAAAAAGGCGACCAATCAACCTTTATATAGGGCTTCCACTGTGAGGCAACATGCGTTGCTGCGTTTTTAGTGACTTTTTAACCACTGGAGCTAGAATTTTTTGTTGTTCAAATTTGCAGATTATGCAGCATATGATGGATTATGTAGCAAATGTGGCATATATATGTGAATAACACCGCGGCTGCACAATAGCATAATTCCACTGGCTCTGGTATACCCCTGCTGCTAACATGACGAAGTATACCAGGGTACGTTGTTTAACTAATTAGTCCAGTTGCTTTTTCCAAAGTGGAGCAAAGGAGATGTTGGGAGGACACTTGTTTCTTGGTCCACTGGCAAGGACTAGGGTGGAGCAAGTGGCTACTCAAGCTTTCTCTCCATTGGCAGTCCTGTTTGAAAGTTTTTGCTTTGCGTTCTGACTCGAAGCCATATATATCCGAACAAGACTATGAGCCCCAGAATGCAAAGAAAAAACCTTTCCAGGATGATCTAGTCACACACGTATCTGAGAATCTTAAAACCTCTCATGTCGAGATTTCTCATCACTATCCATTTCACACTACACCAATTCGTATGCTCCTGAGATTGTCCCCCTAATTTCCCAGGCAGTCTTTATTGCAAGATCAAGTCCTGACTACCTGCAGCTCCCAAAGGCCATTCTCCCCAGTCAACTAAAGCTTTCTCGGATTCTCCACTTCCCTTATTTGACATGCTTAGAGGCCCCCTAGGTGAACACTTTACATGTACCTGTGCCAGCATAAGAAATAAAAGGACAGAGAAGGCGTGCTGATCTGTAGAGCAACGGTACAATGTGTTGGGGACTGAAGGTGATTGGTTTTGAATTGTAGGACGTGTTTCATAATTAACTGCTGCCCATAAATCATTCTGTATCTGCTCTGGCACTGAATTTAGTAGCTGGAATTAAGTGCTTAAAAAAAAGACTGCAGCCAGATGAGACTATTCTACTGAATCCCATAAGAGCATTATGCAGTCGGGGTATGCACTGGGAGGCGAGAGCCTTTCCAACTATCAGTGAAACAAGCCACACTGTTAGCAAACACTTGGATTGCGAGAATTTGCCGTTCCTGCAAAAGCTAAGCTACAATCTCCCCATTCCTAATACTTCATTGATTGTCCTCCTTTCTAGTAAGATGTATGGACAGGCTTTAGGTAATAGGCAATTCTTGTAATACATGCTGTGTGAAACTACTTGCTCAGCTGAAAATCATTAATAAAAATAAAAAAAGAATTGGCAAAGCCAATTGCTCTCGCTTATGAGAGTTATTGGAACTGTTTTGTAGCCTTGATGTACAGCAATGTGGATACTCTGCAGTGTGGCTAAAACTAATTTTAAAAGGCGCTATTATGCAACCAGGGGTAATGATTTTTTTTTTTTTACGTGTATTAGCACTAGACTTATCATAGTCTTTTTGAATTAATATTTTTAGCCATGCTGCAAAACATCATGGCACAAATTATTGCCAAAGTCGGCAATGCCCATTCTGTACAGCATGAACACAAAGCAAAGGCGAGGCCCAATGGCTTTGCCAATGCTAGTTACATCTCGGCACAACACCCCTGTGATTCTGAGCTAATCAGTTGATCGCCCCATGTGTTAAAAAGTCACATTTGGGAAAAATCCCATCTCATAAAGAAAGCAATTACACCCATATCCATGTCTTAGTGAAAATACATATGGAAGCAGATAACATCTGTTTTCAAAAGAAACATTAATTTCAAAGGTGCAAAGGGCTTCTTTGAAGTGTGTGTGTGACAGGGAAACAGTTATAAATGGCAAGAAGTTTCACAAGGACAACAGGGAAGAAGAAAAAATAATAGTGCCTCAATCAGCAGAAAATAAGAATCACATTGAAGCCAACAAATGTTACGCACTGGGTAGGCTGCAAGTCCTTTGTTGTATACAACATCTCTAACAAGCAAAGGTTGGCTGGTCTCCTTTCAGTTGCAGATAGCTACACTCAGGTTGTTAAACTGCTGAAAGCTTTGCCTAGATAATATTAATGTGTGTTAAAATGATAAAATGTTGAAACAATACTGCTACACAATGTGGCACATTATACTACATAATTTCTCCGTTATGTTATGGTATTTTATCAATCTAAAGGCGTAATACTGTGCCTGGAGTGGTAAAAGCCCTTTGCCATTTTTCAGCTCGATATGGATGGCACTGTGCTAATCCTATGCTTAAATTCTCTGCTAGAAAAGCAGACATTTGAGGTGAGCAGATTCAGTGTATCGGCTCGCTGGTGTTATAGGGTGCTCCATTTAAAGAAGCTGCTATCCCCCTAAACTTGGGAACTACCCAGAGTTCCCTTCTTTTTTTTTTGCATATATGACTGGCGGTCATCAGTGGGTATTTAGAGTTAGGTCTGATTTAAAAAGGAAGAGCATTATTTTGGTTGGCTGACAACTCTGGCACGTTTGACGAATTGTCACGAAACTATATAATAAAAAAAAATAAAAAAAGTTCATCCGTCTCAGCTCCTTCCTGGAACGTTTTGGGACAATCTGTGAAGGGCCCAGAGAAAAGGGAAGTCCCAAAACCAAATTTTTCCCATGCATTTTTCATAGACCTTTTTGGAATGCGATACCGCAAAGAATGTTGAAAGAAATTACATCAAATTTGGCAGGAAGCTAGCTCTCTTCTCCCTCATGCTATTGTCTCAGAGATTTAGATCTAAGACCACTTCGATGAGTGCACCACTTACATTTTTGTAAATAGCGGGCATTTTAAACCTGGAATTAGAATCAGCTTAACACTGTTTTTAGGTCTCACCTGCAGAAAGGTTTTAAATGTCTGTTAAAAGTCTTACTGTGTATAATACCAATACTCACAGTGGACTTTGAGCCAGCCCATTGCTTACCATAGGCTGGTTTTCTTGGCAGTCTCGCTTGCTTCTTGTCAAAGGCTTTCCTCTCTTTTCATGTGCTTGTCCCTCCCTTGGCGTTCACATTATTTACCATCCACTTGATAATATGATTTGTATCATTCTACTGCTCACATTCAGCTCTCCCATGGCCTGCCCTTTGATTTTGCAGCTCTGCGTAGTTTTTCATTTCCACCACCCTCTGTACTATTGCTCCTTCGCTCCTCCATGAAGTGTACTTTTTTTTGATGGGCTACAGTTGCAATTTGCTGCCAGGCTGCTTCTTTCTTAAAATGCTCTTTTGTGCATGTTTTATTGCTTCTTTTATTGATACAAAATGGATATCTTGGAATTTAAATTGAAAAAACAAAATGCCAGCCATGTGGTGTACATGCATATGTGTGGTAATAAATACATGCAAATGCATGATGACGCATGATCACATACATGTGTCGCACTTCTTTTTTTTCCTGATGCTGCACAGCAGTGACAAAAATATTTTTTTTCTTTTATAGATGCCGAATCTCTTACAGATTATTTCAGATGCTGAACAGCATCTGCAAAAAAAGCATTATCAAAGACAATAGGTCTGTTTTGGCAGCCAAAAGATGAGACGTCTGGGCTTTGCCAATGCTGATTTCTCTAAGACCTGATCACTGTGTATAAACACCTCCTTTTAGCATGAACTGACCATTGTGGAGTAGTGTTCCTCATCAAGATTCGGGGTCATCGTGTGCCTAGAACAGAGTTCTCCAACGAGTAGCTCTCCATCTACTGTGAGCAGCTCCCCTCTGTGCAACCCAAACTCGTAAATAAAAAGCTTTTGTCGAACTAGGTATGGTTCCAAAATCGAAAAGGCTCTATTTAAAAGTAAAACGTGTACATTTTCAGAACTGATTAGATGATGTTTTGAGAAAAATTATATTTAGGATTCACATTTAAATGGTAATTCATGCACCGTTAATACGGACAGTGTTTCTTAGGTACCGGGAGCTCTCTATATATCACTGCAATAACATGTAGAAGAATTCAAAATTGAAACGCTATAGGATGTAATGCACTTGTAATGGTGCCACAGTAACCAGTCTGCTAACTTTAAATCTGGCCCTTCATCACCTTCGAAGTAACCAATCCTTGGACATGCTCGATCTCTCCTTCTGCAGACAGCAACCCTACTGTTCTGTTAGAAAATTTAAATTCCTCTCCTAAAGCAGTGCCAAATAAGTACCTTCTAGGCAGGAACAGAACTTCCCCCATACATAATTTGCGAGGGTTTAAGCTATTGGCATTGTAAATGACAATGCCTTTTATTTATCTGTTTTGATAATTAACACATAAATAAACTGCATTGTCATTTGCAATGCCAATAGCTGAAACTCTTGTAAATGCAAGACCTATTTCATTTCAAAGAAGCAGCCGCCATTGTCCCGGGCTGCTTGGAAAGTGAAAGCGTGCATGCTCCGCTGAATGTTACAGGAAAGCATGTCGTGCCTGCAGTAGGAGAAAATGCATTAAAGAAAATAGTGCTTACAGACTAAATAAGACATACCGTGTAACAGAAGTAAAAGGGCCAGTCCTGATGGGAGGTTACAAATGAAGACAAGGAGATATTAAGGAGGGACTAACAAGCTTAGTAACGAATCAGAAGCCCGCATTTACAAAGGACAATGACACAAGCCAATGAAAAATATGGGAGGAGAGTGGGCGGAGCTTCAACTCCATACTTGAATACAGCATGCCTCGCAGAGCAGCGCATGCGCTGCACAGACTCGACCTAAAAAAACAATCCCTAGTATCCCTTGAGCTAAAAATAAATAAATCTCAAACTCAAAGTCCGGATGGCAGAGTGGAAATGGAAAAGAGATTACTCCAATATACATAAAGAGGCAAACAGCTCAATCATGTTTTGCTATATAGACAAAATTAAATCTGCAAACTCGACCATCTACTCCAAATGGATAAGAAAGGCTTACAGGAGCTCCTTCATATTGTCACTGAATTTCAGATCCCATTAACCATGCACTTAGACATACCTCTTTCTCAGTCACTGCAGCAACATTGAACATTTCTCCAAAACTGAAGACTCAATTTCCATTAAATCGGGTCCCAAAGCAGTTTTTGCTTTATATCAAACCTGCCATACCGAGAAATGTCTTTAATGTTTTATGTCCACTTTCATGGACACTCAAGAGCAACTTCTGCATGACAGCCAGCAGCCATCCCTCAGGCACTCCAGACGACCTCTGTCCAGCTCGGCTTATGGAGTTAATTATTTTAGCAGCCAGTGAAATTCTACATTCCTGATTTAACAGGTCACTAAGAGTACATACAAAGAAATCTCGAAAACAGCAGTAGTTAAACCACTACTGCCACAGAAGCCATTTCTTGTTGCTCGTACCTCCTTCATCCAGCTCTGTTTTTAAAAAGAGCTTTCCTGTCATTGGCCCCATTCTTCAAATCACAGTAATCAATGCTCTCATCCAGTCTAGGCTGGTTTATGCCAAGTGCATCCACTTAGCATCACCTGAGAAACTTTTCCCTTGTCTGGTTTTTGAGCCTCTGTTTTCAAGCAAAAACATTTGGGGACAGACAGCTGGGCAAAACTCTGGAACCTTCCTCTAAAACTCCACCCTGAGACAAATGTACTCAATTTCAGACACTCATTGAAAGCATACTTTTTAGGTCTTGCTTAGGGCTGTGATTACGCTGTCTCTTCGAGACATGCAGTATTCACTATATGTGCATTAAGCTCTGTCCATGTTCCGCCCATCTTTACAATTGGCTTCTCTTCCTGTCCTTTGTAAATGATGGCTTTTGATTCATCAATAGGCTTAGTAGTCCCTCCTTAGTACCTCCTTGTCTCTTTGTAACCTCCCATGAGGACTGGCCCTCTTACTGTGGTGTTACGCAGTATGTTTTATTTACAGTCTGTGGGCACTATTTTCTTAAATTGCTTTCTCCTATCTCACGCACGACATGCTTTCTGGCAATCTGCAATTGCTTGTTTACAATTTACTACTGACAGACGCTCCCTCCCTCTCCTCGGATTCCTCCTCCTCCCTCCTGCTTCTTTAATCGATGCTGTCTGCTGCTAGTTTTACATTGACACCCCCACCTAGCTTTAATTAGCACCAACATCCCTCCCTCCTGTTGCTTGTTTAAATTGCCCTGCAGAAATGCGAGTTATAAACGGAGGGCTTAGTAATGCATGAGGGCAGAGAAAGATTAAACCTGGAAAAAACACTTTTCTTGGGCAAACCCACATTAAATGTATTTCCCCAAGTCACCTTTTCTTTCTCAAGAATGAGAGTTTTGCAGCCATTAAGATGTTAAAAACAACTTCCACAAAGGTGAAGTGTGGCACCTTTCAAAGAACCAGATTATTTATGAAGTGCCCTCTTCTCCTCCTATGTCCACAGAGACAGTTGAGCAATGCATTAATAAAACAGATCTGTGACTGGGGGTGAATGTCTGAAAAATGTCAGCGCTCCACCAATCGTCTCCTTGGGTCTGCTTTGTCGGCCCTAAGTTGGCAGGGTATGCCAACCCTTGCTCACTTTGCCACTGGATTCGAGCTAGCCTGGCTGATGAGGGGTGTCACCCCAAAACTGGTCCCAGGATGCTAGTTTCCGGTCCAGGGAAGACCAGGCTTGGAAGTTCGGGCTGGACTGTTCCCATGAGGAACAGGGTCAAGATTGATTTGCGTATGGCTGGGTCTGAACTGGGGTGGTGAAGTGAGCTAAAGAACAATGATGGATTCAACCCAGATCTGTGACTGAGGGTGAGTGCCTGAAAAGTTTCAGCACTCGGTCCATCATCTCCTTGTGTTTGCTAGCACTGCATTAAAGACACATTGTGTCCAAAACGCGCTGTCTCTGCGGACATAGGAGGAGGAAGAGCACATTATAAATAATCTTGTTATGCTTATTATATGTGCAGTAACAGCCCCTTGCATCTTTCACTTACTGTCACTTAATGCAGTTTTCTGGCTTTAATGCAAAGGGAGTGTTTTTCTTTAGCACACATTTCAGTTGCTAGAACACAAAGCTTTAGAAAATGCAAATGTCACTGCTCTGTGAAAGCCAGCCTTTTGCTATTTCTAAGTATTGCTAAGTGTTCAGGCTACTCCAAGCTTTTTTATGGGTGCTCCAGGAAGGAGACAGCCCTGATAAGATAAGGATCAGCAATCAAAGGCTATGTCTGTTTTCAAGAAACGTGCTTCTTTTCTGTTACTATAATATGATACAGCATGGAATTTTTGTCGAAATCATCCATTTCTTTTTATTTTTTAACAAACATTTACGTGATAATCCCAACACTAGTAGCCCATCATAAAAAATATTCATGATATCTTCCAAGGCTTTTTTCTTTAATATGGGATATCGTGCTGCTTTTGTAAAAATGTTCTTTTTAATCTCTATTTTCTAAAGTGTCTACAATATCATTCAAAATCCAAGGGAAGTCAAGACCTGTAAACAGGGCATATTAGATGTAACCAATACATTCTACAAAAGGACTCCTCCTTTACTAGAATAAAACAAAAATCAGCTCACTCAGGAACTATAAACAGGGCAACTTTCTTTCTAGAAATTGTACAAATGTTACCATTGTTTTTCTGAAGCTTTTGCGTGATGTTTTCACAGTTTTTAAAGGGAAGGCTTTTTTTATATGTACTTAGTCAGCACTTCTGTAGATAGACAACAAGCATTCAGTGACACATAAATCAAAGCAATGCCACAATTCCACAACACACAATTCAGAGCCACCCAATTCCACACCACACAACAGAATTACAATCCACATACCACTCAACACCACATAATTCAACTCCACCTAATTGCATGCTACTCAATACCACATAAATACACTCCACATAAATACACTCCACACTATGCCACATAATTCCATTCAACATATTTTCCCTCAACACCACACTGTTCCATGCCACACTATTCAACTCCACACAAATCCATTCCAAACTACATAATTCAACACCAAACCACATTATTCCACTCCACAGCACAATTCCACTACACACCACATATATTAAATTTAGAACACAGAATTCAACATCATACCACATAATGAAACTCCATTACATAACAATCCACAACACAAAATGCCACTCCACACAACTCCAATACAGTAAAAAACATCAAATTACTATTCCCATAATACAACAGCACACCATGCCACATAATTCCACTACACAAATCCACGCCACACAACAATGCCACAACTAACCATTCCAATCCAACCTAAATAATTCTACTACACACCACATACATCCACCCCAGTCCATAACACATAAGTAAGATTTTTACATTTACAACACCAATACCTCTAACTCTTTCTTTTTTTTAACACCCAAACACACAGATCTGGAGCTTCGCTCCTAACTATTTGTTCTTTTTCATCACAAAAAAGCAACGCTATCCACACAGTTCCACGCCACACAATTCAACTCCACACATTTCCAATGCACACCACATAATTCAACACCAAACCACATTATTCCACTCCACACCATTCCACTACAACTCAACACAATTACACAACACACCACATATATACAATCCACACCACACAAATCCAATCCACACCACAGAATTCCACATCATGCCACAAACTTCAACATCGCACCACATAATTAAACTCCACTACATACCATTCTACACCACAAAATGCCATTGAACATAATTACACTCCATAACAGAATCCCACTCCACATGATTCCAGTACACTAAATACCACATAATTAGTATCCACATAATTCCACAGTACACCATGCCACATAATTCCACTACACAAATCCTATCCACGCCACACAATTACACAACTAACTAATCCAATACAACCTACATAATTCCACTACACGCCACATACATACACTCCATAACACATAGGTAAAAGACATTGCCATTTACAATGCCAATAGCTCTAACTCAAACTAATGCGAGACCGATTGCTTTTTTTGTTAAAAAATACCCCAGCAGTAGCATAAGTAAGGGTGCAGTACCTTATATGGCTAATAGAGGTCCCTTAACAACTCCACAAAGACACCTAGTAACAGCCTGTGGTACTGCACCCTTTTCTTGCTTCGTGGATTTTTTTTATTACTTATGCTACTACTGGGATATTTTTTAACAAAATAAAATCTAACAAACATTATCATTTGCAACGTGAATAGCTGAAAATTTCAGTAAGGCGAGACCTAATGCATTGCAAATGCTTGTTTAATAACTACATTTGTTTTTCTTAAATGCTACCTCCTAGATTCACCTAGGTTGTATCATCGTGTTACTTTAGCACCAGAAAGCTGTGTGATTGGGTGCTCTATAAATGAAGTAGCATAAAATAACACTGGATGTTTGGTGTTTTAGCTCATTTTCCAGGAAGTGCTGCCATTGGATTGCACGAGGCACTATTTTAAATCTGAAAAGTACACTCAATCATCATGCTGTTGATCGCACTCAATAATTTATCCCTCATGTGCAGTTCATACAAAAAGCAATCACTATTTTCTCATATTTCAATGCATTTATGACACTGCGGTCTCTTGGCTATTTGTTGATTGTAAATCGCACTGCCCCTTAGAGATAGAATAGCATCACATATAAATCTTAAATGGATAGATAAAATATATGACAAAGCATTTATATTAGCTACTTTATGACGCGTTTTGCTGAGGATACTATCTCACAAACCCAAGACCTGTACATTTCTATCCACTTTTTCTAATTAAGACAAAAAAGATAAATTCACAACAGTTACAGAGTAACCAGATATGGTCTATTACTCTGTTGGAAGTACAGATGTGCGTTGTAGTCTCATACTGTATACAAGGAGTTTTCTATTTTATCTTCTTGAATTTATGGTGTTTAAAAGTCTAAACATATATCTCTAAGGACTCATAGTAAAGCACAAGCTGGCAATATAACATCTCTGAAAACATGCAACTATAAAAGATCATTTAAGAACACAACACAACCAATTTCATCAAATTAAGGGCACATTAGACTCAGTCATGAGTTCCTCTCACAGCTTAAAATATTGGAACAAATATTCAAATTGTGCTGCTCCAGAAACCTGCATTAAGGTAGAGATAAGCTCAGAATCAATTACAATAAAGACTAAAGGGGAGAATTAGCTAAAGATAATTACCAGCAGATGAAAGAAGCTTGTTAAGTGCAAATGCCTCTTTGTATCCTCAGTGGATGAGCAATTTCTTTACAATGGAAGACTCTGGGAAGAATTTGCAGCAGTGACAAATGTGCAAATGCAAGGGTTCTAATCACCGAGTAAAAGCCACTGTGTCTTTCTACGGTAGGCCTACAGCAGCTTGTCTTAGGCATAACCCCAAGGCATTAATTATGGCAAGCTTTAATACATACTTTTTGTTTGAGAGTGACTTGATATAGTGTGACTACTCTTGACAATTTAAGTGTGCGTGTGTAATACCTTTCTTTGCCATTACTTTTTTACACTATTTATGCAGTCTAGTCAAGGGATTGCTGAGCGCTGTAAATGTATGTGGTTGTGAAAGCCACGATGTGCAGCAAGAGAGGGAAAAAAAAAAAAGAACGATATTGCCACAGGAGAAGCATAAATGGCTGTTGGTAAAAGGAACAATAGCTGCTGCGGTAAGGAAAAAAAAAAAAAAAACACAACTAACACCTTACAGAACTAAAGGCTGCAACATATTAGTTGGCAGCGGCATCAACATAGATCTGAATGTGTTCAGGCCTATGCAGAACAGTAGAAGAGAGGGGAGAATATGATGAAGATGGAGAGAGAAATGCAGTTCCATGTATAAGAGAAGAGGGACGAAGCACGATCACTCCACACAAGAATTTGGAAATGCCCACAGACAGTAGGGCACTATGCCAGCTGTCTGTGGACCACCGGAATCATGGCAAATAGTAGTGGTGTTCCAGGAAGAGTTAATGTAAACCATTCAGGATATTTTAAAGACAATCCTGTATTGCAGCAGTACCCCGTGAGGGAAGATGATAATGGATATAAGAGAATGCTATAGAGCTCCAACATGAAAGAAGCTACAAGAGAATGGTTTTACCTCCATCCAGTCATGAAAGACTACTGGGGTAATTTAAGAGTTTCGCTGAGCAGGATCTCCTTCGTAATCGGCAGACTCAAATGGAGTTGTGGGACTGTTAAGTTTCGGACTGTGCAGCCTTTGCTGGCTCCTTAGTAGGAAGCGTTTGACGAGCAGCCCATTGGCAGCACGGTCCCCGTCACTGTATCCTCCAACCTACATTTTTTCTTGTTTGCAACCATCAGGTAAAGCCGGGTGGATGTGAACGGAAAAACAACAAGCAATGGCAAAGCCAACAGGTCTCATCTCTAAAAGGCTGAACTGTGCCAATGCTTGGTAAAAGCATGTGTCCATATGGCTAGTTGTATGCACACACAAGGCTGACAATTTGGAAATGGCTTTTTCATTGAAGAAAACCAATTCCAAGAAGACCACCAATATGAACACGTGTCATGATGCATGCGCACCTTGACACATGCATGCGTCTTAACGCAGAAAGCTATTTTTAATTTACCGTCCTAACATAGCGGACGGCCATGTTCTAACATTACACTGAAATGTAAAAAAATAATGATAATAATACAATAAGCTTGCACAAAGACCTTTGCAGCTGCCGAGCCCATGTAAAAACAAGCACTGCCAAAGCCACTATGTCTAGCATTGGCTGCTAACTTTTTTGCTTGTCAATGCTTATTTTGTGATGCTTTTTGTTAAAGTTTATTTTGAGAAGCTGCCGGACCCTCACCAATGCACAAGTTACTAACTTGTGTAACGATATATCTGTAAGAGACAGTAGTTAGTGATAGATTCCTTACCTTAGAATATCCCCAGGCGTCAGGCTGGATCCGGAAAGTTTTGCGTAGCAGTACCCTTGCGCGTCGGTAGGCGGCGTCGTGCGGCTCCGCGTCCGTCGTCGGCGTCGTGATCGCCGGGATGACGTCGCGGGCAGTACTTAGGCGCCGCCCCTGCGCGCTGACGTCAGTTCTGTACACGACTTTCCGCGCCAGGAACGCAGAGCCATGCAAGAAGCTGACACAGGTGTCTGAAAAATACTAGGGCCCTGAAAGGGATGTCCTTAACCCTAGAAATCAGTTCGCAGAACGGGGAGGATGGGTGGGCGGTAAGGAATCTATCACTAACTACTGTCTCTTACAGATATATCGTTACACAAGTTAGTAACTTGTGCATCTGAAAGAGACACGTTAGTGATAGATTCCTTACCTTAGAATAGATACCCCAGCAATACCAACCCCGGTGGTGGGTCTGCGAACAAAGATCAGACAAGGAAGTCCTGGAGGACAGAACGGCCAAAGAAGCCGTCCCTCCGGACCGGACTGTCAAGGCAGTAATGCTTAGTAAACGTGTGCAGCGAGGCCCACGTAGCTGCCTGACAGATAACCGGCAGCGGAACACCGCGGCCCAAGGCCGTGGTAGCAGCCGTTGCCCTGGTGGAATGGGCACGCAGCCCAACAGGAGGCTCCTTCTTGGCCAAAGAATAGCAGGTTTTGATGCACAAGGTAACCCAGCGGGAGATGGTCCTCTTGTGCACCGCCCGACCTTTTTGGCGCCCACGTAGCCAACAAAGAGCTGGTCATCCACCCGGAAGTGTTTTGTGCGGTCGATATAGAAGGAGAGCGCACGTTTTGGGTCCAGACGGTGGAGCCTCTCTTCCTCTCTGGAAGGAGGCGGAAAGAAGGTGGGCAAAGTGATGGTCTGCCCAATGTGGAAAGCAGTAACCACCTTTGGCAAGAAGGACGGACGCGTCCGAAGAACAACCTTGTCTGGATGAACAGACAGAAAGGGAGGTTTGCAAGAAAGAGCCTGGAGCTCACTCACCCGCCGAGCGGAGGTGATGGCCACCAGAAAGGCTGTCTTTAGAGTCAGAAGACGAAGAGGACAGTTATGCAGAGGCTCAAAGGGAGCGCACATTAAAAAGGTAAGAACCAAGTTCAAGTCCCACTGAGGCATTACAAACGGAACAGGAGGGAAGAGGTGAGTAATGCCTTTTAAGAACCTGTTAACAACAGGGGACTTGAAAAGGGAGGGCTGATCAGGGAGCCTGAGGAAGGCCGAGATAGCACAAAGATAACCCTTGATGGTACCCAGGGCAGAACCCTGTTGGGCCAGAGAGAGAAGGAACAGAAGGACCTCAGAAAGAGGGGCAGAAAGGGGATCCACAGCCTTTGCTGTGCACCATGCCACAAATTTGTTCCACCTGCAGGCGTATACCACCTTAGTGGAGGGACGCCTGGCTGCCAGAATCACATCACAAACTTCGGGAGGCAAGTCGAAAGGAATCAACTGCCGCCGCTCAATCTCCACGCAAGCAGGTGTAGACTGGACAGGTTCGGGTGGAGGACCGTCCCCTGCTGCTGCGACAGAAGATCCTCCCGAAGAGGCAGACGGATCGGGGGATCTATGCTCATATTGAGTAGCTCGGGATACCAAACTCTTCGAGCCCAGTCCGGAGCCACAAGAATGACTTGGGCCCGGTCGTGCCGAATCTTCTTCAACACTCTGGGTAGAAGTGGTATAGGCGGAAAGGCGTACAACAGACCGCAACTCCACTCGCGACGAAAGCGTCGCCGAGCGAGTGCCGCCTTGGAAATTCCAACGCGCAGAACTGATGACATTGCGCGTTCTCTTCGGTGGCGAATAGATCTAACCAAGGCTCTCCCCACTGTAGAAAGAGTCCTTGCGCCACTTCCGAGTGAAGACGCCATTCGTGATCCATCATGCACCTGCGGCTGAGTTCGTCCGCCCTGGCGTTCAGAGAACCTGCCAGGTGTTGAACCATCAGGAACATGCCCTGATGTTCCAGCCATGTCCAGAGGCGCAGAGCCTCCTGACAAAGGGTCCAAGACCCCACCCCGCCCTGTTTGTTGCAGTACCACATGGCGGTGGTGTTGTCTGTGAACACCTGCACTACCTTCCCTTTGACAGAGGGAAGGAATGCCTTGAGTGCAAGCCGGATCGCCCGGAGCTCCAGAAGGTTGATATGGAGCCGGGACTCCGCCGGAGACCAGAGGCCTCTGATCTCCGCCTCTCCCATGTGACCGCCCCATCCCAGAAGGGACGCGTCCGTCACAACTGTATGCTCTGGCTGGGGAAGGGAGAGGGATCTGCCCATGACCCATTGCCGGTTCGAGAGCCACCACTGCAACTGTTTTGCAGTCCCCTCCGAGATCTGGACGTGATCGGACAGGTTGCCCTGGTGCTGCGCCCACTGGAACTTCAGGTCCCACTGCAGAGCCCGCATATGCCATCTGGCATGATTGACCAGCAGGATGCAGGAGGCCATGAGGCCCAGCAGCCTCAGGGTCATCCTTACCGAAACCCAGGATAAAGGCCGAAAGATCGGAATCATAGCCTGAATATCCCGGACTCGCCGTTCGGGAGGATAGGCCCGAAACTGCGTCGTGTCCAGAACTGCTCCGATGAAAAGGAGCTGTGGAGAAGGAATCAGATGCGACTTCGGCACATTGATGGAGAACCCCAGCGAGTGCAGGAGTTCGGCCGTAGTCTGGAGGTGGGAGACGACTGCCTGGGACGAGCCCGCCTTCAGCAGCCAGTCGTCGAGGTAGGGGAAGACTGAAACCCCTGCCCGGCGCAGATGAGCTGCGACCACGGCCATCACTTTCGTGAACACCCGAGGGGCACTGGTAAGGCCAAAGGGGAGCACGGTGAACTGAAAATGCTCGGGGCCTACCGTGAACCGAAGGTAACGCCGGTGGGCCGGCAGGACGGGGATGTGGAAATACGCGTCCTGCAAGTCCAACGCTACCAACCAGTCTCCTGGGTCGAGGGCAGTCAAGACCTGAGCTAGGGTGAGCATCTTGAACTTCTCCTTCCGGAGGAAGCGATTGACGTTCCGGAGGTCCAAGATAGGACGCATGTCCTCCTTGTCCTTTTTGGGCACCAGAAAGTAGTGGGAGTAGCAACCACGCCCTACTTCTGGGGTCGGAACATGCTCGATGGCCCTCTTGGTCAAGAGGGCCGTGACTTCCTTCTGTAGAAGCACCAAGTGATCCCCTGACATGCGGTGGAATTGAGGTGGCATGGCTGGGGGGTGGTCTCGAAGGGGAGGGAGTAGCCCCTTCGGACAATGTCCAAGACCCACCTGTCCGAGGTGATGGTGCGCCAGTGGGGAAGGTGATGGCGGACCCTGCCCCTACTGGCGTGCCGTGCACCTGAAAGGAGGGACTAGGAGGGCTTGGAGGCCGCGGACGGGTTGGAGGTGGTGGCCTGACCCGCACGCTGGTTGCCCGATCCGCCACGGCGGAATCCACGTCCTCGGCCACGCGAAGACGCCTGCTGCGCGGGCCGGTGGCTGGGCTGCTGACGTGAAGGGCGCCCCTACCGTGGCCACGATAGGGGCGAAAAGCAGAAGGCAGCGGAGGGCGTGTAGCAGAAAGGCCCAGGGACTTGGCAGTAGCCCGTGAGTCCTTAAAGCGCTCCAACGCATGGTCTGCTTTGGACCCAAAAGACCGACTCCATCAAAGGGCATGTCCATGAGAGTATTCTGGACATCCCCTGAAAAACCAGTGGTTCTCAGCCAGGCGTGGCGTCGGAGCGCCACCGTCGTTGCAATCGACCTGCCCAGCGAGTCGGCGGTGTCAAGGCCACAACGGATAGTGTATTTGGCCGCATCCCTTCCTTCCGCAATGGCGCGGGAAAGCAGTGCCTGGACCTCCTCAGGGCACTGGGGCAAAACATCCGCCACCGAATCCCACAGGGAGTGGGTATATCGGCCCAAAAGACAAGCGGTGTTAACGGACCGCAAGCCAGCACTGGAGGAAGAAAAACCTTTCTTCCCAAACTGATCCAGGCGTTTGGATTCCCTATCCGGAGGAGCGGTAGGGAAGGCGGTTTGGGAAGCGGAGGCTTGGACAACCAAGCTCTCAGGAGTGGGGTGGACAGAAAGAAACAGGGGGTCGCCCGGAGCGGGGCGATGGCGTCGTGACACGTTCCGATCCACAGGAGCCCCTGTGTTGGGCTTGGACCAGGCGCCCAAAAGAACGTCAGTGAGGGCGTCGTTAAACGGCAGCACAGTCTCCGCAGAGGAGGCTGCCGGCTGAAGCACCTCTGTCAAGATGTTAGGCTTGACCGTCAAAGTAGGGAGCTGGAGACGTAAGGCCCCAGCAGCCCTACGCAACACCGTACCAAAATTGGCCCCCTCCTCCGTAGCCACGGGAGGAGACAGCATGCCAGTGTCAGGGGAAGTATCCAGACCACTGGCCTCCCCTAGACTCTCTGTCCAGTCCTCATCATACTGACAGTTGCGCGTCAGAGGGTCATCAGACCCCTCCCAGTCCTCCTGGTCCTCCTCTGGTTCAAAATAAGGAGGAGGAGGGACATTTGGGACCCAAGGTCCCATCGGCACCGGAGCCGGCGTCGAGCGACGTCGCTCCGGGTCCATGTCCGGAGCCGGAAGGAACTGGGGACGACGCCGCCCGGAGCCCAGGGCGGCGTCGAGAACGGCACCGGAGACATCGGCGCCGGCGGAGGTGTTGTGAGGTCGACCGGCGTCGATGGGGGTTGTGGAGCCGGGATCGAGGCCGGGGCCGAAGCCGGAGCCGGGATCGAGGCTGGAGGCACGGGCGACGCCGGGGCCGGAGCCGCCGGCGGCGCCGGAGCAACCCCATCAGGGCCCGCGGGGCCCGAAGGCGCACCGGAGGGGCCTGAAGGCCCGAAGAGGCGGGCCATGGCCGACAGGAACTCCTGTACCTTGGCCGGATCCGCCCCCGAACCCGGGAAGGGCGGGTATGGCGGGGGCGACTCCACAGGCAAGTCCGGGGCCGCGGGGCGGGGACGGTGCCGGGAGGGGCCTCAGCCGAGTCGCGAGACCGGCGAGGCGAAGTCCGAGAGCGACGATGCTTCTTGGACTTCTTGTGCTTAGACTTACCGGACGAAGAAGACTTCGACGCCGACGACCGGTGTGCACTCCGCGAGCGACCCCTGGACCTCTCACGCGACCGGGGCCTCCGTGGAGCCGAATGCCGGGCCTCGAGGAGCTTTCGAGACCGCTCTCGCAAAGCTTTCGGGTTGAGGGCCTGGCATTCGGGACAAGACTCGGTGTCGTGGCCTCGGCCGAGGCAGAAGAGACACTCCCAATGCGGGTCGGTGACGGACATCATCCGCGCACAGGCGCCGCATCGCTTGAAGCCGGGCATCCCTACGACACCTTAAAGATGGAAAAAACAGTGAAAAAATCACCAAAAAGTATGGTCAAAAATTGACCAGGGCACTGCTCTTCCCGGATCTGCGCTTGCTGGCGCGGAAAAAGAAGAACTGACGTCAGCGCGCAGGGGCGGCGCCTAAGTACTGCCCGCGACGTCATCCCGGCGATCACGACGCCGAATACGGACGCGGAGCCGCACGACGCCGCCTACCGACGCGCAAGGGTACTGCTACGCAAAACTTTCCGGATCCAGCCTGACGCCTGGGGATATTCTAAGGTAAGGAATCTATCACTAACGTGTCTCTTTCAGATATAAAAAATAAACATTAGCTGAAAGCAAAAATATTTTTTGGCCTTACAAAGCAGAGTGTGCCAAAGCAGTCCCAAGTAGCTAAGGGAACTCCTTTGTGTGGATGTGCTTTTTGTGAGAGAGCAGAACGTCATCACTTGCAGTGAATTAAGCCAGTGGCTGAAGTGGACTGACCAATTTCCCTGTTGTGTATGCTGTTGTGAGCATAAGAAAAATGTCAATGACAGCACAACAGACCAACGGATGAAAACGTCTGATTGAAAGCCCACAAAAGCATTTTATATCTATAATTTTAGTACGATCAAAGGGTTTTGGCTAACCCCTCACCTATATTTTTATTAGGGAGGGGAAAATAAAAAGAGAACACTTGAGAGAGAAAGTTTTAAAAGCGGGTGGCCCAGTAGCACTTTGCAGGTGTCAGGCCGCTTAAAAATAAAAAACATGTTATACATTTTTACACAAGGAGCATCGAGGAAAAGGGAGAGGGGAATGAAAAAGCATGCATGTATGAAGAGAGGAAACAGCAGGGAGAGAGAGCTGAAACACTTGCAGAACACCATGAGACCGAAATGCTTCTGGGAAGCAAACACAAGAGTAGAGAAGAAAGCAATTAAATCAAGAGAAGACAACCAAGATAGACAAGCAAGCCATAAAATCCTGACCAAAGGGATGAACCTAAGCCCACTCTATATATATGTTATGTATAGGAAACAATAGGTGTTCCTACAGGCAGCTAGAGCTATCTGTAGCAAACACCCAACAAGATGACCAAAACTTGCTGGGAGGAATCTTACTGTTCATCAAGGTCATTAATATTTTGATTTTCAGAAACAAAAGCCTGCTTTGGGGTCAAGTCACTGAAAATAAAAACAAATGCTGAGTGAGCTGCCAAGACATGCAGGCCGAGCTGATACATTTTCACCGAAAGTCCTTCAGCTATGCAAGTGGAAGCCCCATAATGCCTGTCAAAGCAGTGGGGACATTTCAGAATATGGTGGATGGTTCTTCACTGGGTTGGCAGAGGTAGGCACTCTTACACCTAGAAGATTGTGGGCCACCTGCCATACTGTAAAATAACCCCCAATTGCTTAGGAAGTGAAGTAGAAGTCATTAGTTAGGAGGTACCAAAGTGATCCTTCAGATGAGCAATGCATCTGTTTAGCTAGAAGTTCAAAGGAGATTCACGAGTGAAACCCATAAAATTGAGTAAAGAGAAAAAAGGTGGGGTAATGCCTAGAGTGGCTAAAAAAAAATAGATTCATGAAGATACAGAGGAGGCATGGACAGAGGGAGTTATTGCTTGAGTTTGAAATCCCTTAAACAGAAGACAAGAGGCATTTTGCAAAACAGGAACAGTTTGTTTAATTAAACATTACAGCCAGGAGAACAGTTACAGGCACAAGGTCCGAGGACTGTTTCAATTTACAATCTGTATATGTCCATCTTATATACAAAACGCGACAGGTTATAAAAGTTTTTGCTGTACTATATATGGTGAGGAATATTGGCTGCTGCCTTTGAGTTATAAATTCGCTAATGGTTAGCACAGGTGGGTTTCGACCTCGCGTGGACTCCGTGTAGCCAGTGGATAACATGCCCAGATCTCAGCATGGAAAGCGAGTGATCACTGTATGTGCTAGGTCCTGATTGGCTAGGTGTTCCTAACTCTTAGCATCTGACTTTATGGTGTTTTTAGGTTTTAATCTTTTTATTGGTTTTGGTACTGGAAAAAACAATACAAAATAATTTCATCTACATCCACTGGCCGGTGAGGAACAATAAGTGAAAAGGGATGAAATTAGAGCGAAGAGACAAAGAGAAAGGAATATTGAGAATGGGGGAGAGTGAATTACCCATCTAGTTGAAATGATGGCCTTCAAGCAATAAGTGATGTGTGCAGCCTGTTCTGAGACCAAAGGTGGGTTCAGTATCAATGCTAGGGGTAGTCAGTCTGCAATCTGGTCTGTGGGTATAAGGTGGAGGATGTGCAAGTAGGCTGGGCATGTCGGTTCTAAGAACTCCAGTGACAGGAACTTCAGACAGGGTTCCCATGTCATGTCAAATTGGAACATTTGTTGCTCTACTGAGGCCGTTAGCTTCTCCAAGACAAGGAGATCCCAGATTTTGTAAAGCCAATCTAAGTGAGTGGGTGTTTTAGCCGTACCCAAACGTACCAGCAACACTTGTTTGGCAGTGCATAGGGCCAGAGTGATGGCTCGCCCCCACGTGGATTTCAAGGGATAGGTCAGGGCACTAGCAGAATGTAGCTTTGGAATCTGGGGAGTTTGGTGTTATAAATTCGGTCAATGGAGGCAAGAACTTCAGTCCAGTACTGCTGAAGCTTTGGGCACAAGCAAAGAAATTGGGCTAAAGTCCCCACTCGTTGGCAATGCCTCCAGCAGCGTGCGTCCCCATCCCTCTTCCACTGAGCTGTTCACGCAGGGGTATTGACCAATAGCGGACTATTTTGAGGAGCATTCCCTTGCCTGAGGTGCTACGCAGAGAGTAATGGGATCGCTTATGAATGTCTGACCACTCCTTAGAGGTGAAGGGAAGTTTGCACTCCTTCTCCCAGTGCAGGTGTGCTGAGGATTTGACGGGGGTCTGTGGACTGCTGAGAAAGACATCAATGTCAGAGAGGAGACATTTATCAGTATTTCTAGTGAGCAGCCATTGCTCAATTGGTAACAGTGGATGGCTAGCGTGTGGGCAGATGGAGGGCTGAGTGTCCCAGTGGTGAATAGCTAGAGATTGCTAGCAAGCAGTGGATGGGATCTGAGAAAAGTCCAGTGGTAAAAAAAAAAAAATCACCTATTCTTTTGCAGTTGGCTTGTTAACATTGTGTGTAGCCGGCGTGCTGGCATGCTGAGGGCGGGGGGGAGTCTGGTTTCAATGATTGGTGCTTGTGGGGAGATGCGAGTAGATAACGTTTTTGAGATCTGCACCCTGTCCCAGGTCCCCATTGTAGCCTTAAGAACAGGTGGGATAATATACTCGTGATGGTCTGTGGTGTTTAGGCAACCAGGGCACCTTCCAAATATGAATGCCGGCGACTGCTTGGTCAATGAAGCACCAAAGGATCTCTGAGAGGGGCCTGTTCCATTCCACTATATACCGAAGTTGTGCAGCTTGGTAATAACAAGAGTTGGGGATCCAGAGCCCAGGAGATAAGTCGGTCTGATGTTTGGCTATGTGTGTTTTCTTACCCGCCCAGATGTAGTCTTCTGTAAGATAATGTAATTTGTTCAAAACTTGAGAGGGGTTGCAAAGGTAATGTCTGCATAACATATAAAATCTTAGGCCGTAGAGTAATCTTAACAGCTGCAAGTCGCCCGAGCCAGGAGAGCATGTGGCCTTTCCAAGTTAGTAAGTCTGATCGTGTTTTCGACAGAAGAGTGCCATAACTGCCCTCTGCAGTCTGTGTTGGTGTAGAGTGGATTTGGAGTTCTAAGTATACTACTCCGTGTTAAGCTTAGTGAAGGGAAAGAGGTGTTTAAGGGCGATTCGATCAGCTGCTGGGACTGTCAAGTTGAGGTTGTGCGATTTCTGGAGATGAACTTTACAGACAGAAGCCTCTAGCTCCTCCATTAATGGGGGCAAGGACTTGAGGGGGTGAGACAGAGATACCATGACGTCGTCTGCGTAAAGAGCGAGTTCTTGGTCCCTTACGCCTATGGAGATGCCTGTTATTGTAGGATTCCTACAAGTACGTTCCACGAGGCGTTCCATGTACAGGGCAAAACGTAGCGGAGATAGAGGGCAGCCCTGTCTGGTGATACGGGCAATGTGGAAGGGAGAGGACGTCAAGTCATTAACCCGCACAGTTGCTCAGGAACCCGTATAGCTACACCAAACCCAGTGTCTGTACCACTCACAAAGGCCCACCTTCTGAAGCACCAAGAACAAGTAAACCAATGGCCCTGGTCAAACGCTTTCTCAGCATCCACCGACAGTAGTAGTGCAGGAATCCATGAGCGTAAAGTTTTATCTAGGAGATGACACAGGTATTTAGTATTGTCACAACAGCTCCTCTCGGAAATCAACCCAGCTTGGGCAGGGTTTACAAGGCCCTGCTTGTATGGGGCCAGTCGGATCACCAATATGGTGGTAAAAATCTTTGCTTCAACGTTTAATATAGAAATTGGCTGGTATGATGAGCAATGCACAGGGTCCCTACTGGCTTGGGCAGTACTGTTATGGTAGCTTAGCTTCATAGTGTCTGCTAGAGAGACTTAGTTGTACAATGGGTGAGTATGGGAGCCAGGGAGGTTGCAAGCAATTTATAAAAATCAGATGCGTAACCGTCCTGCCCCAGAGCCTTTCCCGATTGCAAATGAGAAATTGCCGCCAGTACCTCATCTAGTTGCATTTCATGATCTAAATGGGAGGTATCTTGCTGTGTCAAATGCTCCAGATTGCCCTGATCTAAATACAAGGTGGTGTGTTCCTCCTTCAGGTCCTCGGCGGAATAAAGAGGGGCATAAAAGTGTTCAAAAGACTGGGTAATTTGCTCATCTTGAAGTAGCTGATCACCTTGAGGACCCTTGATTTCAGTCACCCGTTATCAAACAGCTTGGGCCCGTAAACAGGGTGCCAGGCGGCGCCCTGCTTTGCTGCCCCCTACATAGTATTTCTGTTTGGTGCATAAAAGAGCATAGTCTGCCCTATCCAGGTCTACAGCTTTGGGCTGTTTGCGTGCTGCAGTGAGTTGGCAGAGTGTCTTATGTGAGCCCGAATGTTTGTATGCTTTCTTCTAACTCCTTCAACCACCACTCGTGTGTTCCTTTTATCTCTTTCCTACCAGTTTAGGCGTGCTGCCAAAGTGATCAGCCAACCGCAAAGCACTGCTTTAGTGTGTCCTATAATAGTGCTATGGGCGTGTCAGGGTTATCACTGGTATTCTTAAAGTTGCTAATCACTCCTTTTATCGCTGTGATATGTGCCTCATATGTTAAGAGCCTATGGTTAAGGCACCAAGTACGGTGTTGAGGAGTCGTGCATGGTCCAAAAGGGCTGTTGCACCAACATCGATAGCAGTGGTGGAATCCAATAAACAGGGGGTCCTAAGGTAAAGATCTAACCTAGCATACATCTGGTGTGCGGCTGAAAAGAATACCTCTCTGTGCGATGACGTTTGCGCTATACGTCTGTGAGCACTTATGTGGCTAGTTGCTCTAGACTCTGTGTAGAAAACGTTTTGCCCACCCATTGTATGGATATATCCAGGCTAGCATCATGGACTAGGCTGAAATCCCCCCCAATTAGGACATCAGTATCTGTAGTGGCCATCACCTGACCCAGTGTGTCAAGAATAATAGTTTCCTGGTGGTCATTTGGCGCATATAAAGTGGCAATATATGTTTGCATGGGGATGCGAAGGGATAAAAGTCTACCAGGGACTTCAGCTTGCATCTGAACAACCCTGCCTGGGTAGTGGGAGGCCAATAGAATTGCCACTCCTGATCTTTTCCCTGTGCCGGAGAAGTATTGCCCACCAAACAATCGGGAGAGTAAGCGTCTCCAATCCGCCTTACGGAGATGCGTCTCCTGGATAAGTCAAATGTGGCACCTAGACTCCCGCAGCATAGACAGGAACACCAATCGCTTAGTAGGCGCGTTGAGGCCTCGGACGTTAGAACTAATTATGGGAACCATCGATCACAGAGCGGGAGGGTTTGGGTGAAAAGCCCAAACGAAGAATGGCAGTGATAAGTCTGAATAGCGGGCTATGTTACGGAAATATGTGATGGCCATGTTGCATCCTGAGCAATAGATAGGTAGAGAAGGGAGGGGAAGAGAGAGCGTTAACAGAAGCAACATTAATAAACAACTTAACTAAGGTGATTTCCGTCAGAGATCGCAATAGACAATTCGAGAGCGGTCCATGTCGCAACAGCCAGTGTCGGTCGTACATCGATCCGTGGAGCAGGGAGGCCCATCGCCGGCACAAACCCTCCCAGTACAATGGAATCGTGTTTCCAGTGGGTCGCGCCCCACTCCAGGAGTGGACTACTGTGTGGGCGCAAAGAGGGAGGCCCAGGCACTCACTCCACAGTTGTAGTGTCAGACAACCATTTACAGGGTTGGAAGGAGTTTCTCGATGTTGGAGTTGTCAGAGGAGGGCTGCTCTTTCTTTACGGCTTTCCACTTCGGTAGGTTTGGTTGGTCCTGCCTTCATTTGCATAGAACACTTTATGGTGTCTTTAGGAGCAAATGCACCACCCCCCTCTGGCCATGTGTGCTTTATTGGGGAAATTTCCCTCGGCCCTTGCAATGTCGCTGCACATATCTGTAGGATTGTTCAAGAGTTTCCTGCCCGAGCATTAGCCTGCCAGCTACGCCCCCTCCCATCTGTGACCTAATAATGAACAATCTCGAGCCTAGGTCTCAGGGCACGCTTGACTACATATTTCCGAGTTGAGGTTGATTTAGAGTTCAAAACGGGAGATTTTGTTAATAAGGATGAGATTTCGTTTTCATCAATGTATACATCGATTTCCACATTAACATTCCCCCCCTAGTTGATTCTTCAACTACACTACCTAACTCTTGCATTTGGACAGTTACTTTATTTGGGGCATATTCCTTATGCTTGCTTTTGACAACCACCTTCTTATTTACCTGCGTTCTTCCCTCTTTGAGGACTGCGTTTTTGCAGCAGGTGATCCCCAACTGTATAACCCCACATACAAATAGCAACATAATAACTGGCAACAGTGATTTACATAAACTGGATATCCATCGTGGGAGACAGGAGAGCCAATTAGAAAACCACTCCTGCTCAGGGGCAACTCCCGCTCCGCGCAGGTTTCTTTTTTGTAAATTGTGCAATGCTTGAATGGCAAGCGTCAGTGTTCCATTGTCCATGTCATTCCCTGGGATGAACGTACAGCAGGCGGCTCTGATCTTGGCACAGATCCCTCCCTCTATTGTGGTCATTAATCCAGTACATACCAGTGCATCATTTCCATGAGGATGATTGCTCGCATTTCTTCGACTGAATTGAGGCCGAGCTCAGTGCTGTTCATCATTTTGGAATTCGTAACCAGCAGGCATTCGCTTTTGTTTTTAGGGTGAAGAATGGTATTGACCTCCTGCCCCCAGCTGTGCTTCCGTGAACAGTCTAAATTCTTCTGGAATGTCTTTGAATTGTGCCTAGCCAAAATAGTCCGCAGCTCTTTACGAGCTTGGTGCAGCAAGGTTCTCTTCTTCCTTAACGGGTGCTGGTACAAGTATGCTAGCTCTTCTCCAGGAATGACCAGGGTCGGGCTGTGTTCCTGGTGACCAGGGAACACAGTCCTCTCCATCTGGGAGCAAGCTGAGCATAGGCATACTCTCCCCATTACAATTAGTAATCCATCAGTGTGGAGGTTCCCCATTGCATATCCTGAATACATAATATCACTCCGCAGTTAGCATTCATGCCCACTGGAAGGGTTCCTTTTCCTCTGAAACATAAGGAGTACAGTGTCCTTTTCCTTCTAACCAAGTGTATCCACCCCCCTCGGTCGCCCAGATTTCCTGACATGGGGTGGTCATACTTTCATTCAATCCTCCCCCATGCGACCCATTCACCCTTCTATCCCCAAGCTGGACGGCCCTGCATAGGAATTCCATGTCGGGAGACCATTTGTTGTTTAAGAAGACTGCCCCGGTTACACTAAGAGTCACTCTCGGTCCACAGAAGAATGCTGGAGCGGACATATTTGTGCACGGAGTTGAGGTTTTGCCACCTCCAAAAATCTTTTCTCGAAGCAATCTCAGGGCCATGTGATATCTTCCCCTATTAGGCCCTTCCTACGCATCCTGTCCAGCTCGTTTGGATATCAGTTAGTATGTATAGAGGCGTTGGTGTCATATCAGGTTGTGTTTACAACTACCCTGTGTGGTTCTTTCTTGTTGGGTTGGATCTTGGCCCTTTTTCAGCATAGGTAGATGTGCGCGAGGCATTTTGCTTTCTCGGGGGGCTAATTCTTGGGACAAGTAAAGACTGTCTGCGCCTACCGCATGAGGGATTAGTGAACAGACATAACATAACCTGGCTGATGCTTGGGAGCCGACTGTGGTCATGTGCTAGTACCACTTGTTATGCAAAAGGGCGCTGTGCAGTGCATGTGGGATGCTGGTGTTCTACGTAGGTGCTGTGGTACCCTTTGCGTGAACTCCTTCTGACTCAGCTGTTCCTTGGTAGTACTCAAGTGTGGGGCTATCCACAATAGGCAGATCACAAAATCATATAAATATATGCAAGTTTTGTTGCAACACTGCAGGTTTTGGTATGGATCCCCTGGGAATCGTATGCGCTACTCTGGTGGCTGTTTTTCTTCTGACCAGTTCATAAAAGTTTGCAGTTTCTAGTCCTAGGGTGGTGTGGTCATGGAAGGGCTCGACCGCATGTTGGAATGGCACACCCATGCACTTTTCTTCACCTTTTTGTGAGCCCTGGGTGTTAAGCAGACCCTTCGCTGAGGACACGTGTTTTTTTCCTCCTTCCATTTGCGAGAGTTCTGTAATGTCCTTTTTCCTTGGTTCATGAGGGTTGATAAGTCGGCATTGGCGCACTTCGATTTCCTTGTGGCTACCTGTTTTGAATAAGAACTTTGTTGGCTGTTAATTCATCTTGGTTACATACACACCGTTCTCAATGGTTTTGGAGAACCTGTATTTTAGCACAGGGTTGTGATCCCATCAACCTACCAGTCGCGATCTGGTGAGGAATAGGAAAGTGACCGCTGTTGGATAACTTTCAGTGATTAAGGGAGTAAAGGTGATTACTAAAACATTATTAATGGTACAGATCGTATTTTTATAAGCTGCTGAGCCCCCCGCTTTATCCCACCGGGGTGTTTTCGGACCTTCTCCAACATTTTTGCCTCAGGGTGGTCAGATCAGTGTTAGGTATTTTGTGGAGTGGTCCCATGAGTTCAGGGAGGGATAGGATTGTGGCCTTAGCAGGGGTTCTATGGGTGTCTCTAGGATTCCCAACAATGCCTCGCCTGGTGCATGCATAAGAGCGCGGTTGCTGTGTGGTCTGTTCCCAAGACTACTTTCTACTGGGGGCTACCTGTTTTTGAGTTTACCCCCAGTTCCGCGTGCTTCGAGTTGCTTTTCAGTCCTTGTATGTATACCACATGTGGGCAGAAATGTGGAAAGAGGGGGTACGTTGCTATTTGGTGTTGTGGGTGCTTGCAACGTGCCCCGGGAACACATTTTTATGTTTGTGCATCTCCATGTTCCCGGCACTTGGTGTGCTACGTCGCCCTCCCTTATGGCATCAGACACTTGGCTGTGGCTGATCTCGACCCTGCCTTTTTTATCCGGAGTTATCTTTTTTAGGCACATTTTGGGCGGTTTTCTTTTAGTTTGGGTGTTTCTTTCAGTCGCATAATTCATCGTCTCCCTTGCCCCACAGGGAGAGTGTCAGAGGCTGCTCTGTGGCCCGCTTCCCCCCCCCTCACCCCTCCTTAAATTGCCCATGGGGTCGGAAGTCAGTGCCGGCTTTTTTCCCTGGAATTTGACTGCAAGGTTGGATCTATGCGAGTGGACTATGCTTGGAATGGAGGTGAGCTTCGAAGGAGTGCACCTGGAGCCCTACGTTCCATCTGGGGCAGGAGTAGAAGCTTGGAAGCCTCCACCCCTGGCACCCCCCTCTCCCTCGGACCACAGCCCGCTTTCAATAAATGTTTCTGGTGGGCCCGCTGTCCCCAGCTTTTGGCTGGGGTCTTTACAGTCGTTGATTGCCTAAGGAACTGGTGCTCATTTTGTCAATCTCAAGATTTTGACAACCAAGAACCGGGACATATTGCAAGAAATAGAAGGACTAATTCAACATCATTTGAGGGGCACAGAATGGCCACGCTCATCGATATAGAAACACAGACGAGACACTAGGGAAAAAAGTCAATTCTAATACCCAGTATCATACATGCTATTTAAATAGCTTTCTGATAAGAGCTGCTAGCTATTACTGCTTTGTGACACAAACAAACGTGGCTTCACCGTTTGCAGTGGACCCTGGCCCAAAATTGCAAAAATCTGCCGGAGCACCTGATTACCCTAGTGAAAGGTTGAGTGAACCCCCAACTGGAGTCTTTAACGGGGGGGGGGTGGGGGTGTGTGTGTGTGAGTGTGTGTGTGTGTGTGTGAGTTCCTCCCCCCCCGTGGAGTCTTAAGGTCTTATCCTAGGTGCAAGAAGAACATTGTTCCCGTCACCGAGGATGACTTCATTTTAAACTGAACAGGAGGCCTCCACTGATTCGGAGGCTTCTAGAGTGTCTGGGGGCACTACTGGGACTACACGTCATGAAGGAAAGCGTCCCATTAAACTTTGGGTGCAGAACCTGGATGTCTGATTTTAAAACAGTTTTCGAAATACTGTCCAGCCCCCTCGTCATACTGCCCTGCCCCCATGGTATGGCCAATAAAACCCACCCTGGGGGATTAGCAGCAGAGTGGGTCCTAGTTTCCATCGCTCCTTAAGCAACCTGATTATTCTGTGCTCCTGTAGGATAACTATGTTGTTAGTGTTCACCCCCGATTTACACAGCCTCCCGCACCCCAGAACTCCTGGACTCAAAACATTTCGGGCCCCTAATGCTGCCTGATGGTTCTTTTTGACCTGATCTAATTTAGATGGGGGATGCTGGTTGTCTTTATCATCTGAGGTGAACTACTCGGGGTTAAGTCACTGGGATTATTATTACCTGTACTGGGGGGGCTATTTTACTGTGAAAATTTGGCTCTGTGGTTTCGTGAAGAAGAAAACAGCCACTTCTCCTTGCGGGGTTGTGGCCCCGGTCCCTGTTGTGCTGGGTTTCCAATATGTGGTTGCTGCTGCCACGTGTTCACCCAATTACTTGATCCCAGCTGCTGTGGCGAAAGGTGGACCTCCCTTCAACCGAGTATGATATGTTCTGATTAACCTGTGCTTGGTACTGAGGAGGGAAAATCTTTTTGCATGAGGTTTTGTGGCGGCTGGCCCTTATTCGCCAACCTCTGCTGCTTTTGCTGCTCATGGTATGCTTTTATCCGGCATGCCTCTACCAGGTGACCCCGCCTGCGGCAATAGTAGCACTCTCTAATGGCTGGTGGCAGCTAGCCTTCCTGGCTTCTACTACCATAACCTGTCTGTGTTCCTGGACTATCTGTTTGGAATCCTCTGAAGTTTTGGGGTAGAGCCCCCATTGTGACTGGTGGCATCTGCACAGCTGCGGCCATCACTGTTCCCTCGAGGGCAGTCTTTTTCAACTTATGCTGTATTCATTTTGCTGACTCTCTTTGGGACTGCTCCTACTTCTCTCTATCCTTTTGGTGGCAGCTAGCCTTCCTGGCTTCTACTACCATAACCTGTCTGTGTTCCTGGACTATCTGTTTGGAATCCTCTGAAGTTTTGGGGTAGAGCCCCCATTGTGACTGGTGGCATCTGCACAGCTGCGGCCATCACTGTTCCCTCGAGGGCAGTCTTTTTCAACTTATGCTGTATTCATTTTGCTGTCTCTCTTTGGGACTGCTCCTACTTCTCTCTATCCTTTTCTTGTGGCAGTGGAGTATATGAGCTTGTATTTCCTGCCAGGGTTTGGTATCTAAACCAACTGCGCTGTCCGGTGCACTCTGTATCTCGGTGGGTTGCCCTTTCTTCAAAATATTATATAAAAATGTGATTTGTCGGCTCGTACTGGCCCACAGCTGTTAGGTTTCCTGTCCCAATCTATTCCTCATTCTATTTAGGAAATCGTTTATGCCTTCTTCTGGCTTCGTGGTCTCTGCGAGCAGCCCTCCTACATCTGGGAGGTCAGGGACTATTTCTCTCAGGGCAGTCCATATCTGGTGCTTGTACATATTAATTGCGGCCCTGTCATGCTTGTTATTTGTTAACATGATTGCTGGAATGCAAGCTTGGGTGAACACTGTTTGTCTGCTCCCCAATTAGGCTGCATAGCAGGCTCTTAACTTCACCTATCGCTAGGTTGATACCTGCAGTGTTCTTCTCAAAGCATGTAATCCATTTCCTTGCCCCATCCAGCAATGACGGCAAATTTTGTTCTCAACCCCTCTAACTGGGCCCATTGCACATATATAATCCTCGTGGCATTCTTCTGCAGTAATGGGTACATTCTCATTCGAGTTGACTGCAGGTTTCTCCTCAAAATAGTGCTCCCATCTTGCAAGGCATTGCTGCATGTAAGGACATTCTAAGTAGGATTTTCTCCTTCATGCCTGATGCAATCCTCAGCTACTTCCATGTCATGTGACTTAAATGATTCTCCTCTCGGCCAAGACCAATCATATTGGTCCCTCTCCTCAGTCCAGTCTGCAAATAGGTCGCAAAACAGGTACCCAAAAGTCTTGACTTCCTTTTTGGCCATCATCTCCCTCGTGGTTAGTTTATCTTTGTCGTGCACCTGGGAAGAGCAGCACGTATAGTCACTGCTTCCCTCATGTGCACGCACAGGTGCCATTTTGTTTTTCCTGCATTGCGGCAGGGTAAGTAACAGGCTGCCTTGTTCCCTTTTTTCTTGGTCAGCCCCTCTCTGTTGATCGGACGGTGTGGCTCTGATCCCTGCTCAGGGGCGTAACACAGGCCCCCGCAGCCCCCGCGTTTCGGGGGGGCCCCCGCGCTCCAGGGGCCCCCTCACTCAGGGGAGCTCTTCATCATGATGGTGCGCACGCCCGGCCTCTTAATAAATGAAATGGTGCGCACGCACGGGGCCCCCGGCCTCTTAATAAATGAAATAATGCGCACGCCCGGGGCCCCCGCCGGGACTCAGAGGCTCTTCATTAATTAATTAAATAGGACTGAATTAAATGGAGCGCAAGTTCAACTGCGCACGCGCGGGACCGGCCGGGCCTCTGAGGATCTTCATTAATTAAATGGTGGCTGAGCGGCGCGCAGTTGTCTCCGCGTCTGCGCGGTCTTCTGGGTGGGGCTGGTGACCAATGCCATTGAATTTGTCATGCGCATTGTGGAGCGCAACTAAAGTGCGCGTGACTTGTGAGGTGAGGCATCCCAGGACCCAGCCACGCCAGAGAGAGACATGTAGACAGACTGCGAGGCAAGGCCTTTCACTTATGTTCAAATGTGTGACACGTGCAAAAAGAGTAGATTTTACAGAGCGCCTCGCGCATCACTTCTGCAACTTCGGCGCGCTGTAAATATTATAACTTTTTACCAATATAATGGTGTCCGCACAGGTGCACAAATAGATTGCTGAAATGCTTGTACTGCACATTTTGTTAATCTTTAGAGTTTGACTGTGAGGAAGCTTGCGCGGCTATCTTGCTGCTGGGGGTTCACGAGTGGAAGTTCTTTTTCATGAAAAAACAGTGTTGAGGTGCGTGTTGTGAATGTTTTGTTGAAAAGGCGAGATTTCTTTTGAAATACTGAGGTTTTCGTTTTCGGATATTGGCACTCGTGACTAGAGAGCTCATCTCTGTGTGGTATTTCAGTCACAGGGGCGTCTGTTCCGGAGAGTAAGGGCGTCTATGTTACTTCGCCAGGAAGGAGAGACAGTGGCATTTACTCAGACTGTCAGAGGTGGACTCGGAGGGTTTTGACACCTCAGCAGTCCTGATTGAATCAATGGGAGTACCTATGGGAGTATCACTGGGAGCAGGGCCGGTCCTAGGATATGTGGGGCCCCGGGCAGAATAGGAACATGTGAGGCCCCTAAGCAGAGACGACGCGGGATTGGATCGGCCGGCTAAGGAAAGTTATTTTTTAAAATAATTAAAATTACCCCCCCCTGCGTGACCCCCACCCCCGCGAGTTATGCCAGCTGCGACTGGGTTTTGTCAATGGTTGTTAGCTGTTTAAGCTAAATGAGTAACAACAATAAATTATTTTACTTTCACCTTGTTGTTTTGACCAATATGTAGCTCCTTCGCACACATTTGCATAGATTCACAACTGGAATGCAGGACCATTGCTCTTTGTGTTCTGCAGAGAGGCCATATTTTGAATGATCATGTAATCTGAAAACCTTTTTGACCCACAGACAGGCACACAGTGTGAAAGTTGTACTGCCTGCATCCTCAACTCCAGAGTGCTCAACTGTAGCCTGTTATAAACACCTGGAGGCGACTCAGTACAAAGGGTGCATCATCCAAGAGTAATATGCTGTGAAATGAAATACAGAAACACATGCTGGAAATAGCTACCACTCTTGATGAATGCAAGATTAAGTAAAGAATGGGAAATATACACAGGAACAAAATCACTGCCATGGATTACCCTAACATCAGGACCACTGGAAGTATGCGGCAGGAGAGGGCTAAATTATGTGTCAGGGTGAGTAAATTACGTGGCAAGAAAAGACAAATTATGCGGCATAATCCAGCACATTTTGAAATAGTATTACTACATTTGTTTGCCATTTTTAAACTTGGTAACACTGTTTGGGCACTGGTTGCACCCAATTAGTACCAATTTAACACCCAAATTTAGCAGTGGGAAACAGAAAGTTGCCAATTCCAGCTTTTCAAAGGGCCTTCCCACATGCGGCAAGACGCGTCGCTGCATTTTTTGTAACTTTTGCACTGTTTGAGATAGAAAGCAATTTTGTTGTTAAAATCTGTAGATTATGCAGCAGATGATGGATTATGTGGCAAATGCGTCAAATGCATAATTATGCAGAAATTGCCGCTGCTGCACAATCGCATAATTCCAGTGGCCCTGCCTAACATGCAGCATCAGACTGGGACAGAAAATAGGCCCCTGTACCAAAATAAAAGGGGCCCTCATTAGTGAGTTATTTAGCTAGATAAGTGTCCCATGTTTGCAAACTAGGGCAGTCTAAAACTTGTAAAGACACGCTGTATAAGTTTTTTGTAAGGTATGGAAGACTGCACTGATTTGAGTTTGCTGCAGGCAATGTTTGCTTTAATATCATAAAAATCAACAGTAAAAACCGGCTCACCTGACCATAAAGCAGGTCAACAACTAGCTAAAAAAATGGCCTACATATTGATCTGACAGCAGGGCTTTAAGTGGGATGAAAAAACGGGGGGTGTCTTTCAAAGGGGCATGGCTAATATAATTAAGGGTGTGGCTTAAAAACATGTAAGCTATATAAATCTGTGCTTAGCATAGTGCGCCGCCCGACTGGTATTTTGCTGCTTCTGTCATTGCCTCCAGATAAATATTACAACAAGTAAAATTACACCTACAACAGGCCAGTACTATTGGCTTTGTCAGTGGTTATTAGTTGCATAAGATGAATAAGCAGCATCTACAGCTTCCTTGTATATAATATTGAAAATGCTCCAGTTCTGACATGATGTGAGTATCGAACGTGAGGTTCTCTTGCGGCTACGTTCCTTCTGAAATTTTGGAGCCATTTTTACTTGAAAAACCTCGTCTTATATGTTTGTATGTTTTCCGTTCTTTTTACATAGTTGAAAGTTTTCTCTTCACATCTGCCACTTGAGCCTCTGCTATGAATTGGAGATGATGTGTTCCTTTAACTCCACTTTTGGGACAATGCCCTTTTGTTACATTCTATTATTTTGTTGTAGAGGTGTTTTTTCTTTGAGCTACATAATGTTAATGTCACTTCAGTTTTATTTTTAAGGCCAAGTATTCCACTTGAGGATTGCTGGGTCCCTTTGCTCAAAGGGCTGACTTGTGACTCCCTCAGTGTCCCTCTAGACAGGTCTCTCTTGAGCTCCTTTGAGATGCTGGTGTGATCTTCCAAGATTTAGAAGAAATTGTTTAGTACATCTATCAATACGGTAGCTCACGAGCAAACAGTTTTTATCTTGAAGTGATTTTCAGATCCATGTGATCTGGACTGGTGGGAGCACTGGAGTCTCGTAGGAAATTCGGATCTCACAAAAAATTGGATTACAAAGGCAACGCTCAGAACAGGACAGGCGCCTTCACTGCAGCTTCCCTTCATGCACTGCACTTGAAGAGGAACAGCATGGGCAGCGCCAGGGCACGAGTCGGGGTACCACGCGGGTGGACGGCATCCCCCCACTTATTTTACAGGGTGGACGCCGTCCACCCTGCTCATCAAAAGCTGGATACTCGGCCACCCAAGCTTTTCCAGGTGATTGCGGCTGAATCCGGAATTTCTCGGTCTGCCGGTCACCACGCCCCTGCACTTAACTTTCTTAGAAGGCATAAATTGACTTGCCCGCCCATCTCCTGCGCTACCTATCAAAGCTCTTGCCTTGCATTTTTAACCTGCCGCAATCGCCTCGCATCCTTCCCGGGCTGCTGATGGTGGCAGGGGCGTGCACGCTTCGCTCCCTCGCTCCCTTGCCCCCCTTCTGCCTTCATTTATTGTTCCACTGCTGCCGGCCCGATCCCTCCTGCCTTTTGGTGGCCGCGCCCTGTATTATGCTCTGAGATGATGCACCAGGAGAGCTCAAAGGGCTTCGGATCCCCCGTCGTGTGTCAGCCAGGGCTGAGACACCTTCCCGGGCACACACAAACAAAGACTGTTTTTAGGTCGAGCCTCGAGTAGCGCGCAAGCGCAGCTAGGCGAAGACTTTAAGTAAGGGAGTTTCAGAAGCAGTCCAAACGCTCGTGCGTCGTGGCTGGCCTTTTTCGGATGGTTACGCGCGGCAGACATGTGTTTCCAACTATCGTGCCCAGACGCGTGCGCGATAATTGGAAAACATGCCGGCAAAGGCCATGACGCACGAGCGTCTGGTCAGCTGAGCAGGCTGCCGCGCTCCCTCCTCCCCCCTCCGCTCCTCTGTGGTGCGCGCGCACCACTGTTTATTTTTTTACCGCGCGGCCGCCATTTCTTTTTCATTTTGCAGCCTGGCATCTGCTTGTTGCTGCTGCACACGACCCAATACCTGTGAAGCCCAGCAGTTGCACTGACTCAGCCAGTGCAGTTCCCTCAGAATGCGCCCCTCACCCTGTTTCTACTTCCGCTCCTTCCGCGGTCCTCTGGCTGCGTGTGCTACTCCTGCTTGTACACTTTACTACCTGCGCTACTCCCGACCTCTGCAACCCCCTGCCTGCGAGACTCCACCACCTATGCTACTTTCCAACGTGTACTGCTCCAGCCCCTGGCTCAACTCCGCCCCTCACTCACCGCGCGGTGTAGCGGGGCGGGAGGCAGGGCCAGCGGTCATGAGACTCACATATTTACATAAATACCTCCTCCCAGGCCCACCGACGCGAAAAGTCATCGACTCGGACTGGAAGAGTTTGTGGGAGCTGATAAGTGCTAGCTCCCTGTGCTGAAGCCTCGCCTGCCCTGAGAAAGTTATGGACGCCTTGAAGTCTGCGGGCAGGGCTATTATCAGAAGCCCCAGTCTGGCCAAGCAGTCCTGGGGAGGCGGCAGGCACAAGAGTAAGTTTTGGAAGCTCCTGTGAGTCTGCAGAGCCGCGGGGTTTAATCCCCCCTCCCTTTATAATACGCCGTGTTTACATTCGTAGAGGCTAGTTCTGTACCTCGCTTCCTAAAAGCGATTTTAACTCTCCCCACCCCCTTCGAATAGGTATGTTGTGCCTACACCGCGCGCCAGTCTGAGTTGCTTCTATTTGCATTCTGGTACCTGTAGTTCTGAAAAATACCGGTACCAAAGCGGAGAAAATAATGACGAGACCGAGATTTATAACATAGAAAACAGAAATTGGCTAACTGCTCACACCTGCCTTGTGACTGTTTAAGAATGACATCACTACTTTTGTTCTATAATTATTTCAATGTTGTGGCTTTTTTGCCTTTCTTTACGGGTCGAAGAGCGTTTTAGAACTCATGACGTTAGAGCAATTCTAACTACTCGCCACATTTAACTCTTTCCTACTTGACACCGTGCTTTGTGACACACTATCGAACGCTGAAGTTTCTATTTTTGCTTTCCCCCTCTTTACACTTCAAATCCAAATGTTTTTTTTTGTTGCAAAATGTTCTCTTGTGGCTCCAAATGCTCCCTTATAAAATGTTCTTTTCTATATATTAATTTAATGTGTTGTGCCACGTGAAACACCCTACATAAGCCACCTCACTCTGCATTTTGGGACATGTAGTTTGTCGCTATAATTTTAATCTTTAGTCGCAAAGTGTCAGAAGGCAACGTCTTGGTGTTAAAACATGCTGGCAGGTGTCCCATTAGAAAATTGGCCACGTGGCTGCTGTTTTCATTCTACAAGATGCCTTTAAATCTACTGCTCTTTCAAACGGTTGGTGAGAAAGTTGTGTATGTAGCTAACGCTAGTAAACATCTTAGCCTCAAATTAAATTAAATGACTAACGTTTCCTAACCATAACAAAGACGTGTTTAATGGTGTATAAATGTGTCACGTGACATGTTGAGGTAGCCTTTTTAGGTCTCGCCTACGCAGCGCGCATGCGATCAGTTGGTACCTAACTTAGTTTACAAACAAGTTTTACAACATGTATGGACTACCCAGCCTTTTATGCTCGTAGTGTCGATAACGTGATCACCTGTTTCAGTTGATTAATACTTTATGCGCTGAAAAGAGGCATGGTTAAAATTAACAGTGCTATTGTGCATTGCCAAAACGCAAACGGTGTCAATCAGTGATTCATTTTTTTTTTTTTTGCTTATATGCTTTAAAACTACAGCATCAATTCAGTTCATAAAAGCACAAGTAATTTACATAAGAATTCTCTAAATACATCAAGGTTTACCTTAAACATATAATTTCGGTACAAAATCCACAGAAGATTACGTTAACAGCCAAATAACATTAAAACTTATCAAGAGTGGTTAAAAGAATGACAAACACATTAAAATATAATTAATTCCTCTTATATTCGAATACATTTAGCATTTAAGGTACTCCATAGCGTTTTCTAATCTTGTGGGCACTTCTGATAAAATTGAATACATCATAATAGATACAGGGCAATCCTAAATGCTGTAAAAAAAAAAAAAAAAGCCATCCCAATCTGATATTGTTTAATATTGGCTTTATGTAAGATTGGGACCAAGAAAGTGGCCAGCAGAACAAAATATAAAGTGCAAAAGAGCATATAGTGCTTAGTGGTTTGTTTGGATGCATTATAACATGGGCATTTAGTAAGGTCCGCAAACCAAATTCCCTGTAACAGAAAAGATATCACGGAGTGCACTGTGCTGAGTGATAGATGAGAAAGGTAATGACTATATGTGGTGTTGGGTATTATACCCAAATAAACCTCCATTCCCATTGTAGTGTCGAACACAGGGGCTAGTCCGAGGCTGGGGCGGTAGCGACACGTTGGACTTCTTGGCACTTGGTAATACGCAGCATATGCTGAACGGTGACGTGTTTGTGTTTAGCATGCAATTGTGCTGCATAACTAAATACTTATAAGGTCCCAAAGGCGAGACCTATTGGCTATGCCAATGCTTGTTTTTAGCTGCTTTAGGCTGGCGTCAGTCTAATTGCAGCCGCACCCGAGTACTTCACAGGTCTTTAAAAGACCCCGAAATTTGGCTCTAGTTGCGCCTCTGGTACCAGGTAAGGATGCGAGCCGGGGCTGGGTCCCTGCGCTCCCCCTCAGCAGAATAGGGCCTGCCGGCCGCCTCTAAGGCGCAGCCGCAGGTTGACTGCTATGAAGCAATGGATGGCGCGTGTGGTGTTTATTCCATCTCGAGTTACATTCTGCTGGTGTCAGAATGAAAGACTCAGATAACGCATGCCTATCCTGAATTTTCCATGAGTGGTGCGTGCATGTTGTGATGTTCTGTGCTCATTTCTGTACACATACCGGAGTCCCTTCCATTTTACAAAGTGAAGAGGGCAGCATCGGTGCGTGAAGCAGAGAAGCACTACTGACAATTCAGCCTGCCTGTTTTACCGAGAAGCCCCATAGACTGATTTCATGTTTGGTGTTGATGCCAGGAAGCCTGGCATGTACATGCTTCTCTGGTCCACGTTGTTAGATTTGTAGTGCAGTTGCTAAATGGTGGTAGCTCCCACAAAAATAAACGTCTTGTGTGGTTGCCTGTCAATGAACATGGCTTTGAAAACGGTATGACAGTGGCTGGAATTGTTGCCTTTCCATAGAATCTAATATACCATATTCTTGCAAGAGCAGCTACAGTGAATGTAAAGGTATTTCCACAGCCTTGCATGTGTCACATAGGTAGGTTATGTAGATAGTGTGTGTGTGCAATGTGTAGTGCATGTTTTTACCGGTGACACCCAGCAAGTGTGGCCTTGCTCTTGAATTGCTGCAGGTTCAGCTGTTTAAAATGACAGAAGGGCTTCCAAGCAGGTGCCTTGGTAACGTCTAACTCCCTCCTACTGCTATGAACTCCCAAACAAAACTTCCTAGACCTTTCCCTCTTCTACCCCCCAGTATTCCTTTTCAATCTAACAGACTAACATGTCCACTGCTCAAATTAATTTCATATTTCCCTATCTTGTGATGTCACTTCCTGTGATGTCACTTCCTGTGATGTCACGCGCCGTGATGTCACTTCCTGTGATACTACCCAACTTGGAGAGTTCCCCCACTTCTTTTTTTAGGACTTGTGCCCTGACCAGCGCAATCTTCCCTCACACAGGTGACATCATGCAACCCCCCCCCCCACACACACACACTGAGTAGGAACAGCATAGGCAGCACCAGTGCAACATTCCCTCACAGAGAATACCCGCATCACAGGTGGCTTCATGCAACCCCCTCCACACACACCAACACACTTAGCAGGAACAGCGTGGGCGGCACTTGGACCACCTTCCCTCACACACAGAGCAGTATGGGCGGCATCAATTGAAGGTTCCCTCACACAGATCAGATACAGTATTGAAGGGGTATATAAACTTGAGAAGTTAAAAACTTGTTACTTTGCCACTTTCAACTTTACCAGCTTTGCAAAGTGCAAGTTGGTGACAATTTAAAAAAAAAAAAAAAGGGGTTAGAAAGGGATCTTGGGTGGCAACGGCAACATTGCTCTTCGCACCCTGAGCCACAGACGCGAGGCATCTGGTGGTTCCATCCTATTGTATGGGGAGGAAGCACACAAAGGTCTATATTTACTAATCTTTCACACAACGCAGTGCAGCAAGGCCACTTGCTGTGCTGCATTAAGTGAAAGGGAGAGAGCAGAAATGTGCCATATCTAAAAAGATGTAGCACACTTCTGCACTCTCATTGTACTGACGCTCTTCAGGCATCCTATCGCCAATGCGAGCACCCTTGCACCGTGGTAGAAGGGTGCCCGAGTAATGGGCAGGATTGTTTTTGTACAGGAAGGCATGCCTTCCTGCGCAAAAACCATCCCTTGAGGCATTTTCCACTTCCTATGTCCACAGGTGCTGACCTCGTTGTGCCATGTCTTGTCATGCTCTTGAGTCAGGAGGCATCATCAGTGATTTCTTGCGGTGAGTCTGGGACCCATTGGGGCAGTTTCTCTAGCCTCCTCGCTGCACCCTGTAGGGCCGAATGCTCCTGCCTCTGGACGTTTTGGGGCACGCCTGGCGCAGCACTATGGGGAGGAACAATATAAGCAGCACAATTTTCTGCCCAGGGGTGTAGCTCTGAGGCAAATATTTATGCATTTGGTGTCACAAGCCCCCCCCCCACCGCAAGATGAGGGTTCAAGCCTCAGCAAAAGAGCAAGGTCACCTTTCTGTGTAAACGTGCACTCTTCAGTCAGGTTATAGCACAGTGCTAATGCTGCCAGACTGTGGTTCAATGCAGAATGCAGCACACATAGAAAGAGGAAGTAACAAGGAGAAATAAAGATATTTCTCTTCCTTACGCCATCCTCTGGGAGGTGTAGCTATTTGATGCAATCCCAGATTTACAAACCTTTGTAAATCTGGCATGGCATGAAATCCGTGGGTGGATGCACGGTAATGCCCATGATCCACTCGTGGAACGCCTCCCAGAATGAAATGTAATGCAGTGCATCGTAAGCAACTGTGTTTCATTACATTTCTTCACAAATCCACATAATGTGGTGCAAATCGCCCTTTGCGTGGTTTTGTAAATATCTACTAAGATTTTGCGTAGTGGCTGTGCCACAAAAGTGGCACAACCACGAAGCAAAATGTTAGTAAATATGGCTCCAAGTCTGTAAACTTGGGCCCAGATTTTTGAAACCCTTGGGTTGCCATTATATCATGCAAGGTGGCGCAAGGCAACACAGGGGTTTCAGTGAGATTTACTAAGCCATGCAAAGCCAGCTCGCATGTCTCTGCATAGCTTAGTAAATCCAGAGTAACACAAAGCAGCGCAAGTGGATGCCTTGCATTACTCTGCGTTGGGAAGGGGAATAATATACCTGACCAAAACAGAGGCGTAATAGGGAGAAATATCTTTATTCCTCCTCGTTATTTCCTCTTTCAAGGTATCCTGCACCACAAGTAGAAAGAGGAAAATGCATCTGAAAATTGTTTTTGTGCTTAATATGTCCCTTCCTGCACAAAAAAAATCCTACCTGTAACACAGGCATGCTTCCCCCATGGTGTAAGGCTGCATTTGCGCTAGGTTGCAGTGTGTGCGCCAGCGCAGAGAGAGAGCAGGAATGTGCCATAGATTAGTAAATGTGACACATTCCTGCTCTCGCCATTTGATGCAGTGCAGCAAGTTGTGTTGCTACGCTGTGTTGCGCCAAAATTAGTAAATTTGTGCCTTCGTGTTGTGCACCACATACCTCATAGTGTCTATACCTGACACGTGTATGGATCTGCACGCTCGCTTGCATGGCCCTATGGCTTTCCGCCATTTGACAGGGACATGCTGGATTGCATCTGGATCTAGAGGGCCCCCTCAGCACAGTACATGGCCTGAGAGCTCCGGAGTAAGTCCAGAAGGGGGCCCCTCCATGCACTTTGCAGGGGGGCCCCCTGATGTTTCGTTACGCCACTGTCCCTGCTAGTAGCCTTTCATCTACCTCCGATTCCTCCCGGCTCTGCACCCTGTATCTGGCCCCATTTCCATCATGAAAAGAGCACGATGTCCTGTACTCTTGCTCTAGCTCCTGGTTGTTCACCCTTTCTCACTCTAGCATCAGCTCACGCATCTCTTCCTCGCGCAGTCTGACCTGTCTTTTTTGCTCTGAGCTACGCGTGGCTTTTATTGACCTGGCTTCACCTTGAAATTCACTCTCTGGTTCCTCCTCAGCTAATTGGGCAATCCCTGTAGCCCAACCCTCGTCATCAGTTCCCAGGGGACTGGAGTTCCTAGCTGAGTCACTATCGAGAACAGCCACAAACTTTCCTGACACTTGTTTACGTCTGCATGTGCCAGTGGGAGTTAGTGCTTTACTTGCCTTTCAGGTGTCACGTGTTGAGCATTGTGGACCAGAAGTTGAGCTTTTGGGGACCTTCCCTAGGGACCTGGGCTGCACTGGAGGTGTCTGGGATCACTTGCATTTGGCTTTCTCGGACTCCAACCTGACTGTCCTTTTTTTGGTGGGGGGTTCGTCGGCTTCTACTATTGCTGGATTAGAATATGTTAATGCAGGGAAAGCTGGTACAAGTACGTCCATCCCTGCATTTGGTGGGGGAGGTGCTGATGCCTTGCTCACTATCGGCATTGTGGGGCTATCGGTTTTAGCTCCTTCACAGATGGCCCATAATCCGAGCATTGACTCTTGTCTTTATTTTGTCCTGCATAATTAGTCTTTATATGGGTATGTTCAATTATATTTGTGTCAAAGGTTCCCTCCTTAGGCCAGGGAAATGTACATGCCTTTGTGTGTAGATGCCACTCTTGGCAAAACTTAAAATTCTCTTTATCTGTTTGGTGAACGCAGCTTCCATATGCTTCAATGGGGAATGCATGGCAAATCTAGTAATTTGGATAAATACAACTCAAATGACGTTTAATAGTTTTGTCTAATCGTAGGGGCAATCATACGTGGGGCTCTCTTACAAATTATATATTAGGAGCTCAGCGCTTTTCATTTCAATAAAAATAAAATAAAAATGCATATGTAGTATTATAACATAGGATGAATATGCGATATGTTAGAACAACATTTGCACGATTTCAATTTTTCACATAAAACAGTTAGCAATCAAATAATTAATACAGCATCATCACACAATACAGTTCAATAATGGTTGACAGAAAAAAATACTTAAAATAAAAAAAAATGTGTGTGCTCTCAGCACAGGTTATCATCTAAAAGAAGGTTTGCGATGAACACGGTCCTAATTGAGCTGGATAGTATGGCAATTTTAAATACCTTCACATCAACTGCACTCCCTTCACAAAAAAGCACCTGCTCCGCTGTAATCAGGCGTCGAAACACACCTGGGATGCATTCGGCACCCCAGGTGGGAACCCGATGATGAAGCATGCCACCAACTAGGTTGGTGGGTGAGGGTTATTTTAGAAACCTAATAGTTTCCCCCCCGACTCCCTGGTCCTTTGATGCAGTGAGGATGGATTCCCCCGCAGGGTTCGGCCCCATTGTTGTTTTGTAGATTATTCCGGGGAAAAGGATGTACCCCCTAGTTCCTCGCTCTTTGTTTATACTACATCTTATATACAAAACACAATATGTTGTAAAGGTTTCTGGCGTATCATATATGGCGAGGAATGTTGGTTGCTGTCTTTGGAGTCATATAATTGTCTAATGGCTACCATAGGTGGGTCTCGACCTCGCGTGGACATAATGTGGCCAGTGGATAACATGTCCAGATATCCGGCATGGGGAGCATGTGATCACTGCGTGTGCTAGGTCCTGATTGGCTGTGTGTTCCTAACTCATTTGGCATCTGTCTTTATGGTGCTTTTAGGAGCACGCATACCCCCGTCCGGCCATGTGTACTTTACTAGGAAAATTACCCTCGACCCTTGTAATTTTGTTCCACATATCTGTGGAATTGATCAAGAGTTTCCTCCCTGAGCGTTAGCCTGCCAGCTATGCCCCCTCCCATCTGTGACCTAGCAATCTCAGGCCTTGTCTCAGGGCCTACTTGACTACATATTTGGAAGTCAATGTCGATGTAAAGTTCACAATGGGCGATCTTGCTAACAAGTATGAGATTTCATTTTCATCAATGTATGCATTGATTTCCACATTAACTGTGCAATAAGAATGAAATCCGTTTAAGATGGGATCAACTTCATGGACTGAGATCATCAAGATTGCAATGGTAGCTACACAGACTCTCACACAATGAGTGTCCGAGAGGAATGAGAATAGCAGACAGAGTTGAGTGTCATCCCTATTCTTGTAGCTCAAGATAACTAGCCTATCCCATGCTCATTCATCGACTTCATGTAAATGGCGAAGAGCATAGGTTCCTGAAAAGAACCTTGAGGTACCCCAAAGACAACAGGGATGGCAAGGAACCCATCTGTACAACCTGGTTGTGACCAGCAGAAAAATATAAGAAACAGGCCAGGACCCTGCACTCCAATCACATGGCTAACCATGATGGTTATCAGGACCTCCTGGTCAGCCATATCAAACACCACTGAGTGCACAAAGAAACAGGCACCAAGATCATCTAGTACTCAGAGGGTGTCAACCAACATTTGAATGGTGGTGGACTATGTTAGACTAAGTACGGAACTCAGATTAATAGTGTTAGAGAATGTTATATGGGGTAAAGATTTTTTTTTTTTTAAAACACTGAATATATTTTAAGACATTTGCCCAAGAAAGACAGTTTAGTGATCGAAACGTTGGTGGAATCCAAAGTATTTATTTTGTCTGGACTTCATTCGGTGAAGATGCCGTCATCAATGGATTGACCTGTATGTGCCGGAAGTCTGAAATGTGGGTGGAAATGCTTTTTCTAAAGTAGGGTGTCATGCGCTCATCATAATATTTGGTAATTTTCAATTTAGCTAAAATGTTAACAAAATCCGCTATATTTATGCGAGAAAATGACAGCCACGGGCGAGTCGTCTGAGATTTACAGACAGTGTGCTCATTAATGACCTGGACTTTAAGAGCAAATAATTCACTTATTTCAGAGATCAACTCTGAAGAAGGGGGATTATACAATTAGATGAAGTACCGGCACATTAATGTGTCTTTAGGTAGAGCTTCTATGGGTAGTTGTAAACTGAATAAATATGATCAATGAGAACTTTGGACTTGGCCTGCCCTAGAGAGACTTTACAACATCTTAGAGTACCTAGCTGGGTGGAAAGAGCAGGGTACATTGCTTTCCACTAAAATCACTCCAAACCCTGGAACTCCTGTTTTACCTTTCCTCCATTCCTCTTCCAAAGGCCCACTTGCTGATACAAGTATTAAATATCTGTGTTCTCTATATAAGTACAATTCATAAACTAAACTTTCTAAAAGATTTAAAAAATGTCAGAGATCTGAGAAGAAACGTAGCAGCAAAAATGGGCCTTTTTGAGTTAATTCAAATAAAAGTATGTGCTTCAGCGAATCAATTCTAGTATTCCACATTTTAAATGGAGAATGCAACTCTGTATAGTTCCCCCGGATCTACATGAAAATCGCTATCTTTGTAAGACAATGCCAATAAGGCTCCTTTTCTAACAAGATCTGTTTTTTCATCTTTGGCAGTGATAAATTAGCATTTTGTGGCAGTTGAGCAGTCAGCTCAAAAGCTAGACTAGAGGCTAAGTTTGAACAAGAAAAATCAGCAAAATGTACCAACCTAGATGTTATCTACTATGCAGATGGCTCTGAACTATTTGGATAGAGAACATATAAGCAATCAATAATGTTCACAGTATCATAATTACATTGGTAGATCTAACATATCTAAGGATGCATTACAGGACTGCACGAGTATGACATATGGAAAGCCTCACAAACTCTTGGAAAAGGAGGATATTTATTTATTGCATTTGAATGAGTCACCATAGGGAATTGATTGCCTATGTAACTGAGTAGGATGCAATTACAATAACATCCTAAAACAAACACAATTGTCTTCTTATTGTGGTGGAGCAATTCAGAGTCAGGTCAGTGACATGAGCTGACTCAGTGGGTATTTACACTGGGGGGCGGGGGGTGAATCACTGACACGCTGGGGAGTATATATAAATGAAAGGGTGTGTGTTTGGGGGGGGCTGCATAGTCTGGGACCTAGGATCAAGAAGGATGTTATCTCGGGTCACAAACTTGCATGGTAAGTGGAGAAGTGTGGTTGGTGGAGCAAAGTGGTCTGTTAGTGACATAACAGGTGGTGTAAATGGTTGAAGTTCTGTCAAGTACCCATGTTGTAAATTTACTTAGTATTATAGTTATTTCTTAATGAGCGCAATGCGCCTGAATAAAGAATAATTGAAGAAAAAAAACCAGATGATCTAGCTACAGAAGCAACTGGAGCCGAGATGTCTTAACACTTGTACATCACCAACAGGATCTTAAAGTGTATGGGCTTTCTCAGTGGTGGGAAGAGGAAGGATTAGAGTGCATGGATTGTCTTGTCACTTCATTTAGAACTTAGTGTGAATCTGGCTGTGATCTGTGAACATTGTAGAATTTGTTCTACCTGACATTTGTGGAAACCAGCATACAAAGAGTGAAGTGACTTAACTTAGTGGCGTAAGCTGCGGTGCAATCGTTCAGGGCAATGAAAGACATGGTCTTTTTGTGCTGCCACTGATGACAGAAAGCATGCCATAGAATGCATACCATTAAGTTGAGTTTAAAAATGCCTACATTGATGTCTAGCTTAAATTCTTGATGCAATAATGTGTCTTGACTTTATTACCCATGACAATTTTAAGAAAGTTTTATTTTTCATTTTATTTTCTCCTCAATAAGACTGTACTGTGGGGTGTGACTCTCCCACAGCCCCTGCAGCTCTTGTTCATGTGTCTCTCCTTTATGCATTTACTGAGGGGAAGACACACCTAGCTCTTCATAGGCCTCTGCTCACCTCCTTTTATCCATCACGTCTACATGACGCCTCTTGCGGACATCGCCAGAGCTCACGGCATCAACATAGTATCCTATGCCAATGACACACTGCTCATCTTCTCCCTTACCGAACCAGCACCATCAAAGCAAACTTTGCCAACTGCATGACAAACGTTGCTGCTTGGATGAAAAAAAACTGCCTCCAGCTCAACAGACAAAACCGAAGCCCTAATATTTGGCAACAACCACTGCCCTTATTTGTGGCCCTCCGAACTTGCCTCCCCTCCCCCACCCATGCAGACCATATCACAAACCTCTGGCTCATCCTGGACACCAACCTCTCCATGAGCAGACAGATCAACATTGTCTCCTAATCATGCTTCCACATCATGCGAATGCTACAGAAGATTTTCAAGTGAATCTCACTTAACACCAGATGACCGGTCACCCAGGCTCTTATCACAAGTAGACTTGATCACGGAAACGCCCTCTACGTCGAAATCCCAGATCATGTCCTACGCTGACTTCAAACCACACAGAATGCCGCCGCCAGACTCATCCTGAACATTCTGCAAAATAACCACATCTCTCCACACTTCAACAATCTCCACTGGCTCCCAGTCCAGGAAAGATGTAAATTCAAGCTACTCACCCATGCCTACAAAGCCCTCCACAACATCGGTCCAGCTGACCTCAACCACCGCCTCAACTTCTACCAACCGACCAGACACATTCAATCTGCGTCCCAGTCAAGAGCACACCCCCCTTGCATCAAGAAGACCAGAAGTGGAGGAAGCTCCTTCTCATACCTCGCAGACAAGACCTGGAACAACCTCCTAAAACACCTCAGAACCTCCCCCTCCCTCATGGACTTCCGAAGGAACCTCAAGACGTGGCTCTTCCAGACGAAACCAGCATGATCTCCCCCTCCCCCCTCAAATCTGCCCTATTCAGCGCCTGGATACCCTCACAGGTGATTAACCACGCTCCACAAATTTCCATAACATAACAGCACCCAAATCCTTAAATAACTTTTTTCGTCTTTAGAAGGGAACAACCCACTCCTCTATTGTAGAGGGAGTCACCGTACCCCCTTACTCTAAATGCTCATAACTACTTTAGCAGGGGGTATCCCATTGATCCTTTTTCTCATTACACTTACCTCTGCACAGTGGTTGCTGTGTTGCCATTATTCAGCTGTGCTTTTCTGGAAGCAGAAATTCTTACAGCGTGTTGTTTTTTGTCCCTCCCCTCTTCAATACTGTTTTGACCATCTTTGTAATGTCATTTAGTACATTGTGAGGTACATTTTTCAATTTTTATGTAGCCACAATTTTTTTCATTTTATGTTTCGAGTAGACAATATTTTTTATATAATATTTTTAATCTGTACATTTTCCCTGATTTGTTTTACTGCAAATCATTCCACTTGAGAGGTCTGACCCTGCAAGTTCATGTTTAGTATACTGTGAATATTTACCTCGAAGGATGGGTGATGAAGTTGTAGTGATTTGAGAAGTTATGTGGCAGGGGCCAAGACGGAGGCTCTCTATACTATCTGTTCTGCCGGAGCCTGTGAATTTTTCTTGCATGCTGCCGACGGATGTATGTGGAGGTTAGTGGCATAGGAGTGAAAAGGGAGGCAGAGGCCAAAGACAGGACCTCTGGGGAATGACAAACATTTAGAGTTACTGAGCGAATGTGAAGGAGGAAGAATTTGGGGATCTCAAAGGTAACTGGCATGAGTCATACAGGAAATGACAACTTCTTCTGTTTCTACTCAGCCAGTGAGGAGGATCTAAACCAGTTGAAGTTAGACCCTAAAGCGGCAGTGGTCAGATGAAGCCTGCTGATTGGGGATTCCATGGGACTGGGGTAAAAATATGTAGTTTGGTGGAAGAGAGTCAGCAGAGTTAGGGTATTGAGTTGATCTGGACCAGAATATTGACCCAAGACAAAGGCAGTATTGGATTCATGTCTAAGGCAGAAGCTGCACTGCCATATGTGATGGACACAATGACCTTTCAGATATTATTGGATATGGGAGAACACTGAAGCACCAAGAACTACACTGTTAATAAAGGTGTGTTTCAGGAGTGAGTATGAATGGTTTAACACCTAGGAGGAGAGCTTGAGGTCAAGGAGGGGGTGTTGATCGCAGTCATGTGGAAACTCTGTTATCAATGTGGCAAGGACAAGTGGCATGTAACTAGAGGGGACTTAGGAATATTTGTAGTAGTTATTTGATGTGGCTGGTTAACCATGGTGAGGTAAGCCTTAGGCCTGGAAATGATGGAAAGTGAAGAAAATCACTACCATACACCAAATGGCCAATTGTGATCTATGTAAATGCCAAATAACAATAATAAATGCTTATGTTGGTCAGAGCCGGATGCTCCCCAGACTCCAGAGATCAATTAACGCCCCCCACGGAAGCCCGCCCCACAGCTTGAAGACTTCTACTTAGAAGCTAACAATGACTATGGATCAGATGTACGAAAGCATTTTCAGCCACAAATTTGCTGCAAAGTGGAAGGCTTTGCAATTGCAATAAACCAATTTGCAATGCATAAAAGTGACACTGCAAGTTGCAAATTACTTTGCTGCTTAATATGTTCACATTGTCATTCCTTGGAAGTTTCAAGGCATAGGGGCTTCTCATAACCATAGTTTCAAATTTTAAGGAGCTATATCAATGGTTTGCATCAACTATTGTGGCAGTAACAATTCGGAAACTTGGGAGCTGTTCATGAGAGATCACTTCTGTTGTGTGTCTACTTCAGCATTGGAGGGAGAATAAAGCAATCTTATGGACCATTGAACCTTTCCCTTGGTGTAATTTTTGTACTGTGCCTGATATAAGGGATGCGACTCTCCATTTCCCAAATTTAGTAGCTTAGGTGTTTTCAGTTTTATTGACCTAGAAAATCTTTTAGCTACTTTCAACCAACCATGGGTATCTTCTATATCTGAATTGTGCCGTGTCAATGTCTGCCCTAATTTTGTCACCCAGTAATAACTGTAGAATATTAGTACATTAACGTTTAATTGCTTTGCTTCCATTATTGTGTTTTTTTCTCTTTTCCTCTTTCTCCCCACAATGAGCTGCTGATCAATTTGTCTTGTTGTATACCACTTTCTGGAGGCAAGAAGTACGCGTCCGAAGAACCAGCTTGTTCGGGACGAAGTTGGTGTATGGAGAGTGAATCAACAAAGCCTGAAGTTCACTGACCCTCCTGGCCGATGTAATGGCTACCAGGGAAACAGTTTTGATGGTCAAGAGAGGCAAAGAGCAGCTATGCAGTTGCTCAAAGGGAGAATACATGAGGTAAGTAAGGACCAAATTAAGATCCCATTGGGGCATCACAAAGGGAGTAGATGGGAATTAATGTTGTAAACCTTTCAAAAAATGAGACAACTGGTGGGAACAGGGCGGGTTGATCCGGAAGTCGCAGAAGAGCTGCTAGGGCGAACCTTCGCTGTTGAATCCTGAACAACCAGGCTTCTCAGGGGAGGGGTGCTGGGAGAGGAAGGCTGGGTCTCCTGGGAGGGGGGCACAATGTTGACGTGAAAACATTTGATGCACAGGAGCCTTCGTGCAGGGTTTCGCCCAAGCCCCCGGGAGCACGTTGGTGAGGGCTTCATTAAAAGCGAGCAAGGGCTCAAGTGAGCTCGCCCAATATAGAAGCACCAGCATCAAGTCATTGGGCTTGGCCTCAACAGCAGGCAGCTGGAGATCAAGGACCACTGCCACCCTGTGCATCACGGTAGCAAAAAATGCACCTTCCTCTGAACCATCGCCCAGAGAGGAAAGCAGGCCAGAGTGTGGGGTGGTATCCAAGCCACTGGCATCACCCAGCTCCTCATTCCAGTTTTCCTCTTCAGTGTCCTCCTCTAGGGGGACCATACACCTCATCCTCATCTTCCACTTCACGGAAAGAGGGCCTGTCAATGGGTGAAAAGTCCAGGGGATGGCAGTGCCTGGACGACACTGGCATGAATGTGGAGCAGCACTGGGAGGCACCGGGGGAAGCATCCGGGATTATGATCGGCTCGGCGCTAGAGGTGGCACAAGGCTGGGGTGGATGGAGGCACCTATGGTGGCATCAGTCTTGATTCTGGAACAGAACCAGAGGGCCCAGCTGGCATCGAGGGTGAACCCGCCGACTAACAGCAGGGGCACCTCTCGGGTCGGTGGGGCCAAAAGGCACGCTAGAGGGAGTCGGTGGCCCAAAAATGGCATGTATAGGGTCATTGAATTCCTTAGGCTGAGCAGGAGTTGTTCCGGCACCAGGAAACTTGTTGTAGGCTCCACAACTGGAGTGCGTAGAAGCACATGGTCTAGAGGGTGAAGCAGAATGGTTCGACTACTTCTTGTGCTTCTTCAAAGAGGTGGCCTTGGAGCTGGCAGACAATCATCCATGGGAATGGCTCCTGGAGTGGCCCTGTGATCTTCCACAGGAGAGACTGAGAATGCCATGGAGTCTTATTCTGCCATGCAACAAGGAGCTTCATTGCAGTCTCGTGAATCGCCTTTGGGTGCTTTGACTTGCACTCAGCGCAGGCCTTGGGGTACCCCAGGCACCAGAAACAGGACATGTGGGGATTAGACAGACATCTGCCTTGGACAATCCCCGCAAGGCTTGAACCCTGGAGGTTTCGCATAAGACATATCTAGCACTCTGGGAGTGAAAGCTCAAAAATGTTGACAAACGATTTTTAAAAAGCTGGTCAAAATATGACCATAGTAACTCTCTGGATCTGCAATGTTGCAGCGTAAAGAAAGGAACCGATGTTAGCACAACAGGGTGGCACCTCTAAGTGCACCGTAACATCACTTCGGACTTGGACAACGCTGAGCCGAACGAGGTCATATACTGGTGCACAGTGGTACTGTTAAAGATTTTCTGGATCCAGCTTGATGCCTGGAGAATATTCTAAGATGAGAAATTTGCGGTTAGAAGTCTATCAGAAAGAAGGATATTGTATTAAATAATGTTTATATTCTCCTGGTAGGAAAGGTTAAGGTGATAGGCGAGATAAAGAACTTGTTTGATCTTTGTGTCACCTATTAAAGTCACACATTTCTTCTGAGCGGGTATTTCAACCATGTCAGGGAAAACTATGCAGAAGGAATCAAATTCTTGGATGAAGTTTGTGGGATACCACTAGTCACTTTCCCAGGGCAGCTTTTAGATAAGATGGATGAAAGTTATTTGTTCTTTTAACATTCAGTGGGGCTGAGGCTAGTGGAAGGAGTTTGGACAGCACTCTCATATAATGCACCCAAAGAGCTTATTGTGGGCTCTAGTGTTAGATTTTACTCAAATCATTATTTTGCTCCCGTCTTCTAAACTTCTTTTGCACTCAAACATCCTATTGTGGGCTACAGTGTTAGATTCAACTCAAATCATTTTTTGTTCTCATCTTCTAAGATAATTAAAATTGTCTCAGGGCCTGAAAGTCCTAATTTCTCAAGCCTTTGAATCAAGGTCTCAGGGAATTGTCGTGCACAACTTTGGCGTACAAATCTCACTTAGAAGGATACGACAAGACCACAGCAGTGCTCTGGTCAGCTGTATTAATAGCAAGCTTACCTAATTCAATACGGATGGTTGCAAAGTGCCCCATGGGTTTAGAGAGAGCTGCTGTATCTCCTTCACTGCCTGTCCCCTTGTGCTGCTCTTTTGTAGCCTATCCCAGCAGAAACCACTGGAAGGCCAGGTGGCTGCTATAAAATTACATAAACTAGCAGAGTGAGGCCTGCCCAGAAGTATGCCTTCTTACCCAAGAATGTCAGATGCATCAAGATCGCCTGAAGAAATTTATGCTTCCCATACTACCCCCCACTACCTCGGTTCATGGACACTGCGATAAACCTGAAGTGCTGGAATTGCTGTGAGGCTCAGCTTCCTTACACCAGATTGCAGTGGACTGAGATCCGTGATGTGCCATCATCATCCCAAGGCCCATGAACCTCCCTCGAGGTACCCTGACCATACCAAGCACATAGGGCATCAGAACGCCACAGTCATTGAAGAGCCTTACCTGACCTGGAAGAATTCACTCACGAAGTGCACACCCAACAAGACCTGAGTAAGACTTATACTACGGACACTTTGGAACCTCCTTAAGCCCAGATTCTGTGTTTTGGCTAACTTTAATATTGTAATCCTACTTGTGACAGACTAGGTCAATAGTACAGAAGATGATGCAAAATATCTGTTAGCCATTTTTCAGAACCTGTTATATGTAGCCAATAAATCTAATTTAGTAAGTCCTTTGTAATTAAAAAAAAAAAGATAAAGCCTGAATACTGATGCGTCACCTATTTGAAATTAATGTTCTACTCCACAACCCACCTTCAGGAGTAAACCTTAACCGTTTGATCTCACTACTCCCTGATAGTCAAAAGCCTAAATAGAAGGCATTTGGCAATTAAGCAAACAGAGTAGTATTTGACTTCTGTAGTTTGAGAAATAGGAATTCGGGTCACAAACATTGCCCAGGTGCCCACGTTAACAACACATGGCCTGACAATCCCTGAGTCAGCGGAGGGAGGAGTCGCCACCACTCTCTCTTATTACCAGGGGAGAGACGGAGGTATTACCATCAACATCATCCTCCATGAAATCACAGACATACGCAGAAAGATGCACTGGAGTTGTAGGTCATACTAGTGCACTGCTCCATTTCATAGTCATCTAATAATAAGCCAGTTACACTACATAAGGAAGCTTCACTCACGTCTTTTGGCATGCTTCATCATCAGCATCCTCATCCCACCCTGGTAAGATGATGCTATTAGGGCAGACCAAAACCTCCGTAGGAGAGAGTTCTTTATAATGTAACCACTGGACAGACTAGAGATCCAGATAGAATAAAAATACTTTCAGGTAAACCCAACAAAATACCGTTAATAGTGGGTACCTGTGGTTTAATTAAACTATAAGTAATGGTAGATAATACTGATGTACAATGACCTAGTCGTCCGGACTAGGCCAACATGTTACTACCCACATGGATGCCAAAGTCTCCTCACCTGCTGGCTTTAGAACAAACAAGATGCTCTACCTGAACAATAGTCATACAAACGGACTTTTTAGCAACTTTTTTTCTGTATTCTGGACTGGGGTAGGTATTGTTTTCCAAATACAGATTTCTGGGATGGCTCATTTAAATTTCACAAAGCAGTTCCTGGCAAAGGTTTGTGTGCTGGCCTGACAAAGATGTAAATTAAAAGCACAATTTTACTAATTTAATATCAGTTGGTCATGTTTCTTAGAACGCTACAAAAGCCTTTAATTTGAATTGCCATTCTCATGAATTTAAACATCAGATAACATTCTTAAATTGTATTCAAATTCAGCAAGATGCATCTACTGTAATGAAATGCCTTTACAAATTACTAGGCCCTCTCTGTATGCTTATAGTTGGTGGTGGGTCCTACACATTGAGCACATCATAATCCAGATAGACTTAACCTGGCCATTACAATCCGGATGCTTCAACCGGTATACATTAGTTCTTTCATGCACCATGGTGATTCCATTAGGACATAAACATCCATGTCATCTGTGAAGGTATCATGCCACAAATAGGTATGGCTCCCACCAAATACTTTAAAAAACCCTTTTCCAACATTTGACCTTTTTACAGGCACAGCTGCCTGGGACCACTACACAACTACAACAACAAAACACTTTGGAGTATTGTGCCAATTTAAAACGCATCAGCTGAAACCAACAACACAATGAAGCACAAGCCCTTCACTTCTGAGCTGTATGAATAAAGGAACAGATATTGTCATCCACAGAAGAAACAGAGTACTGCCTGCAGGCAGGGTTGCATTTATCACAGTTTACAGCTTAATTCAAAACATCCCTTCATAATGTCAAAAAGGATATTTTGCAAAACCACAAGCATTCAACTCCAAACAAGCAAAGAAATTGTTTGAAATTCGTTGGGGACGCTAGCCTCCAACTATTCTTGAATGAAATTCAGCCTTCACGTCAGTTGGGATTTAGTCGGCTCCATTAGCTGTCTTGCAGCTTCATATAATCAAAAATACGAAAAAAAATGGGGCCCAATGGCCCAGCCCTCTTCATCCATTAGTCTGTTCAACTGTCATTCATATTTTCTACCACCCACCACTGACGACAACATGCAGCATGTTGCTATTCTGCCCCTGGTTCTCTTGCACTGTGAGCAACGGCCTTTTGCCTAATCACCTGCTCATACCTACCTAAATAATAGTGCATTTCAGTGCCATAGCAGATGGGTCAATACTTTACGTTGCCAGTTCTTTTGTCTTTACACCCTTTATCTTTTTTCTCTGTTTTAGTCATCCATGTTCGTTTAAAATAGGTCTTCAAGTTACAGTACTTCCAAGCCAAAAGTAATTTTTCTTTGTGCCACCAAGAATCAGATTTTCATGTGATGTTCAATAAAACAAAAATGTTTGCTATACCTTTTCTAAATACTCCTCCTGTTGCCCGACATTCAAGGGAGTTCAGAGTCACTTGAAAGGCCACGGGTACTACGATAGGACTCAGGCTCCACTGCAGTTGTGAAGATGCATGGTCATTTAATTTCTGAAAATCTATATCTTGTCTTTGTCCATCTTAGTGAGAGCATCTGTCACCATTTCTAAACAAGCACTGGCGCATCCAATGGGTCGGATGTTGGCTGTCAACCTTTTGGCATGTCAATGGATGTTTTGTTTTGTCATGGATTTTGCAAATCTTTGTTTAGGACGCTGCTGGGCCCTTATCAGTCCACAAAAAAACCACTGGCTGAAAGCAAAAATATTTTGGGCCTCAAAACACCCACATTTCCACAGTAATCCCTGGCACTGAAAAGAAATATTTGGTGCATTGATGCACTCCTTGTGAAAGTGCAGAATGACATCACTCGCACTGAAATTAGTGCAAGGCTGAAGTTTGCTAACTCATTGCAGAATGTGGCATTCTGTCATGGGTGGAAGAATAATGTGAATGACACAAAAGCGGACCGATGGATGAAGAATGCTAACTGAAAGCCCCTGTATGGAAGTTTATTATACATAAAATATTCAGTCTTGGATAACTCCAGGCTTAAGTATTGGCAATGTCAATAAATCTGGAGTTTGCCGTCTGCCATTTTACCTTCTAAACACTTGTTTTGCCGTGCCTTTGTAAAACACTAGTGTTGGGGAAACTGACGGGCCTTCATCAATATAAAAAAAAACATTGGTTAAAGCAAAAAATAGCTACTAATCACGCAAATCACACGTTGCCATAGTAATACCTGGCACTGAAGGGAACTACATTGTGGTCAGATGGGCTTCTTGTGAAACATCAAAAATAGCTAGAGGCTAAAGTGGGCTAACCCACTGCCTCATGCTGTATGCTGTAGTGAGCAGAAGAAAAATATGAATCACACAACAGCAAACAAATTGATGAGGTGGTCTGGTTGAAAGCCCCTGTAACTATATTATACATATATAATTTAAGTCAGATAGAAAGGTATTGAACGAACATCAGATGTTAAAGTACTTGTTGGAGAGAAGTGATCCCACTTCTTCCTGGTAAGCAACTCGAACGGGTGATTTTCAACGAGGTTGCTTGGACCTCCAACATGCAGGTTTGTGCACTGCTCAGGGCTTGGAATCTGTCCTGGTGATGGTGAAGGATGATGCAAGATGGTGTATGTCAGCTTAGTTGACATCCACCTCTTGATGTGTTGACAGCGTTTAACACAGTCGATAGTGCTATCCTCCTAGGGCGTGGAACCAAGATCAGAGAGTATGCCCTGCAATGGGTTTTGTTACTTCAAGAAGGTCAGACTCATCATCATGGTGCTACCACCATTTGAATTAGCACTATTTGCTATTTCATGAGGGGTGTCAGAGTATTTCACTATTTCCCATTATTTGTGACTTCTGTTTCAGATGACTGGTTACGTTACCCACTTATGTGGGGGGCTAATCTGTCCCAGTGCAGATGCCATTGAGATGCTCCTCCCAAAGGATGGTGGTGCAAAGTCTGGCTGTAAACACGTGATCAGGAAAAATATAAACATTCAACACATTAAAATCAGAAAGCACCATCTTCCAAAACGATTTGGGATTCTAAACTGAGTTGCAGTTCTATGGCCATGTTCCTTACTATGTTACCCAGGTGTGTAAATTTACCATTTTATTGTATTCAGAAATATTTTGACATGCTGCAACAATGCAGGTTTTAAAGTTTTCATTATTGATGTTTATAGCCCCACATGAATGTTCAGCTTGATTTCTGTTCTATAATAAATCCAATATTTACTAATCTTTCGAATCACTCTGCTTAGCTTTTACAATGGAATCTGTGTGGACCTTCCCAAATATAGGTTAGCCAAACTCCAACAAGTTCAGAAGGCGGTTTTCTGGAGTCCATTGCTCCTGCACTCATCTCTCTCTATTGGCTCAATCAAAACTAGTTTTAAGGCACTGCTCTTGGTACATTGAGGCTGTGGCAGCACTGCTCCAAAATTCTGAACTGAAAAATTGACATATATGTCCCACTTCAATGTCTTGACTCTTCACCAATGGCTCCTTTACATTTCGAGAGTTGTGCATGTTGTAAGCTGGCTGAGTGCATCAGAGAGACTGAGAAGGTATAGCTTTTTGTAGAGCCATCAGCCATTAGGCTCCAAACTCACACACCTGAAGTTAATATTCCAGGCTCAGAGCTAACTGACTAATGGACCAAAAGAAAATTGCAGGACTACAACCACAGTATCAAACTACAGCAGAATCAGGTCAGGGATAGAAGCCTACCAACCATGTTTGAAAGACTCCCAGACTGCCGATGGGAGGCCATACCAAACAAAGGCTGAATCTGGCTTTTCCCTTTACAACAAATATAATTTTTAGCCCATGTTCTACCTTTGGTATGACATAACACAAAGATATTGTTTAGAATTAAAGAGAGTTTAAGATATTGCATAACATATCAGCTGTCGCATGCAATGAGCCCTGGATGCTTCTTTCTCATCCTTGCGTGACCTTTCCCACTATTGCCTTCAGGTTAGTTAGCCAGGTCAGCCAAATGACCACTTTAAATATGTTTTACTAAATCATACTCCCTTCTTTTAATATTCAGTTAGATTCTGTAACTATATTCAATAAATTGTATTTTACTGCGCTATAAAACCCTGTTTGCGCGCTTGTAGGACACAAGCTTAATTAGGAAGTTTGTATATACGTGGGTAGACTTCTGCATCGCACTTCCATCTCCCCTTTAAGATAGTTATGGTGGCTGCTAGTAAAGAAGAGAATTCTTTATAAATCTCTTGTTCTGACCAATAGGGACCTCTTTTTGAGGGGCCCTCAATATCTGGAAGTCAGACTGCAACACTATTCTCCTACGAGGGCTTTGCGTTCTGCTCAGGCTGATCTTGCTGTAGTTTCGCGGGTGCGGTTACCAGAACGGGTGGCCACTCCTTTTCTTGCTGCCCAGGCCTGGAATCAGCTCCCTCTTGAGCTTCGTTCATTGTCTCCTGTGCTTCACTTTAATAAAAAAAATTGACAACGTGGCTATTAGGTCAGGCATAATTGTTTCCCTCTGTATTATTGACCTTCTAGCGCCAGGATACTCCTAGGAGCAGGTGTGTGCTTTACAAGACTATTTCATTCATTCATTGGTTATTTCAGAAACGCAGTATGCAATCTAGCCTATGTAAACAGATGCGCTGTGGCCCTTCAGATGTGTGCTCCTGTAGCACTTGTATGCACTCCATTGGAACAGACATGCCTCTATGGCCAAAGTCTATTTAAAAGAGTTTCTTCTCTGATTAATGAATACATACAGTGCCTCACTCACATGAGAAGTCTGCTAAGAACATTCACGAAGAGGGCGTCTTCTGATTTAAGGCAAAAAAATATTTAGGACTCATTACAGAGCAGAACTGGGAAAATGTCATGTAAATCACAAACCTTTATAATAAACCTATAAGTTGCTACATCATTGCAAACTATGGAGTTTTGCTACTGTTTAACATTATTGTTTAACCATTAATGACGGTGAGCAGCTTTCCTAAACCAAGGGTGTCCAGCGCAGGTATAAAATGGCCAGATCCACGCCAATTTGTTTAGAATTGCAACAGACAATGTAAACTAGTTACATTTATATTTAATATATGGTGACAGATTTTATAGGGATATTCGGAAAATCTGCCTTTCATTCATCCCTGTTACACCACATTGACAGCACCGGTCGAAACAATCAATCCCCCTACTCTTACGCAAGAGATGTGGGGACACGACTTTATCAAAGGTTGAATATTACATGAAGTGTACAGGAGGACATCATTTGAAAACAAGTTACTGGTTCGTGCAACAACCCTATTAATAGGCCATTACATTATTGTATTGGCTCTACAAATGGAACGTTGAAGCCACCACAAAGTGATCAAATTAAAAGTCAGAGTTGCCTCCAAAGTAGTTACTGGTACAAGTTACCAACCTTCTAGATCAATGTGTAAGTGTGATCCTGGTGATGTTCTGCATAAAATGTGGCATGGGGGCAACACTCAGTGATTTACCAAAGCTCCTTTCCTTAGAGATTAGGTCATTCTTTCACTTTCCAGGCAGGGATGTGAATACTTAAAAAACTGTATGCTCAAGAAAACATACATGAAAATGCTTTCTTCAGCTTCTTTTGTGACCTTTCAAGATTTTTCATATTTTGAGGACATTGCATTGTTTACCCCTTAACTGTTAAAATACAGTCCAATATCCTGAGTGGTACACCAGACTATGTTCAATAGAATCCCAATGTTTCTGCCGGACAAGCTGAACGAACAAGTTCTGTGGTCTGAAATGCAAAATGTGCTTGTGACATTTCTGTGTCAGCGTGAAGGCATGACGGTCAGGTCTTTCACTCTGGCCCCAATTTTCTGGGACAAGCTTCCTGTTGCCCTAGGCTGAGAAGAGAATCTGTTTAAATTAAGGTATGACGTGCAAAGTTTACAATTTTCAGGTACCTATTTTCCGGTTTTCATCTTCATGTTCTGTACTGTTCACTGCAGGACAACGTGACATAGGAGTGAGCTAAAGATGTAGATAACAGCATACCATAGCACTTTAACCCACAATTAGGAGGTTTGTTTAGGCCTGTGCGGAAGCAATCGCTTATGGCTACGGAGAAGAATTCTAAATAGGCCAGACCGGAAACCTCTGCATGATAGTAAGAATGTGAGCAGGAAAGATTAAAGCGTTCACTGCTGCGGTAAAGTTTCACTTCCTTCTTCTCTGAGGAAGGGATGGAGTGAATAACCATTACATTTTTAAACTTACTATCCGCGCTATTTTTTCTAGCGAAGACATATCTCAGCTTTTAAGAACTGTAGGTTGGGTCTTGTTACTCCAGAGATTATGAAGCTGCATAAACGTTTATTTTGTACAGTGGTATATTGTTCTTCCTAGGTGTCTATTGCAAATAAAAATATGCATATGAAAATATGAAAACATAGAATACATGTTACATGAAAATATGTTCTAAGTGTGATAGATGAGAAAGCATATTTCATCCTGAAAAAATGCTGTCAAGCTGTACACATGGACTGAAACATTTATAGAAGAGCTGCTTTATAAGCCAAGAGCAAACATGATTGCAGTAGTTAACTTTATTCATTTAACTGTTATGAAGAGCTCAGCACCAGAGCTGGAACCCGGGGAGACTAGCCCATAAGCTTAGCAAGGTGAACTGCGCAAGATACGATATAGGGATGCAAACACGAAGGCTACACAGTCAACCAACGAATAGCAAGGGAGCGCACCACATAACGGAAGAAAAGTCTCTTAATGGCCTGCAGTGTGAGAGAGGGGAGGGGGAGTTGGGGGAAATGGGGGGGGTAGTTTGAACATGCATAACCAAATATGAGGATACCAGAAATACAGATGGGCAATTAGGAACGACAAATGTATTAGAAAAGATAGCCATGCAATGGAATGCCCTGTAGTACACTGAGATGTAAACATAAGAACATGTACTATACAAAAGTAAATAAAGGAAAATGCTACTTACCAGTATGCATCTGTTCTTGGCATGTAGAGCTGTAGATTCGTATACTTGTGCATAGATCGCCATCTGGTGTTGGGCTCGGATGTTTGCACTTTGTTTTTGTCTTGGAAGAAGTCTTTGTGGTCACGAGGTAGGGGACTACTCCTTAGGATGATAGTGCGCAAGGGCATCGACTCCATCTCCAGATTGTTTTCCCATGGAGGGTTATGATGTAGTTAGTAAGAAATAGAAAAGGATGTCCATGTGTAATGTATCTAAGTAAGATAGTACTGGAGCAGATAGATGTATCCGGGGAGGCGGGTGGGCGTATACGAATCTACAGCTCTACATGCCAAGAACAGATGCATAATGGTAAGTAGCATTTTCCGTTCGAGGCATACGAGCTGTAAATTGTATACTTGTGCATAGACTATACAGCAGTTACCACCCTTAGAGGCACCCTTGTCTACAGACCCCCTGGGCCCCGACCCCAGTTCAGCGACTCCATCGCCGACTTCATCAGCACGCACGCCCTGACCTCTACCGACTACATCCTCCTCGGAGACCTGAACTTTCACCTGGAGAACAACAATGACAGCAACTCCACCACCCTGATCGACAGCCTCGCCAACCTCGGTCTGAGCCAGCTCGTCACAACACCGACCCACTCCGCCGGCCACACGCTTGACCCCATCTTCTCCTCAAGCTCCCACGTCTCCTTCAGCCACACCACGGAACTCCTCTGGACCGACCACCGCTGCATCCATTTCACCTTCCAGAAACCCACCACACACCACCGCACCCAACAGATCCCACGCCGCTGCTGGAGCAAAGTCACCGAAGACCAACTTCGGGCAACCCTCGCTCTCAGCCCTCCCTCCGACCCATCCAACACCGACGACGCTGCCTGCAACCTCAGACGATGGATGGACGACTGTGCCAACACCCTCGCCCGCTGAAAAAGCTCACCTACAGTGACACCACCAAAAGAGCCAGCTGGTTCACCTCGGAACTCCTAGCTTCCAAGCGTACCTGCCGGAAACTAGAGAAGAAATGGCACAGTGATAAGACACCGGACAGCCACACAGCCCACAAAGACGCCATCAGTAACCACCACCACCTCATCAGGTCCGCCAAGAGAATCTCCTTCAAAGACCGCCTCGACAACAACGCACACAACAGCAAGGAGCTTTTCAACATAGTGAAGGAATTCTCCAATCCCAGCTCCAACACCAACGACATCCCGCCGTCGCAACCCCTGTGCGATTCCCTCGCCACCTTCTTTCACCGCAAGATCGCCGACATCCACGACAGCTTCAACACCCAGACAGCCCCAACTAAGATCGATGCACCAGACCCGCCGCACACCATCGACCACGACCCCCTGCCAGCCTGGGCCAGCGTGAACATCGAGGACACCATCAAGACCATGAGCACAATACACTCCGGCTCCCCGTCAGACCCTTTCCCGCACCACATCTTCAACAAAGCCAGCAGCTCCATCGCACCCCACCTGTGCAACGTTATCAATCTCTCCTTCGAGATCGCGACCTTCCCAGAGAGCTGGAAACACGCAGAGATCAACGCCCTACTCAAAAAACCCAAGGCGGACCCGAGAGACCTCAAGAACTTCCGGCCCATCTCCCTGCTTCCGTTCCCAGCCAAGGTCATCGAGAAGATCGTCAACAAACAGCTAACACAATACCTCGAAGAAAACAGCATCCTGGACCCATCCCAATCAGGGTTCCGCAGCAACCACAGCACTGAGACTGCCCTCATCGCCGCCACCGACGACATCAGGATCCTGCTGGACAATGGTGAGACCGCAGCCCTCATCCTGCTGGACCTCTCCGTCGCCTTCGACACTGTCTGCCACCGCACTCTACGCGCACGCCTCCACGACGCAGGGATCCGAGACAAGGCCCTGGAATGGACCACCTCCTTCCTCGACGGCAGAACCCAGAGAGTCCGCCTCCCACCTTTCCGATCCGAAGCCTCCGAGATCATCTGCGGCGTACCCCAGGGATCTTCCCTCAGCCCAACACTGTTCAACATCTACATGGCCCCGCTCGCACGCATCGCCAGACAGCACGACCTCAACATTATCTCCTACGCCGACGACACTCAACTGATCCTCTCCCTCACCAAGGACCCCTCGCCGCCAAAGCCAATCTCCATGAAGGAATGAAGGCCGTCGCCGATTGGATGAAGATCAGCCGACTAAAGCTGAACACGGACAAGACGGAGGTCCTCATCCTCGGCTCCAACCCCTCAGCCTGGGACGACTCCTGGTGGCCAACGACGCTGGGAGCAGCCCCGACACCCACCGACCACGCACGCAACCTGGGAGTCATCCTCGACTCAACGCTCTCCATGGCCAAGCAAGTCAACGCAGTCTCCTCCTCCTGCTTCAACACCCTTCGCAAGATCTACAGGTGGATCCCGACAGACACAAGAAGAACAGTCACCCAGGCCCTCGTCAGTAGCAGACTTGACTATGGGAACGCCCTCTACGCGGGAGCCCCGGCCAAGCTCATCAAGCGACTGCAACGCATAAAAACGCCTCCGCACGCCTGATCCTCGACGTACCACGCCACAGCCACATCACCCCCACTTGAGGAACCTGCACTGGCTCCCCGTCGACAGGAGGATCACCTTCAAACTCCTCACCCACGCACACAAGGCACTCCACAAAACTGGCCCAGCCTACCTCAACAGACGACTCTTCTTCTACGTCCCCAACCGCCAGCTCCGCTCCGCCGACCTCTCCCTCGCCACCGTCCCTCGCATTCGAAGAACAACCACCGGCGGCAGATCCTTCTCACACCTCGCCGCCAAGACCTGGAACACCCTTCCACTAAGCCTACGACAGACCCAAGACCTGCTGACCTTCAGGAGGCTACTCAAGACCTGGCTGTTCGACCAGTAGCAGCACCCCCCCTTCCCTCTCCCCAGCGCCTTGAGACCCTCGCGGGTAAGTAGTGCGCTCTACAAATTCTGTGATTGATTGATTGATTACCTGTATCTGTTGCAGTGGTTTGAAAAAGTGTTCTTAATACAGCCTGGCCCACACTAGCTTGTTGTTTTGCTTGCACATCTACACAATAGTATTTTGTGAAAGTGTGCAGTGTAGACCAAGTTGCTGCTTTGCAGATATCATCTAGGGGAATGTTCCCTAAGAATGCCATAGAGGCCCCTAGTTTGCGTGTGGAATGAGCTCTAGGGGGAACGGTCAGTGTGCGTTTGGCTTTAAGATAGCATATTTGGATGCGTTTAACAATCCACCTTGCAATACTGGCTTTGGAAATGGGATTGCCCTTATGAGGTGGGGAGAAAGCCACAAAGAGTTGTTTGGTTTTCCTAAAGGATTTTGTCCTTTTAATGTAGTAAAGTATTGATCTCTTAACGTCTAACGTGTGAAAAGCTCATTCTGCCACTGAGTCTGGTTGTGGGGGAAAAACCGGGAGTTCAACAGACTGGTTAAGATGGAAGGCAGAAACGACTTTAGGTAAAACGTTTGGGTTAGGCCTAAGAACCACTTTGTTATGATGGATTTGTAAAAATGGTTATTGTATGGTTAACGCCTGGAGTTCAGTAACTCTTCTGAGAGATGTGATAGCGACTAGGAAGGCTACTTTCCAAGTGAGGTACTGTAGTTCACATTTGTGCAGGGGTTCGAAAGGGGGACCCATGAGTCTAGTAAGGACAATATTTAAATTCCATACTGGAGAGGGGGGAGCTCTAGGTGGAATTATTCTTTTAAGTCCTTCCATAAATGCTTTAATAACGGGTAGTCTAAACAAAGATAAGTGTTGTCTGTTTTGGAGATAAGCTTCTATTGCAGCAAGATGTAGTCTTATGGATGTATATGCTAGGTTACACAGTTGTAGGTGCAGGAGATAGCATATTATGTTTTGAATAGAAGCATCTAGTGGATTGATTTTGTTATTTGTACAATAAATTACAAATCGTTTTCACTTTGCGGCGTAACATGCTCTGGTGGTAGGACGTCTAGCTTCTTTAATGATGTTCATGCAGTCTGATGGGAGATTAAGGTAACCGAACTCTAAGACTTCAGGAGCCAGATCGCAAGATTGAGTTGATTGGGATGTGGGTGCCTTATCTCTCCATGGTTCTGAGTAAGAAGGTTGGGTGAGAGGTGTAGTTTTTGATGAGGAACTACTGATAGTTCCAAGAGGGTTGTGAACCATGGTTGTCGGGCCCATGTTGGAGCAACCAGGATCATTGTGAGGGAATGCCGTTTGAGCTTCCGAACCAGTAACGGAATTAGTGGGAGAGGCGGAAAAGCGTAAGCAAATTTGTCTGACCAGTTCATCCATAGCGCATTGCCTTTGGACAATGGGTGTGGATACCTGGAGGCGAAGCTTGGGCATTTTGTGTTTTGATGTGTGGCGAGCAGATCTATTTTTGGCTGGCCCCACATGTGAAAGAATGGAAGAACTTGAGGGTGAAGTTCCCATTCGTGGATCTGCTGTGTTTGATGACTGAGCAGATCTGCAATTTGATTGTGTATCCCTGGGAGGTGTTCTGCAAGAAGATATATGTTTTGAGGAATGGCCCACCTCCATATACTTTAAGCTAGGTGTGAAAGCTGTAGAAAGTGTGTCCCCCCTTGTTTCTATATGTAGTACATTGCTGTCATATTGTCTGTACGAACTAGGACAGCTTTGCCTACTATATGGAGTTGAAAGGATTTTAGTGCTAGAAAAATTGCCAGTAGTTCTAGGTAATTTATGTGGTGCTGTTTTTGTCGAGGGGTCCACCTACCCTGGATGGTGTGGTTCTGAAGATGAGCTCCCCAGCCGGTGAGCGATGCGTCTGCTGTTAGCATTATCTGTGGAACCGGGTCAAGGAACGGCCGCCCTTTGGAAAGGTTTTGTGTGTTTCACCACTGCAGAGAGCAATGTGTGCGGTCGTCCACCAACACCAGATCTGTTAGTTGACCTTGAGCCTGGTTCCACTGATGTGACAAACACTCCTGTAAGGGACGCATTTGGAGTCTTGCATAAGGAACGATGAGAAAGCAAGAGGCCATCATCCCTATCAACTGCATGAACACTCGAGCTGGTAATGAGTGTTGAGGCTGAAATTTGGATATTAGAGCTTGCATACTGGTTATCCTGAGAGGGTTGGGGTATGCTAAAGCTTTTGAGGTGTCTATTGTAGCACCTAGGTATTGTTGTGTGTTGGACGGGTGGAGGTGGGATTTGGTGAGATTCACCGTGAATCCCAAGTTGTGAAGCAGTTGGATTGTTGTGTGTGTGTGTTGCACACAGCTGCTGTGTGACTTGGCTTTTATGAGCCAGTCATCCAAATAAGGGAACACGTGAATGTATTGTCTTCGTAAATGAGCCGCTACTACTGCGAGGCACTTGGTGAAGACTCTGGGTGCTGTAGTCACTCCGAACGGAAGGACTTTGAATTGATTATGTTTGCCGTCTACCAAGAACCTGAGATATTTCCTGTGAGCGGGGTGAATGGGAATATGAAAGTAGGCGTCCTTTAGATCTAGCGTGGAGAGAAAGTCGCCCTGTTGAAGCAGTGGGAGCACCTGTTGTAGAGTGACTATGTGGAAGTGGTCTGACTGAATGTAGAGGTTTAGTGGTCTGAGGTCCAGTATTGGCCTGAGAGAGCCGTCCTTTTTTGGGATTAGAAAGTAGAGGGAGTAAACCCCGGTGCCTTGATGAGGTAAGGGGACTAGTTCTATTGCATGTTTTTGTAATAGAGAGAGAACCTCTTGTTTTAGAAGTGTTAGAAGTTCCGAGGACATTGGACGTTGTTTGGGAGGAATATTTGGGGGAGTAGAGGTGAGTTCCAGGCAATAACCATACTGGATAATTTGTCTTACCCACTTGTCTGTTGTGATTGAATTCCAGACAGGTAGGAACTGTGAAAGTAGCCCCCGACAGGAGTGGGATGATCGGGGGGAAGTGAAGGGAAGTCACGGTTTGGTGGCAGGGGAGTTGCGGGTATTGTTACTGCGGCCTCTTCCCTTGCCGTTGTTGCCTCTGTAGCCTCCGCCAAAGTATCCTCTGGAGGACGTTTGATTGGGGCTCTTATATGAAGAAGAGGGATGTTCTAAACCAATGGTTTTGGAGCCCGCCCTGTAGAAGGAGCGGCGAAAAGAACCTCTAGGGGAAGGTAATTGCAAGGCCCCATGGACTTAGCAGTGTCAGTATCTTTTTTCATCTTTTCTAAAGATGTGTCAACTGTGGGCCCGAAAAGATGTTCTTGATCAAAGGGCTGGTTAAGAATAGCAGATTGCACTTCCTGCTTGAATCCGGAGATTCGGAGCCAAGCGTGCCTGCGTAGCAAAACGCTAGTGTTATTGGCACGGGATGCAGTATCAGCCGCGTCTAGCGCACATTTAATTGAGGTGTTAGTTATTAATTTCCCCTCTTGTATAAGGTAGTTAGCTTTTTCTTTATATTGGTCAGGAAGGTGTTGCATGAGCTTTTCAAGCTCATCGTAATGAGCTCTGTCATACCTGGCCAATAAAGCCTGGGCATTGGCAATTCGCCAATGATTTGCAGCCTGTGACGCGATACGTTTTCCAGATACGTCTATCAGTTTGGATTCCTTATCAGGAGGAGGGGTGTCGCCTGTATTCTGTGAGTTTGCCCTCTTGCGTGCATTTGACAAGACAAGAGAATCCAAAGGGACCTGACCTTTAATGTAAACTGGGTCATTGGGAGCTGCTTTATATTTTTTGTCCACCCTGGTGTTGAGAATCCTGGCTCTGACAGGGTCCTTAACTTCTGGCGCATGTTTTAGCATGCCTTTTAACATTGGCAGGGTGTGCGTGGACTTTTGTGAGGGTGCAAAGGTTTCGAGTAAAAAGTCTTCCTCTAAGGGATCAGAATGTAATTGTACCCCGTGGTATTGAGCAGCCCTACTAATTAGTTGCGCAAAACCAATATTGTCATCTGGTGGTGATGGCCTAGATGGATAGAGGTCCGGGTCATTATGTGGGTCGGGATCTGTGTTGTAGTCATCCCAAGGGTCTACGTTGTGTGGGATGGTATGTGTATCATCATCCCATCTGGATCTCCATTCCCACCCCCATCGGAATCATCATCCTCATGTTGTGGTTGAGGTGAAAAAATGTGTTGTGGGGAGTGTTCTGGAGAAATTAAGAGATTTGGATCAGCTGGAGGAGGAGAAGGAGGTGGAGAAGTGTTAGTGGCCATTTCCTTTTGTTTCTTGGGTATTTGATATTCCTCTGGAGGGTCCAGTTTTCTCTTTTTAGGAGGTTTGGTGACAACTTTACTAGTTTGTGGGTCAATATAAAGAGTTTTTTGTTTTGGATCCGAAAAATCTGGTACAGACTGTGTGGGTAGAATGTCCTTTTTCGGTGCCGAAGATTTAGGGTCAGAATGTTCTTTAGACCGAGTCTCTGAGGCCTTCTGTGGGGTCTTGGACTCCTTAGGTTTTGATATAGGAGTTTGTGGCTCCAAGGCTTTTTTGGGCTCTGAAGCTTTTTTGGGCTCCGAAGGCATTTTCGGCTCCGAAGATTTTTTTTGGTTCCGAATGTTTGTCCTTGGTGTGTTTCGACGCAGAGGGCTTCGGCGTCGAGGCTGTCTTCAGTGCCGACGAAGGGCGTGGCACATCTTTGGTCTTGTGTCTCGGTGCCGAAGGTGACTTTTCGGCACCAGAATGGGGCTGGCTCGAGCCCGAGCCGGAAGGCTTGTCTTTAGGTTTCATAGCCGGGCCCGAGGGCGTCTGAGACATGTTGCCGGTGTCGACCTGAGCCCGAGGGCGAAGGTGTTACCGGAGCCTTAGGTTTGGTTTTTGGGAGAGGGGTTTCGGTACTCACGGACCGCTGAGCCGGGGTGACTGTCTCCTCTTCGACGTCGGAGTCGTCGGCCTCGGAGACGGAGATGTCTTCTTCATCACCTTGTTGTTCCGGCTGGACATTGGAATCTGCTCCGAAGATGTCCGGAATGGAGCTGCTTCCGCGAGACATTTCGTGATGTCGAGCCCGACGGTCACGGATGGTTTTCTTCGACTTGAACGATGCACAGGCCTCGCAGATCTGGTCTTCATGCTCCGGGGAGAGACATTACAAACCTCGTAAAAGTCCATGTTTTTGAGAACTTAGCACCACACCCGGGGCATTTTTTTAAACGAGTCCTTTCCATTGACTGCTGGCGTGGTCGGCGTGGTCGGCCCAACGGTCCGCGTCGAAGATCGAGGAGTTAGTTTTAAAGATGTGCGTCGAAAGGGAAACGCGATTGAGGCAATACCGTCGAGTGGAGAGGGATTGCGCGTCGAGGGGAGATTCGAAACCGATATCGACCCGGAGCGCAGCACATCACATCCGAACCCGATGGCGGAAAAAAACAATCTGGAGATGGAGTCGATGCCCATGCGCACTATCGTCCTAAGGAGGAGTCACCTACCTCGTGACCACAAAGACTTCTTCCAAGACAAAAACAAAGTGCAAACATCCGAGCCCAACACCAGATGGCGATCTATGCACAAGTATACAATCTACAGCTCATATGCATCGAACATATGTTTACAAAAAAAATGAAGAGCTCAGCACTGTTAAGCTCATACTTGACTATTAGGTTTTCAGACAATTTAAGGTTTCAGACTCCATATCCAAACAAGACTAGAGAAAGAATTATATGAATGTGAATAAATTGTCTGGATCATTTTAAAGTTCCCCCTTTTTAGGTCTTGAAAAACAGCACATGCTGTCTGGATGCAACAGAGCTATTAAGTGGTGAATGGGCTTAAAGCCCACCCACTGCTTGCCACTGGTTGGCCTGTCACTCTCACTTGCTTCATTCGTATTCAATGGTTTGCTTCCTTTTCCTGCATTTATCCCTGCTCTGGAGCATATCTCCATCATCCTTTGGATTGTTTGACTGGCATCTTTCCGCTGCTCACTTTTAGGAAACTACTTTCCTTTCTGGTTAAGCACGCTATGAGTGTGCATGTTTTTAGGTCGAGCCTAGCGCAGCGCGCATGCGCTGCTCTAGGCGATGACCTCTTGGAATCACTCCAGCTTTTCAGCAAACTCGTGCGTGTGGCTTTTTTTTTTTTGCATTCATTGTATTGGCCATTGCGGGTTGCTTTCAAAAATGAAAGCATGCAATTGGCCAAAGGTGGGGTGCATGTCCCACCTTTCCCAGTAAATGTTTCCTCCCACGGCCTACAGCTGTCGGGAGCGAGCAGCGGCGCGCAGGGTGCCATCTGTTCTGGGTCATATTACAAAGGTCGCTTTTACTTTCACGGCCGCGCTTGTTTCTTTTTGTTTTAGCACGCTACAACAGTGCATGCGTTTTCCGGCTGTGTCCCTCATGTACTAGCTAATCGCCTTCGGGGCTAGTTCCTAGCACTTCATCCAGCCCTGAAAGCAGCCTCCTACGTAGCAGTCCACAGAGGAAAAGCCAGCGTGCAGCGTTTGAGTTTTCACTTTTAGCACGCAGGGCTGGAAGTCCGGGTTCAGCTTCACGACTCTGGCACTGCTGCTGGCTCCCACGCCCATGCTGGCGACGCCAGGGTGGGCACTGCGCTGCCAGGGCTGCCTCAACTCAGCCTGCTTTCAGGCGCGCTTGGCAGTTGAAATTGTACGGACGTTCCACTCTAGCGAGTCAAGCAACCGTTCGAGCCGAATTCAAGAGGCTAGCAACGGAGCACGTCAGAGCATGCGCAGACTGGTCGAACTGTCAGAGAAAGTGTGGTTTTACTGAGTTTGGAGGGCCATAGGATGGAAGCATGGCTGCCTGTCTGCGAGAGAAAAGGATAACAATGCCGAGGCTCGTCAGGGACTCTGGCCCCTTTGGAGAAAGCATATTTTCTAGCTCAAACCGTGTTAATTAGCTGGGGTCCCTTATGTACTTCTCCCCTCCCAGCTTCACTCGCTCAAATTTCTCTTTTGCTGCCCTTGGGTGACTCCTCTGCCCTCCTCCAAGATGCCCCCATTCGCTTATCACCCCACATTACTTTTTCTCTTCTATTCTGCTACCCGCTTCATGTTTCACTCTCTCGTCCATTTGTTCACCCCACATTCCTCTGTTTGCGTACTCCCACCTGACCCTCGTTTTTCCTTCACCCCACCGCTACCCATGCCCTCTGTATTCCTTACCCCCACCCATGTGACTGTGTTCCTTTCCCTCCAGCCTGTGTTCCTGTTTTGCTTTGGCACTCCCACCCTCCTGTTGTTTCCCCACCCCCTGTGATTTTGATGCCCCCCCTTTCCCCTCCGTTTTGCTTCCCCTCACCTGTACTACGTTTTTTTGTTGTTTACCGATCCAACTCAAGTCGACAAACAAAAAGAAAAACAGGAGCTTGCTTCATTTTGTAGGCACAGGCATGCTTTTTGTGCATGTCTTCAAAATGATAAGACCAGTCGTGTAATAGGCTTTTTGTTTTATTTTGTAAAAGCTATGCTACATAGCATCGGGATGTTGTACAGCCTAGCTAGTACCATTGGCAAAGAAAATAGGTCCCAAAGGCGAGACCTATTGGCTTTGCCAATGCTCGTTTCATACTGCCTTGTGCATGTCTCCCCCCACCAACTACTGACCTCCTCAAACCCATTGTTGCTCTTTCCCTTGTGTGCTGCTCTCTCTTTCTCTCTCGTGCTTCTACCCCAATTCCCCTGCCCTCCTTGCTGCACTCTCCCTCATGCCCATTGTTGCTCTCCCCTTTTGTCCTTCGCCTCTGTTGCTCTCTTTCTTCGTGTGCTGCTTTCCCTTCCTCCTCCCTCCAGTTTATTTCATATTTTATTCCCCCTTCCACTCTTTCCCAGCAGCTCCACCATTTCCTCCTCTTCTCTGCAATTCTGATTTGTATGTATTTTTTTTGGGAAGGCCAGGCAGCAAATTGACCCCCCCCCCCCCCACCTTATAACAAGCATTGGCATATCCAATAGGTCTCGCCTTTGGGACCTTATATGTGTTTAGCCATGCAACAGTTGCATAACTAAATACTTATAAGGTCCCAAAAGCAAGACCTATTGGCTACACCATTATAATCGCGGCCCCCCCGCTTTACTTTTAACATTAAAAGTAAAGCGATTTAACATTAAAAGTAAAGCGCGGGTGCCGCAATTATAGCAAAAGTAAAGAAATAGAAAAATAATCTATTTCTTTACTTCAAAGCTGCGTAAGTGAAAGTGATCGCGATGCACTTAATGACCCGTGAAGCGCGTGCACGCTCACGTGAACGCAAGCTGGTCGCCAGCAAAAGCCACTGCTGTTTGCACTTCCAAAACCCGCTTACTAAAACTCTCGCCAGAGCAGCGCATGCGCTGGCTCAGGCGAGACCTAAAAAGCACTTTTGCTCTACTCCAATTTCCTTTTTTTCACGTTTGCGTGATCACGCACACGATCCATTTTTCATCATGCATCTGTGTCACATCTTTACGCCTTTTCTTCTTTTAGCTGCCGAAAAGCATCAGCAAAAATGCAAAAAAATATTTTGCCAATGCTGTACAGGCATAAGGCACTAGCAAAGCCAATAGGTCAAAAAAGTGAGTCCTATTGGCTTTGAAAAGCTTGTTAAAGATCTCTAAGTGAATTAAGCATTTGAGAGATATGATTAAAATGCATAAAATGCCATGACTGATATGTTGGGTTCGAAGTGCTGGATTTGCACAAGTCAGCTCACAGGTAGTACATGAGGCACAGTAGCTGGAGTGAAGTCACCTCGACTGCCAATGGTAAGTGCTGAATATATTATATATCGGCAGAGTGCAGAGCAAGATTTCAATTCTCCACCAACATTTTTAGGTATTCAAAGCTTGCAATGGTACAATTTATCACTGAAACGTGGACCCTCTGACATGCACAAAAACAAAATATGTGCTGACTGATCAGAGCAAAAATTATATTTTGCAATGATCAGCTGCTCCAAACAGTGTAAAGATGCACCAGTGCAGTCAATGCAATCCAGGAATGTTACTGCAAAATTGCTCCAGTGAAGTTTCGTTAACTCTGTCTAGAGGCAATTAGGTCAGTTAGCATAACTGTAGGAGTATTTGATGTGTTTTATCACTGAGGACTTACCATGATTAGAGTAATTGCTTTTTCTAATGACTGGCAGTTGACTTGTTTTTATTAAACTGCTTTTACATTGGGAGAAACTTTGAAACCCAAAGCTATCTTTAGCACAACCTTTTATGCAAAAGAATGTAGAGTTCTCCCGGAAGCCCTTTGGCTGTGATTTGACTAAACCTCTATCTCCCATTCAGTAAAGTTCCCTTGTATAACAATACACAGGATTTTTACAATGGATGCGGGTGTTCACAAAGACAAATTCGGTCATTTTATCAGTTCCATTCACGAATACAGTAAAGATGCACATACACTGTTAATCAAAGAACACATAAAAAAGATTAGTAGGTGTTAGGCATGCCGGAAAAGATCAAACCAACAACAAATGGTCAACAAATCACACAAAAACATCTACATGACAGGAATTGTGCAGCATTGCAGCAAGATTTGCTTCTACCTCCATGCTAGTGTTAGGATCAAGCTCATCGCACTCGGACTCCTCTGAACTGTTCGATTCCTTGATTGGCAGCGTGAGAGAGGAAGAAGAAAATAATGAAGTTAGGAATTAAACAGCCAAGATACAGGAAAAAAGAAAATCAGAACCCTCTTCTCTATTGGAAAATGGGATAGAGCAAGAGAATAACCATCTCCAAAAGATCCATAGTCTCACTAAAGAAAAACAAGAAACGGGGGGTGAAGATGGGTATTCCCCAGCCTAAAATATCCCAAAACAGTGTGAAGACTGAGTTCAAAGAATCAATGTCTATTTGTAGAAGACGAATAGTTTGTGGAGTTCGTGCTTGAAAAACAGGGCACTCAGATCCTCAATAACTTTGCCGAGAATATGTTATGGAGTTTCTGTTGTCAAATTTCTTTAAGAGAAACAACCATGCCTGCCAAAAGATTAACACATGCACTAATTTCAATTAGAACATGCAATCAAAAGAATTATGTACAAACAGACATTTCCTACATAAAAACAGAGGGCTAATAAATCATGTAGAATCTTATTAATAAAGATCATTCATGATTGTTCTTTATATATTTATGTTTTTTTATTCGGTACTCCTAGGGGAACTTTTTGTATTACTTAGCAATTGTTTTGAACTCAGTCTTGATGAAAATTGGGGACAGTGCTTCTTAGGCAACAAAAATTTTTTTGGACTTTGCGAAATTCGATAAACACATCAAGACTGAGATGTTCTCCGCAAGATGTCATATTATTTTTGGGGCTCCCACAGGTACTCAAACAGTTAAGTTCCAAGGTGTTGTGGATGGCTAAAAAATATCTCCATAAACCAAATGCCATTATAACAGATGATCACAATCCACTGCTCTAATACTTGATTTGTCATGAATATTTGAAAACACGCAGTTCCTGAAGGGTTAAATTGCACTCAATACAAGGTGGTAATTGGAAGCAGTTTTTTTTTTTTTTAATGTGAAAGCAAAGGTAAATGGCATGATGAGAGTTGCTTTAAATTTTAAATGATGCAAGTATCGCATCTACCTTAAGATAGGTCTCTTTATTCCCATCCAACTTCATCTTAACATTAATCGATAAACTTCAAGCTACCTGATCAGCATCCTGAAGTGACCTGCTTGATGTGAACATTATATGCACACTCTTAATTTACTCACTTATTCAGAAGCTTCTTCTGTATTCAACCCTGGTCCTTTAAAAAAGCAGTTTCTACATACGTTCAATCTGACAAATTTCTCATTCACCCCCTCCGCAACAGCACAAAAAGGATTTTGTTGTGTCTTGTGTATCTCTGTATCCCCAGCTAACGTCACAATCAAAGGTCTTATTCATGGTGCTGATGTACCAATGTCAGACTCTGGAAGCCTAAGTCCTGTTCTTCTGTAAGTTTTTTTTTTCCAGAGTAGCTAAATGCTGAAACAAAAACCAACATAGCTATTTATTGATAAGGAACAGCATGAGGAGAAAATGGAAGCTCTGCAGTTGACCTTGAGTCTGTGGGTTAGTTTTAGGTTCACTTTTACTTAATCCACTCTTGAAATTAAGTAGAACAAGTATTTACATAGAAGCAGCCGCTATTAATTCTGAAGACTTTTTAATCACCCTAGCACCATTTTCCTTTATCATGTATTGAGAATGAAGTTTTTCACAGACTCCTCACATCTGCATGAGGTCTTCTGGTTGTACAGAACGCTAATCCATGATAACCATGGTGCTTGATGATAGATCACGTCTAAGCCTTTTTGGCACTCTACCGTAGTATACAGGGAATTCCACAAGTCAGTCCAGATGTCGATTTGAGGTAAACGCAAATTGTTTTTGGAGCCAGGATCTAGTATGATGGCAGCTACTCTACATTCAGTAGATACACAATTTCTCTGAAAACCAAACACACAGCAGCTAAGGCCCTCCTCTAATGATTATTGCAATTCCCTATGGAAGTCTGGGCATGGATGGGCTTTTTTGTTGAGGAGAGGAGTTTAAAAAATTGGGACATAAAATAAAAATAATTTCTCAAAAATCAAGGTTTGGTAAGATTTTCTTTTACTTGCCTCCTTTTCACAGCATGCCTAGAAACACATCAACTACATTCAGAACTCTTATGACATCAAAAACAAACTTGTTGTTGAGGTCGCGCGCATCGTGACCCAAGATGGCGGCCTAGCGTCGGAGCTCCGCATTGCGCCGGACTTCGCGGTTCCTTTTTGAGCGGTTCCAGCGTTTCTCCTATCAATCTGTGGGCATATTTCTGAATTGGAACGCTTGCCCTACAGGTTGCTACCTTCTACATCCCTCATTTTCATGGAGACATAACAGAAATTGCAGGTTAATTGAATTTTTTTTACTGTGTTCCTCTTCATGTTCCCGCTCCTGTTCATGTTTAATTGATGTCCTGGTGTGGTGTGTTGCCCTTTGTTGGGTGTGCTGTTTTCGTTGTCCGTTGCCGCCTCTCATCCTTCCCTTTGTTCCCCGTAAGGTACGTATCACAGTCATTTTTTACATGTACTGTCTTCTCTTATTCTTTCTCCCCTTCTTTCCTCTTTATTGTATCTTTCCCCTTTCTTTTCTTGGTGGTATTGCATCCTTTTTCTTATATGTTTCTTCATATGACTTCTTAACTTCCCTCTTCTCTACATTTTTTCCTTTCTCCTTGACACCTCGACAGATTTTATCTCTTCTTTTTTCCTCTTCCTTTCTCTTACTTCATGATTTCATTGTTGCACGCATTGTCTTTTATTTATTGATGTTTTTACATTCAGAGTTATTTCATGAAATGTGAAAGGTTTTATTAGTCCAATTAAAAGACAGAGAATATTATCGCATCTTGCCTCTTATAACCCTGATTTAGTTTTCCTACAAGAGACTCACCTTACAGAACCAGAGGCATTAAAATTGAAAAAAGGTTGGGTTGGCTCAGTTTTGGTCTCTCCTTTTAAGAAAAACAGTGTTATAATTTTGTGTCACAAAAAATTGAATTGCAAAGTCATATCGCAGGAGATTGATACAGAAGGACGATGGTTGTTAGCTAAATTGCTTATTAATATTTCTTTGACTGTATTCAATGTTTATGGCCCTACTCATCCTATTTATCAAAAGAGGGGGACTCTAGGAGCTATTCTAAAAGGTCTGGTGACCCGTGCTCCCGAAATTAAACTTATACCAAAGGGAGTCACCGTTCCTGAGTGGAGATGGAGAGGAGGGAAGTAGGGGGTACTCTTGGAGGCAGGGTGTCCTCATCTTGATGCCCTCACACACCCCGAAGGATGTCATGCTTCATCATTGGGCTTTTGCTCCTCGTCGGGCCGGCGCTGCAATGCCCTACGGGTCCCCCGAAGGGTCTCTTTTTCGGATTTCTTTTGATGAAGCCGTATGGGTGCGTGGGTGTAAGTGGCAGTGAAGTCCTAGAAAGTGTATTAAAAAATGGCTGGAGGGAGAGTGATTAATTTTTAATAAAGTGATCCCTCTGTCATTATTAAAACAAAGTGTATGGGGCTGCTTTAAGGGGTATTATGTCCCTTGGTAGCTGGGTGATTATATGTCCCTTGTGGGCATATGTTATGGTCAACATGGTTCGCGCTTCAGTGGTCTCAGGGGGAGATCCAGGGCGCTTCGTCAGGACCGAATAAGAAATTTATATCTACAGTGGCCCAAAAATTTCGGTGCCCCGGATAAATGAAAGGAGTAGAGATTCCCTTAGTAGGTAGGGTAAGATCCCATGAGATCAGGGAGGGTCACTTGAGAGGGTTCTCTCGGTGCATCTGGGCTGTGTCACCTGTGTGCCTCTCGCTGTCTCCACCGGCCCTACTCAACCAGACTGCTCTTTTTGGCCTCTGATCACACAAAATGTATTCAATTTAGAGATGATCTCTTTATTCTAGGAGGTACCGCAAATCTCAGGTACGCTTCACTCCTCATAAATCCCATAAACAATTTCTTGACTATCTCCCAATCACACCTCGTGGATGCTTGGAGGCTCTCTCACCCTGATACTATTGACTTTTCTTTTTTCTCTCCTCCTCACAACTCCCTCTCACGTTTAGACTATATCTTTCTTTCTCAATCTCTGTCTCAAAATCTTTTATCTTCCTCTATTGAACCCATTGTCATTTCTGACCATGCTCTGATTGTGGCTGATTTTGATCTGCTCCCTCCACACCCCAGATCCTCCCGTTGGCATTTTAATAATTCTCTTCTTCTAGACCCTCTTTTTCTTCCTCGTTCACCTCTTTTGCTAAAGAATTTTTTGAACTGAACAATAATCATAATACTTCCCCCCACTTGTTATGGGACTCTTTTAAGGCTACGGCTAGGGGCTTCATCATAGACTTCGTCTCACAAAAAAAGAAACGTTTCCTCCAACAGCATAAAATTACTCTAGCAAATATTAAGGCCCTAGAGCAAAAATACTACACCTCACCGTCAGACTATTTTACAGGATCTTGTCCGTGCCAAATTGAACTTTAATAAAATTACTACTGATAATGTGTCTTCTATTCTTCGTAGCAGTGCTCGATATTATGGAGGACGTAATAAAATTGGTAAACTTCTGGCGAATTATCATAAATCTCGAAAAGACCGTACTCTAATTGACTATTTATTCCCCAGATGGTACTCTCATTCGTAAGGATCAGGACATTCTCAATGAATTTAAGCTATTTTATAAAGATCTATACACCCCAGAATCTCCTCCTTCTAATCCCCTTATTCAATCTTATCTTAATAATATTCCGACCCCTTCTAACGATCATCTTAATTTTTCTAAACTTGAAACAGACTTATCCCTTAACGCAGTGGTTCCCAATCTGTGCGCCGCGGCACCCCGGTGCGCCACCAGGGCTAGCCAAGGGCGCCACACTTCACGCACGCACTTGGGGGGGGCCACTGCTGTAGCGTTTCATACGAAGGCTGGAGAACTTTTTTTAAGAAAGCTAGAGGTGCTTATAGGTCAGCTAAATGATACACACACGAAAATATGTGCAGGCAAATCTTTTACAAATATAAAAAACATCTTTTTCATGATTTAACTTGTGAAAAGCCTTTTTGCGCTAAGGTTACATAGGAAAAAGCCTTCAGAATCAGGCTCTCTGTATGTTTCTGTAATTGCTAAGATTTCACGTAGGCTATAAGTGCTATGCTTGTTAGCAGCCACCAGGTGGCAGCAGCGAATAATAATATTCTGAGTGTCTGGCAAACCAGAGGGACACTCTTTTGAGCGAAGTTGTGACTTATGATGCACGTGCTGGTTAGTGGTTGTAATGAACATGCAATACATTTATTGTGCATTGGCGGCTCAAAGAGAAACATCAAACTATGCGTTGGCAAACGTTCGCGCTGTTAAAAATTTCCACAGACAAAATACTTTGGCAGTGTTGTGATGTCCCAATAGTGCTGCCTCTAATCTGGAACACTTTGGTGTTGAGAAACTGAAGAATGTTTCTATGGGTGTAAAAAGAGAGCATTTCCTTTTGAAGAGAATGAAAATGGATGCTTTACATTAACTGTAAAGAGCATGCGCAGGTTTGATACAGACCACGTTCTTTATGGATTTCTGTTTTTGTAATTATCTGTATTTACTGTTTGACTCCTCGAGACAGAGTGGATCAGATGGAGGTGATCAGACTGTTCAACCTTTGGTCTTTCTTTCAGAGCAATGTTCACATGTGTGCCAATTGTAATTTCTGTTTTGTATGAGTGTCTGAAGGAGTAAAACACGGATGTCGAGGTGCTGATAGCATGAAGAGATGGTGGTGCGTTTGCAGGTGAGGAGAGAGAGATAGGATGGGTGGTTGTGTGGTGGGGGGGGCCTGCAGGTGCTGCATGCGAGACGCAGCAGAGTATCATGGTGAGGACAAAGGAGATGGCATCTGAGATGTGCAGATTGAGATTTTTGGATGCAGAGAGAGGCAGGGTGTGGGTGGCTGGCAGTGAGAGACTGCAGATGAGAGCATTGTGGAGTGAGAGCAGGAGAGATCAGATTGAGAGACTCTGGGGACCGCTGGCCCATTCACAGATCCTAGTGATGTTTGGTTCACAATCGCATCTTTTCAGACTTGAGGTATTTTAGAATTTGATTACTCACAGTACAATTGTTGTTGCTCATTTGGCTGGTACTGTTGACAGGCATTGGCAGTGCCAATGGGTCTGGCTTCTTTTGAGCGTGTTCATTTTTTGTGATGTGTCTAGATATGATGGTGGGGGGGGGGGTTCAGAGAGAGCGCTCGGGTGCTGCTTGCCGCTTTCATTTACTTGCAGGAGGGTGTCACTCATTTGGCAATGGAGTGTCACACACACAATGGGGACACTGAATTGTCGCACACGGGCAGTCTGGAGGCTTGGCAGCTATGCACCCACATGGCATCACTGGGCATATTTTGTTCTTCGTGATGGTGTGGGAATCTGGAGGACAGGTGGAACATGCACACACTGTGTTCGTCCTGCCTGGGCTTTTTTACCTCCACTTGAAGAGCTTTTTTTGAGGGGTGGGTCCGGGGCAGCGGTGCTGAAGGACACCACAGGGGTTGGGGAAACACTGGGGAAAATTCTTGATACTTGTTGCAGGGGTAGAAGGTGGGCATTTAATGATGTCTGGTCAGGCGGATTTGAGACAAGGACGAGACTGCAATTTTTGCCAAGGTGCGCCTTGGAAGGGCCACGGTAGTCAACAATCCTTCACAGGTGGGCGGGGGGACCGGGCTGCCTTGCTGATGCTGCAATGCATATTAATTGTAGTACCTTCATCGGCTTCATCCCGGTTGTCTTTGGGGAGAAGGATGCAGGTACTCCCAGGGCCAGGCTTGCATCCCCTCAACCATCAAGGAAGATGTGGGATGGTGGGGAGCCGTGGCCAACAGCCCGTGGGTCAGGGGAGCCACGGGTCAAAAAAGTTTGGGAACCACTGCCTTAACGAAATATTCAATGCTTTAATAGCTTTAAAGAAAGGCAAAACCCCTGGTCCGGATGGTTTTTCAGTTGAATTTTATTTACACTTCTCTAGTTTATTACTCCCTAAACTCTTAGAGCTTTTTCATTCATTTTTTCTCTCTGGCAAGACAGACGGCACTTTTCAAGAAGCCACGATTTGTCTGATCCATAAAGAAGGTCGTGATCCTATGTTTTGTAAAAATTATCGTCCGATATCCTTGGTCAATGTAGATTATAAAATATTTGCTTAATTACTTGCTTTACGTCTTGAACCTCTTATGCCCTATTTGGTTGGTAAGGAGCAGTGTGGTTTTGTCAAAGGTAGGTTAACTTCGGATAATTCTCGTCTTTTCTTAATGTCTCAAACAAAATTCCTTCTCTTTCCACATCCCTAGCGGCAATTTCCGTTGATGCTGAAAAAGCTTTTGATAGGGTTGATTTGTCCTTTTTATTTGAATCTTTGAAGTGGCATGGTTTTGGTCCCAAGTTGATCTCGCTTATTTCCTTATTATACTCTGCCCCCAGAGCCTCGGTGTTAGTTAACGGTTGTATATCTTCTTACTTCCCCTTACAACGTGGTGTCCGTCAAGGTTGCCCTCTCTCCCCCCTTCTCTTTATCCTAGCCCTCGAACCCTTTCTATCATCCATCCGTAATAATGATTCTATATCTGGTTTTTCTTATGGTGACCAACATTTAAAACTTTCTGCATATGCAGATGACATTTTACTTTTTATTTCCAATCCTGAAGTATCTATTCCTCCTTTATTACACTAATTTTCTTCATTCTCCCTCGTCTCTGGTTACAAAATCAACTCAGATAAAACAGAGATTCTCTCTCTTACAAAATTCGGTTTTCAACATTCCTTTTCTTCTACTGGTTTTTCATGGAACAGTTCTAAAATCAAATACTTAGGTATGTGGTTTTCCAACTCCATTGCTTCTTCAGTTAAATTAAATATGGTTGAAGCTTTATCTCGTATTGACAAATTATTTTCATCCTGGAATCCTCTTTTTCTTTCGTGGTGGGGTCGGTTAGATTCAATTAAAGTACGAGTTACTTACCTTCGGTAACGATGTATCTGGTAGAGACGTTGTCTAGCCGCAGATTCCTTAACTTAGAATATCCCCAGGCGTCAGACTGGATCCAGAAAATTTTGCGCAGCAGTACCTCTGCGCGCCGGGTGGCGGCGCCGCCTGGCTCCGCTTTGACGTCGTCCCCGGACATGACGTCAGTGGAGCCATATAGGACCCTCCCAGCGCGCTGACGTCAGTTTTCTTCGGAGGAACGTTTCCGCGCTACAATGCGGAGCCCCCAGCAAAACTGTGAGAGTATGGGAACAGTGTGCGAATAAAAAAGAGAATTGGTGAGAAAGCACCATGAGCGACAGAAGCACGGTCGACTGAAAGGTGTCGAAAAGGAAAGAGCAGAGCAATACTCTGAGAAGCCAATTCGCAAGAGCGAAGTGTATGTCACCCCTGAGGGAAATCGACCTACAAAAAGAAGACCGAGGCAGACGACAGAAAGTCTACACCGGATGAAAGGAAATGAAGAGGGCAGAACAGTAAACTGAAAAGCAACCCCGCAAAAGCGAGAGAGTGCCCACTCCTGAGGCAAGACGGCAAGAATGAGCCGAGAGTGACAGGCAAAAAGCACCCACCCATAGGATTAAGAAAAGAAGAAAGAAATAGGGAGAACGTGTCCCCTGTGAGAGAATTATCGGTCGTAGGAACAGGCCCAAAAGAGACCGGAACACTAATTGACTGCAGGAGCGTCAACAGAGAAGGCGGGTGGGAGGGTAGAGAACACCAGTAGGCACCATACTGGAAGAAACTGATGCGTAAAAACGCAGAAGGACACCTGAATCCACCGCCCCAGCATGAAAATGGGGGTGGGGAACAAGTAAACCAAAGGAAGAGGCCAACGGTGAGCAAGGTGAAAAACGCCGCCCCGTAGAAGGACAAGCCACACCAAAGGAGGCGAAAGCCAAAAACCCCACCTGAAAAGGTCCTCGCAGATCGGGAGGATGGGTGGGCGTTAGGAATCTGCGGCTAGACAACGTCTCTACCAGATACATCGTTACCGAAGGTAAGTAACTCGTACATCTGATAGAGACATCTAGCCGCAGATTCCTTAACTTAGAATAGATACCAAAGCCATACCCCATTGGAGGCGGGTCTGCGACAGAACCCCACTAAGTTCCCAAGGGAACAGAAGTGTCAACCAGCTGACTAAACACAGTGGGGACAGCGCTGCCAGAAAGGCCAACACCGGACCAGGATACTCCGGAGGAAGTGGCCAACAATGAGAGGCAAAAGGCATCAAAGACTGCCGAGGGCGGCAGGAAATCCCTCTTGGTCAACAGCGGAGAAAATGAGCACAAACCCAAAAGGGGGGATGTGGAATAAGAGTGGACACCTGCCGTAGCCGGAGAGGCACGAATGCAGGATGTGAGGGACCCACAGGATCCGATGGACCGTTGAAAGAGGAAGGTTTAACTAGGGCACAAGGACGTACCGAGTCCGAGGGCAATGCACGACAGTGAAAGAAACAGAGTGGGAACAGCAGCGGGAAGATGCTGACTACGCCCAAGATGAGTTAGTGTTACAAGAAACACAAGACCTGCCAATGCACCCGTTACGCAAAAGGGCGGACAGCCCAAGGCAGAAAAGAACGGTAACAACCAGTGCCACGCACGTGGGTAACCGAAGTACACCAAGAAACCTGGATGTACCGCCAGAACCACACCATGGAAGGAGAAGGCCCCATGAAGCGCCACGAGCAAGCTGAGACACAAGAGGCGCAAGACCAGGCGCATTGTGGGAACGGCGCTCACGAAAGTGAGGGACCAGACCTCGGCGACTACCCGGAGTAGTAAGCATGTGGGAGGCGTATGTGTGGGAAGCACACTAGTGAGAAAGAAAAAACACCAGAGCCCCAACAGCCACGCAGCAGCAGCACTGGGCAGAACAATGCCCAGAGCGAGAGCAACAGCCACCGACGGTGGAGCAGACCCATTGGCTATCGCGAGAGAGGCAAGGAGGCCAGGCCAGCCGTGATGTGTCCAGAATCACAGGATGTAGAGTCGACCCCAAGACCGGAACCTCGCGCTCCAGCTCGAAAATCGGCATCTAGCCAGGAGACCACATCAGCTCCCCTAACACGCCCCATGAGAGAACAATGCTCTGAGGAGACCGCCCCCGCTGAGAGCAGCAACCGCAGCCCGAAGGAAAGCACGCCAACCCTTCGCGGAACGCAACAGGGGCATGAGAAACGGTGGCAGAGGAAGTGCCAAAGGCAAGGCACAAGACAAGGAAGATCAACCACGTCTGGAGCCAGAACACCACCATGGAGAGCGAAGTCCACCAGGAAAGGGCTACGCAGCATGGATATAGCAGAGGAGAACGAGGCAACAGAAGGCACCAGAGAAGAACATACCAGCCGGAGACACTAGGGAGCAGGCATGGTACGCCGATAGAACACAGAGGGAGAGTGCCGAGCTAAGTAGGAGTGCTCGGGGACAACGACAGGGCCTTCCGACAGGGCGGCCACAGATGGAACAGCCGCAGCGAAGAACCATGAGGGGACGGGAAGGAGCAGAAAGCCCTTCCGTCCTGAAGAAAGGTATTGGGAAAAATGCAGGCCAGCAGCCGACACCCCACCAATGGCACGCAAGAAGGCCCCTGAAGGGCCCGCAGCAGCAGCGTGCAAAACACACAGGCACAGCCGCAGGAGGACCGAGTGAAAAGGACCCCACAGAAGCGAACAAAGGCAACTGTCGAATGAAGGCAGCTATACAATAGCAAACAAATACCCCACATAGGGTAAGTATCAACCCCAACCAGGGGCTCCTCTGGAGCGGAAGCTCAAGACAGAGGACGTAAACGGGGAACTTAGAAACCACACGCTCCGAACACATAACCCGTGGAGGAAGGGTGCAACCTGAACCACCAGGCTATAGGAACTGAGAAGGATAAGCAGCAAAACTGCTGCATAAATGAAAGAAAATACGGCGAGGAGCCGCCCAGGCCGTTCAGGCAGTACAGCATGAACCCGGCCCAACATGGGTCAAGACAACAGAGCAGGGTGAGGACAAGGACCTCAACCGGAACAAAAACTACGAAAGGTGAGAGAGAAGGCGGCGAACCGCAGAGTCCGCATGTGCGTCAAACAAGGACACACCATCAAAAGGCAAATCCCGGAGACTGTCACGGACATTGTCGGGGAAACCCCCGTCGCGCAGCCAGGCATGCGGCGCAAGGCAACGGACCGCGCCATTGTCCTACCCACCGAATCGGTAGAATCAACGGCGGACCGAATGGTAAACCGCGCCATCTCTCTGCCTTCGTGAATGAGACGAGCTATATCAGCTCGAGGACACTCAGGGAGGGCAGGCAAAAGACACTCCACGGAGTCCCAAAGGGCAGAAGACGCCCTGGCAAAAACGCAAACTGTGTTGAGAGCACGTAATGCCGAACTAGCGGACGCAAAAATGCTGCGTCCACATGTCTCCAGCCAACGAGACTCCCTAGTAGGAGGCTGCAGTAGAGGCGGAGAAGAAGGCTGCATGGCGAAAGACACCTGCACCACGAGACCGTGAACAGTAGGCTGAAGGGACAAACAGGATGGGCCCCCAGGGGCCGGACGATGCCGATGCGCAACGGCCCTGTCGACAGCATCTCCTGAAGAGGGACGCGCCCAAGTCCCGAGAAGGGCGTCGAACAACAAGCCGCTAAAGGGCAGCAAGGGCTCAAGATCCACCGCACCTTGGTGGAGGAGATCCAACAACGGATCAGAGGACAGAAGGAGGGTGCAAGTGCAAAACAGCTGCCGCCCTGCGAACACCCCGTAAAAATAAAGCACCAGCTTCAGTGGGCGTCCGGGGGGGGGACAAGAGCCCATCTGTAGGGGACGGTTGCAAACTAACACGTCCCCCAGCAGGAGGAAGAAGGGGCCACTGCCTCCATGGCGGTGGAGCCACCTGGCGTGGAGACAAGCCCAAGCACAGCGGTTCCGTGTCCTCTGGAAGTGGAGAGCCAAGAGGTACCGGCGACCCTTCCGGCGTCGACCGACGCCGATCCGGCGCTGAAGCGACCTCGAGCCCCATGAGGGGCGACTCGGCTGGACGAGTGGGCGGCAACGTCTCCACCACCGAGAGGTGCGGAGAAAGTGCCTGAGGTCCAGGAGACGACAGGCAGAGTGCCGCCGGTGCCAATGTCGACGCAGGGAGCCGCCAGGGGCTATGCGGGGACAAGGCAGAATGGCTCGGCGTAGGGCTGGAACGCCCATCGGTTGGAACCGACGCCGGCACGACTCCAGAGCCGGAGTCGAGGCATTCGGCCGGCGCCGAGGGCGAACCCGCCGGCAGAGACCCGACCTGAATGCCTACCTCCACTGTGGGACCCGAAGGCGCACCAGGGAGTGGCGGTGACCCAAAGATGGAGTGCAGAGCCTGGTAATAGGCTTCCATCTGGGGCAGAGTCGCACAAGTACCCGGAAAGGGTGGGTAAAAGGAGGCCGACTCCGGAGGGCATGGCTCCGCGAAGGAGCGGGAACCATGGCCCCCACCGTCACGTGGAAGCGAGGACTTCGACTTCCGTGACTTGTGCTTACCTGCAGATCGACGTCCGCGGGATCGACTCCGGGAGCGGGCGCGGAGAGACGAACCCACTGGAGAACGTCGGGGAGAACGTCGGGGAGACGCCGGGCGGCCAAGAGCTTCATCCGCCGCTCCCGTAGGGACTTCGGACGCATCTGCCGGCAGGCGTCACACTCCTCGGAGTCGTGGTGCGACCCAAGACACCACATGCAAATGGCGTGCGGGTCCGACGCCGACATCTGACGCGAACAAGTCCCGCACAATTTAAAGCCCGAAGGCATCGCACACTGTTCCCCGACGCCAACGACGTCGAAAAAAGGGCCTGAATAAAAACAGACCAGAGGAACAGCTGAATCCCGGATCCGCGTTGTAACGCGGAAAAGAAGGAAACTGACGTCAGCGCGCCGGGAGGGTCTATATGGCTCCACTGACGTCATGTCCGGGGACGACGTCAGGGCGGAGCCAGGCGGCGCTGCCCCCCGGCGTGCAGAGGTACTGCTGCGCAAAATTTTCCAGATCCAGTCTGATGCCTGGGGATATTCTAAGTTAAGGAATCTGCGGCTAGATGTCTATCAGATATGATGATCACTCCCATTTTAATTTATTTCCATGCTCCCTATCCACATTCCTGCTTGTTATTTTAAAAAGATCGATTCTCGCCTTTCCAAATTTCTTTTGAAAAATAAAAAAGCCAGAATATCCTCATCTCTTCTGCGTAAGACGAAATCTAATGGGGGTGTTAATTTTCCTGATTTTCGCACTTATCATAAATCCTTCTGCCTCCATCAAGCTTCGAAATGGATCCATTCTGATTCCTCCCCTTTTACGCCTTTATGGTTTTCTATTGAACGTTCTTTGCTTCTACCCTTTTCTTTAAAGGAGGTTGTGGCCTTTTCTGCCAAAACTCCTCAAACTTCTCTTCCCTTGTTTAAACACACATGTTCTCTGTTGAAACCTTTGACCCATCCCAAAACTATTTCCAGGGAATCTTTTTCATGCTCACCAATTTGGCATAATTCTCGAATTATTATTAATAATAGACCTATCTTTTGGAAATCCTGGCGATTAAAGGGAATAGCTTGGGTCAAGGACTTATTTGATGGTCTATCTTCTTGCTCTTTTCCCCAATTTCAATCTACCTTTAATTGTCCCCGTTCTTTTTTACAGAAATTCTCCACTTTATTGTCAGTTATTCTTGATACTTTCTATTCTCTTCCCTCAATTCCTTCTTCCTCTGAAGAAAACTCTCTTCTTAAGATTCTTATTACTCTTCCTAAGGCCTCCCTTATTTATAAACACTCCCTATCTCCTGATCCAAATCGTCGTAAAAGTAAACTGGAACTTGCCTGGGAATTGGATCTGGGGTGCAAATGGTCCATCAATTTTTGGGAAAAACTCTGGTCCCGTTCTCTAAAAATCTCTAGATCTGCTTCTGTCACTCAGTCTATGTTCTTCCTTTATCACAGACTTTATTTCACCCCTACTTCTATAGCCACTTTCTCCCACTCTACTGACACGAAATGCTGGACTTGTGGTTCCCCTGCTGCTGATCTTATGCACCTTCTTTTTCTTTGCCCTCCTGTTACTCGTTTTTGGAAGAGAATTTGGTCCTATATTTCTTGTTTGTTTAATATTCTCATTCCATTTTCTAACCCTACTCTTTTCTCAGGGAGTTTGTTTGAGTCTCTGGATCTCCCTATTCATATGCATGGCCTTCTTGACCTTATGTTAGCTTTAGCTTTCCAACAAATAACACTTAATTGGAAAAAACTAACAAACATCTCTATCCAACACTGGCGGAATAATCTGTGCCATCTTCATCTACTTGATATTGCTTTTGCCTCCTCTTGTAACCCAATTGTTAATAGAGATCTTTTTTGGTTGCCACTTACAACCTATCTAGACAAAATGGCAGTCACAAATACTTCTCGTTTAAACTCTGAAAATTTTAAACCTCCGTAATTGCTTAACTTCTCTGTTCTTTTTCGCTCTAACCTCTTGTTGGCATATTGTATTTCTTAAATTATAATAAGATTACTGTTTACATTCATTTGTAGATGTGCATTATCACATGTTCTTCAGTTGTAAGAGTTGCTCCTTTCCCCCACCCGTCTCCTCCACCCCCTTCCTTCCCACACCCTTACCTCTTTATAAAACTTAAACAGCTTTCTTTTTGCCCTTATAGCTAGCTAATTTTTGTTTGTATATCTTATTTAGTATGACCTCTTTGTATTTGCTGGCCTTTGTATTTCTTTTATTTCTAAATAAAGCTTTTTAAACATAAAAAAAAACAAAAACTTGTTAATGTCCTCAAGGAAATGACACAAAAGAAAAAGTCGGGCGCATTGCAAGGCATCAAGCTCCGCAGAGAAACATCAGTAACTTAAGAGGCAGCACAAACTATCTAGTGACTTTGATACATAACCAGATGCAATGGTTTATAAACCTGGCATGCTATATCACGTCTGTGGGCAAAAGACAATATTCCATCTGTGCAATCCCAAATAATTCATCAATACTTCCGTCCAATGGCATTCTTTTTGCCATACTGATCTTTAAGAGGGGTAGGGGCTATAATGGAGCAGTTATAACTCTACAGTGAATGACGGAACTGTCCTCATTTCCACAAGAGAGGGTATTAAAAAAAATACATAGGCTATGTTTATAGTTGTATCTTTACTTTTTTACTGTTTGGCAAGTATACTAAGAACATACATTATTTCAATGTGTCTAAGTCACGTGTTAGTTTCTTGTCTTCTTTCCATTTCAATTTGGTGTTATTGTCAATTTAGCTTTATGACCATTAAAGGCTTGGACTGCTTATACAAAATGAATCATTGCCAAGAGGAATTAAATCTGTGTGGACAAGCTATTGCACAAGTGAGGTACTTTTGTTAGGCGTCGGTGTCCGAAAGAAGGTAATGCTGCCCATGCTAAAATTCACGTACCATTTTTGGGATGTTGTGGAAGTTGGTGGTTCCTAGGGCCATGTGGGTTAGCAGTTATAGGCAAGGAGAAAAATTGGGTCACATGAAACTCCATGTGACGGCACACAAGAAACATCATAGATACATCAGGAAGTGCGATGAGCAGAAACGGTCAACTTTGACTAAACCTTTGCACACAAATTAATTTCCATCTAAGCCACGCACACTCGGACTTGTTCTTCTGTAACTGCTGCAAATGTTATCTAACATCTTTGAAAGTAAAATTAACTTTTATGCATTTGGTGCCAACAATAACAAGAGGAATGCAAAAACAAGGGTCTGCATGCAAAATTATAAAAAGCAAAAAGATAAAAAAGAAAATATCCCTCCGTGCAAAGGGTGGTAGAAGATTTAGTAAAAATGTACAGCAGTGGCAAGCGGCACCTGGTAGACTGCCTTACTCACTTTCACAGAAACTTTGTTGCTCAGAATTGCCTTGGATTTACAGAGCCCATTAGCTTCACTTTTGCCACCATTCTCTTTCTCAGCTCGCTTTCTCATACGCAGGGTATGCCATGAACATGACTTCCTGTATTACCAAAAAATGCAACAAATCAAAGGACAGTTCATACCACTGATGTGGAGAGGCCATCATCCACATTTGTCAAAAGAAATTCACCAAGATACATGTAAACCATACAAGCAATATAGTTTAAATTGACATTTTGAATAAAGCAATAAAAGAGAAGGTAAATAAGAATTAAAGCGACATGACTGTTAAAAAATAGTTTGAGATGAGTGCTCTATGGAACAAAAAAACTTAACTCAAAGCAAAATACTCCCGCTGAAAAAAACAGGATGATCTTTCTTGTAATTACTCCATCATACCATCAACATATGTCAACACAAGACCACCAAATTAAAGACTTTCAATAAAAGCCAGCAACTCAGTATGGATGGTGAAATATTGACATTCCCCAGTGAGCACTTTTCAAAGTCTGCATGAGAGTTTAAGGGTAGGTCTCTCCATGAAAATATAGTGCAAGCATGGGTCCCTGAAAATTGGCCTTTGGTATTGTCTTTTTCAAAATTTGCCTTCATAATGCACTGAAGTCTTGGCTTTTAAAACATTGTTACTTTATTATGGGCTACTGCACTGTTTAGGATGTCTCAATTAACCTCCGATGTCCTAAAGTCTTCAATAAAATCAAAGCTTTTTTTCATTATTAAACAGCTCTCCTTAAGTATAATTAGTGCACAGTTTTTAATTCTGCTGGTTTGAGATTTGGCCTTCATTGCAAGACTCTTCTTTTTGCATTGCATCAATTAAGCACTCTCTCACTCATTCAATAGCCAATCAGAAAAACCAAACTGTGTTCTTTAAACATTTCATCATCATTGCGTTGAGGGCAAATTTACATAGTTAGCTATGGAGCATGTAGACATGTACAATGGTGGTGACACAAACAAATCAAGGCGAAAATGTACGTAAGGAGTGAATGTTAAACATAGAAATACATACATAGCAGGCACACATGCATGCTCTTATCCAGTCTTGTTGCAAACAAATATTCTTTTAATCATTTAAAATTTGGTATAAAAGACCTCCGGAATTAGGATATGGTTCAACTGCAAGAAGTCTGCATACTGTAGAATCACAGCCAATTGATTCTTGTTAAAAGGAAGCGTTGTGTTTTAGATCATAATCCAGGGCGACATTGTACAATATTAACTGAAGCAATATTTTTTCTACCAGTTGTTATAGGTGGCATATTTTGATCTTTTTCTGGGCACGGAAACAGACATTACTGACAAACTTAACACATCAGTAAAACAAACAACATGTTTTTAAGTTTACAGTGCAGTAAGATTAAATTTAGCCATAGTTTTGGAGAAAAGATATTTAATGAATTTGAGTGCACTGTGAACTCAAAGGTGTTGAAAACGAATGATTGCAATTGATTATCATGGACGTGGGATAGAAATCCCTTGCACATTACATGTAACCTCCCTTAAATCCAGAGACTTGAGAACATGTTTTGTAGCTGACTAGTGGACTTCAAGGAGCAGCCTGCGGAACTGAAAAATATTAGACATTACAGTCAGCCAGTTAATAATGAAACAAATATGAAAACAAAAGTGAGCAAATGAAATGCCGAAAAAAAGAAGGTGATATTACCCAATGGACAGCATATATTGCGAGATCACTCAAGGATAAAATAGGATACGAAATCTTTTCCAATAATGTGCGGTAAGTGAGACAGCCAAAATTCAATGATTCAACCAAAGGAGCTTTTAGATCAGAAATAAATGAGAAGTACCTATATATTTGAAGGGGCCACAAAAATATGAAAAACTGGACAACATTTCATTATAATACGCAAGCAATTATTAAACAAAATGATAATTAAATTATTATGTTGCTTAACGTTTTCAGTTTCAAGCAATTTCTTTCAAGTGCACTGAACTTCAATTTGTTGGATAAGGTAGTCTCAAACTACAATTTAAAACTATGAAAAAGTGTACTAGCAAGGCTAATAAATAACTGCTTACCAGTGCTTAAGCATCTTCATGAGGTTCGTGTCGGTGACACTTTCTGCAATATGTTTTGGGCAATGAAGCTTACCGCATGCGACCTGTGGCAGAGGGATTGATCATTTAAAAAGATTGTCTAAATGTGAGTCTTCTAAGATTTGTACCATAGAACATGTGAACCCACTGGTTATAGCGAGGAGCAAAACTGTTTACCAATATGCAAATATGTTTGTGAATCTATATGATCCGTTCACTTGAAAAATTGTGTACATGGACAATGGAATATTCCATATGTAATTGATTCTACTCAAAAAGAGGATATACTGATAAATGGAATGCCAATGTTTTAAGTGGTTTTAATGTATTATTTTGAATTAAGAACTACTGAATGCTCCCATGTGATGGTAATATGAGATCAGAATGAACCAATTATTGTAATGTAAACTGGCCAAGTGTAATGTTTATGTAAAGGTACAATGTGTATTCACCTGGCGTGATCTTTCCCACCAATATACTAAGGGATCGAAAATGTATGAGGGGCATATTTCAAAGAAAGGTTATTGTACCTTAGTTATTAGCACTCTGTCTGCGCAATCTGTGTAACTATATTGACATGCACCACTTTACATGCTTCAGTTGAATGCCGGCATACTCATTATGGCAGACGTCTTCGGTTGGAGGTACTGCAAGTTAAAGATGGATTTCTTGCTTCTTTTTAAATGTCAGTATGATGTTTTTCTTGTTGAGTTAGGTTTGTCCACTTGCTGGAATTTCTCTGCTGGTTCTAGTAAGTTTTAGCCAGTTTCCACAAACACAAAATATTTGATTGCAACAAGATTACAACAAAATAATTCCACGCCCATTTTTCCATGCACATCAAAATGTGTTTCAATAAAAAGTAGCAACGTTAAGTGACCCTCTGAAGTGGATTTCACTGTGATCTGTGATCTGACAGTATTATAAAGGTAGCTGTATGTGTTTGACCTACATGCTCATTTTTAGGTTTATGTTTTAGAACGGCACTGCCAACCTATTAGACTCTAAGAAAACTGATGCAAACCGACTTGGAAAGGTAAGAATGAATGGCTTTAACATACAAAAATGCAAGGAATTCTAAACTTACAACTGTAAGCCAAAGCAGTATCAAGTTCTCCTGTGGGTATCAAGTCCTACGTCTGTACTGCAAGCTAGCATTACCTTGCTCCTTAAGCATGATTGTGGTTTGAAAAATTGCTTGTAACATCACTGAACACAGGCTAATGAAGTGTTCAAGGTGAACAACACTTGCCCTTCATTGCTTTGATTGTTAATTGACTTTAAACAGGCCATTTGTTTATGTCCGATACTACATTATAGATTAGTAACAAAGCTAATATAATGTAGTCAAACATAATATTCACAATACCCATGAAGAGTAAGGTTTTAACTCCGTAATGTATTGCATACTTTGTTTATGCACCTCAATTCTGTGATGTTCATATGAAGTTAAGGTTTAGCATGTCTCTGTGGCATATTTCTTCATAATAATCAACATATGAAAAAGAATCTGCATAGAGCAATTCTAGTAACAGCACTGAGTATGTCATATTACAGTGCATGCATCATACACACTTGTCAGCGTGCTATAAACAGGAAAATTAAACAACTGTTACCCTTCAGAGACAGAGGCTACTGGGGGTTTTGGACACTGATGTTAAATTTTGTTGTAGCTATATTTCAAAAATCAAAGAATCAATCAGGGCATGGTCAAAATTAAAAATAAATGAAACCCATTTAGGAAGATATGATGAAAATGCCCAACAATTAACTAAACTGCCAACGACCGCTATTGTTCCTGGTATTAGCCCTCTGTTTGGTATAATTTTCACATTTCAAGTTCTCCTTTGGTTCTTCAAATACACAGATGATTTAAGAATGTTCCTATGCAATTTTAGGAATTCTGTGATTAGAAAAATCTGTTTGGGTGATGATTGATAAGGCTTCAACAAGGAATAGGATGGCACCACTTACTGTAGGTAGTCTTGTTTATATTGTATGTGCTATTTTAAGAGCAACAGTTTTTTTTAAAAAACCAAAGCTTTTTTGTGCATTCAGTTACCTGTAATAAACGTGTGGGAAGAATTGTTATAGAGTATCACGTCTGTAAAGCATCGCACATGCTAGTTATTCAAACTAATTAGTTATTATCTCAATACTGAAACGAGCATATTATCTTCATCGCTTGTCAAGTGCCTTTGGGTTAGTGTTTTATGACAAACTACTAAAGTAATAAAGAAAACCAGCATATTGTTTTTAAATGGCCCCACAATATGTTAGAAGAAAGGAAAAACAAAGGGTCGAAGACTAATGCTACCTCATTAAAACATGCTCATGGTGAAAATTTATTTTACATATTTAAAATAGTACATTTAAAATTATTAGTTACATTACAGGTACAATGATGAACATTGCGACTATCATATTGCACAACCTGACTTCATCAATATGAGTTTCTTTAAATAGTGCAAAATACTTTATACAGGAATGTACTGGAAAGGGAGGGTGGGGAAATTCAAACAAAAATATTTTACAAATTACTGCGAACATATATTAAAATAACAAAACAAAAAGAAAAAGAAAAAAATTACAAGCTGTACAAAGAAATTGCCATAGACAACATAAAATTTCTCCTCTTTGAGAAGTAGGCCTCAGTCCAACACCAAGGCTTTCGCTTCTAAATGTTGCTTTAACCAATATATATATTAGTAACTTAACACAACATAAATATAAGTCCAGTCCAGTCACTTCCATGTTGGTTTAAGATGGATCAAACATAAAACATGCTTTTACCATCTACTCTTTGATTATTTACAAGTATAAACCTAAAAAGAGAGCTATGCGACATGCCCGCCCCACGCTTAGGGTCCAGCATTCAGAGTTTGTTCCAATGGCACTGTAGATAAAATCAGTAGGAAAGCCCTACCATTTCTTTTTTTTGTTTTCCTCAAAAATCCATAAACCGCTCCCAGGGCAGCCACTTGGCACTTACTTGATGCTTCCGTCATTATTATCTGTGGAGGATTTAGTGACGGGACCTAGGATGCTGCCTGGAATCCATCCTTCTGCTGCTGGCGAATGATCATTCGAAGGTCGGTAAACCAGGAACATGTTCTGTTGGTTGATGGCAAGAATTTGAACTACTTCACCTTGATAAACACAGATCTCATTCTCTTTCAGTGCATAGTAATCACGGACTACCATAAGTGAAGATGTTCCATTACAACCTCCTGCATCGTGCTAGAAAGAGAAATAAATCATTAATTGTTGTAGGTCAATTGAGAAATAAACCACACTTGTCTTTTCACTGAAAGCTAATGGAGACTGATCTTAAATAGATTATCTGCAGCAGCATTTCTGCACATTATTAAAAAAATAAAAAAGGCAAATTAGTCACTTTACACATTTGCAGACAATTCATTTAATTCAACACCCAAAATGATGTGGATAACAGTGATTACTAGGTTAAAAAAAAGCTTTACAATTATTGTATTGAGTAGCGTGATGTCACTACAGTGATCTACATATTCGGTGATTGTAAAAAGTCCTGTTGAACCTCCACTCTTTAAACTTTATAAGATCAATACTCAATGTGTGGTTTAATAACAAATACATTTAATCCATGATACAATGAAATCTATGTTCTTCTCTAGAAAATTTGTAGATTTCCAATAGTTCCTACGTGTTTTAATGATGATTCTTTGAAGTGCTTTGGCCCATACCTCAGCTTTACAAATGATTACAAGATGGGACCTGTTAACAATTCAGATACTATATAGTTACTATATAGTAAGTAGACACCGCTTACAACCCCTACTTGCTGGTAGGAAAAGGTACCCCACATGCTCCCAGCCCCTTTCTTTTATTAATTAATGGGGATTGAAGGTTTGATTCACTGCAACTGAACCGCGCAAACTGAAGTAAAAAATTACATGGGGTGGCAAAAGTAATCTCGGGGCTAGAAATATGGTGTCATAATAACCTTAAGTCATTTGTCCAACTTATCCTTAAGTGATCTTTTAAGTATTCAAAACAGAGAGGTCATGTGTTTATCTCCAATGGTGAGGCACCCTCTCTCAGAAGTGGACAGGTTTTGGAGAAATCTAAATGCCTTCCATGAATACAATGCTCATATCTAGACTAACAAAATAACTGGCCTAAATGTAAGCATTATGTGGCCTCACAGTGTAGGCTTAGATATACTGAACAGTTTTACTTAGTCACTGTTTTGAGGGGGAGCACACACAAACCTCGCTCAAGCCTAGATGAGCTGTTCATCGATTACAACAGAATACAAAGATTAACATATCCTGTTCTTGTATTTCATATAGCTATGCATCAATTCATAAATCGGTCAATGACCAAAACATACTCTTCCCCTCCAAAAAACAACTTCAATAAGCCAAAAATGTGTGAAATGGCAAAAAGCAGAAATACTGTGCACTTTGCACACTTTTTTGGTATGGCAACAGTTATGAACCCCTGTCTTTTGATGTCCCAAAGGTGGTTTTCACATTACTCAGAACCTCAATCGCCATAAGATTTTCGGAAGACTTGGTTTCTCAAACAAGGCAAGTGTGTTTAACGGACCATTTTGCAATACTCAAAAAAACAGTCACGCATCAGATTAAAAACTGAACCCAGTGCCTACAGAATGAGTTCTCTGCCTTTTTTTATCTGAAACAACAAGTGTCCTTGCTATCCATGAACATGAAGCACCAACAACCAGTTGCAAATGAGCAGAGGAAAATTACCTTGTTTTGATCGTATTTCTCTGCAAGCTGATAGTGGTCGTACCCTGGACTGCCGTTGGAGGTAGATATCTTGAGGGGTGGCAGGGATGGGTTACGGGATGTGCCTTTGGGAGGCTTGTCAGACCCCAGTGCAGTTGAAGAATGTGGTCGACTGTTTTGCTGTGGTGCTCTGCCAGGTTGCGACCTCATCACAGCAGAGTTAATGTCTTTACGTTGATACTCTATTGGTGATTGTAGTGCTGCAGAAAAAGTCACAATTAAAGACTTTTGCCCATTCCTCTTCCATCAGATTGAAAAGATCTTTTAGAGAAGGCAGATGGAGACTGGTGGAACTTGACATTTACATGCAAAGCTATGGCATCCACAAATTATTTGTATTCCTAAAATGGGTCAATGCCTCAGACTGAAATGTAATCAATGTAAATTAAATTATCATGTGTTTAATTTATTCTTGAAAACACCACAAAGTATATAAATGAAAAGGGATAACGGAGTGTTGAAAATGACTTTTACACTTATTAAACCTTTGTTCTTTTCTAGGCAGGGACTAAAATGTCTTCCAGAAAGGAGCAGTTGAGCAAAAAACAATAAATTAGCACTGAGTGAGACCCAGTCAGAGATATGGGCTACTTTCACTTCATTACATCTTGGCACAGTGAAGGCAGATGCTGTGCTCCAGCGTATGTTTCCACAATTGACCCATCATCTTTAAAGAGTTTCAGTGAAGACGGTAATATAAAAATTGGGGTGGGGAGGCAAAGGGTCATATAAGCGTGAAATGTAATGAGTACAATTCAAGAGCAGTACTGCGGAATTGCACCACTTTACAAAATGGGTCATTTGCACATTCATAAAAGTAGCACAGTGCAGGCCATGCTAATCATAACATGTTTGAGTTGGGGAGCTTGTCTGCCCTTGTTTCTTGTCTTTGGTGGTGTATAGGGATTATATCTACCCCATACTCTTAGGAAACAGGCATTTTTTGCAGGTTTCCCCCCCACTTTTTGCTCCATTTGGACTATTAACTATTGGTTTTTCGAATCAGAGTGCACCGAGGTCTGCTAACCAGACCCAATGCCAGTGTTCTGACCCATTGCAAAAGGTATGTCAAACTGGCTGTCCCCGATCGACAAGTACTGACTTAGAAGTCCCTAGTATTTGGTACAGAGAGTACCCAGGGCATGTAAGATAGTGTCCACCGAGGGGTGCAGCAATGTTTGTGCCACCCTGAGTGTGACAAAGTACAAAATGGATAGCAGCCTGCTACTGCAGACTGAAAGTGCAGTGTGTACACTGCTAGTTTGACTTTGCCATTAAAACCAATGGCGAATCCACCCTTCCCTTATTAATATAGGCAAGTGTCCTTTAAGCGAGGCCTATTGACCCCTATGGCAGAGAGCTGTACATTATTGAGCAAGACATAGGTTAATATGTGTCTTGGTGAAAAAAAACTCAAGTTGTCGTTTTTGTTGAGGAACGTTAGTAGCCACATTGGCATCGCAGCCTGGCTAACCCCTGAATGGGACAACCTAACTGGGTACAATACGGTATTTAATTAATTGTGGCATAAATCTGACTTGATGCCCAAGTTAATAGTAAGCAACTTTTAATAAGTTGCCACTGTGCCCCAGCTAGACCAGTGGCCTCACAAAGGCCCTGACACACAGCTTTTTTACCTCCTGGGGAGACGTGTGAATGACTCCCAGGTTCAGAAACAAAGGCAGTTGCTGCAGAGTGAGGTGTGACCTCCTCTCCCAGGAAGGCTGCGAGGGGTGTTGGTTGTATGACAGAGGAGCGCATGGCTGAACCATGCGTGCCTCTACAACGCCGTCTTAACCACGAACACCTCTAAACCACGCATTCCTTTACCACGCATTTTCATGGTAAAGGCATGATTAGTAAAGGGATATGCGTGGTAAAGATTACCACTACCACTACCCCGCCCTAAGCTCCTATTCCCCCTAACATGTCCCTCCACCCTGGGGCCTAAATCCTACCCCGCCCTGCCCTTAAAACTACCCGTTCCCCTTCCCAAGCCTTGAGGCCGAAAACCTTGCACCCTACCAAAAACTACCCCAACCCCAAGCCCCCCCCATAGCCCTAAAACGTACCCCGCAATGTCCTTAAAACTACCCAAACCCTTCCACTGCTCTGAAGCCTAAAACCCTGCCCCCATTAAATCAACGACCCCTACCCCCCCCGCCCTGAGCCTTAAAACCAACCCCCACCCCTAAAAACTCCCTCCAAACCCAGCCCTTAAAATTACCCCTCCCGCCTCCCCCCGCCCTCAGCCCTAAAACCCTGCCCCCTTTCCAAAACTACCCCAACCCCTCCCCGCCCTGAACCCTAAAACCGACCCCACCCCTAAAAACTACCCACCACCAAACCGGGCCCCAGCCCCACTTACCTGTCCAAGTCCAGAGCTTCCTATTCCGACGCTTCCTCTTCTTCTCCCCGCCCATCTGAACACTAGACTGTTATCTGCCTTAACCATGCATATGCGTCGTTCAGGCAAGCGTGGTTATAGTTGCAGGGAAAACAGCAGGCGTGGCTCAGCCTGCGCTGTAAAGGCTGTGTCCCAGGGGTGTTAGCCCAAAAGGTGAGCTTCAAAGGGAAAGCGCCTTTAAAGAGCCACCTGTGCCAATACTCCCAAGCAGGATTCCTTTTGTTCCTGTAGAGAAGTTGGAGACAGGGCCAGAGAGGGAACACCTGTCCCCCAAACCAGTTTTCCCATGGGCGTGTAACCCTTAGATAGCCACACCTCTGGGGTGGGCTACCAAGCTCCTCACAGTCGAGGAAAGGTTCAGACATCTTGAAAGTGGCAAGAATATTGCACTCTGGAATTGCCAAATGCCACACATCACCGGACCTTTGTCACCAAAGAGGACCTGCCAGTCCATTGGCTAGTGACCACGTGGCCCCCTCTGGGCACTTTCCCGGGATTTAATGGTCAGCACTGGCACCCTCAACTTCAGAACACTGCGGAATTGGAAAAAAGGGCCAAGAGAGGAGTGTCCTGCTGCCGTTGAAGCTGTTCAGAGAGAGGCTGCACAGATGGAAGAAATGCATCTGCTACACTTTGGGCTAGTGAGATTAAACTGCACCTGTTGCTCCTGGCTCAGGAAAAAGTGGATTCCCGGCCCCAGAGTGCAGCAGCGACTCCAAAGGTCAGTTGGCTGGCTGCCGCTGGGCAAGCCAAGAGACGAATCCGAGACAGCCCGAAGCTGCACCCGTGTCTGTTGGACCCGGGAGTGCTATCAGATTCCGGATTCGTCACCCAAATGGGATACTAGCGCCCACCAAAGATATTCGCTGGGACCAATGTGTCGTGAGATCGGTAGCTCTGCCGCAGCTGGCCTTCTACTGTTGCAGAGAGGCGTCGGGGAACCCCAAGTGCCATGGTCAAAGTCGCCTCAACCCACCCAAGGACCGAGGGAATCAACCGTACTTCATCCCTGTCGACCACCCAGCACCAGGAGCATCCTTTGAGTATCTTTTGCCTGTATGCTCAGCATCAGGACCACCCCCCATTGAGGTCTATCAAGTCGTCCTGTAAAGTTTTGAACTTGCCTTAAAAACGCTCTGGTGGCCAGGCAACTATCCAAAGTACCCTTACTGGACTGACTCCTAGACCTCTGATCTGGCGGATTTGGTAGCCCAAGCCAGAACCAGAGTTGCCGAACAGTTTCAAACTTTTCAAAAGTTTGAAAAAAATTTGTTGACGAATGCTTGTTTGTGGTTGCATTTAAAAGTATTCATTTCTTAAATAAATCTGTATCTCTGGAACCCTCTGGCGGATTTTGATGATCAGGGACTCTACAAAATTCATAACTTATAAATTGTTGCTGTGTCTCTTTCTTGTGTGACTTTATTACATTGTTTCGTACTGTTAAATGTTTTACAACTAGTTCCTTTGTTTAGCCTTGCTGCTTGAAGCCACAGCTACCCAGAGTGGAGCTTAAGGTTGACAAATGAGTCTGGACCTAAGACGGTGTTTGCGAGTGTACTCCATGATAAGGCCCCACAACCATATCCTGTAGAACACCCAAAACCTCACACACACTCATTCCAGTCACGGTCACCATGGGAGCCATTGTGGATTTGAACCAATTCGCTGAAGCCTGCTTCTGCGGCTGTACCTCTCCACAGACACCAACAATTTAAGGGGAATAATAGTGTGTGAGATCCAGGCGAGTACTAATGCTAAATGGCAGTAAGGGAGTTAGATGCCCGATAGTGGTTGTGTTTAGTGCCACACTTTTAGGAGCTTAGCAACTTTGTTTTAAATAATGTGGCACACATTTTAAGTGCTCCAGAACAGCACCATTTCAGTGACACAAACAATTGGTTGCGGCACCAATATGCAATCAGCATCACTCTATTTATATATGCATATTTATCAACATGCTATCAGTGGAATTGAATTGCCCAATGCCTCAATATAAAAACATGTCCAAAATGGGCCCCCTCTTGGCTACCTATCTCCTTTAAGTGAACAACGTGTCATCTAACCCAGCGAGGCACAGCAGGACAAAGATCTGCTGCATACATCAAGAGTGTCTTCCAGGCTAGAGCCTATGGGGAGAACAACCAAAATTAATTTGTGAGCTGCTCTAGATGCCCCTGATATTAGATGGGTAAGATTGGAAATTAAAGTCTATGAATTGAACTAAAAGAGAGCCCTTGGGCCTTGCAAGGATAACAATGGGAAAAAAGGGGGGGGGGAGGAAGTGGTCAAAGAATTTACAATTCAAGTAAGGGCTGTGAGGTGTAGGTCCCATTATGGCAGGATACACAATAATCGTCAGAATAACTGCTCAATGTATAAATACATTCCATTTAGAATAATTGTAGGTAAATATACCTCATGTGGCTATCCTGACAATCTGGCAAGGATTCTGCTCACCTGGACACCCTAGATTTGGGATTACAAATATCTTCAGAAAGTGGGACCTTATATTTCACTTAGGAAGCCACAGTTTCCAACAAAAATATGACCTGCAATTATACCCCACCTTGGCAGCCTTGTTCACGGTGTCTAGTCATCCTAAATTCTGAACTTACTTTCATTTAAGTGGGTTGCTTGCACCAAGGAGTGATACGTTCTGCGTGGAAGCTTACAGACATATTTGTTAAAACAATATATTTCTTTGCAAAGTGGTGGTCTTTGGACGAACAGATTTCATAATTTTTCCCCTTTCATACATATGTCTCTCATCCAGTACTCACAATAGAAAATCTTTTCAAGAAGAAAACCCCTGGCAAATCTGGTAAATAGGGCAACAGCTCAATGTAATTGCTTCCAATGAGAGGGCACCTTAATATTCATAAGTGTATTTGACAAGGCCCTACTGCTCTTCTGTGGGGGATCAAAGTGTACATGCTGTTAGCTTTTACAGCCCAGTGAGACTAACATGTTTCCTGAAGAACAATCACAAACACTGTGCGCTGGAGTTGCCTTTTAGAGCCCACCCTTGATGCTTAAGTAGAGTGATACATGCTTAGTAATGGAGTGGATTGGACACATCATGGTTACTGCCATAGCTCACAGATGCAAATAGAGATAGAAAACAGACTTACTAGGAGAAGGAAATGAAGGCACGCGTTCAGGGAAGAAAAGCACAGAGTTATACGGAAGAATGAGAAGACAGAAAAAAATGAAGAATTAGTAGAACAACTGCTTTATTTTGAAAACAGCAGTAAAGGTCTTTGAAAAAAGAAAGATTCTATAGTTATGTGAAGAATGGTGTAATGGACAATGTACTATTATCAGCTCCCCCGGCAGTAACTATTCAAAGTCTATCTGACATGAAATAAGCTAGCACTGGGAATGACGGACAATGCTGATGAAGGAGTTTCTGGGAAATCTTTTCAGCACATTTACTATGAGAGAGGAGCATGAGATTTAAAGTGCTGCTTAAGCTCATGTGGGGTAACTGACTATTTGCTCTTGCCTATTAACTTTGCAAAAGTAGATCTTTATTATTTAATGGGTGAGCAGCCATATGGCAGATGTGCAGAGGAGACATCACCTCAACCACCCCAGCACGGTTTAACAAATCTAGAGCTGTCCACCTTTGCAGCAGACAGAAACTGGCATAGAGGGGAAAAATGTGGCGGAAAGACCATCTTTCCACTTGGACTGCCTTCACTTATATTATTTCAAATCACAGACCCCGAAGACTGAGGCTGGCATAGCAAATCTAGACACAATGGTTGCCGACGGGCATGTCACTAGAAGCAATGCCATTCCTGCTGGCGTTGAGTTCACCACAAGGCTTTCACAACAATGAAGCTACCTGCAGCTCCAACCTCTTGAACCCCACATTTCCCTGCAATTTAAAATGAGGCTAGGGAACAGAATGGAGGTCAGATGGAACATCTGACAGTTTTTGATGAATGTTGTATGACTGTCCTCTTGTCAATGAAGCTTTTAGTACCCATGTAGAGACATTTTAATTCATTAACTTGTCAATGTGGCAAACGCAGTGTAAATGGTAACATCCCACCAACATAAGGTCCTGAAGCACAAGTTACTAACTTGTGTAACGATATATCTGTAAGAGACAGTAGTTAGTGATAGATTCCTTACCTTAGAATATCCCCAGGCGTCAGGCTGGATCCGGAAAGTTTTGCGTAGCAGTACCCTTGCGCGTCGGTAGGCGGCGTCGTGCGGCTCCGCGTCCGTCGTCGGGCGTCGTGATCGCCGGGATGACGTCGCGGGCAGTACTTAGGCGCCGCCCCTGCGCGCTGACGTCAGTTCTGTACACGACTTTCCGCGCCAGGAACGCAGAGCCATGCAAGAAGCTGACACAGGTGTCTGAAAAATACTAGGGCCCTGAAAGGGATGTCCTTAACCCTAGAAATCAGTTCGCAGAACGGGGAGGATGGGTGGGGCGGTAAGGAATCTATCACCAACTACTGTCTCTTACAGATATATCGTTACACAAGTTAGTAACTTGTGCATCTGAAAGAGACACGTTAGTGATAGATTCCTTACCTTAGAATAGATACCCCAGCAATACCAACCCCGGTGGTGGGTCTGCGAACAAAGATCAGACAAGGAAGTCCTGGAGGACAGAACGGCCAAAGAAGCCGTCCCTCCGGACCTGACTGTCAAGGCAGTAATGCTTAGTAAACGTGTGCAGCGAGGCCCACGTAGCTGCCTGACAGATAACCGGCAGCGGAACACCGCGGCCCAAGGCCGTGGTAGCAGCCGTTGCCCTGGTGGAATGGGCACGCAGCCAAACAGGAGGCTCCTTCTTAGCCAAAGAATAGCAGGTCTTGATGCACAAGGTAACCCAGCGGGAGATGGTCCTCTTGTGCACCGCCCGACCTTTTGGCGCCCACGTAGCCAACAAAGAGCTGGTCATCCACCCGGAAGTGTTTTGTGCGGTCGATATAGAAGGAGAGCGCACGTTTTGGGTCCAGACGGTGGAGCCTCTCTTCCTCTCTGGAAGGATGCGGAGGCGGAAAGAAGGTGGGCAAAGTGATGGTCTGCCCAATGTGGAAAGCAGTAACCACCTTTGGCAAGAAGGACGGACGCGTCCGAAGAACAACCTTGTCTGGATGAACAGACAGAAAGGGAGGTTTGCAAGAAAGAGCCTGGAGCTCACTCACCCGCCGAGCGGAGGTGATGGCCACCAGAAAGGCTGCCTTTAGAGTCAGAAGACGAAGAGGACAGTTATGCAGAGGCTCAAAGGGAGCGCACATTAAAAGGTAAGAACCAAGTTCAAGTCCCACTGAGGCATTACAAACGGAACAGGAGGGAAGAGGTGAGTAATGCCTTTTAAGAACCTGTTAACAACAGGGGACTTGAAAAGGGAGGGCTGATCAGGGAGCCTGAGGAAGGCCGAGATAGCACAAAGATAACCCTTGATGGTACCCAGGGCAGAACCCTGTTGGGCCAGAGAGAGAAGGAACAGAAGGACCTCAGAAAGAGGGTCAGAAAGGGGATCCACAGCCTTTGCTGTGCACCATGCCACAAATTTGTTCCACCTGCAGGCGTATACCACCTTAGTGGAGGGACGCCTGGCTGCCAGAATCACATCACAAACTTCGGGAGGCAAGTCGAAAGGAATCAACTGCCGCCGCTCAATCTCCACGCAAGCAGGTGTAGACTGGACAGGTTCGGGTGGAGGACCGTCCCTGCTGCTGCGACAGAAGATCCTCCCGAAGAGGCAGACGGATCGGGGGATCTATGCTCATATTGAGTAGCTCGGGATACCAAACTCTTCGAGCCCAGTCCGGAGCCACAAGAATGACTTGGGCCCGGTCGTGCCGAATCTTCTTCAACACTCTGGGTAGAAGTGGTATAGGCGGAAAGGCGTACAACAGACCGCAACTCCACTCGCGACGAAAAGCGTCGCCGAGCGAGTGCCGCCTTGGAAATTCCAACGCGCAGAACTGATGACATTGCGCGTTCTCTTCGGTGGCGAATAGATCTAACCAAGGCTCTCCCCACTGTAGAAAGAGTCCTTGCGCCACTTCGAGTGAAGACGCCATTCGTGATCCATCATGCACCTGCGGCTGAGTTCGTCCGCCCTGGCGTTCAGAGAACCTGCCAGGTGTTGAACCATCAGGAACATGCCCTGATGTTCCAGCCATGTCCAGAGGCGCAGAGCCTCCTGACAAAGGGTCCAAGACCCCACCCCGCCCTGTTTGTTGCAGTACCACATGGCGGTGGTGTTGTCTGTGAACACCTGCACTACCTTCCCTTTGACAGAGGGAAGGAATGCCTTGAGTGCAAGCCGGATCGCCCGGAGCTCCAGAATGTTGATATGGAGCCGGGACTCCGCCGGAGACCAGAGGCCTCTGATCTCCGCCTCTCCCATGTGACCGCCCCATCCCAGAAGGGACGCGTCCGTCACAACTGTATGCTCTGGCTGGGGAAGGGAGAGGGATCTGCCCATGACCCATTGCCGGTTCGAGAGCCACCACTGCAACTGTCTTGCAGTCCCCTCCGAGATCTGGACGTGATCGGACAGGTTGCCCTGGTGCTGCGCCCACTGGAACTTCAGGTCCCACTGCAGAGCCCGCATATGCCATCTGGCATGATTGACCAGCAGGATGCAGGAGGCCATGAGGCCCAGCAGCCTCAGGGTCATCCTTACCGAAACCCAGGATAAAGGCCGAAAGATCGGAATCATAGCCTGAATATCCCGGACTCGCCGTTCGGGAGGATAGGCCCGAAACTGCGTCGTGTCCAGAACTGCTCCGATGAAAAGGAGCTGTGGAGAAGGAATCAGATGCGACTTCGGCACATTGATGGAGAACCCCAGCGAGTGCAGGAGTTCGGCCGTAGTCTGGAGGTGGGAGACGACTGCCTGGGACGAGCCCGCCTTCAGCAGCCAGTCGTCGAGGTAGGGGAAGACTGAAACCCCTGCCCGGCGCAGATGAGCTGCGACCACCGCCATCACTTTCGTGAACACCCGAGGGGCACTGGTAAGGCCAAAGGGGAGCACGGTGAACTGAAAATGCTCGGGGCCTACCGTGAACCGAAGGTAACGCCGGTGGGCCGGCAGGACGGGGATGTGGAAATACGCGTCCTGCAAGTCCAACGCTACCAACCAGTCTCCTGGGTCGAGGGCAGTCAAGACCTGAGCTAGGGTGAGCATCTTGAACTTCTCCTTCCGGAGGAAGCGATTGACGTTCCGGAGGTCCAAGATAGGACGCATGTCCTCCTTGTCCTTTTTGGGCACCAGAAAGTAGTGGGAGTAGCAACCACGCCCTACTTCTGGGGTCGGAACATGCTCGATGGCCCTCTTGGTCAAGAGGGCCGTGACTTCCTTCTGTAGAAGCACCAAGTGATCCCCTGACATGCGGTGGAATTGAGGTGGCATGGGGGGTCTCGAAGGGGAGGGAGTAGCCCCTTCGGACAATGTCCAAGACCCACCTGTCCGAGGTGATGGTGCGCCAGTGGGGAAGGTGATGGCGGACCCTGCCCCCTACTGGCGTGCCGTGCACCTGAAAGGAGGGACTAGGAGGGCTTGGAGGCCGCGGACGGGTTGGAGGTGGTGGCCTGACCCGCACGCTGGTTGCCCGATCCGCCACGGCGGAATCCACGTCCTCGGCCACGCGAAGACGCCTGCTGCGCGGGCCGGTGGCTGGGCTGCTGACGTGAAGGGGCGCCCCTACCGTGGCCACGATAGGGGCGAAAAGCAGAAGGCAGCGGAGGGCGTGTAGCAGAAAGGCCCAGGGACTTGGCAGTAGCCCGTGAGTCCTTAAAGCGCTCCAACGCATGGTCTGCTTTGGACCCAAAAGACCGACTCCATCAAAGGGCATGTCCATGAGAGTATTCTGGACATCCCCTGAAAAACCAGTGGTTCTCAGCCAGGCGTGGCGTCGGAGCGCCACCGTCGTTGCAATCGACCTGCCCAGCGAGTCGGCGGTGTCAAGGCCACAACGGATAGTGTATTTGGCCGCATCCCTTCCTTCCGCAATGGCGCGGGAAAGCAGTGCCTGGACCTCCTCAGGGCACTGGGGAAAAACATCCGCCACCGAATCCCACAGGGAGTGGGTATATCGGCCCAAAAGACAAGCGGTGTTAACGGACCGCAAGCCAGCACTGGAGGAAGAAAAACCTTTCTTCCCAAACTGATCCAGGCGTTTGGATTCCCTATCCGGAGGAGCGGTAGGGAAGGCGGTTTGGGAAGCGGAGGCTTGGACAACCAAGCTCTCAGGAGTGGGGTGGACAGAAAGAAACAGGGGTCGCCCGGAGCGGGGCGATGGCGTCGTGACACGTTCCGATCCACAGGAGCCCCTGTGTTGGGCTTGGACCAGGCGCCCAAAGAACGTCCGTGAGGGCGTCGTTAAACGGCAGCACAGTCTCCGCAGAGGAGGCTGCCGGCTGAAGCACCTCTGTCAAGATGTTAGGCTTGACCGTCAAAGTAGGGAGCTGGAGACGTAAGGCCCCAGCAGCCCTACGCAACACCGTACCAAAATTGGCCCCCTCCTCCGTAGCCACGGGAGGAGACAGCATGCCAGTGTCAGGAGAAGTATCCAGACCACTGGCCTCCCCTAGACTCTCTGTCCAGTCCTCATCATACTGACAGTTGCGTGTCAGAGGGTCATCAGACCCCTCCCAGTCCTCCTGGTCCTCCTCTGGTTCAAAATAAGGAGGAGGAGGGACATTTGGGACCCAAGGTCCCGCCGGAGCCGGCGTCGAGCGACGTCGCTCCGGGTCCATGTCCGGAGCCGGAAGGAACTGGGGACGACGCCGCCCGGAGCCCAGGGCGGCGTCGAGAACGGCACCGGAGACATCGGCGCCGGCGGAGGGTGTCGTGAGGTCGACCGGCGTCGATGGGGGTTGTGGAGCCGGGATCGAGGCCGGGGCCGAAGCCGGAGCCAGGATCGAGGCTGGAGGCCCGGGCGACGCCGGAGCCGCCGGCGACGCCGGAGCAACCCCATCAGGGCCCGCGGGGCCCGAAGGGCGCACCGGAGGGGCCTGAAGGCCCGAAGAGGCGGGCCATGGCCGACAGGAACTCCTGTACCTTGGCCGGATCCGCCCCCGAACCCGGGAAGGGCGGGTATGACGGGGCGACTCCACAGGCAAGTCCGGGGCCGCGGGGGCGGGGACGGTGCCGGGAGGGGCCTCAGCCGAGTCGCGAGACCGGCGAGGCGAAGTCCGAGAGCGACGATGCTTCTTGGACTTCTTGTGCCTGGACTTACCGGACGAAGAAGACTTCGACGCCGACGACCGGTGTGCACTCCGCGAGCGACCCCTGGACCTCTCACGCGACCGGGGCTTCCGCGGAGCCGAATGCCGGGCCTCGAGGAGCTTTCGAGACCGCTCTCGCAAAGCTTTCGGGTTGAGGGCCTGGCATTCGGGACAAGACTCGGTGTCGTGGCCTCGGCCGAGGCAGAAGAGACACTCCCAATGCGGGTCGGTGACGGACATCATCCGCGCACAGGCGCCGCATCGCTTGAAGCCGGGCATCCCTACGACACCTTAAAGATGGAAAAAACAGTGAAAAATCACCAAAAAGTATGGTCAAAAATTGACCAGGGCACTGCTCTTCCCGGATCTGCGCTTACTGGCGCGGAAAAGAAGAACTGACGTCAGCGCGCAGGGGCGGCGCCTAAGTACTGCCCGCGACGTCATCCCGGCGATCACGACGCCGACGACGGACGCGGAGCCGCACGACGCCGCCTACCGACGCGCAAGGGTACTGCTACGCAAAACTTTCCGGATCCAGCCTGACGCCTGGGGATATTCTTAGGTAAGGAATCTATCACTAACGTGTCTCTTTCAGATATTCCAGTTTGCTATGTTAAATCATTTGTGATTATATGGTGTTAAAAACACAAAGAACCCCTTGCTTTTCCCTCTAATTGGTATCATCCAGACACTACTAACTGGGCAGGCGGGACACACTACAATAGGAAGCATCTTATGTATCATCAAGGAGTAAACAAGCTCGGGTCTTCCGTTTTGTGGTGAAGGGTGATGGGACTATTTGACATTTGGGAAGATTCACTAAGGCAAGGGATACAAGTTGGTATTCATAAGTTGTGGCTATTTACTGATTCATTCACATTTCAATAAGGCTCATGTAATGTAAGATTTGTTGGCAATACATTATGTAATGAATGGCAGGTACTTTCGAACTTGAAAACTCTGCTTATTTTTCAAATCTTAGGATGGCATAATGTAAGCATTGTATAAATTATGCAATTCTAGGTTTATGAAAAAACACATTCACATCAGTTTAACTTTGTCTCTTTCCCTAAAAACTATTATATTTCTTGTTTAGGCCACTCTTTCTTAGATTCGTATTGGAAATACAGCATGGAGTAGACACTTCCTAGCACAACTGACGCCATGTTTATTTGGTGCAAGTTAAGTGCTCAGATAAAAGTTAAGTTAATTTGAAAAGTGATGTGTTTCTTAAACATAGTGGTGTTTACTATGTTTTTGCCTACATGATAAAGAATGGTATAAAATACAATCTGGATCCATATTTTTTCGTTAGTCACATTTGAGAAGTGGAACAAAACTATTTTGTTGTTTCTTATTAGGTTAGCACCACAAGCGTCAAAATCAGCATGCTACATTTTCACTCGGTGCAAAACTATGCTAAATAGTTGAGAAAAAGGGGCTCATTCCAAGTCCGTATGTAAACTTGACTCAAGTTCAAATGGGGGTTACAAGTTGTGCATAATAACACATCCTGCAATTTACCAATTCACCAAGAAAAGCCTAGTAAAAATTGAAGGAGCTACTGCTGCGAAAGAGGCAAAGAACGGGATAATTGGACCGTACAACACCAATCAGAAGTTATGCCGCTTTTCGTGGAGGGACACTCAGAAGCACAAGTTACTAACTTGTGTAACGATATATCTGTAAGAGACAGTAGTTAGTGACAGATTCCTTACCTTAGAATATCCCCCAGGCGTCAGGCTGGATCCGGAAAGTTTTTGCGTAGCAGTACCCTTGCGCGCCGGTAGGCGGCGTCGTGCGGCTCCGCGTCCGTCGTCGGCGTCGTGATCGCCGGGATGACGTCGCGGGCAGTACTTAGGCGCCGCCCCTGCGCGCTGACGCCAGTTCTGTACATGACTTTCCGCGCCAGGAACGCAGAGCCATGCAAGAAGCTGACATAGGTGTCTGAAAAATACTAGGGCCCTGAAAGGGATGTCCTTAACCCTAGAAATCAGTTCGCAGAACGGGAGGATGGGTGGGGCGGTAGGGAATCTGTCACTAACTACTGTCTCTTACAGATATATCGTTACACAAGTTAGTAACTTGTGCATCTGAAAGAGACACGTTAGTGACAGATTCCTTACCTTAGAATAGATACCCCAGCAATACCAACCCCGGTGGTGGGTCTGCGAACAAAGATCAGACAAGGAAGTCCTGGAGGACAGAACGGCCAAAGAAGCCGTCCCTCCGGACCTGACTGTCAAGGCAGTAATGCTTTGTAAACGTGTGCAGCGAGGCCCACGTAGCTGCCTGACAGATAACCGGCAGCGGAACACCGCGGCCCAAGGCCGTGGTAGCAGCCGTTGCCCTGGTGGAATGGGCACGCAGCCCAACAGGAGGCTCCTTTTTAGCCAAAGAATAGCAGGTCTTGATGCACAAGGTAACCCAGCGGGAGATGGTCCTCTTGTGCACCGCCCGACCTTTTTGGCGCCCACGTAGCCAACAAAGAGCTGGTCATCCACCCGGAAGTGTTTTGTGCGGTCAATATAGAAAGAGAGCGCACGTTTTGGGTCCAGACGGTGGAGCCTCTCTTCCTCTCTGGAAGGATGCGGAGGCGAAAAGAAGGTGGGCAAAGTGATGGTCTGCCCAATGTGGAAAGCAGTAACCACCTTCGGCAAGAAGGACGGACGCGTCCGAAGAACAACCTTGTCTGGATGAACAGACAGAAAGGGAGGTTTGCAAGATAGAGCCTGGAGCTCACTCACCCGCCGAGCGGAGGTGATGGCCACCAGAAAGGCTGTCTTCAGAGTCAGAAGACGAAGAGGACAGTTATGTAGAGGCTCAAAGGGAGCGCACATTAAAAAGGTAAGAACCAAGTTTAAGTCCCACTGAGGCATCACAAACGGAACAGGAGGGAAGAGGTGAGTAATGCCTTTTAGGAACCTGTTAACAACAGGGGACTTGAAAAGGGAGGGCTGATCAGGGAGCCTGAGGAAGGCCGAGATAGCACAAAGATAACCCTTGATGGTACCCAGGGCAGAACCCTGTTGGGCCAGAGAGAAGGAACAGAAGGACCTCAGAAAGAGGGGCAGAAAGGGGATTCACAGCCTTTGCTGTGCACCATGCCACAAATTTGTTCCACCTGCAGGCGTATACCACCTTAGTGGAGGGACGCCTGGCTGCCAGAATCACATCACAAACTTCGGGAGGCAAGTCGAAAGGAATCAACTGCCGCCGCTCAATCTCCACGCAAGCAGGTGTAGACTGGACAGGTTCGGGTGGAGGACCGTCCCCTGCTGCTGCGACAGAAGATCCTCCCGAAGAGGCAGACGGATCGGGGATCTACGCTCAGATTGAGTAGCTCGGGATACCAAACTCTTCGAGCCCAGTCCGGAGCCACAAGAATGACTTGGGCCCGGTCGTGCCGAATCTTCTTCAACACTCTGGGTAGAAGTGGTATAGGCGGAAAGGCGTACAATAGACCGCAACTCCACTCGTGACGAAAAGCGTCGCCGAGCGAGTGCCGCCTTGGAAATTCCAACGCGCAGAACTGATGACATTGCGCGTTCTCTTCGGTGGCGAATAGATCTAACCAAGGCTCTCCCCACTGTAGAAAGAGTCCTTGCGCCACTTCCGAGTGAAGACGCCATTCGTGATCCATCATGCACCTGCGGCTGAGTTCGTCCGCCCTGGCGTTCAGGGAACCTGCCAGGTGTTGAACCACCAGGAACATGCCCTGATGTTCCAGCCATGTCCAGAGGCGCAGAGCCTCCTGACAAAGGGTCCACGACCCCACCCCGCCTTGTTTGTTGCAGTTCCACATGGCGGTGGTGTTGTCTGTGAACACCTGCACTACCTTCCCTTTGACAGAGGGAAGGAATGCCTTGAGTGCAAGTCGGATCGCCCGGAGCTCCAGAAGGTTGATATGGAGCCGGGACTCCGCCGGAGACCAGAGGCCTCTGATCTCCGCCTCTCCCATGTGACCGCCCCATCCCAGAAGGGACGCGTCCGTCACAACTGTGTGCTCTGGCTGGGGAAGGGAGAGGGATCTGCCCATGACCCATTGCCGGTTCGAGAGCCACCACTGCAACTGTTTTGCAGTCCCCTCCGAGATCTGGACGTGATCGGACAGGTCGCCCTGGTGCTGCGCCCACTGGAACTTCAGGTCCCACTGCAGAGCCCGCATATGCCATCTGGCATGAGTGACCAGCAGGATGCAGGAGGCCATGAGGCCCAGCAGCCTCAGGGTCATCCGTACCGAAACCCAGGATAAAGGCTGAAAGATCGGAATCATAGCCTGAATATCCCGGACTCGCCGTTCAGGAGGATAGGCCCGAAACTGCGTCGTGTCCAGAACTGCTCCGATGAAAAGGAGCTGTGGAGAAGGAATCAGATGCGACTTTGGCACATTGATGGAGAACCCCAGCGAGTGCAGGAGTTCGGCCGTAGTCTGGAGGTGGGAGACGACTGCCTGGGACGAGCCCGCCTTCAGCAGCCAGTCGTCGAGGTAGGGGAGGACTGAAACCCCTGCCCGGCGCAGATGAGCTGCGACCACCGCCATCACTTTCGTGAACACCCGAGGGGCACTGGTAAGGCCAAAGGGGAGCACGGTGAACTGAAAATGCTCGAGGCCTACCGTGAACCGAAGGTAACGCCGGTGGGCCGGCAGGACGGGGATGTGGAAATAGGCGTCCTGCAAGTCCAACGCTACCAACCAGTCTCCGGGGTCGAGGGCAGTCAAGACCTGAGCTAGGGTGAGCATCTTGAACTTCTCCTTCCGGAGGAAGCGATTCACGTTCCGGAGGTCCAAGATAGGACGCATGTCCTCCTTGTCCTTTTTGGGCACCAGAAAGTAGTGGGAGTAGCAACCACGCCCTACTTCTGGGGTCGGAACACGCTCGATGGCCCTCTTGGCCAAGAGGGCCGTGACTTCCTTCTGTAGAAGCACCAAGTGATCCCCTGACATGCGGTGGAATAGAGGTGGCATGGCTGGGGGGGTGGTCTCGAAGGGGAGGGAGTAGCCCCTTCGGACAATGTCCAAGACCCACTTGTCCGAGGTGATGGGACGCCAGTGGTGAAGGTGATGGCGGACCCTGCCCCCGACTGGCGTGCTGTGCACCTGAAAGGAGGGACTAGGAGGGCTTGGAGGCCGCGGACGGGTTGGAGGTGGTGGCCTGACCCGCACGCTGGTTGCCCGAACCGCCACGGCGGTATCCACGTCCTCGGCCACGCGAAGGCGCTTGCTGCGCGGGCCGTTGGCCGGCCTGTGGACGTGACTGGGCGCCCCTTCCGTGGCCACGAAAGGGGCGAAAAGCAGACGTTTGCGGAGGGCGCACAACAGCAAGGCCCAGGGACTTAGCAGTAGCCCGTGAGTCCTTGAAACGCTCCAGCGCATGGTCTGCCTTCGAACCAAAAAGACCGACTCCATCAAAGGGCATGTCCATGAGAGTATTCTGGACATCCCCTGAAAAACCAGTGGTTCTCAGCCAGGCGTGGCGACGCAGCGCCACCGTCGTTGCAAGCGATCTGCCCAGCGAGTCGGCGGTATCAAGGCCACCGCGGATGGTATATTTAGCCGCATCACGCCCTTCCGCAATAGCGCGGGTAAGCAGTGTCTGGACCTCCTCAGAACACTGCGGCAAAACATCAGCCACCGAATCCCACAGGGAGTGGGTGTATCGGCCCAAGAGGCAAGCGGTATTAACAGACCGCAAGCCAGCACTGGAGGAAGAGAAAGCCTTCTTCCCAAAGTGATCCAGGCGCTTGGATTCCCTATCCGGAGGGGCGGTAGGGAAGGCTGTTTGGGAGGCAGAGGCTTGGACAACCAAGCTCTCAGGGGTGGGGTGTTGGGAGAGAAACAGGGGTCGCCCGGAGCCGGGCGATGGCGTCGGGCCACGTTCCTATCCACAGGAGCCCCTGTGGTGGGTTTGGACCAGGCACCCAAAAGAACGTCAGTGAGTGCCTCGTTGAACGGCAGCACAGGCTCCGAAGAGGAGGCCGCCGGCTGAAGCACTTCAGTCAGGAGGTTAGTCCTGACGGCCACTGTAGGCAACTGGAGATTTAAGGCTCCAGCAGCTCTACGCAACACCGTTGCAAATTAGCCCCTCCTCTGTTGCCACGGGAGGAGACAGCATGCCAGAGTCGGGGAGGTATCCAGCCCACTGGCATCCCCAAGTTCCTCAACCCAGTCCGGGTCAAACTCGCACTGTTGTGTGAGAGGGTCGTCAGACCCCTCCCAGCTCTCCTGGTCCTCCTCAGGTTGAAAAGATGGAGGAGGAGGGACATAAGGGACCCAATGTCTCATCGGCGCCGGAACCGGCGTCGGGCGACGCCGGTCCGGCTCCATGTCCGGACCCGGGAGAACCGGGGAACGACGCCGCCCGGAGCCCCGGACGGCGTCGGAAACGGCACCGGGGACATCGGCGTCGGGCGTGGTTAGGTCAACCGGAGTCGATGGGGTTGCGGCACCACCGGAACCGGGGTCGAGGCCGGGCCGGAGCCGAGGCCGGGACGAAGGCTGGTGGGACAGGCGACGCCGGGACCGGAGTCGACGGCGACGCCGGAGCAACCCCATCAGGGCCCGAAGGCGCACCGGAGGGACCTTGAGGCCCGAAGAGGCGGGCCATGGCCGACAGGAATTTCTGTAGTTCGGCCGGAGTCGCCCCGAACCCGGGTAGGACGGGTAATGCGGGGCAACTCGACAGGCACGTCCGGGGCCGCGGGGACGGTGCCGACAGGGACCTCAGCCGAGTCGCGCGACCGGCGAGGCGAAGTCTTAGAGCGATGACGCCGCTTAGACTTCTTGTGCTTCGACTTACCGGAGGAGCGCGAAGACTTGGATTCCGACGAACGGCGGGGACTCCGCGTCCGGCCCTCGACCTCTCCCGGGACCGGGGCTTGGTGCGGCGCGGAGCCGACTGCCGGACTTCAAGGAGCTTTCAAGACCGCCTCGCAAACCCTTCGGATGAAGTTTCCGGCAGTCAGGGCACGACTTCGTGTCGTGGTCTCGGCCGAGACAGAAGAGACACTCGAGGTGGGGGTCCGTGATGGACATCATACGACCACATTCCTCGCAGGGCTTAAAGCCGGGCATCCCTACGACACCTTAGGAGTCGTGAAGACTCGTTGAAGAGAACAGTGAAAAATTTCACAAAAAGATAGTCAAAAAGTGACTAGGGCACTGCTCTTCCCGGATCTGCGCTTACTGGCGCGGAAAAAGAAGAGAACTGACGTCAGCGCGCAGGGGCGGCGCCTAAGTACTGCCCGCGACGTCATCCCGGCGATCACGACGCCGACGACGGACGCGGAGCCGCACGACACCGCCTACCGACGCGCAAGGGTACTGCTACGCAAAAAACTTTCCGGATCCAGCCTGACGCCTGGGGATATTCTAAGGTAAGGAATCTGTCACTAACGTGTCTCTTTCAGATGTGTCTCTTTCAGATTAATGGTTTAATATCACATCCGGTATATGCAGCAAGCTGCTGTATCAGTATTTACCAGGGGGTAAGATTACGTTTCTGAAACCACTAATGAGCCCTACATTTGGATCAAAACCTAGATATTCCTTTGCTTGTCATGCAAAAGCATAAACTGGATACATTTTATCGGCTCAGTTTTGTATATTTTTCTTATAAAATGCATGTGATACGGCTCCAAGTTATTACAAGAAAGAAGTATGTAAAATATAGACGAATATGCATGTTCAAAATCTGTAGAGTGGCCATCACAAGTGGATACTGGTTAAAATGGCTGCTGCAGAAAGCAGTGGACTGTAGCCAAACCTGGACAACCACAGAGAGAAGCAACACTGAAATGGGTTGTGACAGAACACCCACCTGGGCTCTGCCATCTAGTCATTCAAAGTTGTAGACTTGGCAAATTTACGAGACTTCAGAATGTGAAGAACATAAACCCTGCATGCTTGCTAGCGACGTATCCAGTGCTTAGTATAACAAAGGTAGGTACAGGGACTCCGTGTTTTCTGTCTTTCTTGACTGTAAAGCTTTCTGCGAGGCATATCGTTAACAATTCTTTGAAGTATAGTTGTAGTGCGCTTAGGCTCCACCCATAGTCGTACTACCTTCTCGCCTCACGTTATTGGCTGCATGTTGCATCTTTCAACCTCTTATGGAGCAATTTCACAACCATGCATGAAGGATTATTTTTCACCTCAAAAGTACACTGAATCATCAACATTTCTATTTGTTATCCGCTAGATGCACTGAATATAGAAAACAATATTTTTGTGTTTTTAATGTTCTAGTAAGGACTCAAATACAAGGCCGACCTTTTGGCTTTACCAATGCATGTTCTTAGTAGGTCACTGCCATCTAATGCTGGAGTTCCACATACCAAGGCTGCTTGTCTTGATTCCCCCTTATGCCTCTGCCGTTACCACCCTACACTTCGAGTCGCTCGTAGGCTCTTTTTCATCCATGATCTCCCCTGTGTTACTCTTTTCCTATCTTTCTCTTCCTCCTCATTTCTCTCAATTCTGCCTTTCTTGGTCACTCGGGGTCGAAGTTGGAGGATAAAAAATAATTCCCAGACTACAAAAATTAAGTTGCGGTGCCTACCACTTGCAGCTATTCGCACTGCATTGTGGTTCAAAGGGTGAGATGGATGAAGGAAGTGATCTGCTTGACAGTTATTTGCGTCTGATCCTCAGTGAAGGATTGCAGGTCTGTGTTCGAGTGAGTGGTAGTTCGGTTTACTGCAAGCCCTAAACACTCCGATTATATGGCAATGTAAAAAACTCGGTACCAATGTTTATCTACTTTGCTTAACTAGTTGGGGCAGTCTAAATCTAGGCCAAATGCCATGGCTACCCTTGCTGTATCACCTATATTCTTCTTTTTCCTACATGATCTTGCCTGTAATTGCCTATCTCAAATGGCACGGTTCTTTAACCCACTGCCAAATCATTCGAGCAATAACTGGCCCAATAGTTTTGTTTCAACAAAGCACTAGGTCAGCTAATACTGAAGAACAAGTTACTTACCTTCGGTAACGATATATCTGTAAGAAACATTAGTAGTGATAGATTCCTTACCTTAGAATATCCCCAGGCGTCAGACTGGATCCGGAAAGTTTTCGTCAGCAGTACCCCTGCGCGTCGGTAGGTGGCGTCGTGCGGCTCCGCATCCGTCGGCGTCGTGGTCACCGAAATGACGTCGCGGGCGCTACTTAGACCCCGCCCACGCGCGACGTCAGTTCTGTACACGACTTTCCGTGCCAGGAACGCAGAGCCATGCAAGATACTGACCACTGGTGCATTGAAACTAGGGCCCTGAAAGGGATGACCTTAACCCTAGAAATCAGTTCGCAGAACGGGGAGGATGGGTGGGCCGGTAAGGAATCTATCACTACTAATGTTTCTTACAGATATATCGTTACCGAAGATAAGTAACTTGTTCATCTGAAAGAAACAGTGATAGATTCCTTACCTTAGAATAGATACACCAGCAATACCAACCCCGGTGGTGGGTCTGCGAACTAAGATCACACCAGAAAGTCACAGAGAACAGAACGGCCAAAGAAGCTGTCTCTCCGGACTTGGCTGTCTAGGCAATAATGCTTGGTAAACGTGTGCAGCGAGGCCCACGTGGCTGCCTGACAGATGCCTTGCAGGGGGACACCACGTCCCAATGCAGTAGTGGCTGCAGTAGCTCTGGTGGAATGAGCACGCAGCCCCACCGGAGGCTCTTTTTAGCCAAAGAGTAACATGCTTTGATACATAAGACAACCCAGCGGGAGATGGTTCTCTTATGGACCGCCCGACCTTTCTTGGTGCCAACGTAGCCAACAAAAGCTGGTCATCCACCCGGAACTGCTGTGTGCGGTTGAGATAAAAGAGAGCGCACATTTTGGGTCCAGACGGTGGAGCCGCTCTTCCTCTCTGGAAGGATGCGGAAAGAAGGTGGGCAAGGTAATAGTCTGCCCAATGTGAAAGGCCGTAACCACTTTTGGCAAAAAGGAAGGACGGGGCCTGAGCACAACCTTGTCCGGATGGACTGAAAGGAAAGGAGGCTTACAAGAAAGAGCCTGGAGCTCACTCACTCCGCCTGGCGGAAGTGATGGCCATCAGGAAGGCAGTCTTTAATGTCAAAAGACGAAGAGGACAATTGTGAAGGGGCTCAAAGGGAGCGCACATCAACTATGTCAGAACCAGATTAAAGTCCCACTGAGGCATCACGAAAGGAATAGGAGGAAAAAGGTGTGTAATGCCTTTGAGAAATCTATTTACAACAGGGGACTTGAAAAGAGAGGGCTGATCAGGGAGCCTGAGAAAGGCCGAAATAGCAGAAAGGTAGCCCTTGATAGTGCCCAGAGCAGAGCCCTGCTGGGCCAAAGAAAGAAGGAACAGTAGTACTTCAGAAAGAGGGGCAGAAAGGGGATCCACAGCCTTCGCTGTGCACCAAGCCACAAATTTGTTCCACCTGCAGGCGTTTACCACTTTAGTAGAGGGACGCCTGGCTGCCAGAATAACATCACAAACTTCAGGAGGCAAGTCGAAGGGAATCAACTGCCGCCGCTCAATCTCCACGCAAAGAGGTGGAGGCTGGACAGGTTCGGGTGGAGGACCGTCCCCTGCTGCTGCGACAGAAGATCCTCCCGAAGAGGCAGTCTGATCGGAGGATCGATGCTCATACTGAGTAGCTCGGGATACCATACTCTTCGAGCCCAGTCCGGAGCCACAAGAATGACTTGGGCCCGGTCGCGCCTGATCTTCAGCACTCTGGGCAGAAGTGGTATAGGCGGAAAGGCGTACAACAGACCGCAACTCCACTCGCGACGAAAAGCGTCGCCGAGCGAGTGCCGCCTTGGAAATTCCAACGTGCAGAACTGATGACATTGCGCGTTCTCTTCGGTGGCGAATAGATCTAACCAAGGCTCTCCCCACTGCTGAAAGAGACCTTGCACCACCTCCGAGTGAAGACGCCATTCGTGATCGAGCATGCACCTGCGGCTGAGTTGGTCCGCCCTGGCGTTCAGAGAACCTGCAAGGTGTTGAACCACCAGGGACATGCACTGATGTTCCAGCCATGTCCAGAGATGCAGAGCCTCCTGACAGAGGGTCCACGACCCCACCCCGCCTTGTTTGTTGCAGTACCACATGGCGGTGGTGTTGTCTGTGAACACCTGTCTCCCCTTGACAGAGGGACGGAATGCCTTTAGTGCAAGCCTGATCGCCTGCAGCTCCAAAAGGTTGATATGGAGCCGGGACTCCGCCGGAGACCAGAGGCCTCTGATCTCCGCCTCTCCCATGTGGCCGCCCCATCCCAGGAGGGACGCATCCGTCACCACTGTAAACTCCGGTTGGGGAAGGGAGAGGATCTGCCGCCGACCCAATGCCAGTTCGTGAGCCACCACTGCAACTGTCGTGCCGTGCCCTCCGAGATCTGGACGTGATCGGACAGGTTCCCCTGATGCTGCGCCCACTGGAACTTCAGGTCCCACTGCAGAGCCCGCATATGCCACCTGGCATAATTGACCAGCAGGATGCAGGAGGCCACGAGGCCCAGCAGCCTCAGAGTCACTCTGACCGAAACCCGGGACAAGGGCTGAAAGATGGGAATCCGAGCCCGAATATCCCGGACTCGCTGTTCGGGAGGATAGACCCGAAACAGCGCCGTGTCCAGAACCGCTCCGATAAAGAGGAGCTTCTGAGAGGGGATCAGGTGCGACTTCAGCACGTTGATGGAGAACCCCAGCAAGTGCAGGAGGTCGGCCATAGTCTGGAGGTGGGAGACGACTGCCTGGGGCGAGCCCGCCTTCAACAACTAATCGTCGAGATAGGGGACGACTGAGACCCCTGATCTGCGCAGATGAGCTGCGACCACCGCCATCACCTTGGTGAACACCCGAGGGGCGCTGGTAAGGCCAAAGGGGAGCACGGTGAACTGAAAGTGCTCGTGGCCTACCGTGAACCGTAGGTAACGCCGGTGGGCTCGCAGGACGGGGATGTGTAAATAGGCGTGCTGCAAGTCCAGCGCCACCATCCAGTATTGTGGGTCGAGAGCAGACAAGACCTGAGCTAGAGTGAGCATCTTGAACTTCTCTTTGCGGAGGAAGCGATTGACGTTCCGGAGGTCTAAGATAGGACGCAGGCCTTTGTCCTTCTTGGGCACCACAAAGTAGTGGGAATAACAACCACGACCTACTTCGGGCTTCGGAACGCGCTCGATGGCCCCCTTGGCCAAGAGGGCCGCAACTTCCTGCTGAAGAAGCACCAAGTGATCCCTTGACATGCAGTGGTATTGAGGCGGCATGGCTGGGGGGGTAGTCTCGAAGGGGAGGGAGTAGCCCCTCCGGACTATCTCTAAAACCCACCTGTCCGAAGTGGGGGAGGTGATGGCGAAGCCTGCCGCCCACTGGCGTTTGATGGGCCTGAAAGTTTGGACTAGGAAGGTTTGGAGGCAGTGGTTGCCGGGGTGGTGGTGGACTGACCCGCCCGCTGGCCCCTTTCTCCGCCACGGCGGAACCCACGTCCGCGGCCGCGCTGGGATGATTGCTGCGCCGGCCTGTGGCTCTGTTGCGAACGCTGCGGGGCGCCCCTTCCTGTGCCACGAAAGGAGCGAAAAGCTGAAGGCGGAGGAAGGCGGAGGAGGGCGGACTGCCGAGAGTCCCAAGGACTTGGCCGTAGCCCTGGAGTCCTTAAACCTCTCCAACGCGCTGTCCGCTTTGTCGCCGAAAAGGCGACGGCCATCAAAGGGCATGCCCATAAGGGTGTTTTGGACATCCCCCGAAAATCCAGTGGTCCTCAACCAGGCTTGACGGCGAACCACCACCGTCGTTGCAATCGATCTGCCCAGTGAGTCGGCGGTGTCTAGGCCACACCGAATCATGAACTTTGCTGCGGCTCTCCCCTCTGCAACAGCCTGGGAGAGAGCAGGCCGGGCCTCCTCCGGACACTGGGGCAGCACGTTCGCCACCGTATCCCACAGAGGCACAAGTTACTAACTTGTGTAACGATATATCTGTAAGAGACAGTAGTTAGTGACAGATTCCTTACCTTAGAATATCCCCAGGCGTCAGGCTGGTTCCGGAAAGTTTTTGCGAAGCAGTACCCTTGCGCGTCGGTAGGCGGCGTCGTGCGGCTCCGCGTCCGTCGTCGGGACCGCCGGGAAGACGTCGCGGGCAGTACTTAGACGCCGCCCCTGCACGCTGAAGTCAGTTCTGTACACGACTTTCCGCGCCAGGAACGCAGAGCCATGCAAGAAGCTGACATAGGTGTCTGAAAAATACTAGGGCCCTGAAAGGGATGTCCTTAACCCTAGAAATCAGTTCGCAGAACGGGGAGGATGGGTGGGCGGTAGGAATCTGTCACTAACTACTGTCTCTTACAGATATATCGTTACACAAGTTAGTAACTTGTGCATCTGAAAGAGACACGTTAGTGACCGATTCCTTACCTTAGAATAGATACCCCAGCAATACCAACCCCGGTGGTGGGTCTGCGAACTAAGATCAGACAAGGAAGTCCCGGAGGACAGAACGGCCAAAGAAGCCGTCCCTCCGGACCTGACTGTCAAGGCAGTAATGCTTGGTAAACGTGTGCAGCGAGGCCCACGTAGCTGCCTGACAGATATCCTGCAGCGGAACACCGCGGCCTAAGGCCGTGGTAGCAGCCGTTGCCCTGGTGGAATGGGCACGCAGCCCAACAGGAGGCTCATTCTTAGCCAAAGAATAGCAGGCTTTGATACACAAGGTTACCCAGCGGAAAATGGTTCTCTTGTGCACCGCCCGACCTTTTTTGGCGCCCACGTAGCCAACAAAGAGCTGGTCATCCACCCGGAAGTGTTGTGTGCGGTTGATATAAAAGGAAAGCGCACGTTTTGGGTCCAGACGGTGGAGCCTCTCTTCCTCTCTGGAAGGATGCGGAGGCGGAAAGAAGATGGGCAAAGTGATGGTCTGCCCAATGTGGAAGGCAGTAACCACCTTTGGCAAGAAGGACGGACGCGTCCTAAGAACAACCTTGTCTGGATGAACAGACAGAAAGGGGGGTTTGCATGAAAGAGCCTGGAGCTCACTCACCCGCCGAGCGGAGGTGATGGCTACCAGAAAGGCTGTCTTCAGAGTCAGAAGACGAAGAGGACAGTTATGTAGAGGCTCAAAGGGAGCGCACATGAGAAAGGTAAGAACCAAGTTCAAGTCCCACTGAGGCATCACAAACGGAAGAGGTGTGTAATGCCTTTTAGGAACCTGTTAACAGGGGACTTGAAAAGGGAGGGCTGATCAGGAAGCCTGAGGAAGACCGAGATAGCACAAAGATAGCCCTTGATGGTACTCAGGGCAGAACCCTGTTGGGCCAGAGAAAGAAGGAACAGAAGAACCTCAGAAAGAGGGGCAGAGAGGGGATTCACAGACTTTGCTGTGCACCATGCCACAAACTTGTTCCACCTGCAGGAGTATACCACCTTAGTGGAGGGACGCCTGGCTGCCAGAATCACATCACAAACTTCGGGAGGCAAGTCGAAAGGAATCAACTGCCGCCGCTCAATCTCCACGCAAGCAGGTGGAGACTGGACAGGTTCGGGTGGAGGACCGTCCCCTGCTGCTGCGACAGAAGATCCTCCCGAAGAGGCAGACGGATCGGGGATCGACGCTCATACTGAGTAGCTCGGGATACCAAACTCTTCGAGCCCAGTCCGGAGCCACAAGGATGACTTGGGCCCGGTCGCGCCGAATCTTCTTCAACACTCTGGGTAGAAGTGGTATAGGCGGAAAGGCGTACAACAGACCGCAACTCCACTCGCGACGGAAAGCGTCGCCGAGCGAGTGCCGCCTTGGAAATTCCAACGCGCAGAACTGCTGACATTGCGCGTTCTCTTCGGTGGCGAACAGATCTAACCAAGGCTCTCCCCACTGCTGAAAGAGACCTTGCGCCACCTCCGAGTGAAGACGCCATTCGTGATCCATCATGCACCTGCGGCTGAGTTCGTCCGCCCTGGCGTTCAGGGAACCTGCCAGGTGTTGAACATCAGGAATATGCCCTGATGTTCCAGCCATGTCCAGAGGCGCAGAGCCTCCTGACATAGGGTCCACGACCCCACCCCGCCCTGTTTGTTGCAATACCACATGGCGGTGGTGTTGTCTGTGAACACCTGCACTACCGTCCCTTTGACAGAGGGAAGGAATGCCTTGAGTGCAAGTCGGATCGCCCGGAGCTCCAGAAGGTTGATATGGAGCCGGGACTCCGCCGGAGACCAGAGGCCTCTGCTCTTCGCCTCTCCCATGTGACCGCCCCATCCCAGAAGGGACGCGTCCGTCACAACTGTGTGCTCTGGCTGGGGAAGGGAGAGGGATCTGCCCATGACCCATTGCCGGTTCGAGAGCCACCACTGCAACTGTTTTGCAGTCCCCTCCGAGATCTGGACGTGATCGGACAGGTTGCCCTGGTGCTGCGCCCACTGGAACTTCAGGTCCCACTGCAGAGCCCGCATATGCCATCTGGCATGATCGACCAGCAGGATGCAGGAGGCCATGAGGCCCAGCAGCCTCAGTGTCATCCGTACCGAAACCCAGGATAGAGGCTGAAAGATCGGAATCATAGCCTAAATATCCCGGACTCGCCGTTCGGGAGGATAGGCCCGAAACTGCGTCGTGTCCAGAACTGCCCTAATGAAAAGGAGCTGTGGAGAAGTAATCAGATGCGACTTCGGCACATTGATGGAGAACCCCAGCGAGTGCAGGAGTTCGGCCGTAGTCTGGAGGTGGGAGACGACTGCCTGGGACGAGCCCGCCTTCAGCAGCCAGTCGTCGAGGTAGGGGAAGACTGGAACCCCTGCCCGGCGCAGATGAGCTCCGACCACCGCCATCACTTTCGTGAACACCCGAGGGGCACTTGTAAGGCCAAAGGGGAGCACGGTGAACTGAAAATGCTCGAGGCCTACCGTGAACCGCAGGTAACGCCGGTGGGCCGGCAGGACGGGGATGTGGAAATAAGCGTCCTGTAAGTCCAACGCTACCAACCAGTCTCCAGGGTCGAGGGCAGTCAAGACCTGAGCTAGGGTGAGCATCTTGAACTTCTCCTTCCGGAGGAAGCGATTGACGTTCCGGAGGTCCTAGATAGGACGCATGTCCTCCTTGTCCTTCTTGGGAACCAGAAAGTAGTGGGAGTAGCAACCACGTCCTACTTCTGGGGTCGGAACATGCTCGATGGCCCTCTTGGCCAAGAGTGCCGTGACTTCCTTCTGCAGAAGCACCAAGTGATCCCCTGACATGCGGTGGAATTGAGGTGGCATGGCTGGGGGGGTGGTCTCGAAGGGGAGGGAGTAGCCCCTTCGGACAATGTCCAAAACCAACCTGTCCGAGGTGATGGCACGCCAGTGGTGAAGGTGATGGCGGACCCTGCCCCCTACTGGCGTGCTGTGCACCTGAAAGGAAGGAGGGCTTGGAGGCCGCGGACGGGGCGGGGTTGGTGGCCTGACGCGCACGCTGGTTGCCTGACCCGCCACGGCGGGAGCCACGTCCTCGGCCACGCGAAGACTATTGCTGCGCGGGCCGGTGGCTGGGCAGCGGACGTGACTGGGCGCCCCTTCCGTGGCCACGAAAGGGGCGAAAAGCAGATGTTAGCGGAGGGCGCACAGCAGAAAGGCCCAGGGACTTGGCAGTAGCCCGTGAGTCCTTAAAACGCTCCAGCGCATGGTCTGCTTTGGTACCAAAAAGACCGACTCCATCAAAGGGCATGTCCATGAGTGTGTTTTGGACATCACCCAAGAAACCAGTTGTCCTCAGCCAGGCGTGGCGACGCAGCGCCACTGTCGTTGCAAGCGATCTGCCCAGCGAGTCGGCGGTATCAAGGCCACAACGGATGGTGTACTTTGCCGCATCCCTTCCTTCCGCAATGGCGCGGGAAAGCAGTGTCTGGACCTCCTCAGGACACTGGGGCAAAACGAGCGCCACCGAATCCCACAGAGAGTGGGAGTATCAGCCCAAAAGGCAAGCGGTGTTGACGGACCGCAAGCCAGCACTGGAGGAAGAAAAGGCCTTCTTCCCAAATTGATCCAGGTGTTTGGATTCCCTATCCGGAGGGGCGGTAGGGAAGGCGGTTTGGGAGGCAGAGGCTTGGACAACCAAGCTCTCGGGGGTGGGATGTGGAGAGAGAAACAACGGGTCGCCCGGAGCAGGGCGATGGCGTCGGGCCACGTTCCTATCCACAGGAGCCCCTGTGGCGGGCTTGGACCAGGTGCCCAAAAGAACATCAGAAAGTGCATCATTAAACGGCAGCAATGGCTCCGAGGAGGTAGCTGCCGGCTGAAGCACTTCCGTCAGGAGGTTAGTCCTGACAGCCACTGTAGGCAATTGGAGGTGTAAGGCTCCAGCTGCTCTACGCAACACCGTTGCGAAATTTGCTCCCTCCTCCGTAGCCACGGAAGGAGGAGACAGCATGCCAGTGTCAGGGGAAGTGTCCAGACCACTGGCATCCCCAAGTTCCTCTGCCCAGTCCTGATCATAGTCACACTGCTGTGTGAGAGGGTCATCCGACCCCTCCCAGCTCTCCTGGTCCTCCTCCGGTTTAAAATAAGGAGGAGGAGGGACGTCCGGGACCCAAGGTCTCATGGGCGCCGGCGTCGGGCGACGTCGGTCCGACGCCGCGTTCGGATCCGGAGACAACCGGGGAACAACGCCGCCCGGAGCCCCGGGGGGCGTCTGGAACGGCACCTGGGACATCGGCGTCGGCGGAGGCGTGGTTAGGTCAACCGGCGTCGATGGGGGTTGCGGTACCACCGGAGCCGGGATCGAGGCCGGGGCCGAAGCCGGGGCCGGGAGCGAGGCTGGTGGGACAGGCGGCGCCGGGACCGGAGTCGTCGGCGGCACCGGGGCAAACCCATTAGGGCCCTCGGGGCCCGAAGGCGCACCGGAGGGGCCTTGAGGCCCGAAGAGGCGGGCCATGGCCGACAGGAATTCCTGTATCTCGGCCGGAGTCGCCCCGAACCCGGGAAGGACAGGTAATGCGGGGCGGCGCCACAGGCACATCCGGAGCCGCGGGGACGGTGCCGACAGGGGCCTCAGCCGAGTCGCGAGACCGGCGAGGCGAAGTCTTAGAGCGATGGTGCTTCTTAGACTTCTTGTGGTTCCACTTACCTGAGGAGTGCGAAGACTTGGACTCAGACGACCGGCGGGGGCTCCGCGACCGGCCCCTCGACCTCTCACGGAACCGGGGCTTGGTGCGGCGCGGAGCCGACTGCCGGACCTCGAGGAGCTTTCGAGACCGCTCTCGCAAAGCCTTCGGGTGCAAGGCCCGGCAGTTGGAGCACGACTTCGTGTCGTGGTAGCGGCCGAGACAGTAGAGACACTAAGTGCGGGTCTGTGATTGATATCATTCGACCACAGGCGTCGCATGGCTTGAAGCCGGGCATCCCTACCGACACTGTGGAGCCGAGATGACTCGAAGAAAACAGTGAAAAATCACCAAAAAGTTAGTCAAAAAATGACTAGGGCACTGCTCTTCCCGGATCTGCGCTTACTGGCGCGGAAAAAGAAAGAACTGACGTCAGCGCGCAGGGGCGGCGTCTAAGTACTGCCCGCGACGTCATCCCGGCGGTCACGACGCCGACGACGGACGCGGAGCCGCACGACGCCGCCTACCGACGCACAAGGGTACTGCTACGCAAAAACTTTCCGGATCCAGCCTGACGCCTGGGGATATTCTAAGGTAAGGAATCTGTCACTAACGTGTCTCTTTCAGATAGTGGGAATAACGGCCCAAGAGGCATGCGGTGTTCACGGACCGCAGCGCAGAGCTGGTGGAAAAGTAAATCTTCTTCCCAAACTGATCCCGCTTCTTGGATTCCCTATCCGGTGGGGCGGAAGGGAAGGCGGTTGGGGAAGCAGAGGCTTGGACAACCAAGCTCTCGAGGTGGGATGTTGGGGGAGGAAAATGGGGTCACCCGGAGCCGGGCGATGGCGTCGGGCCACGTTCCTATCCACAGGAGCCCCTGTGGTGGGCCTGGACCAAGTGCCCAAAATAACGTCAGAGAGGGCTTCATTGAAAGGAAGCAGCGGCTCCGCAGAAGTAGCTGCTGGCTGAAGCACCTCTCTCAGGAGGTTAGTCCTGACGGCCACAGTAGGGAGCTCGAGATGTAGGGCCTCGGCCGCCCTACGCAACAGCACAGCAGAACTAGCGCCCTCCTCCGTAGCCACGGTAGGAGGAGACCACATGCCAAGGTCTGGTGAGGTATCCAGACCACTGGCGTCCCCCAATTCCTCAGCCCAGTCCTGTTCAGACTCGCAGGCTGCAGCGAGAGGGTCCTCAGACCCCTCCCAGTCCTCCCCTTGCTCCTCAGGCTGTTCAACAGGTCTAAAATAAGGAGTAGGGACATGGGGATAGAAATCTCCAAGCAGCGTCGAGAACGGCATCGATCGACGCTGGCTCGACGCCGCGTCCACTTCGGGGCTGAAACTGAGGTCGACGTCGTCCCGAGGTGCGGACGGCGTCAGAATCGGTGCCGGTGGAGTTGACGTCGGTGGAGGCGTAACAAGGTCAACCGGCGTCGACCGGGATCCCGAAGGCGCACCTGCGGGACCCGACGGCCCGAAGAGGAGAGCCATGGCCGACAGGAACTCCTGTATCTGGGCCGGAGTTGCCGACGACCCCGGAAAGGGCGGGTAGTCGGGCGGCGACTGCATAGGCGCCGCCGGAGCCGCGGGGGTGGCACCACCCATACCCTGAGCCGTGTCGCGCGACCAGCGAGGGGAAGTCGAAGAACGATGGTGTTTCTTCGACTTCTTGTGCTTCGTCTTACCTGACCTCGAGTGCGAAGACTTGGATCCCGAAGACCGATGATGATGACTCCACACACGGTCCCTCGACCTCCCTCTGGACCGGGACTTCGAAAGGCGCGGAGCCGACTGCCGGGCTTCCAGCAACTTTTGGGACTGCTCCCGCAAAGTCTTCGGCGCCATGGCCCGGCAGTCGGAGCACGACTTGGGGTCGTGGTCGCGCCCCAGGCAGAAAAGAGACACACAGTGCAGGTCCGTCACCGACATCATGCGGTGACAATCCCCGCAGGACTTGAAAGCGGGCATCCTACTGCACCAGGAGTCGATGACTCGACGAAAAACAGAGACAAAAAGCCTCAAAAAGTCAGTCAAAAATTGACTGGGGGTTCCTGCTCTTCCCGGATCTGCGCTTGCTGGCGCGGAAAAAGAAAGAACTGACGTCAGCGCGCGTGGGCGGCGTCTAAGTAGCGCCCGCGACATCATCTCTGCGACCACGACGCCAACGACGGACGCGGAGCCGCACGACGCCACCTACCGACGCGCAGGGGTACTGCTGACGGAAACTTTCCGGATCCAGTCTGACGCCTGGGGATATTCCAAGGTAAGGAATCTATCACTATGTGTTTCTTTCAGATTACTAAGTTAGCTAAATTGTCTTCATAACTCCATTGTGGTGTCTCCATAAGAGCAGCTAGAGGGACATTAACAACATTGTGGGTAGGACCTCTCAGAACTATTGTTCGTTTGTGTATTGACATTATTTATCTAGGTATCTATCAATGTATGCATCTCTTAACTCATCTGATGGGCAACCCAACACATATATAAAGCACTACTTGTTTAATGTGGACTTGTATAAAAGGTGTGTGTGTGTTGTATTTGAATATCCTTTAAAAATGAGTACATGTATGGTGTATGCAACCTCCTAGATGTCTCACAATAACTAGCATCCTTTACTGTACTCTCTTGACCACGAGCAGCATTCAGTTGCTTGTTGAAGCTCAGTCTACACATCACAAAAACCTAAAACAAAATAATAAAAATGGATAATGTGAAGTTGGACTCCAATGTTCTCTTCCAGAATCCACCTCTAACACAAGATCTGATGGTCTGTCTTTTTAGTTAACCGAATCAAACTGACATCTGTCCTCGACTCTCTTGACATTCACATGAGGCAGACTGGAAGTCATCTTATAAATGTGTGCCTCCCTTGCAACGCCTTTGCTTTCAAGAAGTCTACATTTGAGTAAAAATGAATTCTATGCTACCATCTACAAGATAATTTAACTTCCCTGAATGCATCAGGAAACAGGATATATGAACATTTTCAAAAATACAGGCTAAAATCATTAAAGGAGGTAGAGCAAAGCGAACATACAGCAGTGCCCCGGGTGTTCTCATTAGGTAATGTCTGATACTCTATATTTTTACACTTGCAACAAAAAGCACACCAGCACAGTTGGAACTCTTGCCGCTGCTTCCTGGCGTCACGATCAACATAGTCCATCACAAAGATATGGGACATAAGAAAGACTTACTTTCTTCCATTAAACCCCATCCTGCTGTTCCATGCACTACACATCTCATGGGTAGTCTATTGTGGTCTTCCATGCTCTCATTTGTCAAAGATATCTGGTTAAGGGTTGACTATGGAGGCGGATGCCCGTGCCTTGAGTAATTATTACTTAAGCAAGCTGCTAACTAGTGATCATTGATGATAGACAACCTTGACAGGCAAAGGCATGGGCATGTACTCACCATTTAAAAAGTCTCGCTGGGTTTCTAGGACCTGGCTTATGGCCTGTACCCAAGCCTGTTTAATGTCTGCATTGGCGGCCTGTAAAATCACTCGTTCCGACGTCTCGCGGCTCATGAGAATGAACTTGCAGGGATCGTTATCAACGTTTTCCTCCATGATCAAGTAATTCATCTGAAACAGATTGAAGAAAGTCACGTCTCACTGGATCAAAGGATGCTGTAATAGATGGAATTTAGTTACTTTTTAATTTTTTTGGTATAATTATCTGCCTTAGTCCCAGGTTAACAAACGTAAGTGGCCCCCATGCAAAGCTTTCAATTATCATGAACTTTAAATTTAGAAAACACTACGACGTCTGCATATAACCAGTGGCAAGCATTCTTAATGAGTTGGCTGTAAATTTATCATCCTTAGGTACAGACCTGGTTCCAACATAGTCCCTTTCTTCCTTTAAGTATTGCGATGATAGCCAGGGAAAAAGACTTCGAACTGTTTCTTTCTAAACTGGTAATGAAACCTTTCAGCGCAACAGATAAAGAACAGATGAAGGCCATGGCCCGGGCCCATGCAAAAATAAACCACTTAGCACTTCAGGTATGAATGTCTGACCTCAACTCTCTTTTGCACTATCTAATAAAGCCCAGCTCTGGCAAGGCTCTCTCTGCCCAAAGAGTGTCAGCACTTACAATTAACTGTCACGAATGATAAATAGTTTTTTTCTTTTTTTAATCAACCGTCACTAGCGTACGAGTTACTTACCTTCGGTAACGATGTATCTGGTAGAGACGTTGTCTAGCCGCAGATTCCTTAACTTAGAATATCCCCAGGGTTCAGACTGGATCCGGAAAAATTTTGCGCAGCAGTACCTCTGCGCGCCGGGGGGCGGCGCCGCCTGGCTCCGCCCTGACGTCGTCCCCAGACATGACGTCAGTGGAGCTACATAGGACCCCCCCGGCGCGCTGACGTCCGTTTTCTTCGGAGGAACTTTTCCGCGCCACAACGCGGAGCCCCCAGCAAAACTGTGAGAGTATGGGAACAGTGTGCGAATAAAAAAAGAAAATGGGTGAGAAAGCACCATGAACAACAGTGAGAAGCACTGTTGACTGAAAGGTGTTGAAAAGGAAAGAGCAGAGCAATAAATGGAGAAGCTATTTCGCAAAAGCGAAGTGAATGTCACCCCTGAGGGAAATAGATGTATAAAAAGAAGACCGAAGCAGACGACAAAGTCTGCACTTGATGAAGGGAATTAAAAGCAACCCCACAAAAGCGAGAGAATGCTCTCTCCTGAGGCAAAAGGAGTAATGAATTGAGCCAACAGCGACAAACAAGAAAGCCCCAACCCACAGGATTAAAGAAAGAAATAGGGAGACTGTCGCCTATGATAGAACCATTGGACTGAGGAACAGGCTAGAAAGACCTCAAAACTAATGGGCTGTAGGAGTGGCAATGGAGTAGGTGGGTGGGAGGGTAGAGAACACCAGTAGGCCCCATACTGGAGGAAACTGATGTGAAAAAACGCAGAAGGACACCTGAACCTATCGCCCAAGCATGAGATTGGGAGAAGCAGAAGTAATCCAAAGAATAAGCCTGACGGGGAGGGTGGCGTAAGATACCGCCCCGTAGAAGGAGAAACCACTCCAAGGGAGGCGAATGCAGAAACCCCACCTGAACAAGTCCTCGCAGATCGTGGAGGATGGGTGGGCGTTAAGGAATCTGCGGCTAGACAACATCTCTACCAGATACATCGTTACCGAAGGTAAGTAACTCGTACATCTGATAGAGACATCTAGCCGCAGATTCCTTAACTTAGAATAGATACCAAAGCCATACCCCATAGGAGGCGGGTCTGCGAGAGAACCCCACTAAGTTGTTAGGGGAACAGAAGTGTCAACCAGCCGGCTAAACACAGTGGGGGCAGAACTGCCAGAGTGGCCAACACCGGACCAGGATACTCCATAGGGAGTGGCCAACAATGAGAGGCAATGGCATTAAAGCTGCAAAGGGCGGCAGGAAATCCCTGTTGGTGAAACAGAGGAGAAAGTGAGCACAGAACCAGAAGGGCAGTGCGGAATAAAAGTGGATACCTTCCGAAAAAGGGGAGGAACCAATTGTATAATATGAGGGATCCACAGGATCTGATGGACTTTCAAAAGAGAAAGGTGTAGCTAGGGTACAAGAATGGACCCAGTCCGAGCAGGCAGGACGGACATTCAGAAGCACCGTGGAAGTGAGAACAGCAGCGGAAGGATGCTGGTGACTCCCAGGATGAGGCAGTGTTAAAGGAAACACAAGACCTGCTAATGCACTGTGGCCCATGCACCGGACATGTGAAAGGGTGGGCATGAAAAGGCAGAAGGGCAGAGAAGAATGGCAACAACCAGTGCCAGGAATGTGGGGAACAGAAGTACACAAGAGAAACCGTATGTACCGCCAGAACCACACCATGGAGAGGAGAAGGCCCCATAAAGCGCCACGAGCAAAAGCTGAGACACGGGAGACGTACTAATAGGTGTATCGTGTGAAAGAGAGCCGGCAAAACTAACACACGTCGAAGACTTGCGCTCACGAAAGTGAGGAACAAGACCACAGCCACTGCAAGGAAGAGTACGCCTGCGGGAGGTCTGGGTGTGTGTAGTACGCCGGACAGGACTAAATAAGACAGGGCCCAGCCCGGTGGATGAGTTGAGAAAGAAAAAACACCATAGCACCAACAGCTACGTAGCAGTGGTACTGGCCCAGAGCCAGACACAACAGCCACAGGCGGTAGGAAAAATCCACTGGCTACCGTGAGACAGACAGGGAGGCCGAACAGTACTGGAAGGAGACAGTACGAAACGTTGCGGAGGAACAAGAGTGGATATACGCACATTACTCCACCAGCGAAAACACTGCTCGGAGGAGAACACTCCCGCTGAGGGCAGCAACTGCAGCTGGAAGGAAAAACAGGACAACACCTGCGCGGAATGCAGCAGGGAAATGGAAAGCCCTGGCAGGGGAAGTGGCCAAAAAAGCAAGGCACAAGACAATGACAGCATCAACGTCTGGGGCCAGAATGCCGCCACGGAGAGCGAAGTCCAAACATGAAAGGACTACGCAGCACGGGTATAGGAGAGAAGAACTGTGCAACGGAAAGGTGCTGGAAAACGCACCAGCCTGTGAGAGCGAGCATACTAGGGAGCAGTCACTGTACGTAATAGAACACAGCGACAGGGCCCTGTGATAGGCAGTCCAGAGACGGAACGGCCGCAGCGAAAGAACCAAGACGAGACGGCAGGGACCTGAAGCACAAGTTACTAACTTGTGTAACGATATATCTGTAAGAGACAGTAGTTAGTGACAGATTCCTTACCTTAGAATATCCCCAGGCGTCAGGCTGGATCCGGAAAGTTTTTGCGTAGCAGTACCCTTGCGCGTCGGTAGGCGGCGTCGTGCGGCTCCGCGTCAGTCGTCGGGATCGCCGGGATGACGTCGCGGGCAGTACTTAGACGCCGCCCCTGCGCGCTGACGTCAGTTCTGTACACGACTTTCCGCGCCAGGAACGCAGAGCCATGCAAGAAGCTGACATAGGTATCTGAAAAAATACTAGGGCCCTGAAAGGGATGTCCTTAACCCTAGAAATCAGTTCGCAGAACGGGAGGATGGGTGGGCGGTAAGGAATCTGTCACTAACTACTGTCTCTTACAGATATATCGTTACACAAGTTAGTAACTTGTGCATCTGAAAGAGACACGTTAGTGACAGATTCCTTACCTTAGAATAGATACCCCAGCAATACCAACCCCGGTGGTGGGTCTGCGAACAAAGATCAGACAAGGAAGTCCCGGAGGACAGAACGGCCAAAGAAGCCGTCCCTCCGGACCTGTCAAGGCAGTAATGCTTGGTAAACGTGTGCAGCGAGGCCCACGTAGCTGCCTGACATATATCCTGTAACGGAACACCGCGGCCTAAAGCCGTGGTAGCAGCTGTAGCCCTGGTGGAATGGGCACGCAGCCCAACAGGAGGCTCCTTCTTAGCCAAAGAATAACAGGCCTTGATACACAAGATGACCCAGCGGGAGATGGTCCTTTTGTGTACCGCCCGACCTTTTTTGGCACCCACGTAGCCAACAAAGAGCTGGTCATCCACCCGGAACTGTTGTGTGCGGTTGATGTAAAAGGAAAGCGCACGTTTTGGGTCCAGACGGTGGAGCCTCTCTTCCTCTCTGGAAGGATGCGGAGGCAGAAAGAAGGTGGGCAAAGTGATGGTCTGCCCAATGTGGAAGGCAGTAACCACCTTTGGCAAGAAGGACGGATAAGTCCTAAGAACAACCTTGTCTGGATGAACAGACAGAAAGGGGGGTTTGCATGAAAGAGCCTGGAGCTCACTCACCCGCCGAGCGGAGGTGATGGCTACCAGAAAGGCTGTCTTCAGAGTAAGAAGACGAAGAGGACAGTTATGCAGAGGCTCAAAGGGAGCGGACATTAAGAAAGTAAGAACCAAATTTAAGTCCCACTGAGGCATTATAAACGGAACAGGAGGAAAGAGGTGTGTAATGCCTTTAAGAAACCTGTTAACAACAGGGGACTTAAAAAGAGAGGGCTGATCAGGAAGCCTGAGGAAGGCCGAGATTGCACAAAGATAGCCCTTGATGGTACCCAGGGCAGAACCCTGTTGGGCCAGAGAAAGGAGGAACAGAAGAACCTCAGAAAGAGGGGCAGAAAGGGGGTCCACAGCCTTTGCTGTGCACCATGCCACAAACTTGTTCCACCTGCAGGCGTATCCCACCTTAGTGGAGGGACGGCTGGCTGCCAGAATCACATCACAAACTTCGGGAGGCAAGTCGAAAGGAATCAACTGCCGCCGCTCAATCTCCACGCAAGCAGGTGTAGACTGGACAGGTTCGGGTGGAGGACCGTCCCCTGCTGCTGCGACAGACGATCATCCCGAAGAGGCAGACGTATCGGGGGATCGACGCTCATACTGTAGCTCGGGATACCAAACTCTTCGAGCCCAGTCCGGAGCCACAAGAATGACTTGGACCCGGTCGCGCCGAATCTTCTTCAACACTCTGGGTAGAAGTGGTATAGGCGGAAAGGCGTACAACAGACCGCAACTACACTCGCGACGAAAAGCGTCGCAGAGCGAGTGCCGCCTTGGAAATTCCAACGCGCAGAACTGCTGACATTGCGCGTTCTCTTCGGTGGCGAACAGATCTAACCAAGGCTCTCCCCACTGCTGAAAGAGACCTTGCGCCACCTCCGAGTGAAGACGCCATTCGTGATCCATCATGCACCTGCGGCGGAGTTCGTCCGCCCTGGCGTTCAGGGAACCTGCCAGGTGTTGAACCATCAGGAATATGCCCTGATGTTCCAGCCATGTCCAGAGGCGCAGAGCCTCCTGACATAGGGTCAACGACCCCACCCAGCCCTGTTTGTTGCAGTACCACATGGCGGTGGTGTTGTTTGTGAACACCTGCACTACCTTCCCTTTGACAGAGGGAAGGAATGCCTTGAGTGCAAGCCGGATCGCCCAGAGCTCCAGAATATTGATATGGAGCCGGGACTCCGCCGGAGACCAGAGGCCTCTGATCTCCGCCTCTCCCAAGTGACCGCCCCATCCCAGAAGGGACGCGTCCGTCACGACTGTGCTCTGGCTGGGGGAGGGAGAGGGATCTGCCCATGACCCATTGCCGGTTCGAGAGCCACCACTGCAACGGTTTTGCAGTCCCTCCGAGATCTGGACGTGATCGGACAGGTTGCCCTGGTGCTGCGCCCACTGGAACTTCAGGTCCCACTGAAGAGCCCGCATATGCCATCTGGCATGATCGACCAGCAGGATGCAGGAGGCCATGAGGCCCAGCAGCCTCAGGGTCATCCGTACCGAAACCCAGGATAGAGGCCGAAAGATCGGAATCCTAGCCTGAATATCCCGGACTCGCCGTTCGGGAGGATAGACCCGAAACTGCGTCGTGTCCAGAACTGCTCCGATGAAAAGGAGCTGTGGCGAAGGAATGAGGTGCGACTTCGGCACGTTGATGGAGAACACCAGCGAGTGCAGGAGTTCGACCGTAGTCTGGAGGTGGGAGACGACTGCCTGGGACGAGCCCGCCTTCAGCAGCCAGTCGTCGAGGTAGGGGAAGACTGGAACCCCTGCCCGGCGCAGATGAGCTGCGACCACCGCCATCACTTTCGTGAACACCCGATTGGCGCTGGTAAGGCCAAAAGGGAGCACGGTGAACTGAAAATGCTCGATGCCTACCGTGAACCGCAGGTAACGCCGGTGGGCCGGCAGGACGGGGATGTGGAAATATGCGTCCTGCAAGTCCAACGCTACCATCCAGTCTCCAGGGTCGAGGGCAGTCAAGACCTGAGCTAGGGTGAGCATCTTGAACTTCTCCTTCCGGAGGAAGCGATTGACGTTCCGGAGGTCCAAGATAGGACGCATGTCCTCCTTGTCCTTTTTGGGCACCAGGAAGTAGTGGGAGTAGCAACCACGTCCTACTTCTGGGGTCGGAATGCACTCGATGGCCCTCTTGGCCAAGAGGGCCGCAACTTCCTTCTGATGAAGCACCAAGTGATCCCCTGACATGCGGTGGAATTGAGGTGGCATGTCTGGGGGGATGGTCTCGAAGGGGAGGGAGTAGCCCCTTCGGACAATGTCCAAGACCCACCTGTCCGAGGTGATGGCACGCCAGTGGTGAAGGTGATGGCGGACCCTGCCCCCTACTGGCGTGCTGTGCACCTGAAAAGAAGGACTAGGAGGGCTTGGAGGCCGCGGACGGGGCGGGGTTGGTAGCCTGACCCGCACGCTGGTTGCCTGACCCGCCACGGCGGGAGCCACGTCCTCGGCCACGCGAAGACGTTTGCTGCGCGGGCCGGTGGTTGGGCAGCGGATGTGACTGGGCGCCCCTTCCGTGACCACGAAAGGGGCGAAAAGCAGACGGCTGCGGAGGGCGTACAACAGAAAGGCCCAGGGACTTGGCCATAGCCCGTAAGTCCTTAAAGCGCTCCAGCGCATGGTCTGCCTTGTTCCCAAAAAGACCGACCCCATCAAAGGGCATGTCCATAAGAGTGTTTTGGACATCACCCGAGAAACCAGTGGTTCTCAGCCAGGTGTTACGGCGCAGCGCCACTGTCGTCGCAAGCGATCTGCCTAGCGAGTCGGCGGTATCAAGGCCACATCTGATGGTGTACTTTGCCGCATCTCTTCCCTCCGCAATGGCACGGGTAAGCAGTGTCTGGACCTCCTCAGGACACTGGGGTAGAACTTGCGCCACCGAATCCCACAAGGAGTGGGAATATCGGCCCAAGAGGCAAGTGGTGTTGACGGACCGCAAGCCAGCACTGGAGGAAGAAAAGACCTTCTTCCCAAATTGATCCAGGCGTTTGGATTCCCTATCCGGGGGAGCGGTAGGGAAAGCGCTTTGGGAAGCAGAGGCTTGGACCACCAAGCTCTCAGGGGTGGGGTGTTGGGAGAGGAACAGGGGGTCGCCCGGAGCAGGGCGATGGCGTCGGGCCACGTTCCTATCCACAGGAGCCCCTGTGGTGGGCTTGGACCAGTTGCCCAAAAGAACGTCTGAAAGCGCCTCGTTAAACGGCAGCAGTGGCTCCGAGGAGGTAGCCGCCGGCTGAAGCACTTCCGTCAGGATGTTAGTCCTGACAGCCACTGTAGGCAATTGGAGGTGTAAGGCCCCAGCTGCTCTACGCAACACCGTTGCAAAGTTTGCTCCCTCCTCCGTTGCCACGGAAGGAGGAGACAGCATGCCAGAGTCAGGGGAGGTGTCCAGACCACTGGCATCCCCAAGCTCCTCAGCCCAGTCCTGATCAAACTCACATTGCTGTGTGAGAGGGTCATCAGACCCCTCCCAGTTCTCTTCGTCCTCCAATTCTGGTTCAAAATAAGGAGGAGGGACATGTGGGACCCAAGGTCTCATCGGCGTCGAGCGACGCCGGTCCGGCGCCGTGTCCGGATCCGGAGAGAACCGGGGAACGACGCCGCCCGGGGGGAACGGCACCAGAGAGATCGGTGCCGGTGGAGGTGTCGTCAGGTCAACCGGCGTCGATC